>JABXJD010000093.1:0-650000 GCA_013375575.1 Percina caprodes | reverse complement strand
CCGTCTGTCAATCTGGCCCTTCTAACCTCTGATATAGCTATCTCAGGAATTTCCCCCTTTTGCTTTTCACCTCTCCCATCCTCTGCCCTCCTCTCCCAGGACCCGGCAATTGCTTTTCCTTTCAAATACGATTAAAAAAGTGCTGAGAAATTAGGATGCGGTGCAGTCCATTGTTGGTGGTAGATAACAGTGTGTGTGGGGAGTATTGTTCCAATTGTGCAAATGAATGGTGATAGATCACACTCTAATCAGTGTCACAAAGGACACATTTCCCATATATTTTAACACCCTGTTTTTATTGACTCCTACTACTAATATACAGACAAATTAAACTTCTGTCTAGCTGAATATACAGCTGATGAGGGGTTATTTTTGGCTCAGCCTGGAGAAATATAGCAGCCATGGCAGCAGTTTCCCCTGCTTAGTCAACACATATTAAATGCACCCTACATAAAGATGACATTCTTGCGCTCTGGTTAGTAGACACTGAGCCAACTGAGCCCACAATTCTCACCCCAAAACTACCCGGGGACATTCTCGCACAGAGACAAACACACAAAAATGCATAAATTCAGGCATGGCTTATTCAAACAAACAACCCCCAAACGTCATCACAGAAACGCGTAGTCAAGTCAGAAGTACAGACGCACACAAAAATACACACATGCGCAGAGTCAACAAAGGCATCTGTTCAACTCCTCAACACCCCCGAGCCATTTTCCTCCTAATTCAACTACTTTGTTTAGACTTCCCTGTGGGCAAGACGAAATGCCAAGGTGTCCATCCCCTTGTCTGGTCTGTGTTTGCCCAGATGCCCTTGGCATCTTGACAAGACATCTCCCGTTCCCTCTTGACCCCTGGCCTTTTCTCTTCTTTCCTGCTTTTGGTCTCTTTCTTCCAAGAAAAACTCTTTTTCACTCCCTTAACAATGTGTCTTTCAGATGCCCCGAGACATACTGTAAGCATCTCTCTTAATGCCAGTTTAGCCTTGCGCCAACCAATCTTGCCCAGGCAAGGTAAATAAAGTAGGTGTGAGGCAAGAGAAAGCTAAAAGAGAGACCTCAGTCAGAGAATAAACAGCCACGGTGACATTTGAGCAGGACCAATATTGAAACACCTGTGGCCTTAATGGCAGATGTGTGAGAAAGAGGGAATGATAGAGAAACGAGAGAGGAATACAGAGAGCTGGGAAGGAACAGGGAGGCTGACAAAACATTAAACTATACATACTTATCAAATAAACACATTATGTCTTTCATTTAATTTGCTGAACAGACAACTGCTTTCACAATGCACTGGGAGTTTTAATGATGAATACTTATCATACTTTGTCAGCAAATTTATCATGACTGGTTTTTCAAAATAGAATTCACAAATAATTTGATCCCAAAAGTTCTTTATTACGTCAACTGACATTACTCAGAAACTTGACTCATGTTTGGAGTCCAACTTCAAAAAGACCATCGCAACCATATCTTATTATTCTAAACATAATAATCAAACCTCACAGGTTTCAGGATCCAGCACGTTAACAGGCAGCGTTCTCTTCAACTCATCAGTCTCTAGCAGAAGGTCCACCTCCAGTCTCAATTCTGTGACATTTCAAGTGTGCGTGTCTTGCTATAAACAATAAGCTGACTGACTGCACGCTATTGGGGCTAACCGCAACGGTTTGATAGCATCTGTGCAGTGTTGACCTGCTGGCATCCTTTTGCGTGTTTATTTGTTTTGCACAGCCCAAACAAACAAATCACCTGGAGTTAGGAGTGAGCCTAACACATACAGTAAGCAGGCCAAACCAATGGCAACACATTGCAATACTGTATATATGGGTAACCTTGAGCAGTCACTCCACTTTTTAAGGTGCTCATATTATGCTTATTTTCAGGTACATAATTGTATTTAGAAGTTATATCAGAATAGGTTTACATGGTTTCATTTTCAAAAAACACCATATTTTGGTACATTGCTGCAGCTCTTCTTTTCACCCTTTGTGTTGAGCCCTCTACTTTAGCTACCGAGTGAGGAATCTCACTTCTGTTCCATCTTTGTTGGGAGTCACACACGTACAGTAGCTAGGTAAGGACTACTAGTTAATCAGAAGCCGAGTATGAGGGCGTGCCATGCTAGCAGCTAGGCGAGCATTATAATGTGTGTTACTAAGTGACGCACGTTGGTCACGGAAGTAAAGGCTGGACTACAATAGTAGTTTGTGAATAGAGTTTTCTGTTGGAGATGGTAAGTGCCTTTAAAAAAATATAATAATAATATATATATATATATATATATATATATATATATATATATATATATATATATATATATATATAAACCCTATAAATGAAAGAAAAAAAGCCAAAAAGCACAATATGAGCACTTTAAGATGTCAGCCTTTCCTCTTTCCTGGACTATTTGTGTGGTCCAATCTATGCCTAAGCCCTTGGATAAATCCTCACTAACACCTGTGACTTTATCTATAGGAAAAGTAAAAAAAGAAAAAGGTGGCATTTACATGTTTGATTTAGCATGTTGCATTAAAGGCATTATAAATCAGATGCCCCAGCTATCCTGCCAAACTTGAATAGATTGTCATGGAAAGGTCTAGTTTCTGTAAGCTTGCACTTTATATTGATTTACAGAAGAACACTGAAATAGCAATTTATTTTTTGCGTTTATCATCTTGTGTGGTAGCAAAAAGTACAGCCTGACTGATATATCGTGGGCCGATATTATCGGCCGATATTAGGCATTTTTCAAACTATTGGCATCTGCATTTATAATGGACGGTAAATGAATGGGAAAAAAAACAAGCTTCAACCATATTATGAGTGTTTGTCCACCAGAGGGCACTCTACAACGTCCCTGTTGGCAACACTTGTGTTTAACCCTTTAAGTTTCATATCTTACGTTTGTATTTTTATACATTTTATTTATCAGAACTTTATATTTTGATATTCCTCTGTTCTGTTGTGACAATAAAACAAACAAGCTTATTTTAAACTGCATTATCATATTTTAGTGAGCACTCATACATAACTACAAATAACTAACGTCAGGGAAATCTATCTACAAGTTGTTACGCGTTTCTGGATTTTTTAACAATATATATCTGCTAAAAACGGAATATCGCATTTTTAAAATCACCAAATATTTGTATCAATATCGTCCTATGAGATACATGAGATAAATAAAATGTTACTGTGAAAAGATACAGCTAAATTACTGTTAGCTTTTAGTAGAAATAACTTTAACACTAATAATTAGGGTCTAAAGCTGACTCTCAACCAGTTAATGTTAAATTGAAGAAAAACATGTGCCTCATTGCTACACTGATGCAAATGTTTAACTATTAAATAGAAGCTGGACTTGTGTGTGTAAGCAAATGACACCATGCAAACAGTTTGGATAAAAATGAGCAAGGTTTGGATTAAAACCTCCGTGTTTTGTAAACATGTAACACATGTGGTCAGTGTTACATTCTAACAATGGTGTAAAAACATTTAAGAAATGTGAGTGGAAATCTATGAAATGGCAAAGCTATTGTTGCAACTCCTAACAATGACAAATGTGCAGCAACCCACCCCCATGAAACAACCAATCAACTGAGTCAATAGCCGGCAGCGCTGACCCTTGGAGCTGCAGCAGGAAAGTTCCTCTGTGATTTGATGGCCGTCTCATGAATTATACTAGTCTTAAGAATCTCTCTCCTGGATTCAGAGCCAAGACCAGAGCCGCACATGGCATTTCTGATTCCATGACGCAATGGAGCATGGAAGGGCTACAGTTGTGGTGTGAGGGATACAATCTGTGTGTGTCTACTGGCAACTTTACGTGCATGTACAGTTACCAGTGAATATCACTTCATCTGTTTGGTGCACGCTGCCTACTTGTCTATGTAAGTGAAAGTAGAAGAGCAGGGACACACACCAGATACAGCATGAAAGAGAAAGACTGGCTTTGAAACTTAAACTAATCCTCTCAGCCTCAATAACACAGCATATGGATCCTGTCATCCTCACAGCCTCTATAAAGACAAACGGTGTATGAGATTAGCTTGCTCATTCTTACTATAGGTGCAGCTCAAAGTGGGCAAAGCCGCTGTTGCAGAGGTTTGTAGATGAATGTGATGTGCAATGCGCCTGACCAGTGTGAACAAAAAGAATAGATTCTTGACACGCAAAAGGGATCAATTTAAATCAAGCGCACCATCAATACAGTAAGTGAAAGCAGACACGTTGACCCCGGTTGCCTGTCATGGGAGAATGTGTGGGGCTGGCATGATAAAGACCAGTGCACAATCAAAGCCGCCGCGTAGGGAGGGTGGACAGCCTCACCTCCGCACACTGCAAAGTAGGACTGACACGGCACTCTGACCCTGAGAAACACATGCGCACACATAGATGCAAATGCAGGTGAACATGTATAGGAAACACTAGATTCCCAATAGTAAGTCAAAAGAAACACACTATGTAATTGTACACACACACACACACACACACACACACACACACACACACACACACACACACACACACACACACACACACACACACACACACACACACACACACACACACACACACACACACACACACACACACACACACACACACACACACACACACACACGTTAGCTGTTCACCAACAGTACTGTTGAAGCTGGAGGCACTTGCTCTGTAAATGGGGTTATGTGACATTTCTTAGACTGACTTTGGTGATTCTGTTTATAAAAGGGACTATTTTCATTATCAACTATGCTATTTGCTACTTGTTAAATTAATCAATTCATGCTTTGGTTAGAAAATAAATAAATATATAAATAGCTCATTTTGTCTGACAAATACAAGATATTAAATTTCCAATGAAATGCTTGCAAATCTTCAAGTTTAAGAACATGTGACCTGGATAAACCCAACCTTTTCTTATATATCAAAGACAATAATGACACTTTGTTAAAGCACTTTGTAACTTGTTTTTGAAAAGTGCTCTACAAATAAAGATTATTATTATTATTATTATTATTATTATTATAATTATTGTGGTCATTTTGTGTAATTATAGTGGTCTTTTACAATTCATCACAGTACTACAACATGTGTAATTGTCCTTAGTGGAGTTTGCTTAATTTGGTGCAACTGTGCTGCTTCCTACAACGGAAAATTGACACATACACCTAAGGCTGGGCAATATATTGATATCATATCCATATCGTAATATGTGACTAGACAGTCTTAGATTTTGGACATTGTAATATCGTAATATGACATAAGTGTTGTCATTTTCTGAGCTGTTCTATTATGTGCCTTTACCCACTTAATCAATGTATCAACATTACTGATGATTATTTATCACAAATCTTATTGTGTAAATACTTTGGGAAAGGATGTCAACCCTACAATATCGTCGCAATATCAATATCAAAGTATTTGGTCAAAAATATTGTGATATTTGATTGCCCAGCCCTATGTACTCCTTAATAGGTAAATCATCCACTTATACTGTATATCTGATATATTGGCCATGACTTTTGTTCATCTTGATTCCAATATATTTTTTAAAATAATTTTAAAATGCAGGAAAGCTGACAAACATATTTAGTTTGTTTTCAAATGATTAGTAGATTTTACATAAAAATAATGTTATCTCTGAGATCCAAATGGATTTTGTTTTTTTAAATACAAATGTAAAACATGCCCTACCCATTTGATAAATCTGACGATAATTCAATAATGGAGTCATTACAGGATCAAAAGCATGTTAAGGTAAAAGAAAAAAATGATTTTGATTCATGATTTCAATCAATGGGATTTGCACAGGTGTGCAAATAGTGTGCAGATTGGAATTAAACACATTTAACTTTTTTGTAGTGAGGTCCAATTATGAATATTGGTTTTTAGAATGATTCTGGTCAAATGCAACAATATCGCTGAACAATTTGGCTGGCTTTATGTCAACCATTGTTCTGACATGACCAAATCCTCCATCACAATCGGCAGTGACAGAGTGGTGTTTCGCAAAACAAACCACTTCCAGGTGGACAAACAAACACACTGACAACCCTCCGCCGCCGCCCGCCCCTTGTCGTGCAGTGCAGTGAGAGCAGTCTTTACTGTTGCACAACATACAGTTCTGCGTGTATCCAGTCTGCAGTGTGTGTGTGTGTGTGTGTGTGTGTGTGTGTGTGTGTGTGTGTGTGTGTGAGAGGCGACTGTTTAAACAAGCAAACAGCCAGCAGCACAATGCAACCAAACAGCTGACTACAAAGGCACCATAACCAGACCCCTGTTCTGTGTGCAATGGTCTCAATGGGAGGCTGATTGACTGACTGGCCAATTATACATTTACACACCGCGTAAATAAAGCCTCTTATGCATACACACCCACGCAGTGTAACCTTTCGGAGCTAACACACACACACACACACACACACACACACACACACACACACACACACACACACACACACACACACACACACACACACACACACACACACACACACACACACACACACACACACACACACTAATAACCATCATTGTCAATGGTAAATGAATAGTTCATTCAACTTTAGGTAAATGTAAATAACTAGATGATTTATTGTGCTGTATAATCAATGTAATATTAGTTAAGTGTTATATGAAATACAATCTGTTGATACATTTAGATATATGGTTTACACTTTTTCTAAGGTTAAAAATAGTTTATAAATGTATAAACTATAAATTTGACTATTATAAAGCAACTAATGAAACATTTATTTGGCCCCATTATTATCTTTTTTGCTGACAAACAAAAGATGATTTGTGCACTGATAATAATAGCTATCTGAATAATGTTGACTGACGCTTTTTTAAAAGTATGTATAAACAATTAACAAGGTATTAAAATCATCAGTTGCAACTTCATAATAGCCATCCAAATAATGTTTGACGGTTTACAAACGATTTCTTAAAGGTTTACAAATCATTAAGTTATTATTAACAAAAAGTTAATATATAAAATGGATGTAAGCAATAATAAACTGTTAATAAACATTTATTATAACATCACTAACAGTAATGATGATCATTTAATTTGTTAATTAGATTTTTGTTAAGAGTAAAGTAATTATCAATTATAAATTTATTTATATTTTATAATTATAGTTATGTTGATATGAAGTGTTACCCAGAATTTTGGTGCATGCATACATGGACATAATAAAGTAAATGTTGAAAAAGTTTGTTTACATATGCATGTATTTGTTTCATTAACAATCACCAAGTAAGACAGTAAATGACCTTGCAGTGAAATGTTTTATATTTTTGAAACTATGTAAGAATCATTTCTCCCTGTACCACACCTAGGCCTGTCATGATAACAAATTTTGCTGGACCATAAATTGTCCCAGAAATGATTGCAATAAATGATAATATTGTTGTTCTGAGACCATTTTCATCTAATATAATGATAATAGCATAATAACGCAGGTAAACCTTATCAAAGATTAATAAACTTGTATTTCTGAAGAATATTTAACACAGGAACTGAAAGACATTTTAAATAAATCTGTTAACAAAAAATGCGCTCCAGTGATTGTGTGCTGTCGGGAAGATGGAGATGGCCCATCATTTTTTTTTCCCAGCTGGGAAAACTGCACTGAATGATTGTGGTTTATGTGCATATGCATGTTTGTTGTGTTGCCACTGTTTTACAACAAATGCAACATACCAACTCACTCAGGTTAAGTGGTTCACCACGGTCATTCGGTTTGAATCCGAAGTGCTGCCACACTGCAGCTGTCTCATTTGGCTTTGAAACCAATTCCATCTTTTTTTAAATTATTATTATTCCTCCAACTCTCAGCTAGCGTTTTCTCTGGCAATAAGTGCCACGCGGCTCTTTTGCTGCACTTTGTGGTAGGCTACGCGAGGAATCCTGCCTCCTCACACAGAGACCTTGCGGCTGACTCACTCCCTTTTGCGCTAAAGAACTAAGAGGGGCGATGCACCTGAGTGGTCATCCAGTCTCTTTGGAAGAAGGAGAGAGAGACAAGGTAAACAAGCTCATTTTTAGTTATCATGCGATTAATTGATTTATTGCATATCGCGACAGGCTTAACTACAACTGTCAGTTGAAATGCAAGTTACTGGCATGTTTATGCACTAGTATCACCTGTGCTATTAGTGTACTTCTATCTGGAATTAAGTTAGTTTGATATGAAATTAGTACCACAATAAAAACCACAATATTTCATTGTTTAACCGTCTTGAAACCTGCTGAGATTTGCCCCTTTTATTTGGATGGTTGACAGCCCCCTCTTCTGGCAAAATGGAATAATGTTAAACACCATTGTTCAGTATTTATTATTAGGTACACCTGTATAATCTATTTGAATGCAATACAACAGCCCAGCCATAAATTCTACCTTTATGAAGTTTATAATGATGATGATTTCTGTTGAGATTGTCAAAATTGTGTAAATTCAACTAAATGTGTATTACTGAGGTCATGGTTAAAGAAGAAAATGTTGACAGTGTCAACAAAAACTGAACATTATAGGCATCATCACAGTAGACTTTATAGCAAAACAGATGTAGAGGATTGCATTAGACTGTACATGTATACCCAATATAGTGGGCACCGCGTGTTTATCCATAAACAAGTCTGCATGTGTCCTTTATTCATGCTTTTATTTAAAATAATTTGCCCTCTATCAATCATAACTTCACAACACATGCAGCATGTTGGAACAGGTAAGGAGTGACTTTGGGTTTAGTCTGGGTCTGGAGTGACTTAGTGGTTCCTTATTTTGTGAATGAAGCAGTACAGTTGTAGGTTCTTAGTTGCCTTGGAAAACTCTTGTGGTGAAAAGAATATATTCTACAGCAAACAGTTGTATGAGCTTTTTCAGTCTCACCTCCTCTATCATGGTGTCCATAGCATCAGACAGTTCAGCTTTAGTAGCGTCGCTGGCCACCATGTTCCTCAGTCTTAGGCAGTATTCTCTTAGCTGTAAGACACAGTAAGACAAAAACAACAGTCAGCACTGCCTCACTGATTATGTGACTCACTGATATGTGAGCTTAATTAGTTTGAACTGAGGGAAATGTGTAAATTCACCTTATGATTAAGGATGTCATTCATTCTGCGTGAGGCCTCGGAGCTGTGTGACTCTGGAAAGCATTTCTTTGGGATGACGCCATACTTTTCTGAAGACAGGACAATATAAACAGATGTTTAGAACCGAGACGCCCCAACTCAGAGTAGTTTCCTGTATCTGTGTCACGTAGGCTCCGCCACGGCCACGCCTCTGTAGGAGACGCGGTGCAGGTTCTAAGTGTATTGATTCCAAAGGGAGAAGTGAATGTGAACACAGATTATGAGCAATTCTTTTGCCACTGAGTCACCAAAGTATAAAGTATATTGGACCCATTTTTCACAAGCCACATATCTCCAGAACAAAATCTTTAGTATTGAAGATCTTTGGTATAAAACACAATTTAAAACAAGATTCTTAATCTAGTCAAATAACTAATGTTCTACTACAGTAGAAACTACAGTTAATTTTTCTAATTACCAAATATATTTGCAATTGCAAAAATTACCCAACTTAGTCAATCATTCAACATTAACTTCTTGTCAAGGTGATTATGTTTTATGATGGGAACTAACCAATGAGGTTGACCAACATGTCCCACTGTCCTCCATCATTGGTTGGATTGGAGAGCAGGAACTGGACAAGGCGTCCGTCGACGGGCTCCTTCCTCTGTGCCGTCTCCACACAGGCCTGAAGGAAGTAGTAGCAACGCTCAACCTGTTGAAAAAAAAAAGAGCAAACACAACAGAGCAACATGGTGACTGAACAAAAACTGTAAGGAGCTATAGATATGTAATGCAGAAGGTTAGACGTGTTAGACTTAAGTCACAAAACTGAAGACTGTACACCAACAACATTCAAGCATCAAGTTTCTACCGGCAGAAAAAAAGAAAATAAATGAGACGTGTCGGGCAGGCCTTGCATAGCCATTAAAAATGAGACATATGATACGTAAAATAACATTATTATTATTACATCTTTGAAAGGAAAACAATGTGTAATTTAAATGGTCAGCATTCAGAGGCTTGAATGACTTGCTAATGAAGAGATTGTTATTTGAGACTTGCTTTGGTAGATTTCGAGGGATGGTTTGGATCTTTTGAAGTGGGGTTATATGAGGTACTTATCCACAGTCAGTGTACTGGTTGTGTAGTGTATTAGTAGATGGCGGTTGGCACGCCCCCAGTTTAATCCACACAACATTCACTACAATTACAAACAAGGCCGAATCAACTTTCATACCATTGGTGCAGCTTGTAATGTACTATCCTAAGATATGGAGCATCTTTGCAACGGTTAAGTACCTCATAAAACCCCACTATAAAAAATCCAAAGTATACTAATAGATTTGACTTGCTACAGACTTGCCAACTCTGCACATGTAATGTAATAACCAAGAGTACAGGTTGGGAGTGGGGCAGGATATTTTTACAAGTCCACATTTACTGTTTCCTTGTTTGGAATATTAGAGTCAGTGTGTCCCTACAGCTGGCACTTGTAACACAGAAAAAAGTATTCATGGTGGAACAGTCAACTGGCTATACATGTAGGAGAAAAAGACACGGTCATAAAGAGAAAGAGAGATAAAAACATTTAACAAGGTGTCACTGTGATGTCGGACCTGGAAGAGCACTGATCACAACGCACAAAAGAGGGTTTTAGGTGGACAATGACTGTATAGTAGTAAAGTGCTGCATAATATTACTGTGTGCAACACACACACACACACACACACACACACACACACACACACACACACACACACACACACACACACACACACACACACACACACACACACACAACTTAAAAGTAGAAAATTTAAATGTGAAAAACACATACAACATGATAGCAATCACACCACACACAAAACACTTACCTTGTCCCAGAAAAAGAGATAGGACTGACTAAACTCAAACTCCTCTATGTTAAACTTCTTCATGAAGGGAAGTCGCATGACGTTGAGGCACGAGAAGATCCAACATCTCCCTAGTAATGAAGAAAGGAAAGACAGAACAATTAATTTTATGAACTATGCAGGTCAATGAGGAAATACAGCAACATGCGTTTGTACAGGCATCAGTAATGCTGCTTTTGCTCTACATATAGCAGCTCCAATAGGTGACGAGTCACAAACACGCAGGCATCTTTATATTCACTAATAACTCCCAAACCCTCAAAGGCTAGAGGCTTGAGTCACCGTTCATTACATTATTTCAGTGAACAGGGCTGTACCTTTAATAATTATTGCATAAACACTGTTTTATCATTTTGAGGATGCTAACAAATGCATGTGGATGACCTATAAAACTTATTAGACTGACGTAAGAGTTACATGGACCTATATGAAGATAGTTTTATGTCTCTGTAGGTTTATATATCATACCATGCCGAACTAAATGACAGCTTTCTAATGTGTTCCGCAACTTCAGGATGCTTAAAGTGCATCCATCTTTACACTTTCTTTGTTTAGACATTTGGTCTGTTTTTGAGAAAAGAAACTTTTGTTGCCTACGCTATGTCCACCAACACATAATGAGCTGACCTGAGTTCACATTGCAAAACAAGATTGCTTTAAAAAAAAAAATAAATAAAACAGTGCGAGATTTTAGTGAGATGCAGATAATCCAGCTGGCAACTGATTTGAATAATCAAAGGAATAAGAATCTCCAACTGCAAACTACACCACACAAACCTATACAAAACTAATACATCAAAAGTTAAGCATGCATATCCATTATTTGTGATGCATCACTGCAATATATAGCTATACAGTGTATGTACACATACACTGTATAGATATATATCACACACACACACACACACACACACACACACACACACACACACACACACACACACACTATATTTGAAGGAAGGTTTTGCAGCTTGTCCTGAAAATATCAATTCTGAGCTATTTCAGAAGACTGCACTTACACATTTGCAGTAAATAACAATTGTTTGTGCTCTTTTGCTGTTGTAAAAATTGACAAACTGCAAAATCTTAGGCATCTGTGTGATAACCCAAGAGCATGACATTTACTCAAATCCACATTTGGATGCATTTCTTTTTACTGTAAAAGGTACACTTATGATCATGAATGCTGCTATAATACATTTTGTCCTACCTGAGTTTTTCTGGTTGGTGACGGGCTTGCCCTCTGTGGGGATAGAGTGCTGGAAAATGTGCACAGTATCCTGGACAGTCTGCCGGTGCAGACAAACCTCCAACGGGTCAATGCAGGTTGACACATTCTGGGCTAACAGGTAGCGTGGCTCGGCCCGCAGACGCTTGAGGAATGTGGCTACCTTATCCTGACTCAGACCTAGAGGAGCAAGAAGAGAAAGGTAGATAAGTTTAAAGGTAATAATTAAGATATAGAACAAAGGAATGACAGAATGAATGTTAAAATGATGAAGGTGGGAAGACACACAGAATTAAAGTTAACTTGTAACAGGAAGACTTCAAGAACTAGGCTGTCAGACAGCTAACTGTAACTATGAGGAGGAATTTCCTACTGTCCCAATTCCTGTGACTCATCTTTGCACTTTAGGCATACACATTTCCTTCTTAAGATCTTATTTATGAACAGTCACATACTCAGAAGTCACAATAATGGCTGGAAAATACCAGATCAATAGTCATAAACTAACAGCACAATCATGATTAGAGCTCTGATAAAAAATGAAGGACAGACTTGGCATAGGGCAAAGCACAAGACAAAGACCGATAAGGAAGTAATCAATCATGCTTTCTATAAGTGGCCTTAGGGAGCAAAGGGCCGATCAGAGCTGGCTGGTATCACTTCTCTGGCTCCCTCTGTGAGAGGAACGAACTAGAAAGCTTGTCCTGTCCTGCTGTACGGGGAAGGATGAATGCACACACACTTTGACGGAACACATTGCCACTGATGTATGTTTTGTAATTCCGTCAAATAATAGTGCAGAGCAATTAAACACTGTGGGGGACATTGCCTAGTCATGCATGCTGCCTAGAATTCAACCCCTCTCTCTCTCTCAGCTGCATTCTGTTATTTTCCATTGACACAAATGCACCGACCGCTGCGGATTAGGACAGTGTCAAACTATTAACTGTAATGCCCATGTTATCAGAAAATAAGCAGAACATATTTGGAGAGCAGGCCTGCATGGTCCCATGTCCACATAACATTTGCTTGTAGCGCAACAGCAGAATTGTTGTTGACACTGAGGAATATGCTTGAATAACTAAATGGTGAGAGAACCTATAACAGAATATTAGCTGAGAGCTATAAACTGACAATAGTTTGCACATACACAACATAAGAGTGATGTGCGTTGAAGAACAAATATTGCAAATCCTATCTAAAAAGTGAGTAGTTGGTCAAGCTGTTATTCAACAAGTGGAGAAATTAATGCTGAGGACATACTGCACATCACAGAGGTTTTCAATGGAGAGGGGCCAAGCACAGGCAGCCAGGGTGACTTGCAAATTTACACATCAGTGGTTATACAACTGGCTTTATATTAGCTAAGCACTTTATTATGCCCATCACTGCTTCATGTGTAAAGGGCTGAACTACAGTTAACATGCAGCCTAACAGTGGCGGCTCAGTAGACATCCACAATCAAAATCAGGGCCAAAGATAGTAAGACACTATCAAAGTCCTTATTTTAATTCATACTTTAAAATATAGGAAAATTAATGGCTCTAAGAGAACAGTTAGTAAACAGAGGTTTTCGAAATACCATATAAGACTAAAGCCTTTTCCCACCATCAAAAGTGAAACCTGAGGTTGTGATTAAATGGAAACAATCCAACTCAAATGACTTGGCTGGTTTAAGGTTAACGTACAGCTTTAGTTAGTGATGTTAACTATTACAAAGAGGCGTAATATAAGTGAGGAGAAACTGTTCCCTTTTCTGTGTTTCCTAACGAAAACTAGACTAAAATGAATCGCTACCACTTTAAAGACTGACAGCTTCTAGTATTTCCAACTCCATTCTTGACTAACGTTAGCTAGCTACACAAGCTAACATTTCCGGCTCCTGGAACTGACACCAGATTTTACACGAGTTAAGGTGTATTAGCTGTCTTATTTCTCCAGTTTGGATGACGGTACCTTGCTGACAATGTATCATCATGATCTGAGAAACCTAGATTAGTAAACGACGGCAAAGTCATGCTAGCAGCTGGCATGCTAACGCAATGAGTGCTAACTTAGCTTGTTAGCTCCCTCAGCTGTCATCCTCTAGCTGTCAAATACAGACTGCGCTTATGCTGCCGGCCACACAAATCACCAGGAATGAAAGAGGAGAAAGTGGCACATGACCTACCAGTGTCCATGTTTCCGTGGAGCTTGAAAAGTGTTGTCTGTTTTCCTGAAAAGTTACCGGCTCTTTGTTTATCTAATTCACCGACAGTCAGAGTGTTACAGGGTGCGCTCGTTTGTGCAACCGTTTATGCACTCGCGGGCCGGGCTTTGACGTGGCGGCTGGGCGGAGTTTGCGGGTGGGACAAGTCACAATGGAGCTGCCAGCAAAGCTAAATTCATTTAAGAAATATTGTGTTTACACTAAAGGACTCTGAAAACATGCATTTATTTATTTGTTTCTATTATTTTAACCACTTCAGTGTATTAATCATGTTTAATAAGAAGGCGCATGGTGATCCATGTAGACTCAACATTTTTAAAACAGTTAAGAAACAAACAATCCTAAAAATATCCTCCAGTTTTGGTGACTATTTTCAGCCTCTCTAGGTCTCTCTCCAAAGTTCCTGGTGACTCCTGCTGTGAATGTTAATACATTGAACTAAAGACAAACTATGATCTAATTCTTTAAACATTAAATGTACAAGAGCACCACGGTTCTTCAGTCCTCTGTCCCCCAAATCACGTGAGTAGGAGCACACGCAGTAAAGTTAAACGAGCGCGCTTAAAATCAAACTTGACAGAATAATTGCGTATTAAACGTCCGGTTAATGTTTACAAAATATAACCACTTTTTGCAACTATTTCTAAGTAGCTGGGGGGTATAAATCCTTAAACTGCTCTTAACTTACTCAGTTAAAAGGAAGTCATCAGTGTTGTAGTGAGTTATTCAGCTTTAGCATCATGTTATTATATATTCTATATATTATGTATTCCACTGCGCTCTGCTTTAGAGAGGTTCTTCACTGAAACTCCAAACACTAGCTCATGGTTGAACCTACACACACACACACACACACACACACACACACACACACACACACACACACACACACACACACACACACCAACAAATCGACCAACAAATCGACCATCTGACAGGGATTTGTATTACGAGATTTACATAAAAAATTACATAAACAAAAAAGTTTTGATATTGCTGGGTTTTCCTCTCTTTATATTACTGTTCCTTAAACCTGGCCCCTTTCCTGTTGGGAAGTTTATATTACCATTCATGAGGTCATTGCTTTCCTGTAGGCTAATTTAGTGTGTGAGCCTTGTGGTGTGTGCGTGTGTGCGTGTGCGTGTGTGTGTGTGTGTGTGTGTGTGTGTGTGTGTGTGTGTGTGTGTGTGTGGGGAGTTGATTAGTGGGTCACTTCCTTCCTTTACCTCCATCTGGACAAAAGCAGCAGCAGCATGAAGAAAAGCCTGTTAAATTATTGACAATAGGAAAAGAAAGTGAGAGAAAGAACACGCTGATGGACTCCCTGCAACTGACAACAATTTGAACGAGCAGTTTTAACATAAGCCATGACTTTATCTGTACAGAGAAAATAAAACCAACTTGGGGTGAATGTTGACAAACACTGTTAAAGTCAGACATGTGTTATCTCCTCAGCGCAATCAGCTGTCTCTGCCTTCTTCAGACTGGTAAGACATTTTTAGTTCTTATTCAAATTGTTTTTTTTTTATAAACAAGGGAAATATCTCATACATTAAATTGCATTTGAGGAACTTGACTGGATAATCTTACCTGTAAATTCACCCCTATTGCAGTAGCTTTGGTAAAGGCTACACCTGTCTGTAAATAAGTTTTAAAATAAGTTATTGTAACTTATTGTTGATATTTGACTCACTCCAAATTATATATAGTTTATAGTTGCAAAGACAAGCTTTTGGTAATTTATTTTATTTTTTATTATACTGGAAAAGTAACATAAAAAGTTTTATATTTAAACATGCCAGACCTCAGTACCCAGGCCATTTAAACTGGCCTGACTCAGTTAAAACTGGTTTACCATGTTGTCTATTTTGTCATAAAACCATGCAGTACAAACATAGAGTGATATGGGTTACTGTATTGCTCTAATGTAATACTCAATCTCATTCCAGATTTTAGTGTATGTGTGAAAAAGGTATAATAGAAAAATGTGCTATTGTACGACTGCCCAGTTGTTTTATTAAGTCTATACACTTCAGACGTATGATGACATTATGCACTTCTGACTATTTGTTTGGGTTAGTTTATAAGATGACATAGAAAAACTGTGTGAACATCTTAATCGGTCAAATGTTCAGACTCTTTATGGTCACATACTGTCTTGAGATGGTACAAGTACATGGCTTTATAAAAACACTGTCTATAAGTAATCACTGCACAAAATGACTACAATGAGCTATATTAGGAGACTTCCCTTTGTTCAGGTCTCCATGCTGAAGAATGCAGCCAGAGGGTTCTGTCAGAACGTGAGACATTTTATGTACCAGCAGGGGGCAGTCTGTCTTTTTCCTGTATAGTCCAGCACTGTGGAGGCGCCTGGACGGGAAACTGGATGCGGGAAAATTCAAGAAATGAAAAGCTAAGTGTGAGGCACCATCTGACCAATGTGACACTCTCAGCCAATCAAACTCGACTCATTTGGAATATCCTGAGTGTCAAACAATCAGACGAAGGTTATTATGGATGCAGTGTAAAATGGGGCCAAGGTGATACTGATCAGGGACATTTCAAGTATGTGAACGTTACTACAGGTATGTGCGGCCAAATGTTTGTCAGTGTTTATTAGCGTGTATGTGTCTGTATGTGCAATGCTGAATTAGTTGTTCACGGAAAAGCAAAGAGCAGATACAAAAATCCATCAAAATAGTGAACAAACACAACAACATTGTACTCAGTCTAATTGCATTATTTGTGTATATTATTCTGTGTCCTTCCCCCAGCTGCCCCCTTCCAGAGGAGTGTATTACACAGGGTTTTGGTCTGTGCCAGTGCTTCTCTTTGTCTTCCCATCATTCTGGGATTGGCTCATTGTCTGAGTTCAAAAGTCGAGCCTCAGCCACTTCCCAGGACGCTGTCCATTCCTGCAGCTGTATACAGAGACCAACCACACCCAGCTCCACAGCCTCCACCTCGATGCCCCATACCCCAGACACGTAGCACTTCCTCTCACAAAGGTGCTTAGTAGCCTGTAACATTGATAAAAAGTTACCGTAGCTTTGTCAAAACTTTCCTATTTATTGCATTGTCCTTTTTTTGCATTTTACAGCTGTCCCCAAGTCTAGGCAGAAGATTGAGGTAGGTAAACGTTCAGTTTCAAGACAGGATGAACTCTGCAAGACCCTCAACATTGTTTGTATCCTCTGACTGACCTTCAAAATGTCTGCAGTCTATGCATATTCTGTTGTGTGTGCTTAAATGGGCTGGCAAAGCGATACTACAGTGCTTAAATAACCCTTTTCCCGTTCCCATTGTTAAAGGTGGTGTATGCAGACATTTCCCAGGATGCACTGAGACAACAGGGAGCCAACAGAGAGCCTGACCAGTCCACTGTGTACTCATCCGTCAGATTTTCCTGACTGCTGTCAAAGCAGGTGAACAATTGTCTGCTGAGGATTATGTGTAATTTTTGTAGGATTGTGGTTGATCTTTGACATCTTCACAACATCTTGGGGAATATTTCACTATTATGTCATTTTTAAACTCCAGACTTTACTTGTGTTTTGGAAAATCATCACAGAAGAGGCAAACGTAAGATAGAAATTAATGAATTAATAATTTTCTCTACATGTCTAAGGGCTGTCCTGATTACACTCTGATGTGGAAGTATAGTGTTTTTAAGTTCAGGAAATCCTTCATGTGCAGGTAGCATAAAAGACAAGCAAGTGGAGCAGATAATGAGGAGATATTGCAGCATGCATAAACCAGCTGAACCACGCTGAGGTGCAGCAGAGAGCAAATCTCAGCTATGTGGCATAATTTTATTGATATCACCACTTTTAATTATGTTGAAATGTGACTGCGGACAAGCAAAACATTAAATGCAGCACAACCAGTTTAAAAGTATAGCAGTTTTCAAAATGTGAAACAACCTTTGTCTATAATATCTACCAAGTGTTCTATGTACATACAATATTAAAGTATGAACAAAAAACACCCATGTACTGTGCTGTAAGCTTATCGTGTGAGATTTTAAAAATGAGACACCACATAAATGACACAAAATACAACATTTTATTTTAGAATAAATTCTCAATGGCACGTTACATAACCAAATATACATATACATGTTTGGACATCTTTTAAATTAACATATATCCTTTAATCGTTTTTACCTTATTCATTAGCATACTCTGCAGTTACATTTGTACATGACATCAAGGCTAAAGAAGTTTTCATTTGAATAAATTAAGCATATTAACAGAGGAAAGGCTGCAGAGCATTTACGATACCTGCTACAAACAAAAGTACATCTGAACTTCCTGTTTTTGTGTGATTCATTTCCCTGTTTCCCTCGTTGAAGGTAATCACTGGCCTAACTGAGCACAGTGTGTATTAGTCAACAAGCTTGTTCCTTAAAGTACTTATCAGAACTTTCTTTCAGCTGTTCTGCAGCTTTCTTGCAAAAATAAAAAGTCACCCAAATTACAACGTAGGGGTTTGTAATTTGGGTGAAACGACTCTCTAGGATTTGAGTGACAGAACTTCACACACAATCCTGCCATCCAATGGTTGTCTCGACAGTAAGAACAGCACATATGCATTCACCTACAGACCCACACGCTGAGTTATTTTGTCACACAGGAAACACATGTGGGTGTCTTTTAAGCTTTTTCTTGATTAGTACACTCACACCTTCCTCT
Source organism: Percina caprodes (assembly GCA_013375575.1). NCBI lineage: Eukaryota > Metazoa > Chordata > Actinopteri > Perciformes > Percidae > Percina > Percina caprodes. Next base: position 630,866 of record JABXJD010000093.1, on the reverse strand, counting down.
GTTCTAGTTTATGCAGCTCCAGGCTAATGTTATGATAGAGTAGAGAGGACTATTACATCTATTGTCCTGTTGTGCTTGTAAGCACCTGGCTTTGCAATTTACTTTTAAGAGACTTTGTAATAACAACTAACAAAGCGTCAAATCAAAAATACAAAAATAATAATAATAACCCTACAAAGTTCACATTACATGTGTGGTTCAAAGATTCTTTTAACCTGAAGCATCTTTTTTTTCAAGTCATTATTATCAGCGCACATGCTGAGAAGCTTTAAACTTGGGATACTTTCCTGTTCAAAAGTTCCAACAAACATAGACACGGATACACCGAGCTAGCAAGCTTCAATGGGAGGTATTAGAAGGTAAAATGTTTTCATCGGTGCACCGTCTATTTTCAGTAAATGTGTGTGTTAATCGGCAACCCACAACTGTGCTGTAAGCGGATCCAGAAGATTCTTGTCCTCTCACATAGTGAGAGAGAGAGAGAGAGAGAGAGAGAGCGAGCATGAGAGCGCATCAGTGATGAAAGGGCTTTTGATAGATTGTAAGGCGCGGCTTTGGCTAAAATAAGCGCATGGCAAAATGTGTTGGCAGTGTCTCCTACTGTGCTCCATATGAGCTAATTTCCACTAACCAAGCACTTGAGTTCAGGGATTTGAAGTTGCCCTTACAGGTACAGATATGCTGTCATAGGTATTTCGACTGAGTTTCAGCAATGTCGAGTTAATAGTGCAGTAGACAGAATGCAGCAGCTAGCAAGGTCACAAAAGCATCTCGGAAATCAAAGGTGTTAGGTCCTAGAAAATCATTATTATATGCAAAGAACAAGCTCATACAGTGGAGAATTGAGACTCCCTGTGTTGTCACCTCCAAAACGTTGCTACTGTGTGAATGTCTTTTGTGTTTGTCTGCGTACTTTTTTTTTAGGCAAAAGAGGAACTGCTACCAGACATACCATTCAAGGACAAAGGCAAAAAGGGAACATCCTGATGTCTGACATTTCCAATTCCACTGAGCACTCAGTAGTCGAACAGATAACGAATAACAGTTTAGCCATAGTTTCATGTTACCATTCTTCACTGTATCTAATAAACTAGATGCTCTAGCAAAAGCTGAGGCAGATTCTAGCCCAGCCTGCACTCACAGTATTACAGCCATGCTAGGACTTCATGTGATGTGAACATTTAACAACTGAGATGCAGCAACTTGTAACAACGGCAAAGTATTGACTAATTTCTGTAGGTTGGTTAAAAGGAAAACCAACACGTCAGCTGCTTCACCTCAATATTGTATATGCTCACAGTATTGTCAGTTAGGTTATAGTGTGTGCGGACTCTGGTGCACTTGGTAATCTTGTCAGATTATCCTTGGCATTGGGAAATGGTTCTATGGTTATTTTGTTGTTTTGGTTGTTGTGATTTTTCTTTTTGCAGCTCCGTCAACCTGTGCAGTCCCTTTTGTTGTGCAAGTCTGATATTTCCATTCCACAAAGCTACTCGGACTGAAAGAGAGGAAAGTGAACAGAGAGGCCAGTTAGAGGGGAGTGTTCGCTGACAGCATGCATTTTCAATCTGGGCCAATTACCCAACACCAGCTTGTCTGTTTCAATGAAATTACAGTAATTTTGGAGATAATGAGATGACCACAGATCGACAGTGAGTGTATCAAAAACACACCAGGTGACCTTTCCTTATTGCTTTCCACCTGCTGCACTAAATACTGTGATTTCTGCTATAACAAGTTTGAACCTAAGACTTACAGTTGTGGATGAGTGGCTCATTTTGTCAAAACGGAACTTCAAATTTGACCTTGGTGACGTCTTACTTTTCACATCTGCAAAATTTAGAAAAAGGGAATGAAAAAAACAGGAAGGAAATTCTCAATAATCGGTCAACGACAGGATGTCTTTCTGTTAAAATGTTGGATGTGAGTACTCTGTGTGTAAAATTGTAGGTTTACCTGTTGGACTGCGGCACATGATGACAGGGGTACTTGATCCCTGGCTGTCGACACTGAGGGAAGGACTAAAGGCAGAAGAGGACGCTATAGAGGGATGGCTGGCCTGGAGGACGGAGAGCACAAAGGAATTAGCATGGAAGAGGAGATGGAGACTTAAAAATTCTTGTCAGCAATGTTAGAGGAACTGAATGTTTGGCAGAAAGTATACAACCGGAAATGATGCTTTGCAGAGGGGCGCTATCAGAAAGCCGTTTTTTTTGGTGATTTGCATAATATAATTTAAACTTTTAACGCTGGCAGAAATCATTACGATGCAAAATTTATAATAAGTATTAAAGCAATAAAGTACCTTAGAAATACATTATTATTCATTTAGTTTGTGAAATTACAGCCAGCAGCCGGTTGGTTTACCTTAGCATAAAGACTTAAACAATGGGAAACCGGTTGCCTGACTGTACAAAGTAAACAAACAAAAACAATCCCCCTAACAGCACTTCTAAAGCTCACTGAACACGTTCAAAAACCAAAATGTAAAAATCAAAAGTTGTTTTTTCACAGGTGGATTTAGGCTGGACTTCTTGACCATTAGCAATAGCTTCCTTGAGTCTTTTCCCAGAAATCGTCTGATAAAACCACAATTCTTTGTTTTTACACTTTTGTGGGGTTACACAAACAAGATTGAACATATTAATTATTGAGGTGCTGGTAGGCAGATTTTTAGACAGAGCCAGCCTTGCTGTTTCCCCTTTCTTCATATTTACCGTACAGATATCAGAGTGGTATAGCTCTTCCCAACTAACTCTTGTCAAGAAAGTGAACAAGCAGATTTCAGTGTTGAAATATTCCTTTAAACCCATCAAAATGAGGAGAAAAGCAAGAATTTATCTAATTTTGTGATGATCATTGATGTACTTTGCTGCTCAATAATGATTGATGCATTTTGAAAGCCCACGCTGAGCATCCATGCACATGGATCCCGTCCAGTTAAATGGTGAGAGCAGGAACGATTTGACAGCATTTCTCCCATAGACACAGACAAGCAATGCCATCTAATACACATAAAGTGAGAGGAGCTGTAATCATTATAATCAATGTGCTGACATTCAACACTCTCTAGGCAATTTTGGCTAATTACAGACTATTTCACCCAGAAAGCTTTTTATGCCAACAGCCTCACTCAGAAGGTGTTCCCAGTTCTGCTCTCTCTTTAAACCCAAACACTCAATTTCCTCCTTTTTCTCTTATAAAGGTGAGCTTCCTTGGTTGAAACAAACCGTGAGTGTTGCACTTACTGTCTCCAGTTCTTCCAGAGCTTCTGTTTCTCCCGTGGTACTGCTGAAGCTGCTGGTGCTGGATGAAGAACGAGAGATGTTTGGTCTGTTGCTGCCACACTCTTTCAGCTTGATGAACGGCCTGTTGAGGAAAGCACAGATGTAGAGAACTTAACATGAAAGAAAATCAGACCAGTGAGAAAAGACCAACTTTACCCAGTTTGCCTATTAGGCATCTCCTTCTACAGTAGAGGAGCTTAGATGATCACCAGGAACTAGTTATGGTCTTACCTCTCTTTGTTGGGGCAGATCTCAGGTGAGCTGGGATTGGATAATGTCTCACTTGACCTCACTTCCTGGGACAGCTGGTAGATATCTGCAGGCTTTTGTTCACTGCAGACAAAATACAACACAATGATAACAACACTGATGATTCAGCATTCTGGACTCTCGCTACCTGTATAAAAACAACACAGACAAACATAGTGTCTGTGGTGTAACATAATCAACATACAGAACAGGAAATGCAGTGACATTTAAAACAGTGAGTCCCAAAACACCAACCTGCGTGTATGTTTGTCCGATGGAGATTCTGTGCTGGAGTGGAGACGAGGGAAAAGGCCTGAGCGCCGTTTCACTGGGCTCTTCAGAGGAGACTTGGCTGACAACACAGGAGGCTGAAGATCACATATTAGAATTATTATAGAATTAGGTTTCTCCTTTAAAAAAATATATGGGAAAAACTCTTGTTTGGAATCTCTCTCTCTCTCTCTCTCTCTCTCTCTCTCAGTGTACTGTGTTAGAGATGACAACACAGATGTACTTTCTTTCCTATTAACCCCCCATTATAGTACTTTAAGGTACAAAAACACTTTTTACCCAGCGGCACAAGTTCTCCTTGATCAATCCCTCCTTCGATTCTGAGTGACCATCCATCTTTCCCTTCCCTTTATACCCTATCACTCACAGTGAAGGTGCTCTTTGTGCATTCGCTGGCGCTTTGCGGTAGCCCTCCTCCACTCATGCTGGCGGGCACCCCACCTCCTACCCCGGGGCTCCTGTGACGGTGGGACCCCACCATTGTCTCCATGGAGTGGCTCCTGACACGCATGGCTCTCTGGAGTATGGAGAAGAAATGGAGAGTGAATGGATGATAGAGAAGAGGAGATCATGGAGCCCAGAGGAGAAGGGAAGAAGCATATGGGTAAAGGAAATGTCAGTGACAGGAAAAGTATGTATGGAAGGACAGAGGGGGGAATGGGTGTGAACAGTTAAATAAAGGTACAGAACAAAATTGAGTTTTTTTTTAACTTAAATGCAGGATTGCTTTAATGTGTGAATTAACATTTAGGTTCATAGATGCTAGTGCACAATACAACCACAAGGGGACTCAGTTCTCCATTAATGAAGCCAAATGATTTGGAGTGAATGAATGAACATGTATGCATCCTTATTATTCTAATTACTTTGTATTCATTTTTTTCATTGATAACAACATTCATAACATTTCTTCTAGACTCCACAATGCATTCCAGCCAGTACAACTGAAATAAAAAAACAGTTATATACTTAATTTGTTTGTCTTTTTTAATGCTGCACTGTACTGCAGTTCAAGCATGAAGTGTTTCTTTTCTTTGTAAGCATAAACACAAACAACGTCATATAAATAATGTTTATTAATTATGTGGCAATCCTCTGTTGTATTTACAGTATTGCAGACAGGTAATACACAGTGACTGCAAGGATAGCAATGAGAACAGCACCCCCTGGGACCGACTGCAGAAAGTGCAAAGTAGCTGTCCATAATGCCTGTGGAGAGTAAGAGAGCCAAATTGTCACATTAGTCACACATTCATCGCACACACACACACACACACACACACACACACACACACACAAATGGAAATACACATCCTATCGACATCAATTGGCCTTTTGATGAGGACAAAAGAGTGTAAAGAGACGTTAAGCGATGAGACAGAACCAGTTACATAGCAAATAAAAATTGAAAACTGAGGAGATGTATGATTCACAAAGAGAGGAAACAGTTTGTTTTACACAAACATATGCACAGTAGTGTTTGCATTCATTTTCACACACACATACTATAAGGTATAAGGTCAGAATCTTTGAGCATAGAGAAAAGCAGGAGGAACAACACTACTGATGGGTTAAAACATTACACTCTTGTGCAGTAACAACTGTGATTAAATTAATGCCACAGAGCTGAGGGAAGAATGCATGGTGTTGTGTACACATCTGTCCAGGTTCATGTTCACCTTGAAGGACTCTAGCAGACCCCCGTGTCCCCCGTTCTCCAGCTTGTCCTCCTCTCCAGCCTGGCCCAGACCCAGCATGGCCTGGCTCTGTCTATGTAACTCGTCGTGGAGGTTGTCCAGCAGCGCAGCTCGCGTTCGCCCCTGGAATCAATTTACACACACCGAGAAGGTGATTATGGATTATGGGCATGCTGTGGTGTTTGAGTGTGGCTGTGCCGCAGACGTGTGTCACCTCTAGTTTGGCAAATTTGTCAGATTTGTAGCAGGCGTTTTCAGCATTGATCAACTTTGTCAGCAGGAAGTCTCGAAACTCAGGACCCTAGAGAGAGAGAGAGAGAGAGAGAGAGAGAGAGAGAGAGAGAGAGAGAGAGAGAGAGAGAGAGAGAGAGAGAGAGAGAGAGAGAGAGTGTGTTAGGGTGAGGGGCAACATTAAGGAAAAGAAAAGGTTAACTATAATCAGTGCCAAACTAGGGCTGGGCGATATGAAGGAAATCAGATATCATGATATTCTTGATCAAATACCTCATTATCAATATTGCGGCAATATTCTAGGGTTGACAATTGGTACTTTAACAAAATATCTTCACACTTAGATTTTAGATAAATAATCATCTGTAATGTGGACATAATGTCTAAGTGTGGGAAAGGCAAACAATAGAACAGCTAGAACAGTCTGGTAAGTTCAGAAAAGTACATCACTTTACTGTAATGCAGCCGTTAAAACCAGTAAAAGACAACACTTATGTCATATCACGATATTACAATATCCAATATCTAAGACAATATATAGTCTCATATCACAATTATTGATATAATATCAATATATTGCCCAGCCCTATACACGCAATACAGATTAGACTATTGTAGGAGTTTGATAAAGAGACTCAACTTATGATTTACTGATTTAAATCATCACGTGCTTCAAACCCTGTTTCTCCCCCACATGCTGCAAATCATGTCCCGATAAGTAATAATCTGAATCTTCTGAGTCTAGAAGCCAGATTGTTTTCACAATGTTTCCCCCATTGTGACAATGATCTGATAGAATCATCAAAGCTACCTTTAAAATGCAAGATGAAAAGGAGGGTTACAGTTTTCAATGTGCACCCACAGTTAAACTGTTTTTAAACGAGGACATTTAAAATACCTACAAGCTGTGGTAGAAGTACTCAGATCATAAAAGTACCGATACAACATTGAGAATGTTTACATACACACCATTATTACAGTATTCCGAATATGACAATATTCCGAATTTGATCCAGGTCATATAAACAGCATGTTCCTGTTGGATTTCGAACAAGGCCTTTTCCCGAATTTATCATTTTCCGATAAGACGTGGGATATTCTGATATTATTTGGGTATTAGAAACATTCTTTGGACATGTATACAGCGCATTCAGGATATGCATCTCAATCAGGTTTTACCGCATTTTCCGCCCAGTTTACTGCCTAACCCTAACCCAAAAACCGGAATATTATGTGCATGTAAACATAGTCAATGTAAAAATACTCCACATAATCCGGATTGTACTAAAATGACAGTTTTATCAGCTCTTTTTCTCACCTTCCTAAAGACAGCTGGGTTCGGTAGAGGAGGTCCAAAAGGAGGCACATCCTCCCTCGCTGTTACAGACACCTGTTGACATAAAACACATAAAACGTTATTAGCACGTATTCCACGAGGGCTCAAGTTTCGAGCTGGGAAGATGAAACAACATCCGAGGCAAAACTTGAGAACACCTTGTCATGACAATTGTTGATTAATTAGTTGTGTACATTGTTGCGTTTATGCAGTTATTTATGTGAGCACAACAGCACACAGCTAACAAAACCACTGGCAGTTTCAAAAAAGATTTAGTTATTACAGAGCACCAGTAGGAGCTGTGTCATTTCATCACACAGGCCTTGCTGGTACCTTGTATGTTGTCTGTTCTGTACAGGGGTTCTCAACCTGCACCAGCACGTAAGCATGCAGGAAATTGGAGGCAATCATGTCCGGAACAAATGGTGTGGGCTCTTCCTGGAAGACTGTGGCCACGATGTCATTTCCTATGTGTCTTTTCCTCTGGAGCTAAAAAAGCAGAAAGGAATATTCATAAGGTTATACGTTGGTAAACAGATTTGGTTTTGTGTAGCTCAGAGGGCAATTTTAAAACAAGAGTACAATTAATGAGGAGGGTTTTATTGGCTTCATAGCAAACAACATTTAGCTGCATCTATGCGATTGATCCTTTGCAGCTCAGTCCATCGTGCCTTCAGTGTCACAATAATAAAGCATTATCAAAGTGATGTACCTGCTGGACGTCTCCTTCAGTAAAGGGAAGCTTGGTTGACACATGGAACATAATCTCTCTCTGTCTGAAGACAGTGTAGACAGATTCAGACCCTGTCTGTCCGTGTGAAACATCCAGCCCACCACGGAACCTGTCACATTATCAAAGCACGTGTCACGTTCTGTGTGGATTCCAGCCTTCAGTAATAAGATAAGATCATATTTGATGTATTTTAAATGCAAGTTACATCATATTCTGTGCTTAGCTAGCTCCAAGGTTGCCCAAACGTGTTGTACAGCTTTCTGTAACGTGTCTGCTACAATTTAAAGCTTCCCTAACAGTAAAAATAACAAGTGTAACACAAAAGAAAATAGCCTGCAAGGCAATAAACACAGTTTGCAAAGCTCTGATTACCTGTCCATGGCATTTTCTTTTCTCAGATCTGTTTCGCTAAGCAGTTTATCCTGGTGGCACGCTGAGGCCGAAACAACAGGACAAATTGCTCCAGAGTTACAGTAATTAAACTCAGCTGCTTTGCTCTACTGCAATGTGCTTCAATTGCATTCTTCTTTTTAAATTGTGTGGACCTTTTTATCTGGTCTCTATTTGTTTTGATGTAACTGAATCCTGCCTTTTTCAGGTTTGAAGCACTTTTCTTTTATAAAACCACATTCTAGAAATACTTTTACCCTTTAAAGTCTTGAAGTTCCATATTGTCACCCAGGGTACTGAGAAACTCCTTGAAAGCTGGCGTCTCCTCATTGTTCCCAAATAACTCTTCCTCTGATGTCTGAGAGGGGGAGACATGATTATGGTATGGAGGACAGAAAAAACTGGAGTACACTGACAAGAACAATACAATTGCTCACCTGTCCAAACTTCTGGTAGATGACTCCAAATTTGAAGGTGTTGTTCACCTCGTGTTCATCATAAGCCACTATCAACTGGGATCCCTGTGCATACACAAAAACTATTACTCCCCATGGCTACTAAATTCACTCAACTTTCTACACTTTCTTCTTGCTGTGGCAGTTATAAAAACATGTTTTCCTGTTCTCCAACATGTCTCCAGGGCAGGTTTATTGGGGTTGTACATGTTACGTAAGGCTGATATGCGAAGAACTGTCCCGGCCCTCAGCAAAAGCAGTGAACTCGTGGCTGCCTCTTGCCGCCTGAGACAGATGGTTTTTCTTTCCTGAGGCTCAGGCTGAAAGCATGCTCCATCACACTCGTCCGCCTGGCTCACAGGAGGAGAAACAGATCCATTGTGTCCATTTTAGGAAATTGTTGCCCTCTTGTGTCATCAGTCATTTTTGAATAATGCACTTACTGAACAGGGCAGATGTTTGAGAGGTAGGGGGCTTATGAGGGAAAATGTGATGAGTTGTGTTATTTTTCTGGTTAAGAGGGCAGGAGGAGGTTGGAGTGAAATGTTGGTGTATGGACAGGTGGGCGATGCTGACAAAAATAATTAAAGGATACACTGCATCAGTTGATGGCCATAAGTGAAGGGCATTACATTTTTGTGAATGTGCAGAATATATAAAACAGTTACTAATGAAGGTATAAAGTTGTGGCAGATATTATTGAATGTAGCATTAGCCCTTTCAACCCTGCAGTGCCCCGTTGTCCCCACGCAGATGAGGCAGAGACAGGAAATGGTAACTTATGTCAGCTTGAATGAATATGTATAACGGATGAGCCGAGGTCAGACTGGTAATGATGAAGTTGCAATGTAGGAGTTAAGGATAAACTCACCCGAGGGTAGAGGACCGGGTTGAACTTCAACCCTGTAGCATCGTCACACAGAAGCTGAGAGAAGAAAAAGAATCATACAGTTGAGAGAAATCTCATATTGTATGGAAAGAATACTATAGTAAGATATAAAAGGGAATGGTTATTTGTTTAATTTATCTTATGCACACAATCTTAATTCCAAAAATAACAATTTGCTTAATGTACAACCTTGGTTTATCATCACATTTGCTTACAGAATGTTATACCTCTCTCAGTCTGGATTAACGGAAGTACATTTCCAGAATAAAGCCTGACATTCCGACATGCGGCTTTGTTCTGTTTGTGTTGCCGTTCTCAAAATCCCTTCACAATGGGAAACAACAAACTTCAAACTAAAGTGCCACATGCTGAAAATTGCAAGTTTTCGAGAATATTTGTATCGTTCAATAAGGCAGACCTGCTCAGTTCTAAGTAAATTATTGTAGAGATTACAAGGAATATGTTTACGCCATTTACTATCTAATTGAGAAATTTTGGGACTGATTGGTGGGGATTGCTATGGACAATGTACACATGGCGATACACTGGTAAGAGAAAAGTACATTTTACCATGTACCCATCTAATTTAAATAGCTCACGTTAATGTATTGTGTGAACAGTTAACTTCATTTAATATTTTATGTGGCATTTTCCTTTGCGGGGTGAAAATATATAATAAAAAATATATAGTGAATTTCATCTCGTTGTTGTTAAGATATTGTGTTTGTTTTTAAGATATTGTTTTTATGAATTGTGTTTTTATGCCGGTCTTTACAGATCTTAACAACACAGTTTCAAGGGGATTTTATAATTTTGAACAGTTTTAGTAGATTTTAAAAGTTAAACTTCTCCTGTGTTTGAATAAATTATTCTAACATTCTCTGTTCTTTTTGTTGTTCCTTTGAGTTGCCATGCATTCCCGCCGTAGAAAATAACCTAGGCCTACCAATTAAAGTGTTTTATTGTTTTTAAGAGTTTACAAAACTAGGTGGCATTGTCGGACAGCAGCTTTAAGTAAATCAGCGGTGCCATGACGCGCTTAGCACCCGTGGCCATACATACACTGAAGGCCGAGCCAATAAATATTCACACACCATCAGGATTAATTTTGAGTTCAGCCCATGGAGACTTCAACATGGACTTGAATCACCAACCTTACACTTAGTAGACAACCACTCTACAATCTGAGCCACAGCCACAGAGTGTGATTACAGTGTTCAAACTTGCTCAAGCAAACCGCACCAAGGGGGTAAACTTTTCAGGGTTCGAAAACACATTTAATTATAAGATCAGTAAGCTGCTGTAAAAATGTCTTTCTCCATCAAGCTTTCTTTATTAGTTAGCCAGCCAGCCAGCCTCTTTATATCAAATCCGGCACTTTAGCTGCCATTATGTCTTATGTACTTGTAAACTATATCTTACCTTGGCAATCTGGGGTACACTAGGCAGCTGGTTGATGCCCGCTAACGAGATCCTGTCATGGACTGTTTTGATCCTCGACCTGCAAAAGAACAAAAAGAGGAGCTCTCTGGTTCAGATTGATCAGAGATGTGTTTCATCAAAGAGATTTCTTAACTTATATATATAGTTCATATGCAATCACCTGTAGGCAATATTAGGAAAAAGCTATGATCATGAGTTTAGTCTCACAGAGGAAGAAAGAAACAAAGATAGCAGCTAGTGATGAAAGTGGTCTCCTACAGCACCACAAATCTATTCAGAGGTAATCATGACAAAGAGCATACAGAGCTGCAACGTAAGAGAAGGGAGGAGAGAGGAGTAGGACCCAATCATGTTTTCAGGAAAAGAGAGGCGGTGTCCAGGTAGGCCTGCTTCATTATTAATTGTCAGAGACGTTAGCAGTGTGGTTATGTGAGAAATTGAAAGCTTTGATTGTAATGTCCTCACAACTACTACATGGTTTGTCATAAAATTTGGTAAAGACATGTGTGTGTCATAGTTTACATTTTGACATGTGAAAGGCTTCAAATTAAGATACTATTATTAACAGTGCATGTTCCTCATTGTACCTGAGCATGATGCGTAGGAACTCCTGTCCCTCAGCCTCTTCATGTTTCAGAGACATGATGAGGTGGCCTATGCTGCTGCCCGTGCAGTAATAGTTCATGTGTTCCTGGATGAGTGTAGAAAATAGGTTATGAGTGTGATAAAGAGAGATTTTAGGTCAAACACAATAACAGTCTTTCTCTTCTAAATACACACTGATGTTAGTACACAGACACTCACATTGCCTAGGAAATGTTTGCGGTAGGCGCGGGCTGTGCTATTACACTCCAGGCGGTAGCTGTGTCCCCCACCAGGGCTCATGCCCTCCCCGCCTTCCTCTTCCTCACAGAAACTGGACTCTGAAGAAGAAGGGGTCCCTGCTGGTGCCTCCACATCCTCAATCCAGTAACCACCAAACTGTGGCAGGATTACCTGGGGGTATGGACCACCTTTCTCCAGTACCTTGGACAGAAGGGCAAAAGGGAGACTGGTAGATTAAAGCCAAATATATGATTAAATGTAATAGTTCTGGGGAAAGGAAATTTCTCCAGAATTGCATCTTCATAAATTAAGCTTGCAAAGTACTTCTACTTTAAATGTATTCTAATCTATTGTCGGAAACACTCCTAGCTAGTGGGTACACATGATAGGAGTGTAAATGTGTGTTATGAGTGTATTGAAGTGAAAAATAACTCACATCTTCTATCCGTGGGTAGGGGATATAGTCATCCTGTCAGATAGAGGACACATTTTAGAGGAGTCATTTTAACATAGGTGAACTCTACTGACTTTCACAACAATTATACAGTTGCGAGCACAGTCACCACCACAGGAACAGAAAGGTAACAACTTATAATGCCAAATAGACTTTAAGGTGATGATGCAACAGCCTGAAATGCACAGTCTTCATCAAACATCAATGAGGGCGTGTCATCCCTTGATGATATCCGAGCTGTTTTGATTCAGTAGCCCCTGAGGTTAAGAGCTGTTATGAGTCTGTAGTTATTTGGCAGTCTGCTAGAGTAGCACAGCTCTGGTGTATGACCTCTAAATACTGCTGAGGCCCGTCTGCACCGCTAAGGGCGGAGCGCTACGGACAGCCAATCATTTATATTCTGCAGCAGCAAGAGTCAGGATACTGGCAGTCTAGAGAGGATCAATTGGCAGTTGGAGTTCATTCAACTTATAATCAATCAGATCAGGAGACTATTGATTTTTTGTACTTTAAAAGCCTTGAGAAAATTTTTAAAGTGTTCACGGCGGGGGTTCAGAATCCCTCATGGGCTGACAGATGAGACAAGACCGACCACAGAGCAAATCAGGTGGCATGATGAAGCAGTGATGAAGTAAAACATGCAGAGAAATAATAACACAAACAGATTAGATGTGTACAAGTGTATGGTGTCTGGTCACACCTTCCATCTTTTGGTCTCTTCAGCTTTAGGGACCTAATTAGTGTCCGTACGCAGCATGAGGACGGAAAAGCACAAGGGTCAAAAAGCAAGTTTTGTTTATTTTTCCGCGCGCGCACACACACACACACACACACGCACACACACACACACAGGTAATACAGAGCTTAGTTATGTTATCTCTCTGAATTCAGCTCCCAGACATGCTAAGTTGTCCTTGCTTCATTTTGTTGCCTTTTTTTGTGACACAGCAGCACTGAGACACAGATCGAGGCTGCAGTGTTTTGTAAGTATATGCAGATATGAAAGCCAATTTACACAGAGCAAATTGGCCAATTATGGTACAGGCCCAGTGGAACAGCTTTTCTACATGACTGAGCATAATGTAGAAGTGATTTGATGAACATTTGTGGGGATTCAGAGTACTGAACATACACACCACTCCCATCATGTGTAATGACACCAATCACACCAAAAATGTATTTGTCACAGTGCAGACACATGGACCACACATACACACCCACATACCCACACCCACACAATCACTCCCACGCACACACACACACACACTCTGTCTGAGTGCATATTGATGGACCCGCTGTTATTGTCATGGGGGAGTCATCAACAATACGAGACTGATCCCCAAGTCGCTCTGAAGATGATTAAATCTTCAGTCATAGACAAAGAGGCAAAGATGAAGTGTGGACAAAGGAGGGAAAAAGATAGAAGTGGAAAGAAGGAAAGTTTGAAGTAGAAGAAAAAAGGAGGGGAAAAGAGATTTGGATCAAAAAGGTGACCTTCATCTGCACCATCCAGATTACAGTATTGAAGCACACTTTAAGAACTGAGTTCCACATACGGAGGTAAAGGTGGCAGAGTTCAAGAGAGCGGGTCGATGCAGGCTTAGAGTCAGAAATGATGGATGCGGCGCACAGTTTCTGTGTGAGTGTGTGTGTGTGTGTGTGTGTGTGTGAGAGAGAGAGAGAGAGAGAGAGAGAGAGAGAGAGAGAGAGAGAGAGAGACTCTGTGATCACTGGGCTGTATTGACTGACTATCATCAACAAGTCACACTTTCCAAATAAGTCCACTGATGTCTTCAGTCAGCCTGCGCTTTTATATCTCTCTGAGCAGCATCTTTCTAATGTTCTCCTTCATGATTCAAAATGACAGTAAGGCTGGTCTTATTCTATGTTTTTGGAGACAAATCACATAAAAAGACCAAAAATATGCTGGCCCCAACTTCTCTACTGTACCTTGTCTGTGGCACTCAAGCTTATTCCTTCATATTGAAGATGTAAATCTTAAAGTATAGGGTCTCAAATAAAAAATGTTTTAACAGCTAGGCCATTTATTTTTTTCAACCAACTTTAGTTAAACAGGGTTAAATTGCTCTGAAGTGCAAACCATAACAGTTGGGCCAACTGAAGAAGGCAGTGCAAACCAACAGTTTAGACCAACGGATGATCTTGTGCCTTTATACTCACGTAAGGAATAAAATAAAGGGGTTATCTGTCATTTTTGCAAATATACAAAATTAAATAATACATACAATTAAAAAGAACAGTGTCAAATACCCCAAAATATACTATGTGCCACACAACCAAGAATCAGTGTGCAATATGTGTTGTGGTGATTTGCTGTCGTGTCATTGTAGGTTTTCATTACCATTTCTTATTTGGCTAGTTTAATGTGCTGCATTTATAGATTGCTGCAAAGAAACTAACTTCCTCTAACTCATTCCTTTCAGCGTCTACTGGATGTCAACCACGCTGCATAAAAGTAGGAGTCATTCTATTCTTTCCATTGACTAGACCTGGTATGACTGTCTAATTCACACATCTTGGATATTTCATCGTGGACCATAAACCCTGCCGGTGGACAATCCATTGGATTTCACTCATTTCGGCCAGATATCCGTCACCTTGGACTTCCTTTGTTTTGGCATTTTAAACTCCGGTTGATTTATGAGGACTATGGTTAACCTTTTCTCAGATATCTGCAGGGTAAATCCAGACAGCTAGCTAGATGATCTGTCCAATCTGAGTTTTCTGTTGCATGACTAACACAACTTTTAAACGGACAAATGATCCACCAAACAAGTTCCTTCCAAGCCTATTTTACAGCGGCACTATGGCTTTTCTCTGGTGTTTAGCACCGCCCAAGATGAATGTGATTGGTTTAAAGAAATGCCAATAAAGCAGAGCATCTCCTCCAGTGCGCTTTGGAGGAGGGTCTGGCAAAGCGAGACTACCCCCAAAAGAACCTGCAAGAAGCACTTCAACTTCTGGACCTTCTTTTGGCCACTTCATTTTCTGTGCCTTTCATTTCACCTCACACCTTCTTCCTTCTCCTGCTCCCCCCTTTATATATCCCCATGTGTCCTCAAACTACTCAGACTGTGCCCTTAGGGGCTTGAGGTGTGATGTGTGTGTGTGTGTGTGTGTGTGTGTGTGTGTGTGTGTGTGTGTGTGTGTGTGTGGGTGGCACGGTGGTGGTAGTGGGGTCTGGTACAAAAAAGTGTCACAGAGAGAATTACTTTTTAAAGTTTCATACGGTGAAGGACAGAATAGTAATGCCAGTCCAGATCGTTTCAGTGCTATTCTTCTCTGCCCCCAGCATGCCCATTATACAATCTGAGCAACAAACTGAACCCTGCTCGCGGACCAACACTGATTGAATCATGAATGTCTGTCTTATCCTTGTATAGGTCAAATCTGACTGTGATCAGGGAAAACAAGAAGACAAACTTTATCTCCCAGTATGTTGAGTTTTACTCAGTGCAAGAATATCCTGATAGCACAAACATGCTGCACTGCACATATGCAACTTTTGCCCAATGGTACCAGGTTAGTCAAAGAGAGGGAGAGCAAAAGAACATAGGGAATAGAGGTTGTGAAATAAGGAAGATATACAAGGAAAGAAACTGGGTTTACAGGAAAGGAGATAATGATAAAGAATGTCATACCTGCATCCTCTCCAACATATCGAAGAACTCTGCGGACTGAAACAGACAGAGAAAGATTACAATACATGTTGTGCCGACAGTGCCAAAAGTTTTATATTGCTAAATTTTGACTATCAGAGCAACAAAATCAACTAACACCAAATACATATTTAGTCAGCACAACAGCAGAGACATAGCCCTTTACTTGACTCTAATTTACACTTTAAACAAGTGTTTCGAAGCTCAAAGCAAAACCAAGAGGGTGGGGCAGCGAAGACACTTACAACCTTTCACAACCACATGCGCACACAACTGATAAGCAATCATATCCTCAGAAAGTAACACACACTCATAAAAACACATGTAGCCTTAAGTACATTCACACGTCTCTGTCTCCGGGGCATCCACCTTGGCACATAAACAAGCTGTGAGGATGATAATGGTGTACATGCTTTGTGTCTTTGTGCTCATGTATAATGTGGAAATGCAATGTGTGTAGGATGGTTTGGACCACAGAAGTGTGTGCGTGCACATGAACAGTACTCACTAACTCACATGAGATGTCAATTGATGACACCAAACTTAACTTCCCGTTAAAGGAAGATTCATGAAAGCATTCGTGGAAAAGAATCTACCACAGCAGTACTATTCTTCCTCTTTCAATGGCTACACAGTACACTTCTGTTGAATCCAGAGACCCACTTTTTTTGATAAAAATATCAACTATAACCTACTTGAAAGCCAATACCTCACACTAACATGCACTATCCAACATCACATTTATAAATGCACCAGTATGGGTGCTACACATTTAGTAGCGTCATAAATACAAAGCAAGAGGAACCGGGAAATAAATGCCTTACCAATGAACTGTAGCTCCTTAACCAGGAAAGTCCGTAGTCGTTTTTACAGCCCTTTAAATGACTGTATTTTGCGGTAATAAACTATAAATAACTACATTTTGACAGCACTACTGTAATAAAAAAAATAATCATATTACCCTACACCAGTTACCTGCTTATCATTACCACTGCATACAGAACCACACACACATGGAGAGCTTATCAAGGAGTTAATATTAACCAGTTCAAGGCGCTGTAAGCTGATACAGTGCTGTGAGCTGGACCTGCAGAGTCAACACCTGACAGCTAGACCAACAATAAGCACAGCTGTCTATATCTAGCTAGATAGCAACTTCGGCAGTCAGTATGTGCTCGCAGCCAACTGCAAATGTTATCATGAGGTGTTTGTGTGTGTGTCTCTAGAGGAGGTTTATTCCTAAAAAGCAGTTTTTGCAGCTTGAGCTTTTCTTTCTTCTTTGAATCTATTGAGGTGTGAGCGCCACATCCTCACACACTGTTGACCGTGGCAGTTTTAAAGACGCACTGATGCAGCTTGTCCTGGCACTATTTGAGTGGGATCCTGTAGTGCTGACAGCGTGTTCAATTATAATCTACATCTCCTGCAGTGACCAGACAAGAGCAAGGACAAGCAAGACCGATCTGTCTTTCTACCTCCCTGTCAATCTAAAACAGGACCCGGATGTCTGTATTTTCTGTCCTTGACCTTTATTCTGTCCCTTTAAGTGTATCCCAATCCTAATGTGTCCTCTATCTTTTCTTCCCCCTTTCTTTTCCTTTCCTACCTCTTTGCACATTTTGCCTCAATATGTCTCCTCTCTAGCCTAGCAACAACACCTGCCTCTCTTCTCCCATTGCTGCTCACCTGACCGGCAGCCTCATTGGCTGCAAACATTCACACATATTCAAGTACAGTCATGGACACAATCATCCGCACATTGACAACAATGATGATAAGTCACAGACATGGACAGTGGTCTCCATTTCTCATCATGTTATCTTTAGCATTAAAGGAGTGTTAATGAATTTAACTTAAAGAGGCTCTAAGCAATGTCATGCGTGTTTTAGGCTAGAACATTTGTTGATACATACAGCAAACATCTCCTCACTATCCACAAGCTGCCTGTTCCCAGAACACGCTGTAAAAAACGCAGCCTCTGTAGACAGCTCAGGGTCTACAAATGGCAACAAAAACTAAATGTGCCCACCTACACCACAAAGCATACACAAATAGTGTTCCAGTCAATAACTGACAAGAAGGATTTGGGGGTGGGGTTTGGGGGGGTTAGTGCTAGGAAGCACAGAAGGGAGGGGGAGGGGACGGGATGAAGAGGAGGGAGGGGCGAGCTAGTCTCGTTTTGTTTGAAAATGTCAACGAGAAGTAACGTCACCCAACATTGCTTAGAGCACCTTTAATAAAAAACACTAATAAAATGGGAACAAGCTAAATTTGAGTTTCTTTCTGTCATTAATTGTTTATTCCTTTTCTCTATTCTTTAGTCCTACTGAGTCCAACTGCCATGAGTTCAACAAATATCACGCTCTCATTATATCCACAACAGCCACTTGTTGTTTTTAGTTGTGTGCAGTTCAGTTCTATTTAAGACAGGCTTGTTCAAAGTTTGAGACAGCCTTGTTCAAATACCTGCACCTCAGCCAAAGACAGCATTGTCCTAGCATGACCGTACAGTATCTTTTCTCCTGCCCACAAAAAAACTCCTTCTCTGGATCAAAAAGGTGATGAATGGATGAAGGGATGAGCCTGAGCTGGAAGCTCTGGCCTCCACAGCTATCAGATGTACAGTAAGACCCAAACACCTTTACAGCACAGCTCTGTCAGATACCTGGAACACTGGCTGGTAACTGTATTTAATACATCAGTCAATACTGCTTTGACTTGGTCCCTGGGTTACGAAATATTGTTGTGAAATGCTTCACTTGTGGGAGTAAAATGTATGAAAATCTGTTATAAATATGACATTAAACTGTAGAGATTTCAGAGATGTGGTACTTGTTCCCCTGCCATGGAAGACATTCCATAAATAACTGTTCAATCTTTAACACATTTTGAGTGAGCTGCTACCTAAAGTAAATAGAGAATTGATATGCAGATGAACTTCCACATTAAACCACACACTTTGATCTGAAAACGTTACATAATAAATTGTTTTCAGTAACATACAGTGTAACGCACACTTACCTTAACAATAAAACTTTACCTTAGGTGGTAAAACATCTGAGCTCTCTGATATCTCTGCCTACTTCTTCTTATTACTACCCTTCTTCATTTGCAAAGGGACTTTACTGTCACTCGCTTTTAATGTGTATTTTGTCTGTTAATGCCAAAAGCCTGAACAGGTAAGTCAAGTCACGCAGCAAACTGAGTCTTATGTGAAAACAAAACAGGTTATTCAAGTGTTGATACAAAACACATACACACACGTACACATACTAGGTTACCATCTGGGCATGTCTACGTTTTGTTTAGCTGTGTCAGCAGTTGACAGTTAAGAATAGTGTGAGTCACTACAAAGTGTGACACACACACACACACACACACACACACACACACACACACACACACACACATGAAAAACACATCCTATTAACATCAACTGGCCTTTAGATGAGGACAAAAGAGTGTAAAGAGACGTTGAAAGATGAGACAGAACCAGTAAGATGGCAAATAAAAATTGAAAACTTAATTGAAAACACACACCACAACAACTGTGAGGACTGTCCATTTTCATTTCGGTTTTTCTCAACCTGGGCCCCATTTCCCTATGCATTTGTATCTAATAGACTGATGTAAACAACAGTCTTTGAAATGTGTCCAGTATTCAGGGCTTCCCGGGTGTTATGGTAGGAGGTGTAGTGCACAAACTTTGCTTTATGCAGACGATATATTAATTTTTGTGTCCGAAGCTAGCAGATCAATACCATGTCTAGTCGGGATCATTGACGCTTTCTCAAGGTTGTTAACAATGTTAGTGGTAAATCTACTTAAATGGCCACCATAACGGTGGAGTATGATGTGTAAGAGGAGAAGGCAGAGGTTTAGTCATGTACTTCATGGTTGTAAAAAAACAACGGTTATCTATACCTCTTTGCTAAGCGCTAAGCAGTACATAAGGCATCAATAAATTGTTGGGAGGGTCATGCCTTTTTTTCTGAATAACTTTGGAAGGTCATTGAAAAAGTCATTGCTGGTGAAGGGAGGGTCAGGTCTATATCGACAAACCGTCCCAAAACTCCTCCGGTGGCCTCTTAAATAAATAACGAACAGTCCCTTAAGTGGACAAAAACCGAGGGTGCACAATAACTCTATTAGGTTACACTGCAGCCCTGTTTGTGACGGACGGTCACTGCATTCTCGCTCAATACTGGATCAATTTCAAAGATTTTTGGCCACATCAAGTTGAAAAAAAAAGTAAGTTAAATTACCCTTTAACCCCTCTACAATGGCATATGTGTTTAACTGCTATCTGACCTCCAAGCTTAAACATCCATCATCACCTGAAAAAAGGAAAGACAAAATGTCCTCGGAAAGAACATACAGTTGCAGTTCACACAGTGTGCCGCAGTATGTGTGGCCCCCCTGGACACTCGTCTTTACACCCACTGTATTAGAAGGAGCAATGCCAATAACTAGCAATAGCATGTAGTCAAACAGATATGAATGTTTTTGTATTACAATGAGTAGTGCATTATCCAGCACATACAATGTATAATAGACGACTAGATAGCCTGATACTTTGACACTATTTTCGACATTTTGTGAAGATGTATTTGGTTGTTTTCAAATTGTACTGCCCATTTTTTGTATTAACCTGCCAAATGATTTAGCTGTGGGGGTTATGCAAATGAGACACCATGATTAAACCAAAATTTTTTTAATTAACAAGTGGTTGGTTCAACACATTTTCCCCTCATCCACATTTCAGCCAAAATTATACAGTCTCTTGAAGGATCTGATGTGGACTGTGATTACAGTTACACAACATCTTTAGCAGTGTGACATTGATGATACATAAATGACCTATCTAGACCTATCAAATTGTTTCAATTGATAATTACCAGAAATCAACCACACATCGAATTGATGTTGGATTGATGCTTTCTGGCTTGAGTAATACCTCTCATACATTTTCTCTTATATATTGTGTTTCCTTCAGTCTTGGCCTGACCATATTTTCAGTAAGTCTTTCTCACCATGAGCAAACTTTGCCTTTCTGTTGCCCTCCTCTCTGGGCTATCTCCCTCTGTGATGTCTTCAGATTCAATAATGATGGCTTAGTTCAAGGTGACATACTGCAGAAAGTGGCTCCCTCTTGCAGGAGCTGTCATCTATTTTCTGTATATCAGCCTTCTAATCTGCCTCCCTGCAAAATGTATCCTCTTTTATTATGTTGGAGGAAAATGATAAATTGTCAGCTGTGAAACAAGTTCAACGCAGTGTGAGTAATGCATGTTTAAAAACATCAACACTGTACAATCTCATATAAATAGTAAAATGCTTTCTCTATATGTGCAGCACTATACTATGCCACTGCATGAATCAGTGGGACACACCTAAGAAAGATGATCCTCTTCAGCCTGATGGATTTAATTTGCATTATGAAAAAATGTTTGGTTTTGCTCTGATATTTGTTTTTCAATTTGCCAAGTCACAGCAAAAGTTTCCTTTGATGACACCATTTGATTAAACTTCACAATTTGTGGTCAGGATACCAACTAAAAATAAAGCTTCCACACTTTTCAATTGCAATTCCTTTTTCATAACGCAACCTTTTACTGGCAATAGGCCTATCTAATGCAACAATTGAAGACCCGAAGAACGTCTCAAGTGGGGATACTGCTCTTCCGGTTAGCTTTTTACAATGGCGGAGCCCGATAGATACTGCTGGACCAAGTCTCTCCGCAACATGCCTAATGTCACCTACAACGATGTGCTTCGGATTGTAAATGAACACCCAAAGTAAAAAACATTTTGAAAATAACATAAAAGGGAAAAGGTACAAGACCGTGTACAGAAACTATCATAGACTTCAATGGTAGAAGCTCGCTCTAGCCTTTTGCGGTTTTGTGGGTACGGTAAACATTTCTATGGTAACAGCGAGTTGGACCAATCAGGGATGTTGCTGTTACGCTTAGGGCTGTGGGTAGTGTAGTTTTTCTCCATAAGATCGCAAATAAAACATGTTTTTCTTAAAAAAGGTTGATTTCATACAGATTTCTAACTTTTACAGGAGGAAAAACCTTAGTTCACAACCACGTAGCTCGTTGTCTACCTTGGATGGTTTAGACTAGGGCTGTAACGATACATCAAACCCACGGTTCGGTTTGTATCACAATTTTTGACCTTTGACTTTTTTTTTTTTGGGGGGGGGAGGTTCTCGGTAAATGTAATACAACTTTTTTCTAACACATGGCATTGCTTTGTCATTGATTACATCCCACTTCCCAGATACCTTATTTATTGATTGATTTATTGACTTGATCAACTGATCAATCCAACACCAAAGATTCTTTGGTACCTTTAAATATTGTTTCCAAAATCGTTTCAGTGGTCATTAACTCATCTGAATGTAACATAAGAATAATGGTAATGGTAACAGTAATGGACAATTCCACTCCCAACCTGTAGGGGGACCGAAGAGGAAAAGTGCTTTGGTACCTACAGTAAAGGTGCTGGTTGACAAGTAGCTAATTCTTGGAGGGTAATGTAAGATTACGACATTGTTCAACACGCTCAGTTATTGTTAGTATAATTTATTTTTACCACGGTTAACAACTCTGGGCTAACCCACAAATTCATCAGTAACGTTAATTGTATAGATAGACGACTAATCTAATGGTAGTTTAGCTAGCTAGCACGCCCCCGTCTTCTGCCTCAGTCTACCGGCGCTGCAAGGCTTCAGTCGGGATGAGCTGACAACAGCCCCGAGGACACATCCATTCCACAGCCAGCTAGCAACCATTCACTATCATTACAGCCCCGGCCCGGGGAACATATCCACAGTCAGCCCCCAGTTAGCTAGCAACCATTCACTATCATTACAGCCCTGGCCGGGACACATCCACAGTCAGCCCCCAGCCAGCTAGCAGCCATCCTGGTCAGCACTTATCTCCGGTGCTAAGGACACTAACGGCAGTTTACTAACCCATCGGAAACAGACCCAGGCACCCAAGTCAGAACAGCGGACACACGTTACACCTCCGTTACCCTAACCTTTACAGTTAGTTAAATTTAGCAGACAAAACAGGAATAAGGCACCAGAAGGACTAATACTAAGCGGAGCTGAGTGTCGTAATTTCGGTTTTATTTTCTACATCGTTACAGCCCTAGTTTAGACATTATGGCAGATAATCTAAATCCTTATGGAGAAAGGGACCGTTGACTGGAAGTTCTCATTCCCTGCTCTGCGTTCCGGAAGCAAGAAGGCCGGAAGGCCTATTATAAACCCTAAACCCAACCCAAAGACTAAGGCTGATTCCCATTTCTCCATCTTACCCCTACACCTACCCCTTACCCCTACCCCTTGGCCCTTGAAACCAAGTGGTAAGGGCTAGGGTGAAAACATACCCCTATGAAAGGGGACACCACTTGGTTATATCACCATGCAGTAATGATCACAAACTTCCAAAATGCCCTCTCTGTCTATGTCGATTGTGTGGGTTTTGACAACAGTGTCATATGCATTTATATCCATCCATCCATCCATCCATCCATCCATCCATCCATCCATCCATCTTCATCCACTTATCCGGTATGGGCTGGCGGTGGCAGCAGCTCCAGTTTGGGGTTCAAGCAGGGAGTTTTTAGAATCTCAATGTCACTGTCTCTGAACTGCTTTGCTTCTTAAAATTATTTATTTGCAGTAATCAGAATCTATAGATTTTCTAATTGGCCTTTAAGGTCTCAAGGGTGAAATATGCCAATGAAAAACTCTGTAAATCAATAATTAGGTGTTTGTGTACACATGTATGTCCCACTATATGTGTGCATGGGAACATGAATGAGTGTGTGTCCCACCTTCATGTTTGGCGGAGCAGTGCGAGGAGGTGAGGGGGGACATTCTCCTAGAGGGACGGTGGAAATGTTCAGCAGCTCCTGTTTCCTGGAGAGAAGAGGACAAAATAAGGAGAAAACAAGGTTGATTGATGTTGATCAAAAAATTTCTAAATTTTAAAAAGGTCACCAGGCTTTATTTTGATTCACAGCGCACTTTTCACAGTAATTTGATTGGGATAACACACTGCTCTTCCCTTATTTAAGCGTGTGGATAAAGGCCATCTTAGACAATTATTTCTCCTCTGAGTACCCTTGCAACATATTCATGGCTTGTTGTGCGCTCGCCATTTGCTTAACTGCAAAGGACGTCTCATTTTCAAGAAGATTTCCCCTGTGTCACACGTCTTCCTTTTTGCACTCACTGGGAGTAACTTAGACACAAGGAGCAAAGGAAACTGAGAAAAATGTAAGAATATCTCTATTATTTACAATATATAATCAAAAAAATCCCCTGAAGAAAGTAACAACAAACATATCCTACTGACACATTTTGTCTGTGAAAAAATACAATTGTTGTCTCAACTATTTTAAACACAAAAAGTAGCCCACATTGCATAAGGAGACATCATTTTATTTAATACATTGACAGGGCACATTATTGGACATTTCTGTCAATATGCCAGAGTTAGCCAAAAGGCTATTTTTCATCTGCAGTCCCTAAACAGATGGTAAAAGTCACCCTAAAACAAGTAAAATTACATATTTACATAACAATTACAATATATTATACATTGGGTAAAAGTACTACTATTAAAGTTAAATATAAGAAAAGTTAAGTTAAAACTAGATGGGATGACATAAACTAGAAACATAGCTGACCAACAATCAGACAAACATCAAAGACATGAACACATGTACACACACACACACACACACACACACACACACACACACACACACACACACACACGGCAAGAAGCCAGCAGGGGGCAGCAAGAGCAGGTCTAACGGTTAATGGAAATGTTGACCGCTGTGATTGTCAATGAGCCATTTTTGTAACTGGATCTTGAATATACTGTATGTGTACATTTTTCTGATGGTTATGGGAGTGATGTTCCACTCTTTAGCAGCATGAACAGAGAAAACAGTTTGGCCAAATACACTTTTCCTGAATGGAATGACAATCTCCCCGTGCTGCACCTCTGGTTCTGATCGGATGTATGAATGTTGACAAACTGGTGGAGAGGAGGGGATGATAAACTGTGAACAATTCTATCACAAGACATAGATTTGAATATTTGGCCATGATTTCCCAGTTAAGTAACTTCTGTTTTTGTAGTAATGGACAATGATGAGAAATGTTTGGTTTCTTGTCCAGAATTTTAATAGTTTGTTTGTAAAGTGATTGCAGAGGTTTCAGAGATTTGGCAGCAGCTTGTGACCAGATGGGTAAACAGTATGTGATATGGGAGTAGATCATAGAGTGCATGTACTGTATATTTGTGCTGCCTGTGTGGACATTTGATGGCAAACGTATCTAAAATTACTGATGTTGAATTTGATTCTATTACAGACCCTTTTCACATGTGATGTAAATAACAACTTTGAATCAAGATAGATATTTGTATTCTGACACGATCTGCAGCCTTTCCCCTGACATTAAAACATCCGGCTCTACATTGAAGAGTCTAAGGACTTGGTGAGGTACATTGCTAATGTTTTTGATGTGTTCAACTGCAGGCAGGACTGTTTCAACCAAGCTGTAAAATTAACCATGCAATTAGTGAGCTTCTCAGCCACCTGAGAGATATTATTACCATGAACATATACTGTGGTGTCATCAGCATACATCTGCACAGAGACATCAGAACAGACAGATGGGAGGTCATTTATATAAAGTGAACAACAATGGTCCTAAATTTGATCCTTGAGGAAGACCGGTGGACGGACTAAGGGAGGCTGAATTAAATGACTGGACTCTGACATGTTGGGAGCGGTCAGTGAGGTAGGACTCAATCCATGCGCATTTGACAAAAATTTAAACTGCGTAATTTCATCAACAAGACTTTGTAATTGGCACTCACAACCCCACCTCTGTCCAACATAGCTCTAATGTTTTCAGTAAGGAAGCAGGTCGCAGTCTCGGTGG
Organism: Percina caprodes; assembly: GCA_013375575.1. Taxonomy (NCBI): domain Eukaryota; kingdom Metazoa; phylum Chordata; class Actinopteri; order Perciformes; family Percidae; genus Percina; species Percina caprodes. The sequence goes on along the minus strand of JABXJD010000093.1, from coordinate 604,921 downwards.
AATAAATTGCTCTAAAGCAAAACTTCATAGGGTGAAGATGAGTATTTAGATGGTTAATAATTTGTTTTGCTATCAGTTTCTCTGCAACCTTAGTCATTGTGGGCAATAAACTGATTGGTCTGTAATTTGAGATGGAATGAGGGTCACCACTTTTGAAGATGGGAACTACAATACCTGGTTTCCACATGCTTGGGAAAGGTTTTGTGAAATGGATAGACAGATTGATAATTTTGGCAATGGGCAGTGTGAATGATGTGCTGAGCTCCTTGAGCATCACTGTGTTCATACCAAAAATATCTTTACATGCTGATGGTCTGAGTGATTGGTCTGTGATACCTCTGACACTGTGATGCTTCTTAAACTAAAAGCTGATTCACATGTATCTACTGAAGGAATGTATGTGTTCTCAGGTGCAAAACAGTTTGCTTAGACAGTTAGCCACAGAATCAATAAAATGGCAATGGCTTCTGCTACAACCTCACTATTATCTGTTAGTCGTTTATTGACTTTAACTTCTAGAATACTGTATTTTGTTGTTTGAGGTGATTGCCTGTCGTTTTTCTTAGTTTTCTTGTTCTCTGTCATGAGTTAATTTAGTTTTGTTTGCTATTTTTAGGGTTTGGTCTCGCACTTTCATGAGTTTTATGATGCCTGGGTTTATCCAGGGTGTTTTTATGTTGTTTATGCTTGATTTTTGGGGGGAATTTTTGAATTCTTTGATAGTTCTCTCCAGTGTTTTTTGAAATATAATCTTTTTCATAGTCAACTAAAGGTAATATTTCATCCCATTGAATTTGGTTAGCTTCAGTTACAGAGGAAGGAATTGTAATTTTTCATTATTCCCTCTAGCACAAGACTTGAAACGTTTTCTAGTCACAAGAGTTAGATTGTGGTCCAATAAACCTGTTAACATATTAAATGATTTTACAATTCTTTCCGGTCTATTAGTAAATATGAGATTGATTTGTGTCTTGGTAGAGTTGATTATTCTTCTTGGCCCACAGATAGCTTGTTGTACATCAAACCTGTCTGCGATTTGTTTGAGCTTTTTTCTAGAGGTTTGTCTTCCCAGTTAATGTTAAAATCCACCATAATGATAATTTCCTTATCAGCATTGCATTCTTTTAGCAGTTTCTCAAAGTTTTCATAAAAGCAGAGGCAGGCCTGTAAATTACAACAAGGACAAAGGACATTTGTGGTGAAAGGGTGATATTGAGACCTAAACATTCTAGTGGAATATAATTTGACCACTGGATTTTGTGACACTCTAGTGTGTTTTTTATATAGACCATCACTACTCCCCCTTTTTTTGATCCTGCCCTGACTTTCCTGCAGATGTTATAACCAGGAATATTCAGAGCTGCTGATGGAGCATTTTGATTGAGCCAGGTTTCAGATAGACATAAAAAATCCAGGTTTGAATCCAGTAACAGATGCTGACTTTGCTCACATTTAGACCATATGCTTCTAATGTTTAGATGGCCACCTAGAAGGCCCTTTGTTTTAGCCTTAAGATCCCACACTGCTCGCGAATTATTGACAGTCTGAAACACCTCCCATTTCCAGTTCTTTGCAATCCCTGGATTTAGCCGTTTCCTGTTTACATTCCCTGTGATCCCTAGCGGACACGGCACACTCCACCCACGTTGACACCGGGGATAGCAGGCACTCCATCGACGCCATTCCACTCCATTAATTCCATCAAATTAAGAAGCGCATTCACTGTAAACACAGATTTACTTGTAATTAAACTTTTTAGTACTCGCTACTTATTCTTTCATGTCATTTGTTAAAAAAACATTTTCATTACTAAATCACATAGTTGTTTGTAATAATCAGCTTATGTATGCAGTGCACAGATCATATTAAGCAGAGCTAACTAAGGATGTTAAGGGGAGGGGCAGGGTCACTTGAATCCTTATAGAACTGGCTCAGGTTTGCCTTGCACCTGCTCTAAATTATGCTGTTACAGTTTTTAGACAGCCAGGGGGACTTCCTGCCTTTGACACACTGAGCCCCTCTCTCCTCTCTCTTTCCCTCTGTGTGCATCCATGTCTCAGAAATGCTTGTTACTAACTTAGCTCTGGGGAGCTTATTCCCCAGAGTCCTTATGTTTTTTTCCATCTAGAAGTTTTCCTTGGATAAGGGTGGCACCTAAATCATGGTTGCAGCTGTTGCCGTGGCACTGGTCCGCGCCCTGCTATGCCTGATCCACCCTGCATGCCCTGCTACACCATGAACTACTACAACTACTATTTCTAGTCATAGTTCCATTATCTTTATTGCAACTATAATTGCCACTGTTCATCACACCCCCAACCGGCACCGTCAGACAACGCCTACCAAGAGCCTGGGTCTGTCCAGGGTTTTCTCCCTAAAAGGAAGCTTTCCACGCAGCTGTCGCACTAAATGCTAGCTCTTGGGGGAATAACTGGAATTGTTGGGTGTACATTGTAGAGTGTGGTCTAGACCTACTCTATCTGTAAAGTCTCTTGAGGTAACTCTTGATTCTTTTCTATGATTTGATACTATAAATAAAATGGAATTGAACTGTTCTGCGCTGAAGCAAATATATATTCTCAACGGTTTCTGTCCTAGTTAGAGTGTGTTTTAATAATGTTCTGTTAAGGTTTTTGGTGTGCTTTTATGTTATCTGGGTTTTAGTTTTGTATGGTTGATTTAGTGTTCATGGGTATCTACATTTATTGTTGCACCATGACCGAGACTCGAATGGGGACGGATGTGGTCTGGGCAGGGAATGTTTAGTGGCATAAATTCAGAATGGACACTGGTTTGCTGACATAGAGCGCTAACTGTTTTACACTAACAAACATATTGAATGAATTGTTCATAAAGTCTTACTGTTCTAATTTTCCCCTTCCTCTCACCCTACTACAGTAGCTTGTTGGAATAAATGTGAAATAGTGTCATAGCCTCTTAATTTCTACATGAGGCTCAAGGATACCCAAACAAAAGCGGGAAAGTCACAGCCAAAGCACACCAGTTTCTCACTTACAGTAGTCACTACAGGCCAAACCCAAATTCTTGGATAACTTCATTCATTCCACTGTCAAGAGGAAAAGTCTGTACTGGCCAGATCTTTCCACAGATTCAGCTTTAGCACAATGCATCACTGTGTCGCCCTGTGTGTGTAATGATGCAGTATGCTAGCTCAAAGTAGCCAAGAGACTGGCCAAGACAATGTTTGAATGAGCATGACAAGCCAAGACAAACTAGGAGAGTTTACAAAGCTGAAAATGTTTTTAGGTGGACATTGTTCATTCTCTTTGTTCTCTGCAGCCTGGGGTAAAGAGGACACCGGGTGTTTTTCCACCACTGACCTGGGAAAAGGAAATGCTTGTTAAGACCACTGTCCTTGGGGCAGATCTCTGCTGTGTTTCTACAGCTGCCCTGTATGGGAACGAGTATGACAACTGTCTTTTTTCTCCTACATACTCAATCACACAGAGAGATGCTGTTTGCAGAGGGAAATTGCATTGTCCATGAGAGAAAGAGGGAAAGACGAGGAGCTGCTGTCCTTCCCGCCTGGACTGTCTCTGTGGTGATGAAACAACAGCTACGTCACTGCTACTGAATCCCTCCTAGGAAGGGAGGGAAGGAGGGAGGGAGTGCACATACTGGGACAGCAGGAGTAAGGAAGCCAATAAACAATATTGGAAGAACAGGTCATGGAGAAAGTGAGTCAGAAGAGGGGACTGTGAAAAAGGGTTAGATGTGCAGTCAAGGCACTTTAAAAAAGGTGCATTGCATAGCATCGTATCATCCAAAAGAGGAGGAGCCCCACCACCCATAGTGTGCTCCTTCTACTGGGGCACCATTGAGAGCATCCTGATCAGTTGCATCAGTGTGTGTTACGGGAGCTGCACCACCTCAAACCACAAGACCCTGCTGGATGGATCATTAGTGTCCCACTCCCCTCACTCCCAGACATCTACAGAACCCGCCTCACCCGCAAAGCTTCTATTCTTCTATACTGTTTGGTTTTGCCTTACTTTTGCACAATTTATAATTTATTTTTGTATATATACTTATCTTTCTTTATTATATATATTACTTATGTTTTGTCTTCACTTGTTGTGCCTGAACTTATTGCACCATGAGTCAGAGAGAAACGCAGAATTGAGAATAAAGTTGACTTGACTTACCAATGTCAATGTCAATGTCAATTTTATTTCTATAGCACATTTAAAAACAACAACAGTTGACCAAAGTGCTGAACAGGGTCGATGTCAAATACATAAATAACACGTGTAAAAATCACTCCAACCAAAATACATCACAAATGACATCACATTACCAAATGACAAGCCGCTATCCTTAGGAACTATATTAATATTGAACGATCGGCACCTGCATAGTACAATATTACAAATATTGACTGCCAACGCAAGAAGTAGTTTGTCCTTTACTGTAAAAGGTCAAATGTTAGAGTGTAGTGGAAGTGTAGCAAATCAGACTTTCAGGAGATCATCATGGATTTGCCCCAGTGTGTGCCTCTCATGTTTTAACATTCACAGAGTCACAGATCTAAACAAAGATGGTGTACAGAAACGTGACAGATGCAAACTGAGGCTAATCACATTACATTTGCCTATTTTATTAACCATCTACGCTTTTTCCTTAACTTGAAATCAAATGTTTTAGGTGCCTAACACTGATCATTCCCTACTTTATTTTCCCTAGCCACAATATTTCCTAAACATTAACCTTGGCATGTGCAGATGCTATATAAAGCAGAGCAAAAACATTGGGATTGGATGTAATCCAGGATTTCATAGAATTGTTCAATACCAGCATAATTGTCTGGTGAAGGACAGTGAAGGAAAGCCCACAAGACACAGGATACAAAGGGTGACTAAAAGTGAGACCAATGGGAGCACAGTAAAAAGAGATAGATACAAAGTATAGTAACACAGAGAGAGGTATGTATCTTGCTGCAAGAAGGGATCAGATTAATCAATGTCATGATTTAAATGAGAAATGGGTGACTCTTCAATGTTGTATTTCATGTTGTATTTGAGGAAATAAGTAACTTGGCTGTAAAATTCTATTTGAAGTGCTCATGTTATGCTAATTTTCAGGTTCATAATCGTTTTTTTGCGATTGTACCAGAATTGGTTAATGTGTTTTAATTTTCAAAAGCACATTTTTGTTGTTTTGTTGTTACGCAGTAACTAGGTTAGCACTGCTAGCTTGTCAGAAGCAGAGGGCATGCCACATTAGCAGCTAAGCATTATAACGTGTTTTACAAAGTGAAGCACGTTTGCCACGGAATTAAAGCAGTTTGTGGACTGTACTTTTTCCGGAAGATAGTAAGTACCTTTTGGGCAAACTTTGGGCTTTTTCACTTTGTAAACCTATAACGGCACAAAAAAGATACATATAACAGGGAAAAAGCCAAAAAGCATAATATGAGCACTTTAAGCTGATACAAACAATGCATGGCAGAAATTTCCCAGACAAAGTGCAGTGGTTGCCAGACAGTTACATTATTTTAATACACATTAAATACTGGCTGCAGGGAACTTATGGCAGCTGTGTTGGTTTGTGTAACTATTTTTGGTCAGGCACTCTGCCAATTACAGTAAAGTCACCTCTGAAAAAATGACTTCATCTACAACACTAAACATGGTCTTTAAAGGAAAGTTAACTCAAGCCTCTGTCACCTCAAGCTAAGATTAAGTTGTAAATCTGCTGGGCTAAAATAGGACAGATCATGCTCCACATTATCAAACGAGTACAAGCTGTACATTCTTGTCTATACTCCTGCTTGCATTTGGTTACCGCTAATTATTGTTAATTCAACAGTAATAACATCGACACAGTCATCATGTTTATCTAATGATGCCGGTAATGTGTGTGTGTGTGTGTGTGTGTGTGTGTGTGTGTGTGAGAGAGAGAGCAAAAGAGAGACAGATGTGCTACATCTCTGTTATTTCATGTATTGATTAGACCCTTGAGATAAGATTAGGACAGCAGAACATAAGGCACAGGCCAGGATACAGTGAGGGGATGAGTGTGTGAGCACAAAGAAAAAAGGTTACAACACCTCCCCACATGATGGACTGATCTCAGGAAGAGGAGATAGGGGGATAAAAACAGGAAATCAGGGTGATGGAGGGTGCAGAGAGGATAAATATAAAGAATGGAGGACAGAGACAGTAAGATCAAGGAGAGGTAAACTGTGGGCCTCAGATATGAAACTTACTGCACACTCCTGTTTCCAGTTGGGCCTAATATTTGTTATGAAACTTGATAGGAGACTGACCCTAATGCCAATTTGCCAATTACACAACTGATGCTTTCTGTAATGGAATTAATAGAACAGTAATTGGAGACAGAGAAAAGGAGAAAGATGAGGGTTGTGTAGAGAAGGAGACTGTGGAGGGCAGGGAACATACGACAGCCTGCTGTGGAGGGTAGGATCCATCAACCCTGATGTGTATTAAAGTAGACTGAGAATAAAGAATAGCTTCGTACAGCAAAATCCTCTGCAACGTTACATATTAGACATGACAGTCACAACTCTGATTAGCACTTTAAGGGGGCTGATGTTACAGGAGGCATGTGGGAAAGGTAATGCCCATTACTTAATATAAGCAAAGATAAAAGTTTTAGTGTGTAACCTTTTGATATTAATGAAGGTCCCTTACATTCTAGTCATTGTCAAATGAGTTGCTACAAAGCTTATTAAGACTATCAGATCCATACAACTCTCTCTGTATTTCTCAGTACAGCTATGTGTCCTCCTTTGCTACTAGCAACTGCGTGGAGGATGGGCGGGGGCTGTGCGCGATCACGGAAGGCTTGTATCAAGTGGACACGCCAACAGTTTTGTTGTCATTACTTAGAATTTCTCATGGGGGCAATATAAACTACACACTTTCACACTTTTAAGTTAAATTAAGTTACAAGAGTGTGAATGCATCTTACAGAAGATATAAAGAAGTACATAGGGCAAGACCACCTACATTAATAATTCCAATATGCTATTTCCATGGCTTTGGGAAGTTCAATGAATATTTGTGGACATGAGCTCATTTCTCTAAAAGCCAGAAACCATAGCATTAAGTCTCAAACTTATGATGTCATCAAGTATAAACTCTGGAGCTGCACTATAGACAATGAATGGGAGACTGATATTATGGATCCACAGAATATTTCTTTTTTATACCCAAAAGAGCTTTTTTTATTGCATTGTTCTCAGTATTATAAAAGAAAATATACCCATGTACTCCGAACACTCTTCTAGGCACTCTCAGTGTAATCTATAACTTCTACTATCTATTACATATGTAACTTAAGAATCTTTCCCGATTTATGGAACAGGTTCATGCTTATATTTACTAGATGAGATCACATATTTGAGTTTTAGCACTCAAGTTCTTGGATTTGGGATGGTTGTTTACTAATACTTTTCTTTGACCATATTGACATGCTGACATTTTGAGAATGAGCATAGTTGCCCTTTAAGTTCAATTCAGATGAGCAACATAAACAATTAACTGCCCAAAGCAGGAAACAACAGAGACCACCTGAAGCGGAGTATGGGCACAAATAATGTTAACAACTCATCAAATCAGCTAACCTTCATTTGCGCATAAGAAGGTGCATGTTTATTGATTTGACATTTTTCAGGATCATATTATGTTTGGACTGAACTTTTTAGCCATGCTAGTGGAATGACTTTATTTAGCGCCACCATGAGATTCACAATTTGAGTGAATTGGCTTGAAAACTATTGGATGTATTGCCATAAAATTTGCTACAGGAATAAAATAAACTACATGTGGAATTGATTGACATTAACAAACAAGTACAAATATCTAAACAACATTCTTAAAGTCTTAATTTATTGCTCACTAAAGAGTAAACTATTGAGGTCTATTATAGAGGGTAGATAGACTTTAAGGAGATCATCGCAGATTTGCCCCGGTGTGTGCCTCTCAGGTTTTAACATTCACAGATTCACAGCTTTAAACAAAGATGGTGGACAGAAACATGATAGATGCAAACTGAGGCTAATCTCATTACATTTGCCTATTTTATTAACCATAGCTAGGCTTTTTCCTTAACCTGAAATCAGATCAGATGTTTTAGGTGCCTAACACAAGGTCTAATTTATTGCTCACTAAAGAGTAAACAATCTATTAGGTCTATTATAGAGGGTAGTGAATGAGTGAACAAGGGAATGATTTTCCGACAAAGCCTTATAATAATAAGAATATAATATACTGTTATATTTTAAGGTACATCACAGTGCTGTCACATCTCTTTATGCCAAGCAGTAATTTAAATTAGTATGACTTTGTCTTCTTGTCCGTCCTCTATTTCCCCCTGTACGATCAACTATCTATCATTGTGCTCCACATAGAGGTAAGAATGTATGAGTCAGTCAGCTGCAGGATAGTACAGGCATCTCAGATATGTGCAGATATGCAGAGAGGTCAGGGGAGAAATAATTAGGAGGCAACTGCACTTTAAGTCACCGGCTGTTTCCTGTGGGAACGCCAGGCCTCGCCCTCTCTCTCTCTTACTGTGATATGAATAGAAACAAAGATGACAGCAGACAGGAGATAAGACTGTCCAGCCAGACAACCTAAAACACTCTCATTTTCAATGAGGGGAAGAGGAACAGACAGACGGTTAGTGAGGTTTGTGATGAGGAGGAGGGAGCAGCAGGTCTCTGGGAGAAACGTCACTACTTTCATAAAAGAAATATACACATTTGTACAAAATATAATAAGTCCTCCAACTACAGAGCTGGCAAGCAGAAAGAAAAGGAAGTAAATAACATTTTAATATAGCTTTCCTGCTGATAAAGTAAAAGAGAGGAAATGAATTTTGTGTGTATTTGAGTGTGTGTGTTTGAGTGTGTGTGTGTGTGTAAGAATGTGGTCTTTGTTGCAGGTACAAAACACACTTCAGACCCTATTTGACATTATGCAAAGTTTTAAGAAAAACAACACACAACCTTAGTCATTATCCCCATCATAACTTCTTCGCGACGGACTAAAATCAATGTTAACAAACAAGCATGCACGCATGCACACATAACACATGACCTTCCAGAGGCTTTTGTGACTGACTCATAACCATGGCAGTTTGCATTTACAGTCAGTAGTATTTCATTTAAATTCAGTTTACGTAACTTTCAGTTAATTTTATTTACAGACTGGCTTTGATCATTTTCTAGTTTTACCTCAAATTGATGAACTGTAATATACTGTAATGTTAGTAAGTAAAGAAAAATATGAGTCCTGGTGTGCATACTTCATGCCACCCCAGCATAAGTCGGTGCCCCACTAGTCCAAAAAGACAAGCCACCGTCCTCCTCTCCTGTACTCTCTCAATTATTTCTGTAATTAATCCAAGTCTTAGACTAAACCAACACCAGTGAAGGTCTTACGCTCTCCAAGCACACACAGTCCAACTCAAGGAAACTGTGTTTTTTTTTTTTGTCTCTCCCAAAGAATCCAAGTTAATTACACTGCAGTAAGTTGGTTACCCTGAATGATATCCTTGATGTTTTTTACCGTAACATTTAAGATAACAAGTACTGCAACCAATTTATTGATTTTAAAACAAAGTTCACAAACTAAAAGGACCAGCTTCTCTGACACACACTGTATCTTTGACAGTGGATTTACATTCTAAACACTCAAAAGGAAAAGACTCCAAGCTAGTAAAAGGTTGCATACTGCAGCCTTTTGTCTTACCTTTGAAATGTCATTGTTGTTTTTTTGCCCTCATTGCACAAATGGTGCTAAGAGACCTTACATCCCGAAAGTGGGAGACACTGATAAAGGCCACGGGTTGATACATGTGCGTTTCTTTGTCTAGTGTTGTGCTCTATACAGTTAATCACACTTTAATAGATAGCTTGGCTGGGTCAATTAACTGTTAGGTGACTATAATACTAGGTGCATACACATGGATCCAGTCAGCACCTGAATAGCAGCCCAATCTGAAGAACAAAATGTAGTAAAAACATCTAATTGAAAGAAATATCATTCTGCTTTGGTTCAACAGATAAAAAGATTTAATGTCTCTTTTGATTTTTTTTCTATTTTAGAATATAGTCTATAGTTTTACTATAGAATATAGTAAATTCACATCCCCTGGATATAATTCTAAGGTGTTCCATTGGAAGATTCTCAGCTCTCTTTTTTGTTATTTGCAAATGCTCTGCACACTTCTAGTGTGTGACAGAAAATGAGTTTTTCTCTTCATCTAAAGAGTGTTCCTATTTCATTATGTGTTAGAGAAAATTAGATTAAAAGCTTTTGATTTCAACCAGCAGAGTTTCTTTGTAGTTTGGCACATTATAGCCTTGCAGTGAACAAACATATATCTGTCATATCATAGTAAAATGCCATGAATACTGCTCTTCTCAACCAACTCCACCACTTCAGACTAGCAGATAACCACAGCAGAGCAGAAAGGTCCTGAACAAAAGGAGAGCGCTATGAAGACAGAGAGGGAAAGGCACAGAATGAATGACTGTCAGACAGATCCCTCAAAGAGAAAAGGCCACAGAGCTAGGTACGGAGAGAGAGAATACATGAATCTTTGCAGACTAAAAATAGCACTCTGAATCCCCTGTGCAGAGCAGGTAAATAGGTCCGCATTGGGTGGGTCTCTGGACACTTGTTAGAGACAATACCATCTCATCCATTACACTCAAAGACAAAGCTGACTGTCACATGCACACAAACATATTTGTACAAACTGACAGAAAAGAGATATGTGAGTTCAAGTGCAATCAAATGTGTGCATGTTTGTGTGTGCATGCGAGTGTGAGAGACTATAGTGGTCCCCCTGCAGCTGCCAATCACAAAAGGAGTGAAACACACAAGAGGAACAAGAGGGAGTTTAAAAAGGGAGTAATTGAGGGTAGAGAGGAAAAACAGTGGAATGGAAATACGAGGGAGTCAGTGGAGAAAAAGCAGTGGTGATAAACAGCCAGAGGAGGAGAGTTCAACAGCATTTGGAGGGAAATTACAGAAAAAGGAAAAATTGTGTAAGTAGACAAAAAAAAGGATGAAAGACTGCAGTTTAAAACATCAGCTCTGCCTAGCAAGGTTTTTGCTCAAGCAAATGTACTACACATACATAATTCACGCGTTAATTGAGTGTTTGCTAAACCTAGTGAGCAATATAAATAGTTTTAAAGAGTGTCTTTTTATTTACCTTACCAAAACTAAAACCATAAGAGTAAAGTCTAGAAAACACATCTTAGGCCCCCAGGATGTACCCCAGGAGGGCCCCCAATGTACAAGGAATAATAGTATTCCATGCAGGACTTAATGCAGGAACAATAATTCATAATAATGAATAATTTATTTAACAAATAAGGTATTTTAATCATCATGATGTTCATGTCTTCTTCATAGGTAAATCTGTAATCAATAAAGAGTTGATCTGGTCCTACATTAATACGATGTGATTAATGATCGCATATGCAACAATCATCTTCGTGACCCCTTAAATAAAGTCAGCCTACTTAGTCTACTTAGGCATCTAATTTTTTGAAAAATTACAAATGCAAATTAAATAATTTTGGACTTCAGCAAGAAATTACAGGTATACAGACACAAAGAAGTTAGTAAAAAATATTCATATCAATATCCTACTTGGGTGAGCATTGTTCTCAGGCATTAATATTTGCCTTATGTCGTAAACCAACTTTAAAAATTAATCTGCAGTATTCTGTATTTTGTGTTAATTTAGTGACCTCAGTATCAGTTTGCCAACCCACTCCTTTAATTCTTAATACATTTAATTTTATGCCATCATTAATCATATCTTCTTTATCAATTTTAAAGACGGACCAGATCAGCATTTTATTTAAAGGGCCACAAACATGAAGAAGTAATATTTAGTTAATCATAACTGCAACACTACAATTCATCAGTATATACAGTATGTACACTGCTGGGACTGGTCAGTTTTTGAAGAAGACATAAACATCATTAATAAAACAGAAATCATGATGATTGAAATACCTTAATTAATGCAGTTATTACTGGTTTTTTCTGCATTAAGTCATGCATGCTATACTATTAATCCTTGTACTTTACTGATAATGAATTCATGCTTTTTCATCCATTAAGTCATGCATGAATTCATGATACTGATAATATAGATAATTCATGTACCCTTATTATAAAGTGTTACCAACAATTCTTACAAAAATGACAAAATGTTTGAGTATTAAATCTGCCCCCGTGTGATAGGAGTAGCAAGTAAGCCAATGGTCAATTACAGGGTCATTTCCCTCTTCTGGACCACTGGCTGGCTGGCTGCAGTAAAGCGACTGACTGTGCGTCAGAGGAATGGGTTTAGGCTGCAACCAGCTGCTAACGTAATTTTATTCTTTCAGTTGCCAAACATTTCAACAAACACATGGCTACTGCAGGAAACAGTTGCACATACTCTAAAACACGACTGAATGAGAGGCTCTAATCACAATCTGGTCAATTTATAAAAAGAGAACTTCACCATTAGTGTGCATGCTTGTTTGAAAAATATAGACATTTTCTAAGTGCACCATGCTCTTCACAGAGAACATCACTTGTGACCATTTCAATTTCTGTTGTTATGCCCTGCAGAATTCCTTCCACAACATCTTATTATATATTAAGGACCCCCAAACAGATATATAATAGACCACTGACTAGTGTTTAATGAGATTTTCTCTTTAGGGACCGCAACGGTTGAGATACTTGCATGTATTGTCAAATCAATTGAATCTATCACTCCAAAGGGAAATACAATAAGTATGCAGAGTTAAAACACCAAAACAAAACAAATCAAGCAACTGGCATGATCACACAAAACTGTGAGACCATAACAAAAATTATTACAAACAACTTTGAGAGAAAAAAAAAATATCATCTTTAATTTATGTACAAATACATAAGTTGAAAATGTATTTCAGTGAAGAAAGAGGTCAAGAGGTCAGCTAATAGTACTTATACAGTTTTCCATGTTCAGAATATCAATAGTCATCCATACAAGGACAACATCCAGGATTATTCTCTTTAAAGCAGTGACATGTAGGCAGAAGCTCAAACTCTGTGCAGGACAATATATGGTTCTGCTTGCAGTAAATATCCTTGAGCAGTCTCTTGTCACATTAACAAGCCTCTTCTTTCCGTCTATGTAACGATTTACATGTCAGACAACAGTAAATAAAGATAAGATGCTTCTATGAAACAGTCATCAAACCAGAAAAAAACACTTTTAAAGAGGTCCTTTTACTCAGGATGAAAATGTGCTGCTTCACTATTTGAGAAATTCAATTGATTTTAAACAGTTTCTTGTCCAGTACACTGCCCAAATATTTGTTGTGTTCCACCAGCTCAATTTCCTCTCCTTAATAATAACGGTCGCTTTAGCAGGAGAGGATGACTCGCTAAAATCAATAGTTGTGTCCTTAATTGTTGCTACATTTAGCAGGATGAAGGACTTGTCACGCCATGACACAAAGTCCACCTCCACAGGCTGGTGATCCTGGTGTTATTATAGATACACACAGTAGGTGAGGAAGACCTGGTGGGGATCCAAAATAGGATTTAACTTAGGGGTTTACAGTCACTGAGATGGAATAAATATGGTTACAGCACATCACATATTGATTATTGACATTGATTTCTTGTTGATATAGCTTTTATTGTGTAGTTACTGAATAATTAATTGTCTTTCACCTTTTGTGCATTGGATGATTGGCCAGGTTTAGCATGGTAAATTCTTCCCAATTCTGCCTTCAGCACCTCTAAAGCTCACTAATTAATATGTGACATTTTGATTGTTTAATCTTCACAAATAATGAATCTGTACTGTTCTCGCTGAGCTGTAGCAACTTCAACTAAACAGTGAGCTAAACTCTCTCTATTCCTGAACATTAAGAAATCCTGAATTCTTTGTATGCATATTTATTTTCTTCACATTGTGCTGTATCCATACATATGGGATTAGTGATGAGAGACGAGAAACAATCAGCAAAATACTGTAATTAGCTAAGCCACCTAGTTTCATGGACATTACTTTTACAACATTAAATCAATATGCTTAAAAGTTAACTTAGAATAAAGATTATATACATACAAGCGATGCTTCTGCTGGGAAGTTAACGGGCAGGATGCATTTTCCCTGGTGCAATGACCATCTACCTTTCAATAATGTGATTTCCTACTTCTGGTTTTAGCTCAGTAAACAAATGTCAAAATAAGAGTCTGCATGAAACTGAAAGTATACCAAATTAAATGCATAAAAGTTCAACTTAAATGCCTGAAGGGCAAAACACTCCCCGTCTGACCTTAAAGGTCACTATTAACTATCAAATGTCTCTGAACCTTCAGTCTTTGGGCAGAAGAAGAACTACTTCTGACACTGGTCTCAAAAACACCTTCCCAGGGCTTGCAGAGTGGGGAGATACTCCTGATGGCAGCGACACCATAATCTGTCAGCGAGAGCTTGGACTTGTTTCCATTGTCTGCTGAGAAGATCCTTGTCTGTGAAATCTCCGTGCGTTGGGGTAACTCCAACCTTCTGAGGAACTATCATTGCAGTAGACAATATGAATGGTGATTCTGGGTCAGTGGAGACTGTAACAAGAGGTCTGGCATTGATTATTGCAGTCACTTCCATCATAAGTGTGCACAGGACATCGTGGGTAAGTTGGATGTTTGCTCGGAGAAGGATTGCATCGAGGATCCGTCTTGACAGGCCTATCATACGTTCCCATGATCCTCCCATATAGGACGCATGAGGAGGATTAAACACCCATGAGCACCCCTGTTGACTCAAGTAGTTCTGCACTGTGATATCAGGTTGTTGTTGGCTTAGTCCCAGTTCCTTTGCAGCGGCTACAAAGTTTGTTCCGCAGTCCAATCTTATCTGCTTTGCAGGTCCCCGTATGGCAGAAACAGCTCAATGCATTAACTGGACATGTCTAGGGAGTCGGTGATCTCAATGTGCACGGCTCGGGGGGTCATGCACCTTAAGAGTATTGCCCATCTTTTGCTTTGGGCATGTCCACCTCTTGTACGCCTGGAGACGATTTTCCATGGTCCGAACACATCTACTCCTACATGGGTTAAGGGCGGGCACGTGTGCAAGCGTTCTGGGGGCTGATCTGCCATGAGTTGTTCCTCTGTTCTTTGGCGTAACATTCGGCACACTACACAGTTGTGCAAGACAGAAGCAATTAGTTTTTTTGCGCCTATGACCCAGAAACCTGCTGCTCTCAAGGCCCCTTCCGTGAAGTGCCGGCCTTGATGCTTTACTTCAGGTTGTATTTCTATGTCTGATTCTGGGTTAACAAGTTCAAACATCTTGCTTGTATCTGTGTCAGATGGATTTGGTTTGCGCAAAAAAGCTGGTCAAGTGAACCACATAGTCTTTGTCAGTTGGGACGCAGGAACTGACCTGGAAGCATGGTCAGCCAGGTTGTCCTGTGTTAACGTAGAACCATTGGTTAGGTATTGTGGACTGACAAATTTGTCGGACTTGATTGTGAACGTAGAAGCGTTTTGTCTGATTGTGAATATATCCAAGCACGACCTTGCTGTCACAATAGAACTTGATCCCATCAAGCTTCAGGGTGCAGTTCATCTTGGATGAGTTCAGCAACTTCCACGGCTAATACTGCGGCACACAATTCCAACTGAGGTATGGTAGGTTCGGAGTGTGGGGCCAGTTTAGCCTTCCCTAAGATGAATCCTACTTCGACTTGTCCCTCAGCTTGAATGGTCCTGAGATATGCCACAACTCCGATGGTAAGTCATGCAGTGACTCGCGCCATACTTCCCATTAATTCAGCTTTTGTTGTGGAAGAGGAGCATCCCAGTCACCTGTGTTGACACTGAGTTCTCTCAATAGACTTTTGCCTTCAATAGTCACAGGTACAACCATGTCTAAAGGATCAAAGATGCTATTCACTGTTGACAGAACTCCCCTACAAGTGAAGTTCTTGTTCTCTGAGACTGTGAATGTGAAAGTGTCTGCCATTGTCTCCCACAGCAATCCCAAACTGCATTGCACTGGTGTAGGTTCACTGCTAAGGTCAAGGTCTTTCAAAACTGCTCTGTCCTCTGGTGCAAAGGCCTGAAGGACGGCTTCACTGTTTGAGGCAAACTTGTGGAGCCTCAGGTTTGATTCATTGGCATCTCTGTAGGAGACTGAAGGCTTCAGCTTCAGTTGGGAAACTGATGAGCCTATCATCTACGTAAAATTATGTTCAACAAACTGGACTGTGTCTTCTCCATGTTTGTGTGCACCTTCATTGATGGCTCTCCTTAAATGGCTACAGATGTTGATGGACTGTTGACGAAAACATGGACCCTCATCCATGTCATTGTCTTTGTACCACAAAAACCTTGGGTAGTTCCTGTGGTCTCTGTGGACAAGAAAGCAGTGGAACATCTGCTGTACGTCAGCGATAACTGCTACCTGTTCCTTGCGAAAGCGGATCATCACCGCAATGAGTGAGTTATTAAAGTCTGGGCCTGACAGAAGAACACCATTTAGAGATGTGCTGAAGTACTTTGCACTGGAGTCAAACACCACACGGATGCTTCCAGGCTTTTGTAGGCGGTAGACTCCAAAAGTAGGCAGGTACCAGCACTCTTCGTTCTCTTCTAGTGGAGGAGCCACTTCTGCATGTCTGTTGTCAAATATTTTCTTCATGAATTGTAGAAACTGGTCTCTCATCTCAGGATTTCGCCGCAGCGTTTTCTCCAAAGAGGTGGAACGAGTGAACACCTGTTCACGGTTGGATAAATGTTGGCGGGAAATTCTAAAGTGGAGAGGAGCAACCCCGTTGTTTGACACGTCTCTATACATGTCTTCGTACATTTCTTTCTGTAGACTTGAGGTGGTGGGCCTGTATGCATAGGACTTTGATGTGCAGCACTTGAAACAAATTCCATTCTCCTTGAAAATGCTCTCTTTCTTTCTTCAAGAGTCTTCCCTCTAAATGCTCTGCATTTACTTAGCAAATGGGATAGTTTTTCTCTGGCCCGCTGGGCTTTCTCTCAGTTGAGTGTGCAGGTGGGCCTTCACCTGAAGAGACATCCGTTTTGTGAACGGATATTTTTTTCCATAATTATTTGAGACTACTTTGTCTGACTTTAGTCCTGTGTTGATGACTTCACTGAACTGCTGTCTATAATCTGTATTAACTTTGATTGTGTAATCATTGCGGGTGATTTTAACATTCATGTTGACAACCCCCAGGACAGGGGGACCAAAGAACTGTGTTGTGTTTTTGAGAACTATGGACTGATTCAGCATGTGACAGAGCCAACGCACAATGAGGGGCACACTCTGGACCTGATTGACTCCAAGGGTCTGAATATTTCAAAGATTGTGGTGACTGATGTTGCGCTCTCTGATCATACACTATAGTCCAATACAAAAACTAAGTGCATCGAACAAATTTATGGCTGGATGTGCCAGAACTTTCTGAAATTAAATGAAGGAAAAAAACTGAGGTAGTTTTTTTTGGAGTAAAAGAGGAACAATTAAAAGTCTGCGCTCAGCTTCAAACAACAATGTTAATAAAAACAACAGACAAAGCCAGAAATCTTGGTGTAGTCATGGACTCTGACCTGAATTTTAACAGCCACATTAAGACAATTACAAAGTCAGCATATTATCACCTTAAGAATATATCAAGGGTTAAAGGACTTATGTGTCAACAGGATTTGGAAAACTTGTCCATGCTTTCATCTTCAGTAGACTTGACTACTGTAATGGGGTCTTCACAGGTCTCCCTAAAAGATCTATCAGACAGCTGCAGCTGATTCAGAAAGCTGCTGCTCGAGTCCTCACTAAGACCAAGAGACTGGATCACATCACTCCAGTTCTAAAGTCCTTCCTTTGTCTTAAAGAATTGATTTCAAAGTACTTTTGCTAGTTTATAAATCACTAAACGGTTTAGGGCCAAAATACATTTCTGATCTGCTACTACACTATGACTCACCCAGACCTCTCAGTTCATCTGGGACAGGTCTGCTTTTTGTCTCCAGAGTCAGAACTAAACAGGGGGAAGCAACATGCTCCTCATATCTGGAACAAACTTCCAGAAAACTGCCAATCCGCTGCTACTCTCAGTTCTTTTAAATCAAGGCTGAAGACCTTTCTTTTTGATTTTGCCTTTCTGTTCATTTCTTTAATGTTTAATTTATTATACTGCACTGTAACTTGTATTCTTGTGTTTTATCTATTTTTATTTTTTAACTGTTTTTTAGCACTTTGAATTTCCCTGTTGCTGAAATGTTCCAGACAAATAAAGCTGCCTTGCCTTGCCTTTGTTGCTGGCGCATAGAAGGATGAAACTGGGAGAATTCCTCCAGCGTGCTTCATGGCAGATGAAGTCGGCGAAGTAATCAAATGAAGGGAAGTAGCCGTTGTTATCTTCTTTAAACTTTGAGCCGACAGAGCCATTTCTCCTGTAGCCCGTGTGGGAGTTTCTCCACAATGGGCCCAATGCCCCTGTCGGTATCCAGGTAGGTAATCCTGTGAGGTAACCTTCTTCTCTGGCACCCTGGAGTTCTATAATAAGATCACCTAGGTCCCTCAACTTCCCGTAATCGTTGGTTGATATTCTTGGGAATTCATCCCATCTCTTAAAAAGAGACTTCTCCATTACTCCAGGTGCAGCATAGCACTCTTGGAGGCCCTCCCAGGCCTTGAGTTTTGCAGGGTGTCCGCTGTCTCTAGCAGGTGTTGTGTAAAGTTCACTGTCACTAATGGGTGTTGTATGATGTCCAATAAGTTGTGTGCTGATATGGGTTACATCCCTGAATTTAGCCTGGTTGCTGAAGAATGGCTTTTCTGGTGCTGTGTTATGCTCAGATGGTCGTCTTGTCCTTCCCGTAACTGTGAGTTGCGTTCTGATGGAGGTTTCCATGTGTCGTAGCTTCTTTCTGACAATGCTGCCTCAGGTAGTAATGTTGCATGGGCAGATGCTTGAGTTTGTGCTACTAAATATTCATTAGTGCGTGTTACAATTTTGTTTTGTAAATTTGCTTGAGATGATACATCGGTCGTGATTGAATCTTCTATATCTAGTTTGGCCGTTTGTAATGCCTCGGTTTGGCAATAGCTCCAACTGCCTCTCTTTGAAGTTCAAGTGCGCCTAGTTCAGCTTCTAGCTTTGCTCTTCCTAATTGTAACTCTGCCTCTTTCGCTGTACTTTGTACCTTCAGCTCTACTTCTTTCCCAGCAAACGCTGCTCTCCTGATGCTCTCGTACCTTCGCCGCCTCTGATTCAGCACGCGCCCTTACTGCTGCACTTGATGCTGATGAGTGAGAGCTCTTTGATTTTCTTGTGCGCACATTATCAGTCCTTTCTGATTCCATTTTACTTGTCTACTTGCTTCTCAAGCTGTTGAAACTTCAGCTGGATAACACTTTTCACTGTACTGTTCTCACTGAGGTGTAGCAACTCCAATTAAACAGTGAACTAAACTTGTTCTATTCATGAACAAAAATAAATCCTGAATTCTTTGTATGCAGATTTATTTTCTTCACATTGTGCTGTAGCCATACATATGGGATTAGTGATGACAGATGAGAGAGTGATGCTAGGAAACAAACTGTAAAATACTGTAATTAGCTAAGCCACCTAGTTGTCATTACAACATTAAATCAATATGCTTAAAAGTTAACTTAGAACAAAGATTATATACGAGCGATGCTTCTGCTAGGAAGTTATCGGGAAGGCGCACTGACCATCTACCTTTCAAACCTGTTTCTAACGTGGTAAATTCCTACGCGATTTCCTACTTCCGGTTTTAGCTCAGTAAACAAACGTCAAAATAAGAGTCTGCATGAAACTGAAAGTATACCAAATTAAATGCATAAAAATTCAATTTAAATGCCTGAAGGGCAGAACATAATCTGTTTTCCGTCTTTGTGCTATAGCTAACAGGCTGATGATAGGAGAATGATATCTGTCTAGTCTGACTCTTAACTTTGAAGTGAATACATGTATCTAAAATCCATCTGTTATGTCATATAAATATGTTGCTGGTGTAAGTATTTATGCAAGCATCTGTGAAAAAGATTGACTGTGATGAATCAGGCTAGGGGATTGTTTTGATCATTTAAAGGGGGTATTCACAATTTACAAACACCCTAGAAAGATTTCAATTGTAGATGAAAAACAAATTTTGTGTGTGTGTGTGTGTGTGTGGGGGGTTGTTAAGGCATTATTAAAACAGACAAGAACAAGACCAAAACACTATATATATATATATATATATATATATATATATATATATATATATATATATATATATATATCCTTATAAATGTATTATGCATATTACTGCAGTACCAATTTACATCCATGTGCTGTTAATGCACCTGCAACAACCTTTTACTGTAAAGCCTTTGAGCAAATATAATTGATTTGGGTATTTATTATGTATCTGCTTGGTCTCTGTAGTTATAGTCACTTGCACATTTTGTCAGTTTGTCAGTGAACCAGTCTTATACAGTTAACCTCTTAATGCAGTTTATTTGAGCATCAAACCTTTAATTAACAGTGAAGGTCATGCCTTTTCCTCTGCTGAACTCCCTGTAATCATCAGAAGATAGTTTCCCACTGGGAAAAGTACGGTCATAGAAAATGCTAATTATATATTGTGATTTGCAAAACAGATACATTTTTTGTCTCAAAATTACTTTGTAATTGTGTTGAAAATATATAATACATGACTTTACCAAAATACATGTAATCTAGCATGCCATCCATTATATTTAGCAGTATGTATTGTCATTAAGGTAACATAATTCTGAGATTAAAAGATTTTAATCTGAAAGGAGGACAACAAGGTGCCCCCCTGCTGTGATTATAGATTAGGTTTAAAAAACACTCTAGCATCTCACACTCACACACACACTCTTCCTTACCCACCGACTGCACCACAACCGCAAATTGACAGAGAAATGCAACCATAACTGCTGAGGCACTTGTGTAAGAACTGCCTAAACACAACTCAACACTACACACTCTAAGAGACAAACATTTCATACACACACACACACACAGACAAAGCAGGTCTGCAGCTGGAGATAAATGTGCTGTGGGGGACATTAATGAATGGAGGGTAATATAAACATTCACATACAAGCAGCAGACCTCATGCGGTTCAACTTAATGGAGAGCAAATCCATACAGTACGATACATTAAGGCTCCATCAGTGCAGAGACAAAGAGTGAAATGAATACACAGAAGAAACCGGCAAGGAGTAAGCTTGCCTGTATGTTTGCATGTGTTCTTATGTGTGTTGTGCTGGTAGAAAAGCAGTAAAATGTGGACAAAAAATGAAAAACTAATTTTCACAAATTCTCTGCTGCAAAATCAGGTGGGGTAAAAACCCAATAAAACACTTTTTTTCTAGCAGTCTATGCAAAGTGTTCCTTAGTATGTTGTTGTCAGTTTGTAATTTATATTTCCTTGGTTCTTCCAGCCCGGGGCTTTTGCTACATGCCATCCACTTTCTCCCTTTCCCCTGCCATTCCTGTCTCTCTCCAAGCTATCACTATCCAATAAGCAGACATGCTTTGATGGATAGTAAAAAAAAAAAAAAAACTATGTCTGCAATTGTGCATGGATCATTATGTGACACAGCAACCGCAATAGAAATGACAACAGCAAATATTGTTGTATCATACCCTGGGATAATTTCTGCTGTCCAGACATGATTAACATTGTGATTTAACACAAGGCAATGACATGCAGATTCAAAATCATAAATCACATAGCAAGCATGTGAAAAACCTACAAAAAAGTGTATGTTTGTGTATATCTGTGTGACAATGCAGTATTTTTGCATCACAGACAATCATAGCCTCCAAGCAGCTGGAATAATCCACTGGGGCCCTGGGGCAAAAATCAAGTGATGGGGCCCCACTGAGCACCCCTTCCTCACACTCACTGTGTATATGCCATGTTTTGCCATCAAGCACATATTTTGCCCAGAGCCAATCATGTGTTGAAAGTTCACCCAGCTACAGGTATGCTGTATTTCATGTATGCTATATTTCAATTAATAAAAAAACACATTTGTTTTTTAAAATATATTTATATACACAATGTAAGTGTGTGATCAAACCAAGAGTTCGGGATAAGGAAATATTACAGATCTTTATTATTTCAGTTGACCCTTGTTTTAGAGTAACATTTATCTGAACTAAATTACAATTAATCAAATCATCACAAACCATCTGTCACATAATGAACCTGCAGCTTTTAGGGGCCCAGGAGGTCTGGGACAGTTTCCTGATTGGCATGGTATCTAATCCAGCCTTGCTTTCAGGGGTTTATTTTACACGATATGAAACTAAATTACACACGCGCACACTCTCTCTCACACACTCTCTCACACACACACACACACACACACACACACACACACACACACACACACACACACACACACACACACACACACAGAGGTCAGATAAACTTATCAGTATTTTCAAAGTGAGTTACAGTTTAACTATACTTGCATTGCTGCTAATGTTAGCTCAGCCAAAACAGGTCTTCCCAGAGGGAGGCTAAGTGGGGGAAAGTGTTGCAGTCTCAACCCTGCTGACCTCTTAGGCTGTTTGTTACCAGGTGGGATATTCCCAGGGGTCATATTGACTGCACTCATCTCAGGTAGTATTAGCAGTAAGACGATCTGGACGCAACAGCACAGCATGTAATGAAAATCCCCTTACAGGTGCATTTGGAGTGGCAATTTTCTGAAGAAGTAAGGCATCAACAATCTTCTTGAAGGCAGCATCTAGTATTTCTGTCCTGTCCTTCATGTGCCTGAAGGTCCTCCTGAGATTGCAAGTTTTGTTTCTTCATTTGTAGCTTTCATAGTCAATAATAAATGTATAATAAATCCCATATTTACAGCTGCTTATTACAGCAGGGTTATGGACATTAAATCACTGTATTCTTTTCTATACTGTAGTTTGCAGCCAGTACACCAATCTACAATCCTGTATTTACAGTGCCCTTGGCAAAAGGAATACAAAAGTTTCATCAGCATGACAGGCATCAGTGTCCATTGATGAGCAAAAACTGTAAAGTACCAGCTCTACAAAGACACAAAGGGATGAGTGGATGTCCTTTGCTCTGAACCTTTTGCTTTTTATTTGATGCATCTCTCTTTAAAACACATTTCATTCTATCTTTCTTTTTCCCATGTTCCTCCCTCTCCACTCCACAGGTTTCCTCGTGCCCTCTCAGTCCCACCTCTACTCATCTACAATCCTCTCTTTCTGGTCTGTCATTTCCACAGACCGAGATTGACACAAGACACACACACACACACACACACACACACTAACACAGACACGTGTGCTCTAATAAAAAGGACCTAGGCTATTATAAGACTGCAGATGCAAACTCACTGAACCGTAAAGACCACAAAGTGCCCCATGCCTCTGGAATAACACATTGCAAGCTAATAAAGTGTCCCTAAGCCATACAGTATCTACCCAGCATGCCTGCTTCAACAGATGACATAAGGGTACAAACTTCACCCACCCTTCGCTCTCCTCTTTCTCTTTCTCTCTCTCTCTCTCCTTCTCCTTGGCTTTGCGAGACTTGTGCAGGAGTCCGATCAGGATCACGGCGGCCCGAATGCCAGCCTTTTTGTTGTGGAACCGTCCTCCGGTCTGAGACATGCTGGACGTCTCTGCCAAGAGGGGTTCAGGTGACAGACGGTCCAAGGTCAGGCCGGCTCCGGGGTCCCTGGGCGGCAGGACCTGCTTGGTCGTGGCTTTGCGGGGATCCAGTGTGAGCTGTGGGTGTCACAATCTTGGTTCTGTATGCTGTCTGGTCAGTTGACAGCTGGCAAGTTTCTGCCAAAGCAAGTAGCCTACCTGTTTGATTTCTGTCCCAAGATTGTCAGTTTGGACCAGCAATCCAAAAGTTAAAGATTCTGAAGACAATCTTGGTTGTCAGATCCGATTAATTCTCTGTTGACGTTGGGCTCTATAAGCATTTCTTGTAATCCCAGAGGTCCAGAATGGCACTGTTGGACTCTAGCTCAAGGTGAACTTCTATCTGCATCCCCCGCTTCTGCAGTGAATCTGGAAATCGTAGCTCCATAACACATCATGGTCCCTGAAGAGAGGGTGACGAGTTGCTCTAGTGACAGTCTCACAGACACACACAGGGCAGCACTGCATCTCTCGGTTTACCTACCTCTACCTTACCAGCTCTCCCTGCTTCTCTAACATGCTCTGTTTCTTCACCGTCTCTGTGTGCTGCAGCTCTGCTCCCTCCTTTCTGACCGCTTAGCCCCGCCCTCCTTCGTCTGATTGGCTGGAGTTGGTACATGGACTGCCTCCTCCTCTTCCTTACTGTATGACTCCCTCTATCTTCTTGCCCTTGTTTCTGCCTTGTTAATGATTTTATATTCTCTCTGACCTTGTTCTACCTTTGCTTGATATTATGATTTCATTTCTAGGCACATGCATGTACACCTACCAACCAAGTCTCTCTCTCTCTCTCTCTCTCTCTCTCTCTCTCTCACACACACACACACACACACACACACACACACACACACACACACACACACACACACACACACACACACTCAATCTCAGTTTAAACAGGTTTATCAGCCTATTGCCTGTGCAGATGCCAAGGACATTGGAATTGAAATGTAACTTCACACAATGAAAGGTGATTAAATGACACGGAAAATTATAATTTTAACAAATTTTGCATGCTCTCTACAAGACAAATTCTCACACTGCATTTCTTGTTCGTTGCCTGCAATATTACCCTGTCGCAACACATCTTTTCTCCAATTTACTTACTTTATTTCCTCTATTTGTATTCCTCTCACTAATAAACTGTATGCATGCTTCTTGTTTTTCTAACAAATAGGCAGTCTACTAGTTTTGCTCCAGTTTCAGCCAGATACATACTCTTCACTTTCAGATTAGTAAACAGAGCTAAAGTAGTCATCTTCCCAGAATATATTGATCTAACCTGTTCTGTTCTGCCCAATGATGGGTTTATTTCACTTTTGGACAAAGTCAATTGTGTGTGTGTGTGTGTGTGTGTGTGTGTGTGTGTGTGTCTGTATATATATATATATATATATATATATATATATATATATATATATATATATAAGAAACTATAACACCTTTGCAATTGTATACATACAATTGCAAAGTTTCTTGCAAAAAGTTTCTTGCTATCATATTATATTTGGACGAAGATTACAGTTCAAGCTTTGAAGCATTCAAGTCAGCTACTGATATGTTACCTTTCATTTGTCTCATTTGGCAGCTTTAAAGGCTTGTCTACATTGATTACTTCAATTCTCTAATGAGTTCATGTTTGAAAAGGTTTTTTTTATATTCCCGTGGACCAGTAAACATTGCCAACATAAAACATAAACTTTCAATTTAAGGTAGCCTAAAAAAAAAAAATAGCCAGGAGAATTATGGGAATCTCAAATGGCAGCAAAGATAAACCTCTGTAGACAGACAAGGACTAAGACATTACAAGCAAGAAACATAAAAGCCTGACAGAAAAATACATCACAGTAAATCAAGTTGCACATCTGGTACAGCTCGCCTGGGTGACAGGTGTGACAATAGTAAAGGGGATTATGTTTGATAGCTGAAATGAAGTGTCTCAGACTCCTTGTACAGAGGATAATTAGGGAAATGCATCGGTCAAGAAAAGAGACAAATGCATCTGGGTAGATAATGTGCTTCATACAGCAGCCAGGGAATATATTAAGCCAGGGAAACAGCAGCAACAAACACAACAATTAAATGCAAGGTCCCATTTTTCTCCTCATGCATTGCTCTTCTTGTGTGTGATCAGCACCGTAGCAACCGGACAGCTGCCATATGATTTGCCGGAGGACCGCCAAGGCTGTATCCCCTTGACACCTACCCAAGAAAAGGCTTGGTAAATTGTTGATTAATGCCCTTTGTGGGATTTGCTTCCAAAAACCGCAGTTTGTAATTTGTCGACGTTTGATTGATTATGGTTCCTTCACTCAAAACCACGTGAGCCCCTGTAATTGGACTAGCAATTGTCCTCTAGAGATTGACCGGGAAAAAAAAAAATAGGAACATAGACACATGCACATACACATACTCTCCTTCACACACACACTTGCAGTAATTAGGCCATTTCAGGGTCCTATTGTGTGTCATCAAGAGTGGAAATGAGATGTATCTATTCACTTTCAGATACAAACACTACTCACTCTCTTTAACTCCCCTCCTCTCACTCTCAAACTCACACACTGACACACACACCCCAAGGTGTCAAATTGTTCCTGTGAGATACACGGAGGTGTACCAGTAGTGAATGTCTGCACAAGTACTGAATATCTGTTCTGAAGTACCTTCAGAGAAGATATGGTGTATTGCAGTGGGTGGAGGTATATTGGAGGTATAACGAATTAATCTATCCAGGCATTTACAGTAGAAACTCACTGATTAAACTTATTTGAGAAAAGGCAGGTCTTTATTCCTTGAATCAGCTGTTTTTATTATCACTTTTCCCGGAGCCGGCCTGACCTTGGACCGTCTTTAGTAACAGTATTTTACATGTTTTTTGCAAAGCCATAGCCAGAATGTTA
This sequence comes from Percina caprodes, assembly GCA_013375575.1. Taxonomy (NCBI): domain Eukaryota; kingdom Metazoa; phylum Chordata; class Actinopteri; order Perciformes; family Percidae; genus Percina; species Percina caprodes. The sequence goes on along the minus strand of JABXJD010000093.1, from coordinate 578,251 downwards.
TAACTTATATACTGAGGTCATGATTCCCCAATCCATATCCTGCAATGACCCTCAGTTTAAGTTGAACAAAAAGACTAATTCTTCTTCTAATTATCTGGATTTTGCATATTTTATTTATTCAAACAAGTGTTCAATTAAACTCTCTGTAAATTTAATTTCCCAGTATGTCTTAAAGCCTACCCCACATTACTTGGAATACAACTCTGGGAGAGAAGCTGGCCTAAAAGTAAAATACATTAAGCACCTTTCCCAATGGGCAAAAAACACCCACTACCATCTGGGTTTTGTCTTTAGTGAAAAAAGTAACATTCAGCATTAATTTCCGGGACAAATGACTGCAGTAGTCACGAGTATTTATCGGCTCCAGCTTTAATCGGCAGTGATGGAAACATGACAACTGGGTGCACATGCTATTTTTGCCCCTTTTTTCGGCGCATTATTATGGTGCTTGTTGCTGTAACTTTTAGCTGTTTAACTAATTAGCAGAACTTTAATGTATATCTACAACAGTCATATTCACTTTGTTCACTCGGAAGGAATCATTGCACATGGGTAGGCACTTTTAATGACATTTTGAACATGTTTAGAGGCTAAAAACACATTAAAACTTGCCCTGTTTAAGCCTGTTGGGTGCTAACGCTAGCAGGAGGATAACACGGTGTAGACAGCACTGGTTGTTTTCATTTTTCTTGGTACTGACAGCACTCCAAATTTTCAAACAACAGAGCTACAGTACGTGTTGGAACAACCGTAATTCTCTCTCTCTCTCTCTCTCTCTCTCTCTCTCTCTCTCTCTCTCTCTCTATATATATATATATATATATGTAAAATCAAACACATGCAGGTACACTTACACAAATGTGCAAACACAGTAGTAAAGTGAAAGCTGTGTCAAATAATAAAGAGGTGTTAAACCACTCAACAGTCATACATAATCATAAATGGTTCCTCTTTCTGTCCCACTCATGTCTTATTAAGTGCAATTTCCCACTCTACAGTGTGTGTGTGCAGTCAGTTCAGCAGTGGCATCTTGTGTATGCTCTTTCAGCTAAAATTAGAAGTATAGCGCCAGTATGAAAAGCCAGATCATTACTGTATATGCACTGCAAAAAGGAAACATATTTACAAAGAATAAAGTGTAAGTGAGTAAAAAGACCAAAACCAAAAATGAATTGATCAAACAAACAAGTAATGTCTGTGTAGCCAAATCATTTTTCATCTGTGCCATAGAGCTCCATTGTTGTCCAAAAACTATGAAATGTCCTGCTGTCCCAAATACTCACTGGAGCACTAAATATAGAAATGTAGTACAACAAAATTCATTTTTTGCTCCTGTTTGCGTAATGTTTGCTTAAACCTACAATGCCCAGCAGTTTAAGAAAATGGCATAGCCTTTTATAAAAAATGTTTTTAAAGATTTACATTGTCAATAGGAACAAACAGGTTTAGGGCTGAGTGCCACAGATGGACTGGAGAGTAAGTTTTGAGAAGTGGACTAACAAATATTTGACATTAGTCTTTTCAAGGGGCTTGGATACAATATATAATATTACAAATGTTATTCTCTTAATTTCTCTTAATTACATGTCTTTTCTTTACTTTGGATTCATGGTTTGTATAAAGTAGCCATCAATTCTCAATATCACTTTGGTTCTTTAGTCTACAAGCCAAGTTAATGTCATTTGACCCAGTAATTTCCCATCCAACAGTCTTGTTTTTCTTGAAAAAAAATTACAATCATACAAGGCACTCAATGTAGACTTCACCTAATAATATAGAAGAAAAGCAGACAGTGAAGTTGATGTTCATTCAGACACATCACTTTTTTGCCTGCATCTGTCCAATTAAGCGGTTCTTTCTTTTGTCTTGTTTTTCTGTTAATAATATTTGAGTGCCTTATTTGTTTGTCCGGGCGTAGCAGCTATACCCTCTCACTACCATTTCTTCTGCAGGCAGCATACAATGAATAATCAACTGAGTGATAGAGGATTTTTCCAGACCTACTTGACAGCTGTTTTTAAATGTAAAAGCTTCATGAATCATTGTTATACCATATCAGCGACAGCGCAGCAAACACACCACAGAGGGTGGTGGATTATTACTTTAACAAACTTCACCGTAGCGTGATGTCTGTTCCTCTCAGGCAAGGTAACAGAAGTAAGTTATTACTCAGACACTGTACTGAGGCAGGGAAATTGCTCTTATATAAGTAATGCACACATAAAATAACACACACAGACAAAAATGTACCCACTACATGCCTGTATATCATATTATCGTAAGTGACATGGAACTAGTGTTGGGAACATTATTAAAAAAATGTATTACAATACAATTGCTAATTACCTAGATTAAAAAAAATCTAGTCTAATCCACGTACCACAATATTAAAATAATGTACTAGATTACTTTCCATTACTTTTGGATTATCTCAATACCAAATGTGCAAATCAATAATCAATAACATGACTTTTATTTAAACCTAATACACACTTGTGCATTACATTGTGAACAACGTAACTTTAGAAACAAACGTGTAAATCAAGATTTTTAGCATCAAAAGTGTGTCTTCTGCTCAGCGTATTTAAAAAAAAAAAAACATACTTTTCATTTAGTAAATTCAGGCAGGAGCCTATAGACCTATAATGAAAGTGCACAACACACAACCACATTCACTCGAGACCAGAGTGATGTTGCGTGAGACTTCAGAAGTGTTGTGATGTGTGTGCATGTGTAAGCCATTTTGTTGAGTTGCCTCATAGCAAAGGGCTTTTAGTGTGAAAGTTAAGAACAGTAGGGTGAAGTTGGTTTAGACTACGGAGCAGTCTTGTATAAAGAACTTGACAGCAATACTTGAGTAAAAGTATCTTACCAGAAAAACACTTTGGTAGAAGTTTAAGTCAAGTTTTAGAATGTTACTTAAGTCTTAAAGTATTTGAGATTTACTGTAGTTAAGTATCAAAAGTAACTTTCTGATATTAAATGTACTTAAGTGTTAGAAGTAAAAATAAAAGTTAAAAAAAACTTATGATGATGAACTTAATGGCCAAAGGTGTGTAAAGTTATGTTCATCACCACTGAGATGGTCATCGTCTGTTACTATGGTGGCAGAGGCTGCAGCAGGTACTTTCATGATGCTATCAGTTATTATGCTTCCTCCTTTTCTTCTTTAGTTTTAGCCCATGTATTTTTAGGCATTAGGTAACCACCTGGAATGGAGCGTGCAATTTAGGAGCAATGATTCGCCACAAAAAAAAATATTTTGTAAAAACGAGTAACTAAGAATCTTAGGGGAAATGTAGTGGAGTAAAAGTATACATCTTATTTAGGAAATGTACTGGAGTAAAAAATTTCCGGAAATATAAATAACAAAGTAAAGTACAGATACGTGAAAATTCTACTTAATTACAGTACCAAAATATTTGTACTTTGCACTGCTACAAATCCTCTGTTAGTATTTTATTACCTTCAGAAGCATTGACGCAACCATCGAAATAGAAGGAGAGTAGAATGGACATGTCCATCCAAATTAACATAGCAGGATGGTCAGAGCGGTGGCTATATTTATTTGTGCTGTTGCCATTGCTAAATACTGTGACCATTGAAAGCGGCTAACTCATCCTATTTCTATTGTTTTTCTATTGCTTTTATTTGAACTATAGTCAAATGACCAGAACCATTCTACTCTTGTTCTGTTTCTATTGGCATAACTCATAACCATCAACTACGGTAGTATATCATTCTTTATGTTAAAATGTCTTTTAAACCAGTACACAACCACAAACGGCAGCAAAGGATGACAAACCCTTCTTACAGTAAGTACAGTAAGTGAATAAAAGTAATTTCTGTATACATATACAGTAAAGCAATAGAGTAAGCAACCTGTGTTGTAGCTTAATTTGATATGCCCTGTTATGCAATTGCAAGTGACACTTAATGCCTAGAATCAGTGGATTTCTGTTCTTTGAATCTTTTAATGAAAAGCAACATAGACACTGATGATTTCATTATATTGGCTTTGGAAAGAAACCCTAAGAGCCTGAAAGGTCTGAAATTTCATCAAGGGTTATATTTCGCTCATGGCTGACTTATTATTATGGGCCTGGATGCCTGACATTGCCAATTTCCCACCTACAATTCCTATAGCTGCCCCAGGCATCCAAGGAAGGGGGAGATCTCTCTATGTCCTCAGGTTTATTGAGGGTTTTCTGGGAATGTTATCATGTGTTCTTAGAGAGCTTGAAGCCTCATGTGATATTTGGACTACAACTATACTGTACATATGAACATGAACTGTAGATGGATAAAAAAAACACATGACACAAGACAATAAGGTGCATCACTGTCTACAACGTAGTTATTATTACTATTTTCTAATGTGGTGTACTGTGCAATGTGACTAACCATTTGGTAATCCAGTTATTGTACTTTGTATCAGTTTACACAAGGCTACTTTAGTTCAGTTAGACAACTTACTTTTTAAAGGTTGATAATAACAGCAAAACATTGTGTTTGACAGCCAGACTCCGACCTCATCACTCCCCGCAGTTTGGGTTTACATGAGAAATTGGGGATGATACAGAAGCTTCCCCCCTGGCCGGACCCTGCGGGTGGGGTGATGGTGGGGCTGAAAGCATGCAGCGATACAGGTCCATGGCAACAGCAGCATAGACAAGGCAGAGATGGGGAAATTGTGCAGCTTAAAAAGACCGCCAAATTGAGGGGGTGTGCTTGATAAATGATACGGGGTGTGATGCATGTCACGTGTGTACAGCAGTGCAGCTCGAGTTGACTGCCTAACTTGCACATAACACAAATTTCCCTTTGTTCTCTGCCTTATTTGCTCTCTCTCTCTCTCTCTCTCTCTCTCTCTCTCTCTCTAGATAAGTAAGTGTTATTTTTAGCATTTAGCAAAAGAGGTGTGAGGTGTAACACAACAGCGTTGACGTCTAGTGTATGTAAGCTGATCCGCAACGTTAATTAACCACGTGAACTTGACCCAACCCACAAACAGACAACTTAATGCATTATAGTGGCTCAATTGTCATTAGAGAGGACAAAGACAACCACAGTGCCAATGTGTGTGTGTGTGTGTGTGTGTGTGTGTTTGTGTTTGTTTTTGTGTTTGAGAGAGGGAGAGAGCAAGTGGTGGACTATTACACGCAATGTTTCTGGGAGTTATTAATAACTTCAGCTACTCGGAATGCAGCTTAAAGGCACAACTATCCCGCCTTGAACAGGCTGTGTGAAAGGGGCTAGTGACTAGCTGGTAGACATATGGAACATTTAATGGCAATGCCTCTTATTTTCATCAGGAGTTGATGGAGACAAAAACAGAGCTAAAAGAGAGTGAATATTGGAATATTTAATATTGGAACATGTTCTGGATTATTGGCATTTCTTTAAACAAATGATAATCATCATGGGCTATGCATGGAGATGCTGCGCTGCAAAATATCATTGGGAAGGAACTTGTTTTGGTGGAACGTGTATGTTCAAAAGCTGTTTTAGTCGTGTGAGAGAAAACTCAGAATGGACAGATAGTCTAGCTAGCTGTCTGGATTTACCCTGCAGAGATCTAAATAAACCATAGTCCTCATTAGAATTCGTTAGTTTACAATTCCAACACAAAGAAAGCAGAAGGTAACGGACATCAGTGACAAGACATGCATATATTTATTGCAGCACCGGAGCAATCCCGGAAGTGGAACGTTGTGGACATAGACTACTTGTCAGGTTGCCGAAAATATACGGTGGCCAACAGGGGCAAACACCCTGCAATTTCAGAAAACACTGCATTCAGATTACACAACAGAGGTTTTCCAGGCCGCTAGAGGGAGCGCTAAGTGGAACAATATTGAACTGACAATACTTCTAGACAATGAAATCAAGGCCAGATCTCCCTCTTTAAGTCTATTAACATTCAACATGCATTCAACATGTTGTCATGGCCCTTTAAGGTTCATATCCTGCCTCTTTTTCTTTGGAATCCATTGGAACTTACATGAATTCAAGATGATCAAAGACTTGTGAATCCAATCCAATCCAATCCACTTTATTTCTATAGCACACTTAAAACACTCAACTGTTGGGGCTATTCGGACATGGAGGGGCAGAGCGTTCTAGAGTTTAGGTCCAACCACAAAAAAGGCCCTGTCCCCTCGAGTTTTAAGTGTTTCTTGGGGACCACAAGCTGGAGCTGGCTCTCTGACCCCAGTGACCGCGCTGGCCTATAAATTAGGATGAGGTCCGAGATATATGTTGGGGCCAGTCCATTCACAGCTTTAAAAACAAACAATAAAATCTTAAAATCAATCCTAAAACGTACAGGAAGGATTATTAGGATTGTGAAGGATTAAACTACAGATGGTTTACTTTCACGTCTACAGTACATGGGGAGAGTGTGTTCTACAGCATGTGTAGTCCTTTAATAAACGACTGTGATCCAAGAGATCTGCTTGTCATTGAGTCCCTGTGACAAGCAGTAGACTGGCACTAAAACATGGCATTCATCATGAGCTGGTGCCAAGTCTCTGCATGCAAGTTGAAGAAAAATAATTACCAGGATAAAATATTTCTGTGTCATGAGCCTGTGTTTCTCTGTTTCTCCATGACAATAATTATTCTCAGTGTTCATGCCTGTTTGCTCTTCCCATCAGCCTATTCCTCTGCTCTTATCCACCTCCATACATACTCTGGCAGAATTTTCAGGACACACAGGTTGAGTCTTCTAACAACCTCAAGTCAGTGGACTTAGACAATAGATTCCCATTTTATTTCTTGTCTTTCTTTGCTTTCCTTGCTTATTAATTATGTGCCCCATGATGCATCCGTCTGCCGCATTCTCTCAACTACTGTAAACCCCTTCACACCCTCTACATCACTGAGTCCCGTCATCCTGTGTGTATGTGTGTGATACATGTAGCCCACAGAGCCAGGGGCCTTGCTGAGTCGCCCAAACAAGACACCATGTGTTTGTCAAGAGGCAACAGATGGACAGAAAATGGGGTGTGGGAACACACACACACACACACACACACACACACACACACACACACACACACACATATGCACACATGCATAAAGTATGCATGGAGGGCCAGCCTTAAAAAGTGAGATTAGGTGACAAATAGAGTATGTGCTCATTAAAACTCAGCTGTTGTTAGCTTTTTCACACTGTACTAAAGCTGAAGATAAAGTCTGAAACAAACTAAATCAGTGCTGAGTGAGGTCAGTCAAACCAAAACCAGCAAGATTAACTGAACTGTTTTATAAAGTGAAATTACAGATGAAGCAGTTGAAAGTGTGGTTACACTTTTCAAAACTCCACGCACTCACTGCAATATAATATAATGGCGAGCCAAAAGCAGTCACGGTGTGGTTACACTTTCTCGATGACATGCACAAAAGCGTTCTCTGTGTCATGGTGGTTGAGAGGGGAGAGGAAGGTAGGGAAGGGTTTTATTCTGTACACAACTGAGAAAAATTACCCCAAAAAGGTATCATTGGGTACGGGTACCAAATTCCATGGCACCGGCACTGGGTTTGGTTCAAATGTGAATGGTACACAACTCTACTCAGTATCAAACTGAATGATACCAAATTGTCTAACAGACCATTTTTGTAACTTGTCAAATAGACAATTCAACAACCATGCCCACGTTATGCAGCAATTTAACTAAAGTCCCAATACTGTTAGAAAGGGATGAGGGAGGAATTTTGTTTCATCCCCACCTTCAAGTTTGGTCATTCAGACCAGGTATGGACACATTGGTCTTTAAAGGTGCCTTGCCACACAAAACCATTTTTACTTGCATTTTTTGAAATATATTAGGTCCATATGTGTTTGTGTTGTGTTGTGAATGTGAAAATGATCTGCCACCTCCTCTGTCTGCTCTATAGCCACTAAAAAGAAATAAGTGGAGAAATCTGGCCTATCACAAAATCTGGTCAGTCTGACATCATGTTGCTTGAGCTCATTACTATTCATGAGTAAAGGATGCTCATAGCCAGGCTCTCAAATTACCAATTTCTTCTATGGGGAATACCAATGTTAAACTTCACAACCGCACTCCTGATCTCCCTCTGACAGATTAGACAGATACTCAGTCAAAGGCTGGAGTCTGGCACACCTCCGATTGGCCAACCCTACGTTTCTGTTAACCCTTTCTTTGACTGGGTTACAGGTGCATAGCATCAGCAACACAGGATATTAAACCTGTTTCAGGTCCTTTGTACCTGTAATTGTTTGACCTCTGTCACTAACAGACAGATTTACAAACTCTGACTGCACTGAGGTTTTTTTTTTCTCAGGGGCTGAGATGAAATTTAAAAGGGTCTAAAATTGCCTATGCTGGAAACACACAATATTCTCATTTTCTTTTGATGATTTTCTGGATTTTCTGCACTATATTTAGATGGAGACTTGAATATAGTTAATATTATAATATTAAATTATATATTATGCATCAACACTCAAAATATCTGCCATGGAAAAAGCTCTATTGGTCTTTGCATTCTTTGCTATCTATCTTTTCTCGGATCTACCATTCTTATCTTTTTATCAATACTTCTGCTGAAAAAAGTGACATTCATCAGCCATCTGGTAAGGCAATAACTGTAAAAGCTTTTATCAACAGACCGTAAGATTGATCACAGCTGTCCTATTCCAATGGGAAATAGACTGTAGCAAATGTGATTAATATGTAATTGTTGTATTATTACTTTAATTTGAGCTTGAATGCCTCAAGTGTTGTGACTCATAAATATTGGAAAACTTGAAGCTGTCTTTATATTAGGGCAATAACTTTGCTTGCAGTTTATTCTCTAACTGAATATATGGAAAGCTTCAAGCTTTCCAATATTAATTAATCACAACACTTCAGGCATTCAGGCTCAAATTAAAGTAAAAACCCAACAATTACATATTAATCACATTTGCTTATGTTTAGACTTGAATATCATGACAGATGAGTCAATGTCAAATCAAATTCTGCTGTATATGAACAGTGTTTCTCATGGTTGTTGCATGCAGGTAACACAGAAGCACACACACAATGCTGGCGGGCAAGCTGAGCTGCAATATGGGCGAGTTCTAACACATACATGCATACATGCATGTGCACAAACAAACAGTAGTTACTTCCCCTGGGTCCCACTGTGGGAAATAAGGGCAATAAACTAAAGAGGAAATAGTAATAAAAACGTCTTTGAGAGTCTGTGTACCAACAGGACCAAAGAGCAGTCCTGTGAGATTCAAAGCAGAGGAGGCAAACAGGGAAGGGCCACCCAAACACACACACACACACACACACACACACACGCGCACACACACACACACACACACACACACACACACACACAGCACGACAGCCCAGACAACCATTACAAACTGCTCTCTTGCCCCCAGAGCGTCCAAAGTGGTGTCTGATGAACGATCCAACAGCAGGACTATTGGTGCCTGGTCTCCAGATAGGCTGTGACACAGACAACTCAGACAACCAGTGTGTAACACCCTGGCTGATACTCTTAGCATCACGGAGTGCATCATTTGTATTATGAGCGATAGAGTCCTACATGAACACACAATCTATTGCCAAAATTACAACAATTTTAGTTATTTCATGTGACAAGTATAAAAGTAATTGTTTTGTCTCCAAAAAACAAAAAGTGATGAATGCCTAATTGACAACAAATCTCATCAGGCAGTCAGCCAGTTCTTCTTGGTAAATAACTGATGTGACATAAGTGAATCAGTAACAGCTGTGTAGTGAAGCATCAGCCTGTATATGTCCAGTCTTATAAAACACCTGGGACTGAGAAAATGGAGGGAAGTTAGGGAGGAGGGAGTGAATGTGTTTCTATCCATCCTTCTCTCCACCCCTTTTCTAGACCACTTATCCTGATCAGATCGTGGGGAACGAAGTGTATCCCAGAATGCATCAGGTGAGAGGCATAAAGTACACTTTTGCCTGCACAGGTCGTGAGTTAACACAAGACTGAGAGGATGTCTTTTTCAGATTATTGGAAACTGTGAGCACAGATGCCATTTATGGATTACATCTTGGTTTTTGCAGTCCCATGGCATGACTCTTACAGCATCAGCTATATTTTGACATTTTAGGAAATGTGCTTATTTCCTTTCAGCCGGGAGTTAGATAAGAAGATCAATATCACATTCATGTCTGTACAGTAAATATGTAGCTAGAGCCAGCTGGTGGTTGGAAACAACAGGACCAGCAAACCTGGCTCAGTCCCAAGGAAAACAAAAGTCTCCTCTAAATGTCACAAATTAACATATATATATATATATATATATATATATATATATATATATATATATATATATATATATATATATATATATTATATATTATTTTTTTAATCTATACAAACTATTTGGTATAAAACCTAACCTGCTTTCAGGCATGAGAGTAGGATGATGCTCTGATCTCAAACAGATAAAGCAATGGTATTGAACGTGAATCCAGAAAAATAGGTTGAAGAAATCAAAAGAGACAAGGATTATACAAGGACAAGGATTTTGTGAACGTTGATTATGGTGTCAAATCACCGACGGTACTTTCTTAATCACCTAGCATACTGGCCTTGACTAGCCCTCCACTCACTATTTCCCCACAGAAATGTCCTCGGACAATTATTTTCACACACTCAAGGGCATGATTATCTCTCCTTGTGATTTGTTGAAAAATTGGAATTGGTTTATAATTTCTCTCTCTCTCTCTCTCTCTCTCTCTCTCTCTCTCTCTCTCTCTCTCTCTCTCTGTCTCTCCCTCTCTCTCTCTCTCTCTCTCTCTCTCTCTCTCTCTCTCTCTCGTATAAAAACAGAAGTGGACGAATTAAGCTCAAACCAGTGTTTCTCCTACCTCCTATCTGATGTCATGCATGACATAAATCAATTTAAGACAGGTAAATCAATTTTATGCTTCCTTAGTTTTCTTGGTTGGCTAAGACGGCTGGCAGCAGCTTGAACCTCAGACGCAAATAAAAACAAACTCTGGGAATTGAAACGGGTGGGGGGCATGGAGAAGAATAGAAATAAATCATTACATTACAGTATAGAGTAATTGTGGGGAGGTTTACACTCCTGCAATCAAATTTGTCAACCGGGATAACAGTATGTTCGACAAACATATTGTTTAAGCTAGTTCTCTACCTGAAAGCCATTGCTGTAAACATGACAATTCTGTAACAAACTGTGCAACAATATTTTAATGGTTTAAATAGTACCACCACTTTTATAAAAAAGAAATTCTACCAACCATTTTGCACAAGCAGTTGTCACTTTAACAAAAAGGTTCATATCTCACTTTAGATTTAAATTTTCATCTTCTGTAGCCTATAATCTGATTTTGTTGTGAGACCAGGTGTAAATTGACATGATCTATCAACACAAGGTGTAACTATTATACACTGTTAGTAACAGTGTATGGGCCAAGCAGGCAAGGACGAGTTAAGGCCATATCTGCAGGTTGCTCTTATGGAGATGAATTATTCCTTTGAAAGTAAATTGGGTTTCAGCTGAGCTCTGCCGGAGCGAGACAGGGCCTTATTCCCTGCCTGTGACGTATGTACAAAATGGACGAATGTACAAAATGGACGCACCCAGAGAAAAAAAGTCTGTGTGATTTCATACAGATAAAACACAGAGCTGAACAAGAGCCAAATGCAACTTCAATATAGATTTGTCTGTTATGTCCACTTATGACTGGAAATAAGGAAAGCCAATAAGAAAAGTGATTAGTCCTGAGCCTCAGACATGTAAAGACACAGTCAAAGGTTAGAGAAAATCAATTGTTGGTTTGATAGAAAGCTCTGAAATGGGTTCTGAATAAGAGGATGGACAAGAACGTCAGCGCTCCACCATCTGTCAACAGCTTTCATGTTTGAGGATGACCTCAAAGGGTCACAGAGAAGCCACACATGCATTCGCTCTCTCTTTCTCCTACACATTTATCCACAGAGGTCAAACTTTACATGGAGAGAGAGAAGAAAGATTTTCTTTCATGACCCCCATTCCCCTTGCTCACTCTGACCTCCTCTTTCTCCCTCCATCAGCTCATTTTTCCCAGCAGAGAAGCCGTTTCCTCTCTTTTTTAGAAGAACAACTCTGCTGTGTGCAGTAGACAACAGTGCCATGAAGGAAAATGCAGAAGTGAGGTCTGACTTTCTCCTCTCCTTTCTGTTTGTCCAATCTCAACACAGGATCCATTTCCTTCCACTATTGTCTCCTTGTTCTCTTCTATCACCCTTGATCCTTCTTTCATTCCTCTGAAAACATGCAAAGTGTCCCTGCTTTTCCTTTCTCATTTCCTGCATCACCCTCTTTCGAATGGTAAGGAGAAAACAGCTTATGTCAAATGTTTGTCAACAAAACGCTAAAAAGCGCAATCACAGAGCATAATTTACATCATACTCCTAAGTTGGTTTCCAATGGCAACACCTGCTGCCTGGTGAGTTATGGCAAACACTACCAGAGACACAACAGAGATTAATGAAACAGTGAAGAGATGTACTGGGTTGATGAAATCACACATATCATTGGGTTTATTTACTTTCCCCAATGAGGACATATTAGTAGCCTGCACTTTTTAATCAGAAACTGTGATAATATTACAGTTATGAAACCCCCTCTAAATGTCAGATTGCTAAAATAAATAATTTTTTCCAATATGACTTTCTCCTAATTAGTGATCACATTTTCACCTAGTTAAGATGAGAAATAGAAAATGTCTCTTTCTCTTGCTGGAAGAGTTTTTCAAAAATCGGTGCACTAAGATTAAAATATGTTGTCAATAAAAACTTGAATTATATTTTACTAATTAATTTGAATTTTTCAGGATAAGCCTAGTGTTAATCCATTTTTATTTTTTTTTACTCTCAACAATTCTAGTGAAAAGACTAAAACCAACAATGTGTCAGTCAATCTCTCAAAATTGGTTTCCCTTCCCTGCCTGGGGCTTTCAACCCTAACCAAGCCTTATGGTTCTTACTGAAGATATACATCTTTAAAAGTGGCCCATTTGTATACAGTACTGAACAGTTGATACAGTGCATTAGTTTGGGGACTATTTTCAGCAGTGGATTATATGGGGGCAGCGGGACCATGTGTGAGATTTACTCAAAATAAACTACTATGTGTGTGTTCATGGTAACAAATTCTCTGTATCTGTATCTTTATCAATGGCACAGAGGAATAAGCAATACCAGGTGAAGGCAATACAGACAATAATTGTTGGTAGGATCAATTCATTCATTCGTTTTATATTATATATTGAGCAATTTAAGCTTTTCGTGAGAAGCGTCACAATCAAACGAGTAGGTGTCAATGATATTGTTTTGAACACTGTGATGAATAATTATATTTTTCAGTAACAAACCCAAAGCTGGCATATTGTATAAAGTTGTCAGATGTGTATTTTGCAGTCCTGATGCATACATAACTTTAGGATCAGTTTGCAGATTTGCAGAATCAATCTCTGTTTATCTTTATCCTCAAAGAAAGTCAGTGAGGGTGGTAGCGATGAAGACATTCACAGAACAAGAACAGGTACATCCTCTGATCCACTCAACTCCTACCTGTCTCACCTCCTCTTCCCCCGTGGATACGGATGTGCATGTAGGTGGCTGGATGTGCATGCGACTGTGCGTGTGTGTCTACATGCAAAAGTGTGTGTGTACTGTTTACCCGTTCTCCAATAGGTGAGGGTCTGTTTTATGAGCCCTTAACAGCCACCACTTAGGCCACATGGTGCGCTTATCAGCTACTCTGCGTGTCTCAGTGTGTGAGTGTGTGTTGCATCAGCCAGAAGGCAAGAAGTAAATATTTGACAAAAGCAAAGAGGCAGCTGGTTGTCTGGGGGACTTTAGAGTAACAAGACTCCCGCTTAACAAGCAGAGCACACACACACACACACACACACACACACACACACACACACACACACACACACACACAGGCTAATTTTCATCTGCGAAAAAAGGAAAATACAAATGAAAGCTACAAAATTACACTTAAGAACATATAGCAACAAATGCCACAGACGGGACACAGGTAAATCTTTACTGGCTTGTATAGTTATCAGTTTTATCTTTGTGCACACAGTAGAGAACTATATCCCAAATTCAAGTTTGGCCATTTATAGGTCAAAAAATGAAAGAGACCACTATTAAGGGTGTTGCATTAATGTTTGATCACATCTAGTAATTAAAGATGCCAATCAACATATTTATACGATGGATCAAATGACTACATGCATGTAAAGAAGGTGCTTATAGTGACCAACCAACAGATATCAGATATGTTTCAGCTCATTGTTTTTCTTTTACAACACATATCTTTGTTGATTTGGTTCATGCCCACCACTCTCACAGTGTTTCCAGATGCAGCAGGCAGCTGGTTACAGCACCAAATGACAAAAACAGTTAGTAAATGGCTGGTGAACACAAAGCATTTAGCTGCTAAAGTGCAAAATGTTTCTCTCAGAAGTTGGCAGAGATCAAAACAGAGGTAATAGACAAGTTCAATTTGGACTTAAATCATCCTTTAGCCAGACACATTGCGCAACAAAGCAAGTTTCAGCTTCCATCTTACTTACTATGTACAAAAAGAAAAAATTGACATGTTCTTATGTAACTTTGGGAACGACAAACATGATAGAGTGCCCATTTAGGCAAAGGAAATGTAAAATGCAAGAAAAATGAGACCCCTCTTAACTTTTAATTGAGGACACTAGTATTAGTACTAGTAAACCATATTAACTCTTAATCATCTCCTCTTAGTTCTCCTGAATACAATACGTAAGTGCAACCTCCACCCCTTGTTCCAAGCAGAAGATACTGTCCCTACCCGGTCATCAGCCAGCACCACATACCTGATCATCCTTTAATAAAGCTGCCTCTTCTCACCATGTCTATAAATGTCTCGATGCATCTTGTTAATTCCATTTAATAAAAGAATGCAATGTGATGAATGAAATGAAACTTCCCCTACAAACAGTTAATGATCATAACACAGGACACTAAGTACTGCAGGTGTCATCTTACTGCTCATGTTATTATGTCCCATATGTATTGCACACGCACGCACGCACGCACACACGCACGCAATCTCTAGATCCATTGGGGGAACACACTGTGGTTGTTATGGGCAACCACTAGCACTGCAAGTCCGATTATCTTTTTACTGGTCATGTTTTGATGCTCTGGCAATACAGTCTGGCTGCAAGGCGAGACAATCAGGGCATATCACCATGATAGTAAACCATACAGGACCGTCCCTTAGGTGATCATCAGTTCTTGTTACCACAGCAACAGCCCAGGCTCCCTACAGGCTGCTCCTGCACATGGCTGAAAAAACATGGTTCACTTGTCTTGCAGACATAAAGCTACTGGGTTTAAAGTACTGTGTAAGTAACATTTATATGTGCAGACCCATGGATGTTTTGTCCACCTTGTTTATGTGTGATAGAATCAATGTTTGAGTGGTCAAGACACAGGCAGAATTAAAATAAACCATTTCTCTGCAATAAAACAAAGATGCTTTTTAATTGTCACTGAAATGTCACCTCTTTTCTTTTAGTTCAGCTAATAAATAATCAAAAAGGAGAGTAAATTGGCTTGGCGATGAATGCCAGTCATGTAGGGATGTTTACAGTATCAGATTCAACAGGTAGACCCGTTAACAAGTGGGTCAGAGCTCCACACTGATTCAGCACACATGAAAATAAAGAAATTGCTCACTCTAGTGATCATTTCAACTCACTTCAGCTGCTTTCATTGCAGTGCACTGATTTCTTCCTCTGAGCATGTTGAAACAAACACGTGCCGTCAGCTCCATCTTGCGGTCACAGCAGAAATAGGTGAAAATGTGTGGACTGTACTATTCTACCCCTTGGACTCAGTCATACAGTCTGTTTGTGCAAGAGCACAGTGCAAGAAGTGCATCTGTGACCAGAAGATTTTAACCTCAGTTAATCCAGGAAATTATTTTATTTGATTTGATGATGAGTTTATTTGAGAGTATTTTTCAATGAATGCTGATATAGCAATGCTGTAATCTTAAATCTATAGTTTAACATAATAATTCAAAAATACTGTAGTTGCCAAACAATATCAAAGGTCATGTATTACATTGCTCTCATGAATTATACTTTGTAGCTCAACGTCAGTGGGATTGAAGTTGTCAGAGGAGAGGAAGTACAACATCCTCTCCTGAGCGCTTGAGGATGGGTGGAGTATCATCACTTCCCACATCGTACTCTACAAGTATTACCGCAACCCTGTGGTTTTGGTTTCTGTACTTTTTTCCCACAATCAGTCATGTAGCCACCCATAGGTAGAGGGAAACAAAGTCAGAAGCAAGGCCTAAAGTTGTATTATTTTAAAAAGTGAACTGAAACTGTGTTACAAGGAGTGAGTCAATCCCACCAGATAGCTTTACATGGACATTTAAGTGTTTGTGGTCACACTGAATCTTGGTTCCCAAATTAACTCCAGCTGAGCATCAGATTCACCCTCGGCAGTAGGCTAGTGTATTAAATAAAAACTGACTGAATTTCTGTCCTCGTTTACTGCTCCAATGCTACTGTCTGTGGTTCAATGTTAGGTAACAGACTGTCACTGTGTACACTACATCAAAAACTGCTTCCAATAATCAAAACACAATAAAACTGACAGCTCATTAAAGCTGCATACAACCTGCCTCTGACTAATCATTGCTTCCAGACCAAAGCCTGGAGTTTTAATAAGCCATCACCTAAAGTAAATATGATACCATCAGACATTTAGCCCTGTGTTTGTCCAGTGGTCACAAACACATTGTTCCCTGCAATATAGAAGGTGCACCAGGAGATGAGTAAATGCCAGGATCCAGGTATAGCAGCAGCCCATTTGCTCTTTTGCATGATGCTGGCAGACAGATAACATTTAGACCTGGATCCAAAAAAGTACGCTAGACAGATAAAAAAGGGGAGGGGACGTTTTAAGAAGAAGGCCCCTACTCTTTAAAACAAAAAAAATAAAAATCTTTTCATATTTTCATTAATTTTTTCCAGGGCTCTTGTTCAATCTCAGCCTCTTTCCTGTCACTCATCCTGCCTTCCAATCCACACAACAATCCACTGAGGTGGACATTAATGTTATGTGTGAATAAAGTCAAATGATGAGATGATGCAGTACTAAAAAAAAAGCATAAAAAAATATGATGGTAAAAATTAGTATTAAAAAAAGCTTAATTATTTATATTCAATGGGTTGCGTGCATAATAACTAGCATTTACGCTTGCCACTGTCAAAGTTCAACATGTTTCAACTTTGACTGCGGCATGTGCAAGAGCTGCCCCGGTGCGCTGCGACGTATATTCACGTGATTGAAAAAAACAGAAAAAAGGACTGCTGGAGCAACTACTGGAGCTGCTTCCCCCGCGACCGATACCGGATAAGCGGTCGAAGATGGATGGATGGAGAAAAAAGTCAACAAAGAACACACGTGGATCCACAAACTAAACATTGACAAAAAGTAGATTTTGGCCTTCAGCGATCTCCCAGAGCTGTACGAGTTTGAGGTTGTTGTCACTTCCCGATGTGAGTCAAGTGAAAATTCGAGTTGCGAATGCGTCACTTTGCGACAAGTAGCCTACAAGACGGTAACAAGAGACTTCTTTAATGTCAATACAGTAAAAATTGACCTACTTAACGAAGTTTGTTTACTGCTGGCTACAAGTTAGCATCAAACACAACAAAGGCTGTCACTTGAATGGCGTTTTGAGCTAACATTAGTAATCAAACAATCATAGATAGCTAAAACGTTTTTGAAATGTTTTCCATCTTCTGTTATTGCTTGTAATGAGAAAAGTTTATACTTTAATGAATTTTACAAATTTCAGTATGACATGTTATGCTGTAAACCATTTAAATCTGAACACGCGCAACTCACATTACATACATACAGAGACCTTAGACGCAAAACTATACTGTGGTGCATATTTCCACCATAATAGGATGTCAGATGCCAGATGTGTAGCTTATTGTAGCCTCCTAATTTAAATCATTCAGGTTTGTTTTAGCTATGTGAAATTAACATGGACATGTCTTCACTGAAATACAATCATAACTATGTTACATGTTTTCTCTGTTACTTTGGTGCTTTTGTCAAATCATAATTTGCATTTGCACAACAGTGAGTGCATTTATTAAAACAATTGGTGTAAACTGCATCGCGAAAACATGTATCTTGCTGGAAATCTTTTGTTTATGTGTCCGAAGCAAGTGTTTATACCAATGATCCAATCATACTGACAAGTCCTCACGCCATTGTTTATACCAAGATAGCCCATTACTCTTGAAAAGCAAAGAGGAGAATGCCACAGATGCCTCTTTAGTAGTAAATTACTAAATCACAATACTAATACTTTATATTGATTATTAGATATAGCATTCATTTGTTTTGGTCAATGTTTATTTTGTTTATTGGTAAATGCATAATGCATGATATGATCCATCATTAAAATAGTAAACCGTGATACCAGCAGTCCTTACATGATGTTCGTCTCAGCTTGGAAAGCAACTCCTCTACAACAACAACAGCTTAGGAAGTGAAAAAGAAAGAGTACAAAGAATTTTGTACTTTGATAAAATACTTCTATGCAGGCAGTACAAATACACACACGACAGACAGACGTTACTCACCACAGTTTGCGAGGCATCGTCTCACTCTAATAATAAGAAGTTGATCAGGTGAAACCTTTTGCGCTCTCTCTATCTCTGTCTCATCCTCTCTCCTCTATTATCCCTGTTTGTCCACTTGTAATATTCATTTACCCTCACCACCACTTCAAGACGAAACCCACACACAGATGCATGTGTTTGCTGACACACACACACACACACACACACACACACACACACACAAAAACAGGTTTGATTATGCAGTTATTAATGGGGTGCTGCATGTACGGTGAAGGCGGAGTGAGATCTCTTTGTAGTAACCATGAGCAGAGGAAAGGCAGAGGAACATTGGGGATTAATGGCAGAGAAGAGAGGGGAGAAAGTTAAGGGAGGAAATAAAAGCACACTCTGTGAACTGAGGGCAGGCCTGACAGTAAAGGGAGAAGAAGACAAAATAAAACCCACACCTGCTGGCCTGCAGCTGCGACTTTGAAGTGAGCCATCCATCTAATGTATTTGTTCCATTGGTCCTACACTTCCCTTTTTAACATTTCTCTTTTTTCTTTTGTGGCTTTATTCTCCTATGTATTTCTCCTTGTACAGTTTCATTGTAGAAGACCAGCTTACAATCAGAGTAAGCCTACAGTCTAAATTTAAGAGCATGACAAGCTGTGAGTCATGTTTGCTAAATCCAGGCTTTGTTTGCCAGTGATGCTGTTCAAGCTTCCCGACAATAAACATGATAAACTTAAATTCTCTATCTTTCCATCCGCACCTTTGCATTGGATTCTAATCGGGAGCCATTACAAGTTTAACACATACTAATCATTTCCATCCATGTCTGGTTTTCTCTTTCTTAACTCTATGGTGCTTGTGTGTGTACTCTTACATCTAACACCAGGATCAAACACTCTCTCGCTCACACACACACACACACACACACACACACACACAAGTCGGAGCCATTAAGCGTCTGGGCAGAGTCACGACTCACTCATTCATATTCAGAGCCACTCCAGAACAGACGGTCTAACAACACCTGGCCAGGGACTGAGGGAGACACTGGATGTGTGTGTGCATCTGAGAACACTGTAGATAACACACAAGTCGTATTTAATATGACTCAGGCCAACCTGATTTTTTTCTGTATGTCTAAAACTTGCCTTGTTTAGTGTGTTATCTCTATGGCTTGGAGCCCAACTCCATCAGTTTAATCCTGTGTCTAATATTCATGTTCTAGACTATTAAAGGGTTTGATTTTTATGTGCTTTCAACGTTTCAGCGTTTTACAGCCTTAAAATACACCTGACACACTAAGTCTGCATATGTTGTTAGTACTCTTATACTTTAGAAATCCAAGACAAAATAAAAGATAAAGATAAACTGATCAGGCGGTCAGGCTCTGTGGTCGGCATGAAGCTGGACTCACTGGTGACGGTGGCAGAGAAGAGGACACTGGACAAACTGCTGGACATTACTGAAAATGCCAGCCACCCCCTGCACACCGTCATTAGCACCCAGAGAAGCCTGTTCAGTGGAAGGCTGCTCCTTCCCAAGTGTCGGACCAACAGACTCAAGGACTCCTTTGTCCCTCATGCCATCAGACTATACAACTCCTCACTAGGGGGGGATGAGGAAATAGGGCAGAGAGGACAATACGTACATACATACATACATACATACATACATACATACATACATACATACATACATACATACATACATACATACATACATACATACATACATACATACATACATACATACATACATACATACATACATACATACATACATGCAGACATGCAGACATGCAGACATACATACATGCACATCTGGACTTAAATTCACACCTGGTCACTTTATCACTTTAACACTGGACTCAACACTGACACTTTAATAATAATTTATGGTCTTTTCTTTGTTTATTTGACAAATGTTCTTATTGTTGTTATTATTATTATTGTTATTTTGTTGTCTTTATACTGTCTTTTTATCTATTTTTTATTTTTTTTTTTGCTAAAATTGCTGCTGGAATTTTCAATTTCTTTGAGGGAGTCATCCCAAAAGGATTAATAAAGAGAAGTCTAAGTCTAAGTCTAACAATCAAAAGAGTAAAAACAAATGTGTAGCTGTTTCTAAAGCAGCTCATTGTATCTGGCATTTTATAAAATTAAGTATTTTCCTTGATTTAGGTGACATGCCTTACTCATCCTTTTTTAAATTCTGGAAACCGGTCGACATGATCACTGCATGGCTTTTTAATTTTATTTTTAGGACTCAGTTATAGACAGAAAGGGCTGTCGTACATGGTACACATGATGATTGACCTAAACTAACCAACACCCAGGGTAATGGAAGCATTTTTAACTTAAGGCTACAGTACATGTCTCCAAATTGAGTAAATTCTTCAAGAAAAAAACCCAAAAAAATCACCAGTGGAGTGTAGAGTTTCAACAGGTGGTGCCATTACTGCAAATATAAACAGCCTTAGCCATGGAAAAGGCAGCAGCTGGAGAGATGAAGACAGTACACAGGGAAACAAAAATGGTTTTAACATGTTTGTTTAGAGAGTAAATATCAGTGTAATTGATTTAAAAGTGAGTGAGACACATACAAAGTGGGGTTAAGGGTGTGGGTACAGACAGTTATTATAGTTTGTTGTGTGTAGATGTAGCTAGTAGTTGTCGAAGGTGAGTTCGAGATGACATTGATAAGATGGGATAATTATTGGTAACCCCAAGTAATGTCGACAAGGCAAAATAGTGATACAGAAATTAACTGAATTGAGGAAAACAAAACAAATTCACAAAATAAATAAATTGACATGGGAGTTAAAAAGATTACGTTAACATACACTGTTTCCTATTGACCTATAGGTAAGTCATTACTGAGGACATCCAACAGACTTACACCCTACTCCCTCAGTTTTTCCTCATGCTCTCTGTCACGAGCAAATGCTGACAGACTATGGTTGAATCTCATTTCTCTATCTTACCCCTACCCCTTACCCCTTCCCCTAGGTGTTTTGCTTTCAAGCGAGAGTAAATGCTTTACCAATACTCTTTTTGACCTAGTGGTAGGGGCAGACAAAGGGGTGTATGGCCCTTGGAACCAAGGGGGTAAGCCTCTCCTTTCTAAGCGTAGCTCCTATGGCGCCATTTCAATGCTACGAAGCCATCATCTGCAGTTAGCAACCCATTCACTGCAATTCATTTTGGCACCACTTTGAGAGTGAATAACTTTACATCTGAAGCGTTTCAAGACTCTATTTGTTAATTTGTTTATTTCCAAAGAAATACGACAATGTATAAAAGGTTCCATTACCTTGCACCTCACGTTATGGCTCCGTAGCAGACGTTTAAAAAAAAAATAGGCTAACAATTGTGTCATAACCACGCGACTTACCGTCGCATAGTCAATCAATGTATTGTCAGGAGAAGCATGCAGACATTTTGGACTATTAAACTAGACATTTACACATATATGCAATTCACATTAACAATTTGCAATTTGAGGAATGGCTAGGTTAACAGGTGATTTGAATATTGTGATCATTAACAGAACATACAAAGTCGATAAATAAACATATATACAGGCAACATTTAAGGTCTGTCTTTGAGGGCTAAAATAGGTAGCATATAGCTACTGTGATGGCAGACATGCACTCCGTCACATAGTTAATATAGTCAGGCACACACACGCACACACACACACACACACACACACACACACACACACACACACACACACACACACACACACACACACACACACACACACACACACACACACACACACAGAATCCTTTCACTGCCTATCACTACGGCAACCGCCATTAGCATGGCTTGCCGGTGGGTTGTTTCAACAAAGAGAAGCTCCTCACACATAATATCCTCAAAGAACATCACATGACACAGGTACACAACTCATCAAATGATATTCACATTGGCTCCCTGCTCCAATCCAGAATTAATTTGATCATATAGCTATTCTCGTTACCTCCAATGATAATTTTCACTTGAAAATGTTTTTTGCAAGCTTGCACAACCTAGTCATAAATCACAATCCCCATCTGTCAAAACCTCCACTGCTGCTTCTTTTCACAGCTACAAATTGTAAAGGAAACTCATTATTATCTGTTGAACCTCATCACTTCTTTTTTCCAAAACACAAACAACCAAAGTAAGAGTAAACAATGGCAGCTGTCCAATGAATCAAACATCGACAAAGAAAGTGGTGGATCAACACATGGCAGCTAAAGTTAGCTATTAAACCGTACATTGGTCATGTTAAAGAAAAATAATTGGTCAAATCTGACATTTGTTACATATTGTAAATTACCCTTCCTCATTTTGAAGCTGTGGGCTGTCACATTAACACTATACTGCATAATATGTTTAGTTTAATTGTAATGCTGAGTTCAAGATATAGTTTTAGTAAATAGGAAGTATTTCTTCCTCAAGAAACACTGTCCCAAAAATCAAATAAATACACATAGGCAACACATAGGATTAAAAAAAAATGAAAGGGGTTGTTTGGAAATTACCCTCTTGCTGCTTCATATTCATAAAATTACTACATTCACACCTGGCAGTCACAATACAAACAGTCTTTGACTATAACTCACTGGAGACATGCGCAGGGACCTGGCAGGATGTGATTTTAATCACATTCCTCACATAGCGACACATGAAGTTTGAAAGAGGTGGCAGGTACAACAGTGATAAAGCAGTAAGTTACAATCTCTTAGATCTCGGTTTTGTTCTGTTTGACAATAAGCGGTTATTGCAAGTATGTTTTTGTATCTCACTTTCCAAATGTACAAACAGTGTCGCCTGTGTGTCAGTCAGAGCATGCTTGTTGAGTTAGCTCCACCTACCCTCTCTGACGGACCAACCACTGCTGGGTGATGGGAAATGGCCCCTTGTAATTTTTCCCAGGACTGTTACCACAGACACCCAGTTTGTAATGTTGCAAATGCAAGGGCTTTCATCATAGGTTCAATCACCATTAAGTTACCTCACAATAAAAATTAAAACATTTTGAGAGTATTACAATAAGATAATATCGAAAATGCAGAAGAAAGGAGTCCATTAGAGAAATTTCACCTGTTGAAAAAGACTTGATTTTAGTGCAGTGTAAGTTGGAGGGTGTATTGTATTGTGTGATACTCAAGTGGATCCCAGGAAGAATAGCTGTGCATATGGCTTCAGCTAATGGAGATCCCAATAAATCAAATCAAATCAAGTAAAATGACAATAGCTCTATAGTGAATCTATTCTTGAGGTTTTAGTTATAATCAGTCACTGGAAGGGAAAATAGGTGTTAATTAGGTCCAGGGTCAAAGTAGCTTTTAAAGTAAACCAAACCCACAGTGTCAGTGTTGATTGGTGAGCAGTTACACCAGTACTTCCCAGGAATTTCTTCGCAAGTACATTTACAAAAATATGCTTGTCTTTGCCTGAGAATAGAATATTAACTAGATTTGAGTAAAATGTGATTATGTTAGAAGCAAGAAGGTGACTAAAACCAGGATTTAAAGAAGAACTTACCGGGCTTTCAGTGCAGACAAAGTGGACTTGTCAATCCTGGAAAAGAAGCAGGAGAGAAAAGCAAACACAAACACACAGTAAAAGAGAGATATTATTGATCACGTAACTGATACAAATTGCTCAAAAGCATTAATAAAGTTATGGTCTGTAAGTGCTCTTTTTTCTATTACAGTAAAAAGGACATGAACACCTCAAATAAATATCTTGCATGGTTTCAATAGGTGCTCGGGCACTTAGAAGAATGGTGATTAATGTGTAATTGCTTCTCCTTGGTTATCACTTAAATGTGGAAGGGGAAAATCTTCCTTGATGTGAAGCCTCAAAGTATGCTTACAGCATGCATGATCAGTGCATCAACTACAAACTTGCATGAAACAAAATTGTCAAGATTTTTGAGGCATGTAAAATGCATTATGTATTTTGTGGTACCAAGCTAACTTCCATAAATTATCTTTAATTCATACAGAGTAGGTAGATCCAGAGGACAGTTAAGGCCATGTTATGGTTGTGCGTAGAATCCCCGCAGACCCCTCTGCGTCTATGCAGGACCCTACACTGTAGCCTGACATGCACTTATGTAACTACATGTCACAGCAACAAACGTCGCTCGGCCATGGCATGGTAGCGTTGCATTTCCCCTGACTCATTTCCAGTTTCTCCTTCTCCATAAACAACATAAAATCAAGGAGAGGGTTAACTTGTCCTGCTAAAAATTTCCCACCTTGGTCAGAAAACACAGGGGAGACACTTTGTTGCACTCATTATGACTCTAGAGTCGGTACTTGCTCCAAAGCTAATCGCCATGACTCTCTCACTTCTCCCTCGCTCTATCACCCACTCACACACACACACACACACACACACACACACACATGCCGGCCCGACGCACACACCATGCACAAGTATAAACATGAACCCACTTACGTAGGCTATGGTGAAAGCTCTGTGTGGAGCCTCCGCAGAACTATAAAAAGGCATTTAGTGTTTACAGTTTCAGTGTAAAGTCACTGGCATCACAGCTGACTTGATTTAACAAGGTTCCATCTCTACAAGCTGCTCCAGTTGGTTGAGAGTGTTTATAAGGGATTCATGCAGGCTTCATTTCACAGTGTTTGTTCTAAAAACAGTTCAGTTTATTTTATCTACTGCTAATCATAGAAGAGGATCTGTGAAGCATGTGAGGTTTAAGGGAACTGTTCAAATAAATACGTTTTCACCTCATTTGCAAGCGTGTGCGTGTTAGTATGTGCATTCAGTGCTTGTTTTACAGCACCCTCACATGGAAAGAGGATGTTTATGACATTAATTCTTTAATCCCATTAATTTTTAGACTGAACCGTGCAGAGCGGTGCCTGATCTATTTGATACAAATACACACAGTCACACAGACACATAACACTGTACAAACCCACAGTACACACTTTTTTACTGCACCATCACCCACCCTGGATGTTTTACGTATATGTCATTTGATTTTGTTACAAGGTTTTTGAATGTTATCAACAACAGTGTACATTAGAGCTGCATCAACAGAGGACAATGACACTGAGAAGAGAGAACATAGCATCTGAAATATTAGTTTTTTTAGAGAGCATGCTATTACAGTAACTAGAGATCAGGTTAGTATTACAGGTTCATATTAAGCTATAGCTACTAAAATAGTTCATGCATAATGCATTATTAAAGATCAACAGAAATATAGTTAAATAAGACAATAAACACAGACATTCCCATGGATATCTAACTTGATGTTTGCTGCTCTACCACAGTGACACCGCAATGGTCTCAATGCTATTTGATCTCACTGGACAACAAATGTTAGACTCTTTAATATTGTAATCGAGCTGCAATTTGTGCTCTCACAAGATTTATTACTAAGAAGTTGAGAAGATAAACTGCCCAACTTTTTCCTCTGTGCTACTTCATAAAAACTAATTTTGTATCCAAAATGAAGAATACTCTTCTATTCAGAAGAATAAATATGTATAATTTCACACAAATATATTATGATAGTCCTTCTCTAGAAATTATAATAAAGGATGGCAGCACAATGATTTCTCCTCAAAACCAGCTGTGAGTGGGATAACAGCATCACATTTGTACTTGTACTTAACATTTCTTCAACATTTATAGTTTTTAAAATATTTTTCTTTTTATATTGAAAGTCACTGGCGCAATCTTTAAATCCTCTTCAGGCTTCTTCCACTTCTAAATTCTTCTGCTCCCACATGCTTTCACTTACATATTTAAAAACTTTAAACTAACTTTTTGTCACTTTTTTTCACAAGCTATACTATGACATTTTTCAAATTTTTCAATACTATGACTTTTTTGACATGCTATACAATGACTTTTTTTCAAAATGTTATACATGCTATACCATGTATAAAATTTTTCAATTTGCTATACTATGACATTATTTTTACTTGCTATAGTATGACTTTTTGACATACTCTACTATGTTTTTTTTCAACATGCCCTATTAGGACTTTTTTGACATGCTATACAATTACTTTTTTCGACATACTAGACTATATGTTTTTAACATGCTGTACTATGACTTTTTTCAAAATGTTCAACATGCTGTACACTTTTTTTCAAAAAATTTGACAAACTATAATATGACTATACTATACTATGTCATGCTATACTATGATTTTTTTTCAACATTTTTGACATACTATACTATGACTTTTTTCAACATGATAAAATATGATTTTATTTTGTCATGCTGTATTATCACATTTTTCGACTTACAATGCTATTACTGTTAACAACAGACATGCTTTGGTGGCACAATGGCTCAGTGGTTAGCAATGCAACCCGCAAGTTTTTAGTGCGGAGACTGACACAGGTTTGATACCCCTTTCATGACATCTTTTTTGACATTCTACGCTTTGACTATTTAATGGCTTTTTTTTGACATACTATGCTATTACGGTTTTCAACATCTATTCTTTGGAGGCACAATGGCTTAGTGGTTAGCCTTGCTAACTATAGCCAAACATCAAGTAGGCACTGCAGAACCTGAACTAGGATCAATACCCAGTTCAGGCACGCCTGAACGATTTTTCGACATACTATACCATGACTTTTTTCAACATAATATACTATGACTTTGCTATAGCAAGTAAAAAATCTGCTATGACTTTTTTCAACATGCTATAGTATGACTTTCTTCAACATACTATACAAAGATCTTTTTTATGGTGACTTCTTTCAACATACTATACTATGACTTTTTCAACATGCTAAACTATGACTTTTTTTGGCATGCTATTCTTTGACTTTTTTTACATTTTTGGCATATTATACTATAACATTTTTCAACATATTATGACTTTTTTAAGGGTGTACTGTGACTTTTTGTTAGTTACTGTACAATTACTTTTTATCAATTTCTAAATGCTATACTATTACTTTTTTGACATACTGTACACTTACTCTTTTCAAAAATTTTAACATAGTATACTGAGACTTTTTTTTATAAATTTTACATGCTGTACTTTTTTTCATCATGCTATGGTATGACTTTTTTTTCTAAATTTTCTTAATGCTAATTACACCTTTTTCAAAATGTTCAACACACTATTCTTTGACTTTGCTATAGCATGTTGAAGTCTGTGATTTGCTATAGCAATGCTATAGTATAACCTTTTTCGACATAATATACTAAGACTTTTCTAAACTATGACTTTTTCGGCATGCTACACTATGAATTTTTTCAAAAGTTTATATATGCTATATATGATTTTATTTTATTTTTTGGACATACTATACTATGACTTCTTTCAAAATTTTCTACATGCCCTACCCTTTTTTAACACACTATAATATGACTTTGCTATAGCATGTCAAAGATTTTCTATGAATTTTTTTTGACATGTTATAGTATGAATTTTTTGGACATACTATGCTATGACTTTTCTTGTAAATTTTTGACATGTGCTATACTATGATTTTTTTTCCAAAATGTTCTACATATTCTACATGACTTTTTTCAACATACTATACTATGACTTTGTTATCACTTTTTATAGTGTATATAATCCAATACTCTTTATTGAATCTTCAATTACAATTTGCACTCTGTTGTTATTACATACTACACACAGGCCTATGCACAAGAGATGTCAGAGGGAGTGGGCTGTGACTGCTGAACATGCGTCCGGAGCTGTTGAGGGTGGTTGGGTGCCTTGCTCAAGAGAAAGCAACTCTCCTCGCATTTCTGCAGCTACCAGTCCACCTCTGTACGGGGACATGAGCCAGCAACCTGCCAGTCCCCAACCCAACTCCCTACGGACTAAGCAACTGCCACCCACGTACATACTACACTTTGAATTTTTGATGGCTTTTTTCGTTATACTATACTATTGCTGTTTTCAATGTAACTTCTTTGGTGGCACAATGGCTCAGTGGTTATCAATGCTGCCGACAGGGAACCAGAAAGTAGCTACTGCAGAGTCTGACCCAGGTTTGATATCAAGTCCATGCTGGCCCATTTTATGACGTTTGTTTTCCAAGATACTATACCATACTATGACTTTTTTGGACATAGTACACTTTGACTTGTTAATGGCTTTTTGTTGACCTACTATACTATGACTTTATCACTTTTTCAACATACTATACTATGACTTTTTTCAATACTTTATCATGATTTTTTTTATATACACTTTACACAAATGCATGATTATTGTGTCTCCATTCACACAACATTCAAATGTGTTGCTAACCAGAGCTGGTGCTGATCTGGCAATCTTCCATTACATTGGTGTACTACCAAGAGCCAGATTTAACAAAGAATGTTCAAAATGAAAGTAGCAGAGGCCAAGATTACATTTTGAGTCCCTAGTATGGGTAAAAACCAATTACAATTCCCACTATGCAACTCAGTGTGATTTTTTTCTTGTGTTAAAATCACCTTCAGAGCCACTTAAGACATTATACAGCTGTTTTCACACAGCAAGTACTTCTGAAAAATCTCTGATTCTTTTGGGATTTTTGTGACTAATTAACCTTGCTACAAGTAAAGTGCTGCTCCAAAGCTTTGTTTACTTCAGGTTATTTCAGCATGTCTGTAGGACGTGCTGCCTGCACCCAGTGGGAAAAGTTAGTAGAGCTTCAGTGTCAGAATGACAACCAGCTGGGGAGCCAGCACAGAAACACCCCATTCGAGTGTGTCAGCACATTCAACGCTAAATGGGCGCCCTAGCATCAACTTGGACTGCACTGCATCATGGGAACACTTTTCACCAGATACTGCAGCACAACATGACTGTTGAGAGCTGTGCTCACAGTCTCATAGCAAGACAGCAGCAACAATAGACGCAGACACAGACAAAGCAGCCTGTTGATTGTAATTCCTCCCTCCCTCCCTCCGTAAATGGAGACAGCACATAGAGAAACCATAGTAAAACTGTACATTCACACACACACACACACACACACACACACACACACACACACACACACACACACACACACACACACACACACACACACACACACACACACACACACACACACACACACACACACACACACACAAAGGACAAAATGTCAGAGGTGTGACACAGAAGAGCAGCCTCAGCCCTCCACCCATCCTTCCTTTTTAGAAAAAAGTTTACATTTCTGCAAACCAAGCCCATAACAACCAGCACATACACATTTCAGCAGCATAACATGAATCATTATACACTCACTATGCACCAATAATCATAATGTGCACAATCATGCATACATAATGCAGACACACATACACATTAGTATCTAATGAAAAGGCAACCTACCATCCAAATCCACCAAATGACACGCTTCTCCTCCTCCTCAGCATTTTGTCAGACTGAACTTCTCAGCAGTCTCTCTCGCTCTGAGGCTCTCTCCTCTGGGAAGTGTACGCTCTGCTGACAGTCTCTTTCTCAATACTGTGTATACTTGCACTTTGTGTCTCTCTCTCTCACTCTGACCCTATCTTTCTACTTACCTCCTTCTCTCCCTTCCACCCTTTCTCTTTCTCTCTTCTCTGTTTACCCTCTTTGTTTTTCCTCTTTTGTCTTGTTCTCTTGTTCCCCACCACTTTGCCTCCCCAGAGCTGTCGTTTTCCACTTTGCCACTTGACCAGCCAACTACTTTCCTGACACACTGCTTGTTCTACGGCTTTCACAGGCTGCTAAACAGACACAGACTAACACATGCAGGTACACTGAGATATATACTGAGATATATACAAACATCCCATCATGGGGTGGAGCAAGGTGAGAGGGAGGGACCACAATCTACCAACTGACCCTCTGTTTCACAAACACACTCACACTCTGTGAGCTGTTTAGCAGATGCAGTAGCATTTTGACTCATACTCACATAGAACACTTACTGAAAACTCTAAAATGCAAAAACATCCTGAATTGGCAAAGATAAAGCAAAGTATACCGGAATTATGATACACCCACAAAACATGATATACCTGCAGACTGATACAGTACAAAATAACAATGAGATTATGTTTCCAGATAATGGTTCAAATCTTGATGTTTCATTTTGGATTGTGTAGCTTGAAAACACACTAAACAAACACACTAACATTAAAATCTATTACTGTAAAACTTAATTGCTGGACACAGTGTTGAATGGAAGTTCTGCCAGATGATTTAGTAACTCTGAGTGCAGTATTAGGGATTGAACAGCTGTACAGTCAGACTGCGTTATACACATAGAAACCTGTTGCGACCAAAGGAAGTGTCCTTCCTGACACCCTTAACACCCTTCCTCATTACTACAGGTTTGACAGCTCTCACTCTCAGAGTTAACGTTCCCACAGCTACTGTTAGAACTTTAGAGGTTTTAAAAACTATTTTCTTTAAAAAACCTCGTGGGATACATTGCTTTTCAAAGCTTAAAATATTGGATTGTTTGTTACGCTATTTGTATATTGAGACTTAGTTTCATTAATTAATTAATTTAATATCTAATATAATATGTAATTCATTCCAATGATGGGCAAAATATGTTGTTAGCCCATATATTGACCCCCTGCCACATAACTACTGCCCTCTGTGTATTGTGTGTATGTTTTCACCTAATACTGCAATACCAATCATGTTTAGTGCAAAAATCAGATTACACATTTTAGTTTCATTATATTACCTTCATGGTAACTCTGGTACAACACATAAAATGGCAACATTTCTATATAATATTGTACAAGGCCACTATAACAAACAATATTAAATAAATACTGCTGGAGAAATACTACCTAGCCACAGTTTCTGAAATTTGAATTCTCCTCACTTTATGTAGAAGGAAATATGTGGGAGGATTTGTGAACCCCTCAATCTGTTGTCACAGTTTACTGTAAATCACAGACGGGAATAAGCAACAGCTAATAATGTCAGCCCCAAGCTGGTTAACCTGAAGTGATATTAGGACCTTCATTTTTATATGAAATCTACAACTCTTATGTCCTTTCTTCTTTTAAAAGAACATTGATTTGATTTTGAATCTTTTTTTAAAACATAGGTCAAGAAAACAAACTTCTGAAGGATGTTGAGAATGATTATGGTCAAAAGCCTTTGCAATTAAAATGATCAATGAGCTCTGACGTGTGTGTGTGTGTGTGTGTGTGTGTGTGTGTGTGTGTGTGTGTGTGTGTGTGTGTGTGTGTGTGTGTGTGTCTGTGTCTGTGTCTGTGTGTTTGTGTGGGAGAGAAAGGTGAGAAAGACAGAGAGTCAGTCTGGCATCATAGAACATGGGTTCAACAGCATTTAAGAAACTGTACAGTACAACACAATGTATCCCAGTGACAGTTCTGAATGCAGACCTCACCCTCCCTCTAGTGGTTTGGAGTTGTGCTGTGAACAACATTTTTTATAAAAGTACAGTAGAATAGGAGTCTTCAACATTTTTTTGTGCAAGGACCCCTTAACTGAAAGAAACGCCAAGCAGGGACCCCACCACCACATATATTGTATAAAAATGTAGTTACATATTAACATGGGCCAAAAGGATGGATGAATATTTATAAAGTTTATTATCTAGGCGTGTTTTAATGTAAAACATACATGTGGAAGGCATATTAAATCCTTGAACTTACTTGAACGTATGTGTGGCTGGCTATCATAATTGCACACCTTATCATTTGTATCATCAATGTTGTGTAAATGTTTTTTGTACTTATAGGCCGATTCATCTTTGCTAATGATATGTTGGATTCATGTTAATACATATTTTCAGACATATTTAAAAAAAGAAATTTAAAAACTACTTCCAAATAAATGTCAGTAATTCGGCAGCCCCCTGCAGTAACTGTAAGGACCCTCTAGGGGTCACGGACCCCCTGTTGAAGATCTCTGTTGATGAGAGTAAGAAGGAATGAAATAGTCATGTTTGTTGTATAATAAATGTTGTAGAACTACAACATCTTGTTATTAAGTCCCAGTTTTAACACTCTTCTTGGTTTTTGCTCAGTTAGCAAGCATTTACAAACACTAACATGTGATAACATTACATGTTCATTGTGGGCATTGATGAATGCCCATACAATAACATCAAGCCATTAAAATATAAAATCCTTCAACAGGCCCGGTAATGTGCTGAATTAAATTGCAGATTAAATGCTGCGATGGAACACTGTTTTTAGAAGAGCAACATAGAAATACCTCATTGCACTTTTCTTATCATTGTTCCATTATCTTTTATTGTGACTGTTATTTCCACTAGTCATTACGCCCCAATTGGTCCGTCAGACACCGCATACCAAGAACCTGGAAATGTCCAAAGTTTCTTTCTAAAAGGGATTTTTTCCTCGCCACTGTCACAGTAAATGCTTGCTCTGGGGAGAATTACTAGAATTGTTGGATTCTTGTACATTATAGAGTGTGGTCTAGACCTACTCTATCTGTAAAGTGTCTTGAGATAACTCTTGTTATGAATCAATACTATAAATAAAATTTAATTCAGTTGAATTGAATTGAAACAGAATGGCATCGTTTGGCCACAGCAAGCTAATGTTTTTAGCAAAAAAACTCTAAAACTGACTTTATGCTACATGCCTAGCATCAAATAGCAGACAGACACAGTAAGCCACTAACTGCTGAACATACTGGAGCATTTAGCAGCTAAAGAGCCTGATATTTTCATAAAGAATTGGCAGGGAGAATTAGGCTTTATGTGTTAAGAAATATGTTGCACCTGGATATCTATATTTTCCATATAAACTTAAAAAGTGATGGTTTGTCAATGTTGTGTTTAAAGTTGATTGTGCTATCCCAATGTGACCAAAATACCCCATACCCTAATTTTGGTTTAAGGAAAAGAAAAGAAAGCAAATTTCCAGATTTTCTTATTTTTATTTGTGTTTTTCTTTAGTAAGTTTCTATGGTAGGAGAAACAAAGCATTATACACTCCAAGATTAGATAATAATACTTGTGATTGCTTTCTTAATCATCGTTTTTAACTGTCTCAACCTACACTCATAGACTGTATATTTTTCACAGAATAAAGATAAATATAACTTAATGTTGCGATTGATAAAGTAAAGACAGCAGTTCTTTGGTTCTTATTTTAATGCTTTGCCATTGGATCTAAAACAGGGCATTATTTTGTTTGTTTTATGGCATACAACCTCATGATGCATGCACACAATGATTTTATTTGTTGAACCTGCTGCTACTGCAATGGCCATATGTAATGCATGTATGTTTTTCTTACTGATCCTGCCATTATTTTGAGCAATAATACTGCGGCTGGTTCCGTTTATCAGTCAACTTTTAAGAACATTTTGAATATTTGTCGCGTTTAGAGCCTGGAAAGAGTCCTCATGTCTTCTCAGTGTAAACAGAGTAAATCACACAAAATAAGAAACTTTCATTCACACCATTTTCTGTTACCCCTGAAATGTTAGGAAGTGGGTTGTGTGACATCACCCTACAGCAACCAGTTGGACGATGACATCCTGCTCTCACTTACGTAAACAAACGTGTGTGTAGGTGGTAGAAAAAGGTGAAAAAACAGAGAAAACAACAAATTGTGCTAAAGCAAAATTAAGCTGTAGCTACATTTACAGTCTCTGCTAGGCACGCTGACATGCTATTTGTATTCACAGTTATCCAATCTGCTGCAGCACTTTAAACCTGCAATCATGTATTTTTGAGGGTAGCAGAGATAAGTTGCGAAGACAACATTGACGTGTCGTCAGCTTTTTAGTTGACACTGCAAACTTGTTAACAGATGCTTGTAATATTTATATATTCAGCAGTTATGGAGCAACATTATCATTCATTTATTGAATGATAAATGTAAATGTACTGTAACTACATATTCACTCTGGACTCTATCAACTCCTGAAGGAAATATATGGCTGTTTAGCTGCTAAATGCTCCACTATGTTCACCAGCTAGCCTCTAACTGTGTCTATCTGCTGTTTGATGCTAAAACAAATTGTGGTTTTGGCATTAACTTGATCTCTCAAAATCTTGGCAAAGCTATCTGGTAGTGGGATACCACTACCGTAAGTGAGAAGAAATGTCTTCTGACTCTTTAAAAATAAATCTTCTGCAAAAGAACATTGTGATTTACTGTTTTGCAGTGTATTCATGTTTTATGCAAACAGCACACACAACAGTGCTAAGTGTACTCTAAACAATAAGTATGCATGATGCAGTGTGTGTGAAATGAATGCACGTCTTACTTAGGTTATATACTGTATTCATTTCTCACAGACAATTTGTTAAACTTTTATTGTGTTCTAGCTCAACTTTTTCTCTCTCCCATCAATCCAGTTTTATTTAGTTTCGGTCCCTCATCTCTTTCTTAATATCTTTCTCCCTCCCATCCATTGGCAGTGAGAATCCATGAGAGATGTGATGTTTCCATCTTTATTACTTTTGTTCCTTCAATGCTGCCTCTACCCTCTTCCATCTCTCTCCTCCACCATGTAATAACATATTTTGTCATTAAATGGATTCCGAGGGGAGTGATATACACCCAGATGGACGTGAGAGACCTTTCTCTCTGCCTTCATCTATCTCTCCCTCCCTTGATCCATCCCTCTCTTCTGTGTCTCCAGTAGCTTATTTAGTTGTGAGGTTTTCCAGGAGGGCTGCCGATTCAGAGACTGAGCTGATGTTCAGTTTTAATGGCTCCTTTCTCAACCACAGCCATCACTATCTTTTATGACACACGGATACTCACATTCACAGAGCTCAGAGGCACCACACCTACATATTGTGAGCAACAGCCGATTCCCAAATGCATCTTGGTATTACTTTTAATGCCTACATGCATACTGACCTATGATACTGACTGGTAAAGCACGGCTGTTTCCTTAAGGGAAATAGTTTACACTCTGGACTTCAAGTTATAAAGATATAACGTTGAATTGAAAAATGAGTTGACCATGATCATACCAGATGCATTTTATATCGATTAAATTAAGATCGTTCCTATTCTCATCACGTGTCAGCAAAGATCACAACGGATTAATTTATCAAGTTATGATGCAGACCGATTTAACCTCTAACTAAATCAAAATGAATGTAAAAATTGATTGTTAAATGACGATTATGAGATAATTCCATTGTGTATACATGAAAACATGATGAGCTAATCACATAATTGAGTTGATGTTGGAAAATTACCAGTAATTATGCATTTATGGCTTGACTTTGTATACCTCTTTAAAAAGACCACATGGACTAAAAAGGAAATATGGAGGAAATATCCTCCATCAGCTACTTTGAGTTACATTATATTGACAAGATGGCGGAGGCAGCGGGCAATGACGTGGCTGCTCCGAGTAAATCACGAATAAAACCAGAGATTTACACCACAGTAGACAGTCAAACTGTGGTGGAAGATGAACTGTTGAACTTTTTCATGGTAAAAATGAGAACTTTAACTCAGGAGGAGATTGTCATGTTGACTGTCAACCACTTTGGGTCAGATATTGAGAGTTCCAAGAAAGTTTTGTTTAAGCTCTGCCCCAATGCTAGTCAACGCTGCATCTCACACAAAGGACAGTAAAAAGACACTAACAACGTTAAGAGCTGTCTGAAAGTGCTTAACGAGGCTGGTGAAAACATTCCTCGGTTTGTGTCTCATCATTTGGTTGATCTTCCACCTGTGACATTCAACAGTATTTATGTTTCTTGCCTGCAAAGGAAAATTATACGTCTAAGTATGAATGTAGCAACCATGAAACAGGCTATGTCTGTGCAAATAGATATCGACAAGGATCTCCGTTCAGTGACAACCGGTCTAGACCAACGCCTGTGCGCAATCAAGAAGCCTGGAGGAAGTACGTCTGCACCTCGGGTCAACGAGGAGCTCCCGAGTTGGGGCATGGTACCAGGCAGGTACATGGATGTACAGTTGTGGATACCAGCGTATCGGAGGAAGTCTCAAGTGATAGGAGCAGAGAGACGGCTAACCCAGCATGGAGCAGGGTAAGAGGGGCCACCGACAACAGCTAACTGGAGATACTGCTCAGCCTAAGGCCAAACCAACTGCTCCTAGGAAGGAAAAGAAAAGTTGCATTGTTGGAACCAGTGTGGGAGGCATGGCAGAATACCTGGAGGGGTGGCCATTCTATGGCATAGGAAACTTGATCTACTGATTGAGGTAATACGTTTAGAGGTGGACTGGGCCATGGCAATTAAAGTTGTACATGACAAAAATATTTTTAATAATTTTAAATGTTTACACGCCATATGAACGCTACAAAAATGAAAATAAATATATTAATAGGCTAGCCTTTATCAGCTCATTCATTAATGAGAGTGAAAGTACTTGCATTTTTGTGGTGGATGATATCAGAATCGGAATCAGCTTTATTTGCCAGGTATGAAGACACATACGAGGAATTTTAATTTGGAGAATCGTTGCTCACAATGTGCTTACACATACAAAACAAACAACAATATATACACACTATTATATACACATTAATAAATACATACTCTAAACAGAAACAATATAGAGGCATGAGTGCAAGAAGAGTTCAATAAAAATTATTTAAATGTGGAGCATAGCGCAAAGGGTACTGGGATAAATAGTATTATGTTATTATATTACAATATGAACAGTATGAACATTATGAACAGTTCTGAAATAGGAAATGAGAATGATGAATAAATAATAAGTGAGCTATGAGAATGGGAATGATGAGTAAATAATAAATAATTAGTAAGATATGAGAATGGGAATGAAGAGTAAATAATAAATAATAAGTGAGATATGAGAATGATGAATAATACTAAAAAGTGGAATAATAGTGGAACCAGTAAACAGGTGCTGTTTGGTGACAGCGTTACTGGGTTATTGACCAGATTTGAACTTGACACTGTGGGTCAGAAATCAGCTGTTCATCAGAGAGATGGCTTGTGGGTAGAAACTATTCCTGAGTCTGTTGGTTTTGGCGTACAGTGCTCTGTAGCGCCTACCAGAGGGGAGAAGCTGGAACAGGTTGTGACCGGGGTGAGATGGGTCTGCAGTGATGGTTCCTGCCCATTTCCTGACTCTGGAGGAGTATAAGTCATGAATGGAGGGCAGGTTGGCACCAATGATCTTTCCTGCAGTCCTAACCGTCCGTTGTAGTCTGCTCCTGTCCTTTTTGGTGGCAGATCCAAACCAGACAGTGATGGATGTACAGAGGACAGACTGGACGATGGCTGTGTAGAATGAATGCTGATACGCCAGATGATAACTCTCTATTTGCCAAACATCTTAATCAATTCTGTCTAGACAGTAAGTTGGGTAAAATTTTGTTACCAGTAGAGAGCTACACATATATCAGTGAAGCATGGCATACAACATCTTGGCTAGACCACTGTATATGTACAGCTGATGCTCATGATTGCTTGGAAGTTGAGATTCTGTATGGTTTAGCCACCCCAGATCACATTCTTGTCTCTATGGTAATAGATATATATATATTTGGGCAAAGCTCACAGAACATGATCTATGGAAGTATAATGCACTGAGTGACAATAGTCTTAGTAGTATTGATATATCACTTGAAGCTATTCTGTGTGGAAACTGAAATTGTACGAGTCAAAAACATCACAGTGATGTGGTTATTATGTATGACAAAATTGTGAACTGTTTAATTAATGCCAGTAAATTATTCATCCATGGGGAAAGAAAGCATAAGATTAGACCAGGATGGAATGAATATGTGTCTGAACTCCATGTGGATTCTAAGGAAGCTTTTTTGAGTTGGGTATTGTCTGGAAAAGCTAGGTATGGCCCAGAATTTGAGCATAAGCAAAAGGCAAACGTGAGGTTTAAATATGCTGTACGTTTTATCAAAAGTAATGAGCAGATGATGAGGGCAAATTCTGTGGCCAGAAAGTTGCAACAGAATGATTCGTTTGAGTTCTGGAAGGAAGTGAAAGTTATCAATAACAGGAAGATGTCTTTGCCATCCAGCATTGATGGAATCACAGGGGATGGAAATATTGCTGAGCTTTGGGGGAAACATTTTAGAAAGATTTTTAACTGTGTTGAAAGTGCTCAATATCATGTTGGTAATGTCATTATTGATGATGGTGTGGTCATTAGACCTGATGAAGTGTCTTATGCTATTGAGAAATTGGCTGTGAACAAAGCGTGTGGTCTAGACCAAATAACACCACCTGAAGTATGCAAACCGTATAATCTCAGTGTTACTTGCTATATGCTTTTCTGGATTAATAGCGCATGGCATATTACCTGACTCTATGTTATCTGTACTATTAGTCCCAGTTATTAAAGACAAAACCTGTAAGGTATCAAGCATAGAAAACTACAGGTCGATCGTTCTAGCGAGTATACTCTCCAAAGTGTTAGAAAAAATTCTATTTTATAGACTACAAGAATATATAATAACCAGCTTTTGACCGTGTTAATCACGGTAAATTGTTTATAAAACTACAAGAGCGGGGGGTCCCCCCATACATGATGCATATCTTGCATTATTGGTACTCCCATCAAACTATGCAAGCTAGATGGGGGAAGACAACGTTAGCTCCTTTCCCAGTTACTAATGGGTTTACACAAGGGGGAATGTTGTCACCTGTTCTTTTTAATTTATATATGGATGATCTTTCTAGGACATTAGAAGTGTGTAAAACTGGATGTATGGTGGGGGATAGCTGTATTAATCATCTGATGTATGCAGATGATTTAATTGTTATGTCTCCATATAGTGCTGGCCTACAGCAACTGCTCAGAGTC
The DNA here is from genome assembly GCA_013375575.1 of Percina caprodes. NCBI lineage: Eukaryota > Metazoa > Chordata > Actinopteri > Perciformes > Percidae > Percina > Percina caprodes. The sequence goes on along the minus strand of JABXJD010000093.1, from coordinate 538,796 downwards.
TGCTCAAACTATGGACTACAGTATGACATCAAATTCGATGCTAAAAAGAGTGTTGATTGTCAGAACTAAGGAGGACAGGAAGCTAAGCTTATCCTCTTTTTTTCTTGTCATGGCAAGAGCTCAGCATAGTTACTAAAATAGAATACCCTGGCCATATTATCAGGGACGATTTTTGTGATGATGATATACAGTGGCAGTGCTGTAAATTATATGGACAAGCAAATACTCTGGCACGTAAATTTCATGTGTGTTCTAAAGAAGTTAAACCATCTCTTTTCAGAGCATACTGTACTGTACTCCACTTTATACCGCTCACCTATGGTACAGCTACCGTACAGCAAAGATAAACAAGATAACCGTGGCTGGTGATGCATTTAGAATTTTGTTGAAGCGTCCAAGATGGACCAGTGCTAGCCATTTGTTTGTGATGCCTAATGTTTCGACCTTCCATGCTCTGCTGAAGAATTTTATGTACAGATTAATTTTCCAATTAAGAGAGTCAAATAATACAATTTTAAATGCTATAACCAATCCTGCACTTAGTGATATCAGATATTCATCAAAACTCTGGAATCACTGGAACACGCACCTGTACCTGTTTTAATTATTGGGCATAGCTATTTGTAGGTTTGTATGTATGTGTGTCACTTTTGTGATATTTTTGGGAGTCAGTTTGTCTATATGTATTTATGTTTGTGTTTGTTTTTTACCCCTCTTGTAATGTGTTGTGTGTACTTTTTATCTGGACCTTGAGTCTGTAAATAAATAAAGAATTTGAGTATTGCGTAATGAGTGAGTTAATATAATAATAATAATAATAATAATAATAATAATAATAATAATAATAAATAATGCATGAGTAAAATAAATCAGGATTAATGAAATTATCAGGAAATTCACTTAAAATATCATAAAGTACTTGAACTATGCATGATGCAGCAGAATAGCCTCTGTCAGTGTTGTGTCATTGTAAATATTATGTTGTTAGAGATGATTTATTAATGTGTAATAAGCATTTACATTATTTTGGCACTGATGGAGGTGGAGCTAATTTTATGTACTGTATATCCTGTTGTATCCTTAATCTGTACCAATGCAATTGATACACTTTTATAAAATGATAATGTGTTTACTATACAATGTAATAGACTAAAAAGTGTAAAATTTTCCTCTGAAATGTTGTGGAGATATTTGAGTAAAAGACATGTACCTAAAAAATTATACTTCAGTAATTGAGTTATTGTACTTACAGTAGTTTCTCTCTACATGTGCTGGTATTGAAGGAGCGTTTGTAGTACATTTATGGTGGTCTGTACTCACATGGCTAACACAGATTTGACTTATAACAGAGCTTAGCACTTTAATGATCAACAGATAGTAAAGCAATTATTACCTAAACTTATACTTTTATTTCATTTCAAGGACATCCTTTAGCTTTGACCAGAAACACGTTATTCCTTCTTGGCTACAGGAATGTGCACAAAATATGTAGATATACTGTACATTTGTTCTTTTATTGCCTTCCTCTACCTTGTTCCTAGCCCTTATTTTTTTCTATCTTCCCGTTTGTCATCTTTCATAATCGTCAATCTTTCAGTCATCACTAAACTCTCTTCTTGTTGTTACATTCTATTTTTATTTTCCTACTTCTCCCCCTATATTTCTTTTCTCGGCAGTTGGATTTAAGTGAAAGTGACAGCAAGCCCACCCATACACCCACTCTTCCAGATCACACACACACAAATGAATGTACACATCCTACACACAATCTAGAGACGACCACAGACAGACAGGCTTGGTTCGTGTGCACATTCATGCACACACATTATCAACCTGTGACATTTGCGCACACACACACACACACACACACACACAGAGTACATCTCCTCCACAATGCCTTTAGTCCTCGTCTCCCCCATTGTTCACTCTTCCAGACGAAATTGATCAGAGAAAAACATCCATTTAATTCACATACTTCCCCTTCACTGCAGCTCAGGCAGGCTATAAAGAGCAGTGCACCGACCCAAGATACTGCGAACACAACGAGAAACACCCACGGGGGCACAGAAAAACAGCCCACACAAAAACAATTTAATCAGGTGCGCCCTGAGAACATGGCAATTTCCTTACACTGTTTCATTTGCCACTTAATGGGAACACACAAATACAAACACAAGCTGCAGTAGTTTAAAGCAAATCCTCTCTGCAGCCGCTGTGACTCATGTGTCACTGTATCAAAGTTGGCATTGATCTCATCATCAAAGTAGGTGAGGGAATAAGAGGCAGATTAATGGAGGAGGAGACTAATTAGGTTTGGAATCAATTAGAGCCAAAGAATTTTAAAAAAGCAATTGCAGAGGTGTAGAGCACCAAAGATTTGAAAATGTATGCGGAACGATCTACGGGAGGGGTTGAGGTACAATTATGAAATGAGACGTTAATGACCACAGGAGGATGGGTGACAGAGGAAGGCATGGAGGTGTAAAGAGAAAAGGAGGAGGGAAAGAAGATGGGAAGTGAGAAGTGTTGGCAGATTAAGTGTGGATTAATTAAAGATGGTTAATGACAAGCAGAGGAAGGAGGAGAGGAGAGGTGAGAGGAGAGGAGAGGGTGTGCGTAGTCTTCTTTGAGTGTTTTTTGACTTTTATTAGCTCTCAAGTGGACTACTAGTCATAATAGGGACCAAAAAGAGATGATGCAGAGAATGTGAGCACAAAGAACACATTTACTCAAATAATAATAATAATAATTATTATTATTATTAAAGAGAAGACATTCCTGTCTCTGGCATTTTCCTGCTGGCTTTACAGAAGCACACAGTAGCACATAGTATGTGCAAGTGCATATTTGTGCACACACATTTTAAGTAACTGGGATGAATCCTGAAATCACACCACCTGAGAGGTAAAGATAAGCCTCCATCTATTTGGAGCTGGAATCAGCAGCAGTAGATAGTACACAGAGCTTCTGACAGGACCATACCACCCTGTTGACACAGCAGAACTGTGATTTGCCAAGCCTCTTAGTCTGGGACTGCTGTATCAAGAGTCTCTTTTTGCCTTTTTGGTTGATATTGGGGATATTTATTCATATCTTATACTGCACTTTAGCTGTATTCTACTGTTTACTCCCCCCCCCAACATCACTTACTGCACCTTTAAAATTGCTTTGTGTTTAATACATTTTCTTAATGCCTTTATTTCATAAAGCACTTTGAATTGCCTTCAGTATTGAATGGTGGTGTACAAATCAACTTGCCTTGCCTTTATATGTGCATGTTTTAGAAGCTCCAAAGCCTGAATAAATATTACAAAGTCATCCTTGGAGGGTTCCAGCTGCAGCTGGTAGTAACTCTCCACTAAGCACACAAAATGTTGACACAAATCAACATCTTACACAAAAAATGATGGTGGAATACCAAAGATAGAAATGTATTTTCTGATGGGTTTTATGTCACTGATAGTGCTCAGGGTAAAGGAATTTGTTTCAGAGAAGGGTTTTCTTAAATTGAGCTGTAACTTTTGGGTGGGTAGTAATGAGCTACATTTCCTCCATTACATTTACTTGAGTAATTTTAAAAGAATATATACTTCTAGGAGTAGTTTTAAATCACTATACTTTTAACTTTTACTTGAATAGATTTGTGAAGAAGAAACTGTACTCTTACTCCTCTATATTAGGCTACAATGAGCTTGTTACTTTTCTTTTTACCTCTTTGGTATTCTACGCGTCATTGTTTTTATCCCCCCGGCATACGTTTCACCAAGCACTTTTTTACTCTTACTCAAGTAATTATTTGGATGACTACTTCTTACTTTTGCTTGAGTCATATTATTCTTAAGTAACAGCACTTGAGTACAATTTTTGAGTACTCTACCCACCTCTGCTTTTGTGCCACTAGGGCCAAAAATGACGATTATGAGAAACCACTAAATGTCAAAGCGGATTGTAACAGTGGTAGAAATGAGTCAGAAAGTCAGTGAACTGACACAGTTATGTACAAATATACCTAACTTCAGTTTATTAACATTTGCTTACATTAGCTAAACTAAGCTACTTGGCTGCTATGGAAAAAAAGATGGTATAGGGCCATGAACTGTGCAACGGAGCAATAAGATTGTTTTTGGTCATTTTATTTGATAGGATAGCAGAAGACATGAAAGCGGGAGGGAGGGGGAATGACATGCAGCAAAAGCAAAGGGACGCAGGTTGGAATTGAGCCTGTGGCCTAAAGATTCATCTTTTCATTTGTAGGAAGTAGAATGTTAATCTTCCAAAATAACTACCATAAAGTCTATCTAGAACAGAGAATTAATTATAAAAATGTTCTGCAATAAAGCCATAGTGCGTATTTCTGTCGCCCCCTTGAAGAATTCTAACAGCACTGTCGGCACGTCCACATGATACAAGCCTTCCGTGACCATACACATGCCCACCCCTCCTCCACGCAGTTGCCTGTATAGGACACAGAGGATTAAAAAACACGATGGACTTTTTAGAAGAGTCACTTGAGTTTCTGCGCGGGAAAGTCACCGGACGACACAATCTTCTGAACATGGCTGTACTAAGAAATACAGAGAGAGTTGTGTGGATCTGATCAGTTTTGTACTAATTTGGCAATGGCTTGAATGTAACAGACGTTCATTAACATCAAAAGGTTACGCTCTAAAGCTTTAATAATTGAGGTACGTCACATGTAAATCATGTGAGACATTATCAGATGATGCAAGTAGAGCTTTACATTCCTTTGCTGTAAATAACTTAATTCAAATCTTCATCTCTTGCTAGATGTCTTGAAAGATGTTTAATGTCCACTATTACCACACACACACCCTGCTTCCTCTGGAGAAACAGACTCATAAATCAAACAACATCTCCCTCTGTTCTGCATTTAGTATGGAGCATGTTTGCTCAAGGGAACTTTTGTTTGCACATATTACACACACTCACCATGTACTGCATGTGCACATACACATGAAAGAAGACTCACTGGCACACACAATTACTAGAATATTCATGCATGCATAAAGGAATTTACCCTTTGGCTCATACACAGTTCAGAACACTCACATTGCACATATTCTTTTCTCATGACAAAACTAAATATAATGCAAATTATGAAATATTATTATTTTATGTCCTAGAATTATAAAGTATCTGTTGCTTTCCTTGAATTTCATCCTGTGGTATGAACACAGTATTTTGAGTGTAATTTATGAAAATATATAGAAACACTGTTCTTATCCACCCACTCCGATAGGCAGAAACCTAACTCCATGCCCCCCACTCATCGTCCCTTCAGCAGTAAATCGCACACACGTATGAATATAAAAAGGTGCCATAAACCCTCCGAGAATATAACACAATAACCAGACATTGCAGCACTGTTGCAGCATTACTTGAAAGACAATTTGCATGCCACCAGGCTTCCACTTGCTCTCTCACGGAATGTACAAGGAGACTTATGCACACACATTTACTCTACACACAAAACAAATACATACTCACACAGAGCAACAATTTTCTTAAGTTTGAGAGAATACAGAAAGGTCACTGAACCTGTGTGTCAATACAGCTCACAATAACAATTGATTTACCTAACCTGCAACTCCAGGTGGAGAGTTCTCACACAAATCAACACACACACACACACACACACACACACACACACACACACACACACACACACACACACACACACACACACACACACACACACACACACACACTCTTAGCCATGCCTTTCCCATCATTCATTTGATTTTCAGTTAGCTGTTGTCAGTAGCCAACAGCTCCAGATGGAACGGATATGAAAGTATTACCTTGGCTCCTCTGTAGATCCTTTACAAGCTGGGGTGAACATCTCACAGTCAGTGGATGGTGCAGCATTAGCAGAAGACCAGCTGCCAGAGCAGGAGAGGTTGAGTGTATGTTTTTGAGAGGCGAGGAGAGAGGGGGTTGCTGGAGAGGGAGTGCATATAGGGGGAGGGTACAGCGATAAAGCGCAGGGTAGGACAGAATTACAAGATGAGAGACAGCAAGAAAAGTGTGTGTGTGTGTGTGTGTGTGTGTGTGTGTACGAATAGAAGATGGTGTTACCATGGAGAGGGCTACGCCTAAAATCCTTTGGAGTACAAGAAAGCTGAAAGAAAAAAATAAGGCTGAATTTATCTTTTTGCAAAGGCAGAGTTGACAGGGAATAGTCACTGTAAATTACATTAATAAGGAGAGAGGGAGGGAGGGGTTAGGGCACTGAAAAGTTCCAAGGACAATGACCCGGGGCCAAATGAGCTCTCAACTCATCATTAGTAGCAACAGCAGCATCGCATAGGTCGAATACATAGTCTGACTTTATATGCTGCAAACCAATTTAATTTGAAAATCTAGATTGAACTATTTTTAAGACGAATATTTGACCTAAAGAAATCATCACAATAAAACCTACATTCACACTCTATAAAAATAATAAAACAGAAAAATTTAATAAAAAAGAAAATACTGTGCTCTGCCCCTGGATAATCTTTACAGAATTCAAAACTTGGTATCCACAAATCAAATGTGTTCTGACAGCAGTCCATTTGTGCTATTTGTTTAAAGGACTTTTCTTTAAAAGACTATTCATAGTTCAGGGATTAAATGTGACTCTGTTTTTAAGGCAAAAACAATTTATGATGTAGTGCACTACAACATGAAGTAAGTGTGTTTTTGGATCTGTATGACTGTTACAATAAATAAAACCTTGCTCTCACTTCACAGAAGTGTGCTGAAAGGTTTTACAGTAAAGGTCACTGATTTGGATTTTTGACACATTTCAACTCCCAACACTGACACACGCATACACACAATAAGCAGCAAACACCATGGGACCATTGGTGTCTGTTATATAAGTTAAAAAGTAGATCCCTATTGAACTACAAAGGCTGTCAGATCAATCAACCCTCGCGCACACACACACACACACACACACACACACACACACACACACACACACACAGTATGTGATTGATGTGCTGCTCAGAGGCCACACTACTCCACTGATGGCCATAAAGAAAACACTCTAAACTATTTGTTATTGATCTGGTTTCCTGCCTGTGAACAACACACAGACCCACAGCAGTCTTAGAGAGAGAAACACAGGAAGGGAAAGGAGGTTTAATTACATCTTGCCCCCTTAATGCAGACACAATTGAGCCTCTGTCTCTGTATCTCACCCCCCCCACACACACACACACACACACACACACACACACACACACACACACACACACACACACACACACACACACACACACACACACACACACACACAAACACAGACCGACAGATCAGAGCCCCCTCCTTTCATTTGTTGTGTTTGTTTTTGAGGATGGAGGAATAGGTGTCTATAATCCAACCCTATAATCTCCAGGCAGTTTAGTGCTCGGGTATCCTTTGTCAATTCTAATTGGTCGTGCTGGTTGGGGTTGCCTTGGAAACCAGTTCAGAAAGTGTTGGTTGGAGGTCTGCCAAAGGTTTGGATAAGATTGGCTGTAATGAGCTACTGTAACTGACACAGTATCACTGATGCAAATAGAAACACGCTAACAATATGAATAGTGAAGCAGTTTGCTATTTGCAGTCCTCTTTAGACGTCAGTAACAGGCCATCTTAAGTTATTTTAAATATACCTCTAACACACAACATGCTTCATTTGGTCAAACTTTCTGAATACGGAGAACTAAACCTCACTCTGAGGCAAACATCAAAATAAACTATAACTTGTGTAGGTAAGAGGAGGATTTATAAGATCTAAATTTGAGGATCCTTGGTTGACGTTGGTGACAGCAGGTATCACTGTTGCATGCTGTCTGCCAGTAACAAGTCCCCCACAGGCTTAAATTTGTCTCTGTGAGCTTCAGTTACAGGCAAACTGTCTGAGCCTTTGTCAGGGTGTGAGCTGATGGCACATGCCTTGTGCTCAATGCAAACCAGAGCTTATTTTCCTTTCCTATCATATCTGTAGGATTTCATATCCATCCTGTTACAAAAGTTAGGCAGCAGTAACTATGCTAGTAGCTGCTCTAAATTTGGTGGTGTTGACTTTGTGTTGGCAGGAACAGACGGCAGAATGAGCACTGCCTCTTCCAAGCTGTGACAGCACAGAGACTACCACCCGCTCCTCCAATGTTAAGTACTGGCTGGACGCAACTACCTACCTGTATATAAGCAGCTCCACCTTTACCAGCTTCAACATTAAACCAGTTAAAATTATAATCACACAATATAATTTACATTTTTATGGAATAAAAATGTCTGCATGAATACAGTAACTTCTGATGCTAATACTTTTGTGCTTTTATTTGAGAAGTTTTAAAGCATGACTTTTACTTTCAACAGAGTATGTTTACAATGTAGTGTCACTAATTTGTACAACATTTAAGTAATCCTATCCATGTCTTATCATAATATACAACTATTAACAACCTACCTTGAGAATGTAATATTGATGCCAAGTTGACTCTCCCATTTGTTAAGATATTGATTATCAATTGGTCTCAATAGCTTTCCAGTGCTGGAGGTCAATGTGTGTGTGGATGGCATAAGTGAACAAAATATTTACAAGCAGTGTGACTGTGTGTTTTTGTTTTGGAAAACATTTTTCTTTTGCCGTACAATTTAAACATTTTATCAAATCCATTAATTTAACACCTGCTGTATGTTAATGAATAAAGTAAAAATACTGGCATTGTGCGTTCTCAGACCTTTCAAAAATGATAAAAAATTGATTAACTTTGGGAATTACTGCATAAATATATAGACACTGATTCACTATATATATAAATACTATAAATACTTGAAGGTAGAAAACATACAGAACACTGTGTGAACTTTGCATCTAAAAGGCACGCAATATATCTTGTCATTGGCAGAAAACAGTGGGTGAGAGGTAAGATTGAAAAACTTCAGATACACTTGAGGAATATATTTTTGCTCAAAAAAAGGTCTTTGTTCCCTATTACTTTCATTGAAAGCAGTAAGCACATTTCTTTAAACGGCCAGAATAAATGATTACAGCATGCAAGAACTCTTTCAGTGTATATGGCACCTGACTATTGTTTTAAAAATTAAAAAAATTGATGGCTGGGTTGTACTTATCTAGCTGGCCGGAACATAAGTCAAGGCAGTACAGGACAAAGGTTTTCTGTGTAAAAAAGAAAATCTAACGTTAAAGGTAATGGAAACACCAACTGTAAAGCTCGGACTCACCACTGCGAGATGGGTTTAACTTAGGAAATCCTTGGTGTGCTACCTCCCTACATATTATCACGCGAAAAATATGCTGGTTGGCACTTCTTACAATCTCAGGACATAATTTTGCTTTCTGTCCCTAATGCGTGCACAGAACAGGCAAAAAGGCTTTTTATGAACTTTGCCCCCTCTGCATGGAATACACTGCAGAATGACTTGAGACTGAATTAATTAATCTTGGTAAATGCTTTTAAATCCAAAATAAAAAGAAATGGAGGCAGACTCTTCTCTTATTTTTTTCCTGGTTACAAAAATGCAATACAAAATTTTTAAATTGATTTACTTTGTACTTTTGTGTTTCTTGTATGTAACTATGTGTTTATACATGCTGGCTGCTGCCTGTCTTGGCCGGGGTCACCCTTGAAAAAGAGATGCTTAATGTCAATGGGTTTCTCCCATCAGTTTAATAAAGGTAATAATAATAATATTACACATAAGGACCACTAGGTGGGAGTAAAAAAAACAATGTAATTGGATGGCACAGAAGGTGGTGCTTGAAGTGCAAAAAAAACAACGGTTACTCAAGATGATCTACAGACCTGGTTTAGAGTAGTTTCATGTAGGAGCTATAGTACTTTGAGGACCACAAGCCGAGTGTTCCATTATATTAGAGAGAAAGCAGACAATTCTACGGCTGACATCTAACACTAGGTCCATTAAAACAATGTAGATTGATAAATAGTACTACAGCTAAGAGGGAAAATATTACGTTTTGACTATGGGGTGAACTATCCCTTCAAACAAGTTTGAGGTGAACAGTAAAATATTCAAAACACACCCACCTTAGAAATGCCATGGATTGTTGCAAAAGGGCAAAACTAAGATTAGGGTTAGGTGTTCTGTTGCCCTCATAGCACAGAATTAAACAGGCATAATTAGTTAAAAAAAAAAATCTAAATACTGTATTTGCTTGCACATAGACATTGAATTGGTTAAATCAGCCACATTAAAAACATAACATTTTATGCCAGCTATCAAAACATAGACAACTCCCTTTTAAATCCTGTCTCCCTCAGTTTGAAATGTGTGGGTACGGTGTATAGTAGTGCTTTTGTCATGTTCTAATACCATTTACATTTTCATATTTCACACACTTATACTGATAAAAAGATGAGTTGGCATCTTTTCTGTGCCTTCACAAATGAGACAGGGCACTTATTTCTTCATTCAAATATCTGTCATCAGATTTTATTTTCACAAGTAAAACTGTTTTATATAAACTTTACATTCATATTTCAAGCAAAAGAACAGGTTGTTATATGTCTGACCCTGGATAAATGTAATAGGCATAGCTTGCAAAATAAACATGGCTTCTTCTTTTTCAAATAAAATTTTGCAAAGTATTTTTCAAATCAATAGATTTATGCTGTGCAAACATCAAATGTTTATAATGTAAAGCTAGTACGATAATCTGCTTCTGTGTCCCAATCATAAAAAGAAGCCACTTTAATGAAAACCTCAGAGTCCCATGGCATCTTTCTGCATGTTGCATCCCAACAGAACATTTCCAGCTTCTACACACTCTGTTACATGTGGGACTGAAAGAAAACACAAAACAAGTAATCAGCAGAGTGAGTGGAAAGAACAGCTGATTTTAACCAGCACACACTGTTAAAAACAACAGATAAACAGTTTCTGAACAGATTCTGGTTATTACCATTCTGGGCACGGAGCCATGACACAGCTTTCATAGCCAGAAGCTCCCACTCTTCCTGAGCATCCATCTTAAAACCATGGAGCCAGATCAGAGCTAGAAGGGTGGCCCATATTTCCTGGTTCACCTAATTCACCATATAAAAAGAAATAAACATAAAACAGGAACATGAGAAAAAAAAAAACATCATAGAGAACAAAGACGATTGGGGGATTGTTTTCAACAATCGTTCATCTTCATGCTATCTTACTATATTTTGGTCTCCTAAAATATTACTGAGCAGCCCTGATAATATTACCGCACCCATGTCTTTGTCGCATACAGATCACAGCAGTAAAGATTTTACATAGTGTTCAGTAAAGACACCATGTCAAAAGATTATTATTATTGTCATGATTACATATCTATGTTGCTTTAATAACATAATTACCAAAGCAATTTGGTTTCATATTTTCATATTTCTCCTGCTGAAGTTTTTAGTGAGCTCTTTGTTGATGCACATTTTAATACTGAATAAATAATCGTTAATATTATATAAGCACATGTTAACCCACTGATGCAGGCTTGAGCTTTTCCACCTCCTCGCTGGTCTTTCCCAGTGCAGCTGCCAGAGCTGGATCCAGCACCCAGCAGCCAGATGCCTTCTGGAGGGAGACCAGCTGCAGCAAAGGGTCTCTGGGTGACCCAGATTTGGTCTCTTGGTGACCACAATTTGTCAAGGTTAGACCTAAAGTAAAGGGTGAAAGCCAAAACATATCTCTGAGAATAAATGAGGCAAACTGAGTTTATTTATTGGTACCTAAAGAATTTTCAGCAGCAACGTCTTTCCAGAAGGATCAGGTTACTCAAGCCGATCCAAGCGCCTCCCTGTGATTTTTCATCTGATCACCATTTTACTAATAAAAGAGCCTCTAATTTTGGATGTTCCTCACCTTCCACTTTCTTTGTGTTGGCATTCTAAACTCTGATTTATTAGCACTATGGTTAACTGCTCCTCAGATATCTGCAGGGTAAATCAAGATAGCTACCTAGTCTATCTGTCAAATGTGAGTTTTCTGTTGCACGCCTAAACTATTGAATGAGCACATGTTCCACCAAAACAAGTTCCTTTCTGAGGCCATTTTGCAGTGGCACCGTTAATGCGCCCAGTGCTTAGCACCGCCCAAGGTGACTGTGATTGGTTTAAAGCACGTGTCAAACATAAGGCCAGAGGGCCAAACCCGGCCCCTCACAGATTTTGACATGGCCCGCATATCAATTAAGGTTTACAATACATCTTGCCCCCACCCTAATATTTGTTGCTTTTCCTGAAGTTTTTGTGAATTTTTTTTCAAAGTTTGTCAAAAAAATGTCAAATTTTTTTAACAATGTTTTCAATGCTTTTTCTGATGTTTTTGACATTTTTTCCGGTATTATGTAGCTTTCTTCGAAGATTTTGTCGCTTTTATCTATGATGGCTAAGGAACGTTTTTGCCAACAAGTATAAAAAAAATACCTTCCCATTAATACCAAATTTCAATACCTAAGGAGTGAATCTCTTCAGTGTGCAAATAATCATGCAGCATGCTTTTACCAATATCTAATAATGTTGGTGATTGGCTGTCTAACGTTATACGTTGCAGAGACACCCAGGAAAAACTCGCAGAGACGGGGCTACAGTAGTAGGAGCTGAAAATATATATAAAACAATTTGTGCCATAATGTGTGATGTTATAATTTCGTTTTGTTAAAATGTGGAGTTTAATAATACTAGTACAGCTGGGCTAAAGTATGCAACTTTGTTAGCTGTCCACCAAAAATTATGTGTAAACTCCTCGCCCATTTTTACCAACAAGTGAGTGAATTGTTATGTATTGGTCCCGGGGTTGTGACCATGGTTGTATCTGAATTTTTATGACTTAACATCAACTTGTGAGTGACTGATTTGGTTTGAATTGACAAAACAAGGGTTGAACACGAGTCAGATAACTTTGGTCATTGGTGTGAAAGCGATATAAGTGAAATTGTATGTATTTAGAGTGCAGTCTCTAAATTTCACTTCACATTCTGTCTGAATGCACGTCTATAAAGTTTAAGTACTCATAAACAATCTAATATTTTAATTGAAGAAATGTATTGTTAGTATTCATGTAAGATGTAGTTATGTGATAAATATGTGTGTATAACAATGCTTTTGACTTGTTACTTACTTTCACACACCTTCCGCTTTGCAACTGGGGAACATGCATAAACTAAAAGAAACACAAATAGAGTATCTTTTTAGAACACCGCTTTATGTTTAGACTGAAGTAAAAAATAACTTTGATTTTTGGCAAGAACAATACAGAAAGTTGTCTGTTTTTCTTGATGGCAAACAACATGACTATCAGCAACTACCCTAGTAACTACTAGTGTTAGATGGACCACATGGTTCGCATGTAACACTAGTAAAATTGTAACGAAATGCATTATTCAAGGTGAGATAAATAAATAAAAGTAAATTTATGTTGAAAAGTTGATATGCCTTGTTACTTACTTCTCATCTTGCATTGTTTTCGACCAAAAGCCTTTGTGCCTTTCAAATAAACAAACAGAAATAAAACCCTAGTATCTTAAAATGTTGTTCAAATCACTGACAGTTCACAGAAGATTACCAGAAGCAACACTTATCTACATACCTTCAACACATGTTGTATACTCACAGAGGACCAAACAGGTCAATATATATACGAATACAGAAAATTGTCAAAAAACAGACGAATAGAAAAATATGGTTTATAGTTTATCAAAATATCAAAAAAAGTTTGGCTGCAAACAGGTCGGGAGGTTAAACATTTGATCTGTAAACCACTTAAATTTACAGATAATCAAGGCTGAGCATCAGTACCGACCAAGGTCCCTAACCAGATTTCTCGGCAGATTATCAGGAGGGGTGAATTGGTGCTAAATCGTCCCAATACTCCTGTGGTCTGAGTTTAGCTTAAAGTTAGATTGACGTTATTTCTAGAAAGCAACTACAATCCATGTAATTTTCTTAACAATATGGCCACCAGCAACTACATGGACAACAGAGATTTGTTCACATGTAAAGCTAGTAAACATGTTAATGCTGAGATAAATGCAATTATTTAGATGTGTGTTTAATGTAGCTTTGCCTTGTTCCAGCAGTGGACCGTGATCCCACACTTACACCCTTTTGAATAAATAAAGCACAGACATAAATCCCTGGTATCTTGAAAATGTCATTCAAATCACTGACTGATTACACAAGATTTCCAGAAGAAACACTTTCATACAGTTACTGTACCTACAGAGGCAAAACAGGTCAGAGGAAGAGAGGAAAAAAATCACATAACAAAATAGATGCACACATGCAGTTTAACAGTCGTAATTTTTTTTGTTTATAAAACTTTTCTCAGTGGACTATTTTGAAAAAATTTCAGACTGTCCTAAAATCTCCTAAATTGTTTTAGATTTAATTTTTTTCAAACAAGAGGCCAAAAAAGTAAAAGCGATTATATAGTATAATATATAGTTTATATTTAATTCAGTACTATCAAAGCGGTGAGGGACACATTAGTTTCAGCTTTGGGAAAAAAAACACTCACTGGGTATTTGAACATTTCTGCGCACCAGAGGTCCTTGAATCGCCTCGCCGTTGACCTTGTTGACAGCAATGAAGGCAGTGAAGGCACTGCTCACTCCTGATTGGACACTGAGCTCCACCACCTTCTTCTTCACTTCTCCATCCCGCTCTCTGCACTCTCTCTCCTCCATCTCCAGAGAGCGAATCAGACTCCGAGCACCCAACCTGTGGACTGTTATTCTTCAGAGAGGAGAAGGGAGTAAATCTTTAATGTGTACAGTATGACTCCAACCTATGAGGCTTAGGGACAGCTAACAATTACAACACAAACTAGCAGAAGGCAAGTTATAATTGAGGTAAGTTTGGAGAGACTAACTTATTTAAATCATTAAATTAATAACTTTTTGGTGTTGTAATTTGTGGACGTCCCTAAGCACTCGTCTTAGGACCTTAAAAAAAAAGGACCTTAGGGAAACCATAACTTTAACTTGTTTTACCCAGTGTCCTCTGCTGGTGTGAGACTGAAGTGCAGCTGGTTCTGAGTGGGATGACCTGCCAGGCTGTACTTCACCGTCACACAGCCCTCTGCTGCTGAACTCTGAGAAAGCATTACAGTGTTGGAAACTGTGTTCAGACATTGGGAAGTATGTTTTTGTGACATTTTTTTATTTACATTTTGTCAAAAAGAAAAGTCAATAGCAAACGTCGATCTCCTTGGCTGTGAACTGCTCCTGGCGTGCGCCCATGGATATATTAAGAGCGTGCGCCTAGCAAATCCACCATTATAATAGCAATCCGCCATGAAACAAGCAAGCCTGCTTTTAAAGGGAATGTGAAATAACGCTCTGATTGGTTAATTGCACGTTACGCCCAAACCAAACCTATGAGTAAAGTAGCTACTTCAGACCAACCCTTCTTAGATTTATCCCGCTGGTATAATAGCAACAGCGCCCGAGATTTGCCCACAAAGCTACTTGCATTTGATACTTGCGTTTCAGATCGTTAAAATAGGACCCTTAGTGCGTAACTTTTTAATAAAATTGAACGTCTGTTACATTCAAGCCACTGCCAAATGACTTGCTACAAAGCTAATTAAGACTATCCACTCCACACCTCTCTCTGTATTCCTCAGTATGGCTATGTTCAGAATTTCCGGCTTAGAAGCTCGAGTGAAGATAATTAATGATGAGTCCATCATGTTTTTTAAATCCACCGTGACGTCTTTGGCTACTAGGAAGGGTGGGGGCACGTGCCTGATCACAGAAGGCTGTATCATGTGGACGGGCCGTGTTTTTGTCTTTACTTAGAATTCCTAATGGGGGCGACAGAAACTATGCATGCAAATATTTTTTTTTAAGTGTGTTTATAGACTATACAATCTATTTCTCAACTGCTAGGCAACTTGCTATTCCCAACTTTGCATTAGAAATTTGCGTTTACAGCTCTTATTGTTGGCTAAGTTCATGGCTTTCTGCTGGACAGGGGAGAGGTACGTGACACTTGCCACCATACCGATAATGAGGACTAGCAAGTTAAATCGGCTGGTCTACACAGAGTATTCTGGGCAGACACATAGCTGACGATATGGTGGAGAGGCTTGGACATCCGTTCCACAGACAGAGCAGAATTGTGGCGCTCGCACAAACATGTGGTTCACGGAAAGTGACAATGCACGCAACATTGTTGCTGCAAGACCGGTACAAGTCCGCAGCTGTCCACGAGTGTGACAAGAATGTTAAAACCTCCCAGATGAGTGAGCTAGGAACTTTGTTTTGTTCATATTATCCAACTAGAAAAGTATCATTAGGCACACTACCCTAGACACGTACTTGGTTCTCCTCATTTGAAGAATTGAAAAAGTATGTGGTAGGTCCTGCCCTTACCTTTCCAGTGAGTTGGGCATACACCAGTGACCTTTGACCCTGGAAAAGTGCTGTGATTGGTGGAGAGAGAGCAGTGACAGATACTCCCTTTGGCAAATCCCACTTGACTGAGATGTCCACCACAGCTGGTTGCAGAGCAAAACGCAGCGACTGGATAACCTGAAAACAGTTTACAAAAACTTTAAAATGGGAGTTTTTACTTACTGATTCATCTGGAAAAACAAATTCAATTCAATATATTTGTTGCATTGTTTAATTTAACAGCTTTATTGTGTTTAATGTCCTTCTTACTTTGGGTTGCATCCTGTCAGTCCCTGTGATGAACTGAGCGTGACCTCCTCCTTCCTTGGCCAACCCGTTGATAAGAGCAGAGCTGGCCCCTTCCCCAATCCCAAAAGAGAAACACCTACAATACAGTACAGTTTTCTTTAAATACACAAAGCATCAGAACATGGGACATATTCTGGTAGTTTTGTGGGTGTTTGTTATGTTACCTGTGGGAACCTAAATTCTTCTTCACCAGATTTATAACTTCTTTGGTGTTCCCCACCTCCCCGTCAGTAAAGACAAATAGCTAGGAAGGAGAGTATACATATCACTTTATTGGTATTTTTCCACTGCATGGTATCTACTCGCCTTGCCTCTACTCTACTCGCCTTTTTTGGTTTTCCATTACGAAAAAAAAGTCCCTGGTACCTGCTAACAGGTAAGTTTTGTACTACCTCAGTCGAGTTTCCAAGCGAGCTGAGGCGATATTAAAAGGTGACGCGAAAACCTGCAGACTACTGATTGCTCGGTGAGAATCATCACTAATCATTGTATCATCATTGCTAGCGACGTGGGGGGGTTCATGAACAAATAGTTTATCCAGTTTGTTTCTTTTTTCTGCCTCCAGCACCAAATCCCCCGTTTTGTCTCCCACTACTTGGACGAGTTACTGCTTGTGACGTTTAACAATCTGGATGTGTCTAACCTGCTGAGCAGGATGGAGTTTGTACAGTGAGGTCTGCACTCTGAGACATGCAGTTAAACTTCAGGCTGATATATGCGGGGACTGGAGTTCCTGACTGCGACCATAGACAGCAGAATTACTGCAATGGAGCTGTGGCTGGAGCCGACTCATGGACTGGCTGTTACGAGTGCCGCTGGAGTTGCCTGCAGTAATGATAACGCGGCAGGGGGGCAATGGTGAGATGCTCGCTGTGGATGTGACAGCCGACGTTCTCTCCGCACCTACATCAGGGGCTATAAGTGTCTGTGACAACCCTGTTGGAGCTTTGGCAAAATCGCCGAAGTGGAGCCTTGTTGTTAAACAGGGCCGAGCACAGAGAAGTGATGCTGAGGGTCAGTCTGCCTTGTCAAAACAGTATGCTAGAAGACCTGTCCGGAAGAAGGTCAAGCCGATCGTCGGCAGCGCTGCACAAGCGAATATAAAGGTGGTTCAAACAAAGTTGGTAAGTGTTTTTGCTACCAAATTCTCACCAGACCTTGAAGCTGAGACATTATCTGGGTACTTATCTGAACAACTTGGTCGGGAGGTCAACTGTCAGCGTATTGTCACCATGAGAAACAGATACAGCTCGTTTAAAGTGTGCGCTGAGTGTCTAGGGACAAAACGGGGAGTGTGGATAGTTATAGACTTATTTCTTTAGCTAGTGTATTATCAAAAGTTCTGGAAAGAATTGTATTAGATAGGTTGTGTGTTTATTTGTATAGTTCAGATAACCAGCTTGGTTTCAAGGCCAGGCATGGTACTGATCCAAGTATCTATGCAGTTAAGGAAATGGTAGACACCTACAGAAGACAAAAATCCCCTTTTGTATTGGTTTTATTGATGCCTCCAAGGCTTTTGACCGAGTTACTTACTTGTCTAGGTTGACTGGGAATGCAGGGTTGGCTGTAAATGTGTTGGAGGGGCTTTAGAATGTCTGTTCCTCCCAGATCAGCACCCATCTCCTCAACTTTTTTCAGAGCCTCTTCCATGGTCTTCTGGCTGTATTCCACACTCTGACTGCCACCACACCCATACATATACAAGCATTAATACCTTAAACAGGAACACATTTGTTAGACTGAGTGTCATGAGCCAGTGACTTACGGGAAGATGTGTTCATAACTGGACCCAAAACTGTAGATGTTGAAATAGCAGCCTATTGGTAAGCTCTTCAACAGGAGCAGCAAAGTATCCTTAAGGGAAGAGAGAAAAGATAGTGAAGGCCACTGTGTCAGAGGGACACTGTGAATGATTTAATGACAGAACTAACAAAATTAATACCCTGGCACTCTTTATACGGGATCCATCCATACTGCCAGATCTATCGAGTAAGAACACAAACTCTCCACATGAGGCAACTGAAGACATCACAGCTTGGGGGAACTCAGGGTACAGGCTCAGCATCACCACTGGATCACCCATCAGAGAACCTGAAAGACAGAGGAGAGACAGAAAAATGAACACAAATCTGGATTTGTATTGTTTATTCCAACATAAGTAATGTATAAGTTGGAAGATGATGATAATGAACTTCTTGCAAAGTAACACCTTCACTAATTAGCACTCACCAGGCTTGGCAGAGGCTTGTCCTGCCTCCACCACAGCAGTGGGATGGTGGGCATCTTTGTAATAAATCAGCAGTTCAACATCTCTGTCAAACTTGTGTCCTGTAGCCAACTTGACCTGCAGTTCACAAAACACAATCATACATATAAATAAAGTGATATATTATGTTCTCAGTATTGACGAGGAATCACACAGCAGACACATCAGCCCTCTACCTACCGTAGCCTGGGTATGCTCTGTGTTGAGGTACTGAAGAGCGTCCAGAGGACAGTTGGACTCTACTTTAGAGACTGGACGAGGAGAGGACACCCGGGCAGAGAAAGACAGACTGTAGGGCACCAAAGAGGCTGGAACAGAGGTCACCTGGACACAAACGTCTCCACTTCCTGTGAACAAGATCAGAAATGAAATGAAATCATGTTTGAAATGAAGTAATTGAAGAGGCAGTAGGCCATTGAATCCTTTGGTCCAGTTGTAACTGTGAATGACCCAGGGAGACCAGAGAAAGGAAAGTGCAGTTACAATAATATTGGCGCTATCGAATACAAGACTTTTAGTGATTTTGAACAAGAATCACAAATGCAGAAACAGTACCCAATAAACCTTTTTCTTTATAGATAACTAATTATAATGTTTTTTTATATATTGTTTAATTTTCAGTTCTGTCATTTGATTGAAATTGTAATGCTGATAACATAAAACAAAAGAAGTGCATGAACACCTATGCTTCTAAGATAACATCTCAGTACGTTTTTCTTGGGAAGTTGCACGACCATTTACCGTAGAGACTACAGTACAGGTTTGAGACATTGTGTTGTCCCAGTGTAATAAAAAAAGCATATTTATTTTCACAATTTACTGTTGGGCATGTGACTGTTGGGCAGGTGTGGTGTGCATTAAACTGAAGTTTAAAGTCCTGATGACAGTGTTGGCTGGGTTTCCTACCCCGAGGTTGGTAGCGAGGGTTGAGCACAGCAGGCAGACAAAACCTCAGCCCATCATCAGCCTGCACAGCCAGCTCAGTGACGTACTCCAGCCTGATGGAGGCGCTCTCTCCTGGACGCAGACTGCCCACACTCAGAGAGAATATATCTGGACTCTGATCACTCTCCTGCAGCAGGAAGGCCTGCTGACCAGAGCTCAACGCGTCATCATACTCCTCACGAGCCTGGAGGACAGATGACACATGTGGGTAACATTCAGACTTTTTTGTATTGAGTAAATTTTCACTGTCCAGCTCACCTTCTGTTTCTCCTTCACCTCAGCTACAATCTCTGTCTGTCCGATCTTAGCACTGAAGTGACAGACAGCAGCATCTCCAGGCAGAGGGAAGACAAAAACAGCCTCCAGTGGTTTGTTCTCCTTGTTCTCATAGTTCAGAGTGGAGACCACTGTAGCCACATGGGCCCGCACCTCCACCTCCACCTCCACACTCTTCAGAGGAACTGACCAACAAACAGGATACAATGCACAAATGGTTAATGATTAACAATGATACTTCATTATTCTTATTTAAGTTGTTCCCTATTATGTTTAATTTGGATTATAAGGGCTCTTTTGCTCCCTCACTGTGGCCCAAACACACACTTACATGGCAACCTATCTGCACACATGAAGACACACCAGCACAATCAGAACCACCCTTGTTCATACACTCCGGTGACAATAAATTTATATATACAAGAAAATGCACTATATATATGTGTAAATACACTATATATACTATTTGTAACGTTTTAATGTTTATGAAGCTCTGTCATTTTTCATTCAATGGTCTTAAATGACTTGTTACAGCAAAAGAGACTAACAGTGAAAAGAACGTCATTCATATAGTTTTATTAAGGCCTTTGCCCCGGTTTGATTGATCCCTCACAGTCACAGAATTTTTCCGGCAGGTAGACGGCGCTACAGTCACATATTTTATATTTCCTTGTTACACCGAAAAAGCCTGTGTTTGTATTCAGCCTTTTGAGCCAGGTAAAAGGAAGCAGGAGATTTCTTTATATAGGCCTTTTATATTTTAGTGTTATTTTAGAAGTTATCTGTCGTAGTAATATTCCCAAGGTTGTGGTGACTGACGTTGCACTCTCTGATCATTCCTGTGTTTTCTTCAACGGCTCTATCTCTGTGCCAAAAAGTGTCCAAACAAAGTTAATCAGAAAACCGTATATCACTGAAAACACTAGTGAAACATTTATTCAGCTTTTCTCCTCCACTCGCCCTCTCTGGGCTCTCAGTCACTGAGCTTGTAGATAATTTCAAATGTAAAATTACAAATATTATTGATGCCATTGCTCCCACTAAGGTCAAAGTGGTCTCCGGTAAGAAAAGATCTCCAATGAGACAATTACAAAGTCAGCCTATTATGATCTCATATATCAAGGGTTAAAGGACTTATGTGTTAGCAGGATTTGAAGAAACTTGTCCATTCTTTCATCTTCAGTAGACTTGACTACTGTAACGGTGTCTTCACAGGTCTCCCTAAAAAATCAATCAGACAGCTGCAGCTGATTCAGAACGCTGCTGCTCGAGTCCTCACTAAGACCAAGAGACTGGATCACATCACTCCAGTTCTGAAGTCCTTACACTGGCTTCCTGTGCCTCAAAGAATTGATTTCAAAGTACTTTTTGCTAGTTTATAAATCACTAAACGGTTTAGGGCCAAAATACATTTCTGATCTGCTACTACACTATGACCCCCCCAGACCTCTCAGGTCATCTGGGACAGGTCTGCTTTCTGTCCCCAGAGTCAGAACTAAACAGGGGGAAGCAGCGTTCAGTTTCTATTCTCCTCATATCTGTTCTTTTAAATCAAGGCTGAAGACTTTTCTTTTTGATGTTGCCTTTCTTTAAATGGCTGTTCAATTCTTTAATGTTTAATTTCATATACTGCACTGTAACTTTTATCCTTGTGTTGTATCTGTTTTTATTTTTAACTGCTTATTGTTGTGTTTTATCTGTTTTTATTTTGTAACTGTTTTTGTGTAAAACAAAACCTCAACTCCCCTTTTCAACCGTCCAGCACCCCTCTAACCCCCTTACCAACCCCAAACCCTTTGAGGATCCATCGCTGTCTCCACTCACCCTTTCCCCTCTTTCCCCTACCCCCATGTTGAAGTTCACTGACCAGATGAAGCAGCTGGTAGATGTTGGAACCAAATTTACACCCCTTCCTTCCCCCATCGCTCAACCCCGGGCAAAATTAAAACGGCAGATTCCTCTGCCAGGATGTCAGCAAACTCCTTCCCCCAAGACTGATAAGGACGCGTGTGTGCAAAATCCAGCAAGCATTAACTGATATGTGCCGGGCCTAGGCTGCAAGGCTTATAACACTCATGACTCTTTCCAAGACAAGCCCGGGTCCTGTGTTTTCAATTCTTCCTCAATTTATGCTGTGATAGGCAATAGAAAAAGAATGGCGAATAAGCACTTAACTGCAAACTTAGCAAATTTAGCATCCATTCCTCGTCAGCCACAGACTGTCCCAAAAAATGAAAACACACTAACACTAGCTTTACTAAACGTCAGGTCTTTGGCAGGAAAATCATTTTTAATCAATGATTTTATTATTAATCACAATCTAGATTTTATGTTTTTAACTGAAACCTGGTTAGATCATAATAACAGCGCTGCTGTTCTCATCGAGTCAGCTCCCCCTAACTTCACTTTTATGAGCGAGAATAGAGTGAATAAGAAAGGAGGTGGAGTCGCCATTTTGTTTAATGACTCATTCCACTGTACGCAAATATGTTAAGGAAATTTTGCCCTTTTTGAATATGTGGCTCTTCAGTTATAATTTCTTATGCAGCACTCTAACTTTTTATCTTGTGTTTTATGTATCTTAATGTTTTTATTTTTATCGGTTTTTATTTATTTTATTTTTATTTTTTAACTGTTTTTTAACTGATTTTGTGTAAAGCACTTTGAATTGCCCTGTTGCTGAAATGTGCTATACAAATAAAGCTGCCTTGCCTAGTTTTGGCTGATACTGGGGCATGGCCATCACAGGAAAAAAGTAAATTAAATGAAGAACATCTAAAAGGCAAAGGGAAAGTGAAAGACAACAGCGATAACATGAGTCAACTTTGGTCGGGCTGTCAACTGATGGAGATAGTTCCTGTATTGTAAATTATTCAAAACCCACCTTGAATTGGCATTCAGGTAGCCTATATAATATGTCTAGCCTATTTCATTCATAAAATAACTTTATATGTGCAAGAAAGTTATGCTACATATAACCACTTTGAACATAAGCAAACATATGCAGTAAACCATGATACTGTTGATTTCACAGGGTGCTATAAACACCTAAATAGAAAAAAATATGTTATTTAGGTTCTGAATGGAGACCAAAATAGTTAGGTTTTATTGTTTGCTAACAAATCTTTACCTGGTTCCTTCTCAGCATTTAACAGACCACAGCAGTTCATCTTTGAGCCTGTAACAGAAAGGGAGATGTCCATTTTCCATTTTCTAAAACTAATTACCAATGAAGGTTTTTAGGCAAGGCAAGGCAGCTTTATTTGTATAGCACATTTCAGCAACAGGGCAATTCAAAGTGCTTTACACAAAATCAGTTAAAAAAACAGTTAAAAAATTAAAATTAAAAAACTAAAAACCAATAAAAATAAAAACATTAAGAGACATAAAACACAAGATAAAAAGTTACAGTTCAGCATTAGAAATTAATAAAAAAATATATATATATATTTAAAGAAAGGCAACGCCAAAAAGAAATGTAATGAAACTTGGAGATATATATACTGTGTACACACACACACACACACACACACACACACACACACACACACACACACCCCTAAACCAACCTGAACTCGTCTTCAACTTCCGGGGTTTTCTTTTACCCATTCCAGATATGGCTCAAGAAAAAAACACTTTCTGACTGCGTCATGTTTGATACTTTAATAAATACCTACCTTTGAAGAAAATTATTCTGTCCAGTTAGTTTTCCCCGGCTGCAGATATGTAGCGTTAACTTCAACGTTAAACGTTATAAAACAAGAACAGGACAACACTGCGCACAGCTGTAGTATGCCTATTTTATTTTCATGGGACGGTGAAAGCATGTGGAAGGCTTAACCCGCGCTCTTCTCCCTCTGATTGGCTAATAACCTCCTTGTTGCCTTTCGTTGATTGGATTCTGAGGCAAGATGCGTGGGTTCGGTTAGCCTAGGCCAGTCAGAGGCAGAGCCAGGCGGGGAATGCCTTCGCCATCCTCAAAAAAACAACACTGACACTTCACAGCTGTAGCTGCTCAATTACGCTTGTGTAGCGCACTTTTGAAGGACTGGCAAAGCGAGACTACGTCTGTGAGGTGTGCTTCATTCCTGACATGCATCGGGTGGTGGAGCTTGTTTATATTAATACAATAATATATTGCACTTTTCCTGTAACTAGTTTGGGGTTTCATTGGTCAACTACACATACCTTCCTGCTTTATCTCGTTTAGGCCTACTTAAATGATATAACAGGCTAATATTAACACACCTAAAGTGTCTAATGGTGCCACGTAGACTAACATATTCTCTGATTTTCAGTGGTAGCTTCTGTCCTAGGCCATGTTTCCTCACTATCAACAATGTAAATCTAAATCAAACATGAAAGCAGACTTCTCAGCCCAACAGCTGGGAGCTGATTTTGTTATAGAAAAAGTAAGTCAAGTGTTGTTTGAGCAGGTTTCCTGAGCAGGTTTTATATTCAAAGAAAGCTGTTTGAAGATGTTACTAAACTGAAGTCACATTCTTGACATGTCAAATGTCAATCGTAAAAAAACAGATGCAGCAATGAAAGCAAGTTAATGCTCTCAGCCCATTTGCAGTTTCTCATTTGTTTTAAAATGGAAAAGATTTACCAAACATACCCATGATTGTCTTTTAATAAAATATTATATTTTTAGCATTTAACAACAGCTCCAATGAGCCTCTGTCAGCATGGTACTCTAGCTCTATAGTATGTCTGTATTTCATGCATATAGAGCATTGACTGAACCGCTGATTTAAGAATGAACACAATCTAATATCTTAGATGACAAACTAATAGTCAATAGCCATATTCATTAGTTTTTAGCTAAATGTAATAAAAAAGAGCTCCTGGTTAAAATGACAAAGCCTTCAACTTTTTTATTGAAGAAGCAGTAGTAGATCCTGACAGTATTTAGCATAGAACATAACCAGAGAAACAGAGGAACATGGTGCAGCTTTTTTACTGATAAAAGAAACCCTCTGAACAAAGTCATTGTCCAACTCAACAATAACTCCCATATTCATTTACTAATCCATGAATAAGAGACAAACAATATTTTACTATATAATTAACAGTAAACAGAAGGTTTTAACACTTATTAATCATCATTTTGCATCATTAATGCCAGCTGTAATTTCTGCATCTAAAAACTGTGACTCAGACACATCAGATGCTAATGTAGTGGAATAGACTAGAGGCCTGTAGATACATTAGCATTAACCTACTTTTACTATTTAGCATCCACCTAAGTGCATGCATGCCTAATGTATTTACTGTTTACGGTACACGCATGAACAAATGTGTTGTAATTTTATTTGAACTTCTATGCACAGTTCTTAATTTATTTATTCATAATCATAATTTAGCCATACATGTTGACTTTGTCCAAACATTCAAGTTAAATTAAGTAAAAACAGTTTCAGGTAAAAAAAGACACTGTGAAGCTGCAGAGGGTAGAATGCAAAAATAATCTGAAGTAGAGTGAGACCTCTTCCTGCAGCTCTCCCTCTCCCCTCTCTCTTTCTCTCGAGCCAAGACAAGATGCAGACGTCTTGTATCTAGATCTATCTAGGAGTCTAAAGTATTATGGCATTTTTTTTCCCAATGATGCAAAAAAAAGTGCTGATCACAGCTTTAAAGGCTCAAAACAGACAAACTCTATTTGTGCAGTTGCATGGCTGATGGATGAATTGCAGTTGAGATATAGTGAGGATAATAAGGAACAAATAAGGAATTAGGAACATATCTCAACAAAAAATGTAAATAGTGCAAAGAGTGAAGTGCACTGCAATGTCAAAGTACAACACTTAATTTTGTAGTATGGAGTAGATCTGCGTCTGTGTACCATTAAGGGGAGTAGCTTTAATGAAAACCTAAGAGTCCCAGGGCGTCTTTCTGCACGCTGCAACCCAACAGAGCATTTCCAGCTTCCACACACTCTGTCACACATAAAGCTGAAAGAAAAACAAAAAACAAGTCATCAGAAGAGAATGGATTTCTGATTTTAACCAGCACACACTTAAACAGATTAGGACTTATTATACGTATATTATTACTATTCTGGGCACGGAGCCATGACACAGCCTTCATCGCCAGAAGCTTCCACTCTTCCTGAGCATCCATCTTGAAACCATGGAGCCAGAGCAGAGCCAGAATGGTGGCCCACACTTCATGTTTCACCTAATTCACCAAAGCAAAGAAAAACAGATGTTGAAAAGAAACAAAAATCAAAGAAAACAAAGGAGAAGCAGAATTATAGGGGAAAATATGACAGCACAGTTGTTAACTGTTATTAATTAACAATATTATATAGCCTACTAAATAAAATAAGACTTTTAGACTCATCTCCATTCATTGTTTGTATCTTAGCTTACCTTTATTATTATATACATAGCTTTGTTGTTATTTCCTCTTTCAAGTTGTATTTATTTTCTCTTTTGTCTGGAGTGCTTCATTACATCAATTTTTTAATAATACCATCATTATAAATTATGTCATGAAACATATTATTAATTTCTGATGTTGACAGAGACTCACTGCTGAAGGTTTTGTGTTCTTAACCTCCTTGCTGGTCTTTCCCAGTGCCGCAGCCAGAGCTGGCTCCAGCACCCAGCAGCCAGATGCCTTCTGGAGGGAGACCAGCTGCAGCAAATCCTCTCTAGAAGTCAGTTGGTGCCCACATATGTGTAAAACTAAAATAAAGTGTAAATATAACAAATATGTAACATTTGAAAGAATAAAAAGTAATATGAAGTGAAAAGAACAACATTTAAGCTGCATTAATTGATTTTGGCCACATGCAGACAGAAAAACTCCACACTAAGATGACATACCATGTTTGTGCAAACCTTCATGTCCGTGCATGGCCACTTCAAACTCTCCAGCTGATAAGTCTGAGGAAATAAATCAAAGAAAGTGCAAAGGTAAAAATGCCCCAGTGTCTTATTCTACTGGTATAAGTATTTGTTTTTGTCTTTTTGATACTATATAGCAGCTGAGACTATTTAATCAGCTATTTACAGCCAGTGATATTTCAGGTTCGTATCCATGTACTTTATTTGTCGAAATCATGCTATTGCTTGCATATTTGATTCTGGCTTCTAGTTTCCCAAATTATGCAACTTAAAAATGTAAAGCTGGCTTGACTAGAAGAAAACATTATAAATCAATGCATTTTTATGATTAACCATTTTTATTTATTTAACACAAAACAAACAATTCACCAGATAAACACACACACACACACACACACACGCACGTCATCACCACCCAACCACACAAAAACAAAAAAAAACAATATTGAAGGTATACCACAGATAATAACAACTTGAACAATAAACTGTAAATAAACATATATAAATGACAAATTATATAAATGTATAAATTACTACACCATAAGCAAATGATACATGTCTCTCCCCAGTGCATTGCTTCGGGGGCCCCCTAGAAAGCCAAAGGACCCTCCCCATATTCCCGTGTAGATATCCAATTGGGCAAAATGTTTGGATGACATCTTTTCAAACACCAAACAATAAAATTGGGCTGAATGGAACCTTGTTCCCTGCAATCTGACATATATCCTAGTTCACAATTCCTGGACCTTGTTACAATAAAGGATCATAGGACATGAAGCAATAGGCCATCCTTTGTCTTAAGTTTCCAACAATTTGGCAAGTCTGTCAATCCAAGTTTAAACAATCGGGAGGGAGTCAAGTCGAAGCAATGCACAATCTTGAACTGAATGAGAAGTAACCTCACATCGTGTTAACATTTAATATTTCTACAAATTTGATCACACTCATAATCCAGTATTATATTCAGATCCCATTCCAATTTGTTTTTAAGGACCAACCAGGCGCAATCCCCCAGGTTCTAAATAGAATAATACACAGCAGCTACATGACCTTTACCATATTTCATCAACACCTTATCGAAACATGCTGGTGCCTTTTGGGATCCTCAAACATTTATGGAATTGTTATGTAACACATGGACATTAACTACCACAGTGCCATGTCTTTAGACAACATTACAATTAACAGAGCATGTCAACTCTGGCTCTCTTTCACACAAACACAAAACACAGAGTCACAGCAGCACATGCAAGTCATGATGTTTTTAACAGAAATATGATTTATCATAGTTTTTTTTGATGAAATGAAGAAGAAGGCAGACTAGCCATCTCTATCACACATACATTTTGTATGTATGTATGTACTGAGCTGGGAATACGCCATCATTTTGAACGTGAACATTGTAGTTGAACTGAGCTGCTATCTTGCTTCTTAATTTGTTCTTGGAAAAATATACTCACTGGGTGTGGGAACATTTCTGAGGACCAGAGGTCCTTGAATCACCTCTCCATCTTCTTTGTTGATAGCGATGAAGGCAGTGAAAGCACTGCTCACTCCTGATTGGATACTGAGCTCCAACACTTTCTTCTTCACTTCTCCATCTTGCTCTCCTCCTCTTTCTTCCTCCTCCATCTCCAGGGAGTGAATCAGAGTCTGAGCAGCCAACCTGTGGACTGTTAATCTGCAGACAGGACAAAGATGCAAACACAGGTGTTCACTGTTGGATTCAAATGTTGTTTTACTATACCGTGTCTATTTTAGGTTACGTTGTAAACAGCATATTTCATAGAATAGCCCACATAGGTACAATTGCAGTTGATTGAAAACCCTGTATGTGCTGCTTAAAATCAACCCAAGCACTTTAAAATTGTATTACCCCATTTCAAATGTATTCATATTACCAAAATAAACTTTGCATTCCAGTCAGTAACTTCTTTTGTCTGACCCAAACCCTTTTTTTACCCAGTGTCCTCTGCAGGTTTGAGACTGAAGTGGACCTGATTCTGAGACGGATGACCTGCCAGGCTGTACTTCACCGTCACACAGCCCTCCGCTGCCTCTGAACTCTGGGGAAAGCATTGCTGTATTAAAATCCTCTAATTTTCATAATAACACAAAAATCACTGTAATCCATATTTTTTCAAACCTGACACATCTATTCAAAGAGATACAGTGGGGTTCGAAAGTTTGGACACCCCAGGTAAAACATTTTATTAATATGCATAAAGAAGCCAAGAAAAGATAGAAAAATCTCCAAAAGGCATCAAATGACAGTCATGTCACAAAAAGTGACATGACATAAAAAATCATTTACACTTTCAAAATAACAGAAAACAAAAAAATGGCGGCTGCAAAAGTTTGGCCATCCTGCAGAGTTTATAGCATGCACCGCCCCCTTTGGAAAGCTGAGACCTGACAGTGTCATGGATTGTTCTCAATCATCGTCTGGAAAGACCAGGTGATGTCAATATTAAGGTTTTAAATGCCCAGACTCATCTGACCTTGCACCAACAATCAGCACCATGGCTTCTTCTAAGCAGTTGTCTAGAAAACTGAAACTGAAAATAGTTGACGCTCACAAAGCAGGAGAAGGCTATAAGAAGATAGCAAAGGGTTTTCAGATGCCAATATCCTCTGTTTGGAATGTAATTAAGAAATGGCAGTCATCAGGAACAGTGGAAGTTAAAGCAAGATTTGGAAGACCAAGTAAAATACAGAACACCTTGCAGGAGTGTGAGAAAAGCAAGTCAAAACTCACGTTTGACTGCATAATCCATCCAGAAAGACCTGCAGACACTGGAGTTGTGCTACACCATTCCACTATAAAGAGATACTTGTACAAATATGGTCTTCATGGAAGAGTTATCAGAAAAAAACCTCTTCTACGTCCTCAGCACAAAATCATCATTTGAAAAATGAATGAAATTGTTCATGTTCATTGCAAATGAACATATAGACAAGCCTGATGCATTGTGGAAACAAGTTCTGTGGACCGATGAGGTTAAGATAGAACTTTTTGGCCGGAATGAGCAAAGGTACGTTTGGAGAAGAAAGGGCACAGAATTTAATGAAAAGAACCTCTGTCCAACTGTTAAGCATGGGGGGGATCAATCATGTTTGGGGTTGTATTGCAGCCAGTGGCACAGGGAACATTTCACGAGTAGAAGGAAAAATGGTTTCAATAAAATTTCAGCAAATTTTGGACGCTAATTTGATGCCATCTGTGAAAAAGCTGACGTTAAAGAGAGGAGGGCTTCTACAAATGGATAATGATCCTAAACACACCTCAAAATCCAAGGTGGATTACATCAAAAGGCGTAAACTAAAGGTTTTGCCATGGCCTTCACAATCTCCTGACCTCAACATAATTGAAAATCTATGGATAGACCTTAAAAGAGCAGTGCGTGACAGACAGCCCAGAAATCTCAAAGAACTGGAAGACTTTTGTAAGGAAGAATGGGCGAAGATACCTCAAACAAGAATTGAAAGACTCTTGGCCGGCTACAAGAAGCGTTTACATCTTTTCTTGGCTTCTTTATGCACATTAACAAAATTTTTTACCTGGGGTGCCCAAACTTTCGAACCCCACTGTATGTCACTATAAGATGTTGCTGCTCTTACCTGTCCAGTGAGCTGGGCATAAACCAGTGACCTTTGACCCTGAAAAAGTGCTGTGATTGGTGGAGAGAGAGCAGTGACAGACACTCCCTTTGGCAAATCCCACTTGACTGAGATGTCCTTCACAGTTGGGTGCAGAGCAAAATGCAGCGACTGCATCACCTAATGAGTAAAAACTGTTTACAAAAACTTGGCAGAGGCACTGGGTTTTTTTCTCAATGTAGTCACTTACATCTGTAATCATGTCTTAGCATTTTTCATTTCAATGTGTATAACTACTGTGATGTCTTACTTTGGGTTGCATCCTGTCAGTCCCTGTGATGAACTGAGCGTGACCTCCACCTTCCTTGGCCAACCCGTTGATAAGAGCAGAGCTGGCCCCTTTCCCAATCCCAAAAGAGAAACACCTACAATACAGTAGCTTTCTTTAAATACACAAAGCATTATAACATGAAACATATGCTGGTAATTGGGCGGGTGTTTGTTATGCTTTGTGTTCTTGTGACTTTACCTGTGAAAACCTGAATTCTTCTTTACCAGATTTATAACTTCTTTGGTGTTCTCCACCTCTCCGTCAGTAAAGACAAATAGCTAGGGAGAAGAATTTACACATCCCACTAAGTTACATCACATCATACACAGAAGCATGTAGCTTGTGCTGAAAGGGATCCACATCATTTTCTGAGAGTTGTGTTAGATTATTGTTTCAGTAGTGTAAAAGTACTAATTTCAAAACTACTTAAAGTATAAAAGTAAAAGTTATATGAGGAAAAAAAAATAATATCAATATGCTTTTTCAAATTAAACTGCAAGTTTTGGAAACAATTAGCTTGAGGTACTTGGGTGCGCAGAGCTTGCAGCGCTTTTGAAAGGAGTTGTTTTTGCATCCAACCATTTTGAAAAATTCTTCCAGGTATGGCCAGGGATGTAAAAGAGTTGGCTGGTCTTCTTCGTTACCAACCTCCTCGCTGATGCTTGGTGGGGACATTTTGCTTGAGTTCTCTTGCATCTCAGCCATTGATATCTTCGCACTAGGCTACATTTGTCTGCTATTTCCATGCTGGAATGTGACGTGATTTGTATCATGTGCAGGTGCACAACAGGGTGTTGGAATGGTATATGTTCATACTTCTCATCCAACCACAATCAAATTCACTTTATCCGGATGGCGCGATTTCTCTGGATAGATTTTTTTATTGTTTTTTTTTAACAATGACAAGCCTGAATGAAAAAAAAGCCAAACTGAAATAGGAGTAAAAGATGTAAAAAGTACAAAGTACAGATAATTGCGTGATAATGTAGGCAGTTGAAATAAAAAAGTCTGCTGTAAAATAATTACTCCAGTTAAGTATAGATACCCAAAATTTCTACTTAAGTAAGGAAACAAAGAACTGTATTTGTACTTCCTTACTTGACACCTCTGTTTACTGGAACAGTTTTGGGACCATTGATGGGGATTGCTATAGACAAAGTACACACGTCAATGTACTGTTAAAAGCAAATTACGCTTAACCATGTATCCAGCTAATTTAAATAGGTCACATTACGGTGTGAACTGTTAAGACCTGTCAATTACCACTTTTTAGGGCAGAATCTTGAGGGGCTACCAGGGTGTGGAGAGAGTCCCATATGGGGCCCTCTCATCAGAAACAGACATGTCTCTAAGCCATCTTTTCTAAACACAGAAGACCCAATTTCCAACAACTCACATGGGAACGCCTCATTTGAATGAAACTCCCACCTTTTGCATGACCTGATCTTAACCCAAGTGGTGTTAACTTGCTATTGGACTTCTGTGCTTGTTTTGGAATGCTGTTGTTTTGTTGCGCAGTAGGATAATGGAATAGTCCAATGTAGTGGGGAGTGGGGGGAGTTTCTCATCATGAATTAAACAATCGGATAGCTCTTTAGCGTATCAATGTTTAGAGATATAATTAATTGGTGAAAAGTAAGACAACAAATCGTAACCATAAGTTTATGAGGCGTTTTACGGGGCCTTTGGTAGCTTGGGGCCTAAGGAAATTGCCTACCTTTGCCTAATGGTACAGTAAGTCCGCCTCTGGTATGGAGAGTGTCCAGTATAGGAGCGTCAAGATTGTATTTTTGCTTTTTGTAAATAACATGGTTCTGCTGGCTTCTTCAGATAGTGATCTACAGTGGGCATTAGGATGATTTGTGGTCAAGAATAAAGCAGCAAGTTCAGATGATGGTCGGCACCTACAAGTCTGAGGCCATGGTAATCAATGAAATGCCCCCATTGGGTCAAAAGTTTGCCTTTTGCCTCTTATGCCCTAAAACAGCAGTGTCAAACTCAATTCCACAAAGGGCCACGCTGAAAAATAAGAATCACATTCAGGGCAGACATGTTTAGGTTATTCACATGCTATTATTTCATCGTAAAAGTCAAGCATCTTGTATTGTATTATTGCATGTCTTATATAATCTTCTCACTTACAGCTTGGTTGACATAAAGACCCAAAGTAACTTAGCCATCAATGAAAGAATGACAAATAAAGCTGAACAAAAACATTGGAGAAAAAAACCTTGTAAAACGGGCCAAAAACATTGGCAAAGGTTGGAAAAAACATTGAAAAAAACTACAAAAACTATTTGGGCCAAAGTCTATTGTGCATTTAAATTGACATGCAAGCCGGATCAAACTCTGTGAGGGGCCCTAGAAGAACTCAGCTGAGATGGTCTGCATTGTCTCCCTATTGAGGTGTTCTGGACAGGCATATCTAACTGGAAAAGGATGTTGGAGGGGTTTATATATCCCATCTGGCCTGAGAATTGCCTCAGGATGCCCTAGCTGGAGGACAAGGCCGAGAAGAAGAATAGGCTACCTTTTTCCACCACAACCTGGACCATACAAAATTACCAGGTAAGCCATGAAACAGAAACATACTTGGTTCTAAGATGTCTAATCTCAGTGTAATGTCTAAGACCAAAGTTAAACCAAAATACCAAAAAACACTTGCTTCATGCTGAAATACCACTAAATATCACTCTTCCACTTGTTTGCGTCTTTTCTCCCACCTTTGCACTATGACCACTGGGACACAAAAAATACCAAACAGACGGGCAAAGTCAATTTAAAGAAAAATTCCAAACAATCACAGGATTCTAGTTCTGTCAGAGAAAATTATTATTATTTTGTTATTTATTATTAGTGTCAATGATGTAATTTTATGTCATTTTCACTGGCTCATGGTTCTTTTTTAACCTGTGTGTGTGTGCTTATGTGTGAGTGTGTGTACGTGCATGCATGCATGAGTGTGTGTGTGTGTGTTACTTGTCTAGGTTGACTGGAAATGCAGGGCTGACTGTAAATATGTTCGAGGGGAATCAGGATCTCTGTTCTTCCCAGATCACCATCCATCATTTTAACTTCTTTCAGAGCCTTTTCCATGCTCTTCTCATTGTACTCCACACTCTTACTGCCATCACACACATACAAATGAAGGATGTCAGATGGTGGGTGGTTGAGTAACACTACCATCTTCTACACAGCAACTTGGAATTCACATCCAGTCTGAGACCAACTTTTCTAAAGTATAACCACACTTGTGTATGTTTAATTCATTCATAAAATGTTAGCAAATGAGTGGCATTAAATTAAATTAAATGTTAAATATAATCAATTGTGTTGCAGAATCAGCCAATATCAATGATCTGTCTGCCGATAGAGCTGACATAAGTTACACATGTACAATCAGTGACATCAAGTGACATGAGCCAGTGACTTACGGGAAGATGTGTTCATAGGTGGACCCAAAACTGTAGATGTTGAAATAGCAGCCTACTGGTAAGCTCTTCAACAGGAGCAGCAGAGTATCCTTAAGGGAAGAGAGAAAAGATAGTGAAGGCTACTGTGTCAGAGGGACACTGTAAATGATTAATTGACAGCGCTAACGCATAATGAATACCCTGGCACTCTTTATACGGGATCCTGCCATACTGCCAGATCTATCCAGTAAGAACACAAACTCTCCACATGAGGCGTCTGAAGACATCACAGCCTGGGGGAACTCAGGGTACAGGCTCAGCATCACCATTGGATCACCCATCAGAGAACCTGAAACACAGAGGAGAGACTGAAAAATGACCACAAATCTAGCTTTGTATTATTTATTCCAACATATGTAACGTATCAGTTGGAAGATGAAGATAATGAATAACAATGCAAACTTACCAGGCTTGGCAGAGGCTTGTCCTGCCTCCACTACAGCAGTGGGCTGGTGGACATCTTTGTAATAAATCAGCAGTTCAATGTCTCGGTCAAACTTGTGTCCTGCAGCCATCTTGACCTGCACAAAACACACACTGCTTTCATTACTGAGGTATAATCACACAGCAGACACATCAGCCCTCTACCTACCAAAACCTTGGTTTGGTCTGTGTTGAGGTACTGGAGAGCATCCAGGGGACAGTTGGACTCTACTTTAGAAACTGGACAAGGAGAGGACACTCGAGCAGAGAACGAAAGACTGTAGGGAACCAGAGAGGTTGGAACGGAGGTCATCTCGATACAAACATCTTCATTTCCTGTAAATAACATGAGATAAGTTAGGGTATACTGTAAGTAAGTAAAATTTATTTATACAGTGCTTTTCACAGACAGGGTCACAAAGTGCTTTACAATGTGCATAGATGATAACATATACTAGAAAAATAGTCTAAGAATAACAAATACAACAGATAAAATTATTAATAAATAAAATAGGTTACCCAAAAGCTAGCCTGAACAATTGAGTGAACAAAACTGAGTCTGGGTGCCATAGTGGAAAATACTCAATCCCCACGTCTTCAGACGAGTGTGTTGTTTGGATAGCATATTTTGGTTAATAGACCAGAGAGACCTAGAGGGGGTGTGTAGGTGGGGTGACCAGACGTCCCAAAATCAAGCAGTTGTCCCGAATTCCGAATCTTGCCCTAACTGTCCTGAAAATCAGAGTAGACTCTTGAGTAGTTATAGTTTGATAGAACATGATCAAAACTGATCATGGCGATTGAGTCGCCCTGCAGCCATCACCCGTCGGCTGCTCATTGGCTGCATTGATAACATCCATTGCTATTTTTCATTCATTCGTTGTTGAAATGGAGGCTTAGGCTGTTCCGGGACCCAATGAACACGTAGCTATAAAAAAATGTTTTCAGTGGTTTTGAGGAGAAATATGAGAGAGAATCATTGATTATTGTTACAGGTAGGCTACATTAAACCATGTTAAGCTTTTTCCTCGCCATGAATGAAGAAGAAAACTTTATGTGAGATAACTTCTATAATCGTTGGATTTCGGTTTAGTTTTTTTGACAAGCTTAAGTGTTCATGAAGATATGGCCATGAGAAATTTGGTGATAATCGTTGTTTAGGTACATTAAACCATGTTAAGCTTTTTTTCATGTTAAGCGCTTTAGAATGTATGCATGCAACAGAGAAGCGTGTAGCCAGTGCAGCAGAGCACAGAGCGGCAGTTTTTGTGGATTTGTTGGCATCTGTCACTGAAGAATTATACGTGTTATGAACTTTATTTTGTTTAAACTAAGGTTTTCAAAAAAATCGGTGGTAAGTATTTTGCCTGAAGCTAAAATGAAACTGAATGTCATCTGCATAAAAGTGATAAGATATGTTAAAATTGTGAATAATCTGACAAAGAGGCAACATGTATAAAGTAAACATTACTGGGCCCAACACTGAACCCTGTGGAACACCACAAGACAGGGGCGATGATGCAGAGTGGGAAGCCCCAATAGAGACATCAAAACTTCTATCTGGAAGATAGGATGTAAACCAGTCTAGGGCCACTACTGATATGCCCTTTATATTAATATATATTAATGTAATATCTTAGTCATGATATGGTGGTCGACTGTATCAAAGGCAGAACTAAGGTCTAGAAGTACTAACAATAAGCATAGACCTACGCCTGAGACCATCTGAAGGTGATTATGGACTCTCACCAAGGCAGTCTCAGTCTCCTTGGTCGCCTGACTGAAATTTGTCATAAAGCTCCAAATTCTCTAAAACAGCTGTAAGTTGATTATTCAAAACCTTTTGAGATTTTGGGACAACAATGTCAGCTTTGAAATGGGTTGATAGTTCTTTAAAACTGTTGGGTCCAAATTAGGCTTCTTTATTATAGGTTGGATAGTGGCATGTTTAAAGTAGGACGGGACACAGCCTGTGGCAAATGAAGAGTTGACAATACCCCCTATACTAGGTTTAGCAAATCATGGAGGCTGATTGGAAAGACTCAATAGTAATAGGCCTAGGTGAAGGTAGGCAGTCTACATGAAGGTGTGGCCCAGGCTGAATATTTGATCTAATAGACTCTACCTTATCAATAAAAAATGACAGCAGCTTGTTGCAGTCATCTTGAGAGCATATTGTTGTCACAATGGCAGGAGGAGAGACAATGGTATTTATCGTATAAAATAAAACCTTGGGGTTTCTCTTGGAAGAAGAGATTAAATTAGAAAAATAGGCAGACCTGGATTTCTTGACTAAATTATTAAAATCCTGCATAAGGTCCTTAAGATACAGACAGTGTACTTCAAGCCACAGGCGTTCAGTCAAACGTCACCTCCTCCTTAGATTTTATATTTAAAGGAGCCACTTCGTCCAACACAGAAAACCAGAAGTTGTTAAAGCGCCCATATTATGTTCATTTTCAGGCTCATAATTGTATTTTGAGGTTGTTTCAGAATAGGTTTACATGGTTTAGTTAAAAAAACAAAAAAAAACATATTTTTATTGTACTGCACATTACTGCAGCTCCTCTTTTCACCAGGTGTGTTTAGCTCTCTGTTTTTGCTACAGAGTGAGGCATCTCACTTCTATCCCGTCTTTGTTGGGAGTCGCACATGCACTGTAGCTAGGTACTGTGCAGTAGCTACTAGCTAGAAGCTGTAGTTACTAGCAGTTAGCCACCTCGTTCTCAATGGCAAAACACTGCTACAACACACGAGTTCACCCTAATCTACAAAAGAAATTGTATAGAACTACTTACATGTCCCTCGTCTGCAGGTATTCCCCGCAAAGTTGGAAGTGTGCCCTCATTTAGAAGAAGTCTCCCCACTCATCTTGCCTTGTACTGACCGACGTTGGAGAAACAGCTAGCTGATTTGGTATTAGCTAAAGTGGTTAGCACACTAAATGTTTCGGCCGATGACGTAGACGGCCCTGCCGATTTTGAGCAGCTCACTTGGAAACTGAAGGCAGGATACATTCAGGAACCCAATGAAAACAGCATGAATGTTTTTTTTCCAAGTTTGTATGCTTATGGACACAAAATAACTAGAAAAAGTGTTTTTTATAATATGGGCACTTTAAAAGACTGCATTAAGGGCTCATCATCATTACTACCCATAGTATTAAAGTCACAGCCAAACTGGGAGATGAATTGTTTGTGCAAGACATTTCCGGCAGGGGGGGTCAGCAAGACACTAAAGCAACATTCTCACTCCCATCACGTAAAATACAGATGCCTGAACAGGTGCCTTTGGCATTGTTATTGACACTAAAAGTCTCCTCTCATATCAAAACATGTTTTATCTAAAGGCGCTTGGTCAGGACTACTGGCTTCACTTTTGATGCAGTTAGGCTAAGGATAAGATCGTGGGTGGGCTTATAAAAAGAATGTTTCTGTGACACTTGGGACAAAAAAATGGTACAGCTGGGTTTAGGAAAAGAAGAAAGCTACAGTTGGTTTTAGGAAAAGAACAGGACAGTTGGATAAAAGTAACACAGGGGACACAAACCCCAGCGTTTATGGTGAAAGTCCTGTGTTGTTTGACCCATCCACCAACCCTACCATCTCCACTACGCAGAATCTCGGGCTATCACACAGCTGCTGCCATGCCAGGTGCGTTCTACACTCGCTGAAGGGTGCTTTTTGCATCATATCTGACACTGATAACCAAGTGATAATGGGTTGGTAAGAGACATTACAAAGTGAGAATATTTGGCTAAGCAGAACTTTTGGTAAGAAACACTGAACGTAAACAAAACTCAGTACGGCATTTTAAAGTGTTAAGATATTATATCAGCAAAAATAAAGTTTTCTATAATATCACTATGGATTTTGACCTCAATATACCAGGTTGTTTAGTGTGTACCTGGCAGCACAATTGGAACACAAGTGTGGTGTGCACTAAGCTTAAAAGTAACAGATATGACCTACCCCGAGGTTGGTAGCGAGGGTTGAGCACAGCAGGCAGACAAAACCTCAGCCCATCATCAGCCTGCACAGCCAGCTCAGTGACGTACTCCAGCCTGATGGAGGCGCTCTCTCCTGGACGCAGACTGCCCACACTCAGAGAGAATATATCTGGACTCTGATCACTCTCCTCCAACAGGAAGACCTCCCTACCGGAGCTCAAAGCGTCATCATACTCCTCACGAGCCTGGAGGACAGATGTCACATGTGGGTAACATTCACTGGGTTTTCAGACTTTTTTGTATTGAGTAAATCTTCACCGTCCAGCTCACCTT
This sequence comes from Percina caprodes, assembly GCA_013375575.1. Lineage (NCBI taxonomy): Eukaryota > Metazoa > Chordata > Actinopteri > Perciformes > Percidae > Percina > Percina caprodes. Next base: position 499,620 of record JABXJD010000093.1, on the reverse strand, counting down.
CTGTTTCTCCTTCACCTCAGCTACAATCTCTGTCTGTCCGATCTTAGCACTGAAGTGACAGACAGCAGCATCTCCAGGCAGAGGTAAGACAAAAATAGCCTCCAGTGGTTTGTCTTCCTTGTTCTCATAGTTCAGAGTGGAGACCACTGTAGCCACATGGGCCCTCACCTCCACCTCCACCTCCACGCTCTTCAGAGGAACTGACCAACAAACACAAGAAAATGCAATGAAACACAACAATTTAGGTTTATTCTTACTTGAATCGTTTAATCCAGCGGTGTCTCTGCTAACCAAGCTGATAGTTAAACGCCTCTGTTTGCAAAGTATGCAAAGCAGGATAAAATTTGTGCCCAATAGCAATTACAGCTAACATATATGTAAGCCTTTGCATTTCAAGTTTACATGAATACAGAAAAGTGATGGAGAAAATCTAACAGCCCTGTACCTGGTTCCTCCTGGGAAGTTAGCAGACCCCAGCAGTTCGTATCCATCGTACCTGTACAACAATCAAAAGATTTGAGGACTTCCTGCTGTAGTGAGGAATGCTAACAACAACTTTCATTCTCGATGTTCTTCAGCAAATCAGCAATCAAATTTAGTGTTTTATAAAAACTAATAAATATATTTTCAGGTTATCTACAACGAACTGTAAGTAAGTCTAAAAGTATTTTCACATGAATGTCACGAAAAACATATTATAACCACTATGGGTATAACCATGCTATGACAGGACCACATGTGGGGGAAAACTACAAAAATGTATAACAATAGGCTCCATTTTATAAATTTACTGCACAAATCACCAAAGTTACAAACTAAGACATAGGCTACCCAGAGCAAGCTAAAGGTGCAGTCATGGACAGAGATGATTTAATTAAATTGTATTTTAGGCTGGGAATGAGTTACAAAGACATTCTAAAAAACCTTGGTATTGCAAGCAATCGTTATTATCGAGAGGCAGTTAAACAGAATATTGAGAGCCAGGATGTTTTACCAGCAAAGGTACTACTTGGATCACAGCTTTCGGTAAAACAATGTCGTCCATCAGAAGCTGAGTCCGCAGAGGGCGCTGCTGAACATCGTCTTCCTAAGGAGAAAACAGTAAACCGCTGGTGACCATATTAACCATCTCAGGCATAGTAACATATGTTTATCTGAAAGTTAATAAAATATGTTAAGCTACTTTCTTTGAAATATTGACCTACATTTAAACACCTACATTTAAAACTTAAAATAATCATTGTCTACTGTAAAAAATAAATAAGTAAATAACTAAATAGTTAATGGACCAGCACATTGGGTACATTTTCAGATTATGTGACCCCACTGTATCTGCTTAATAAAGGAGTTAAACTTCAAAATATTGTTTGGGGTTGCTATGTCATCTCTTCACACTAATCTGGACACATGTTTTCTTATTTATAGTCATCAAAGAGCCAGTACCTCAGAGGTTATATTATTGTTATATTGTTGTTATATTATAGTTAGGCTACGTTGTTATCCCCAAAATACTATTTTGTGGCCACAAATTAATTGCGGATGTCATGTCTGGGGCTCTGTAGGATCAGGCGTGAAGAGGATTTTTTATACCCCGCTCCCTGGTAAGGGCCAATTAAGTTTTGTTTGTCTTTTCTGCAGAAAATGACTGACCTTCCTTCAATTTCCGTTTCTTTTACACATAGGCACACAACAGGCACACATTTCTCATTGGACATCCCAGCAACCAACATCCCCATATAAGGTAACTCATCCTCCTCATGTTCTTCCAATCATTTATCTAAACAGTTGTTTGAGTGATTCCAGGAAATCATGTACATAACGACATCCAACGTCACGTAGGCTGGAGTAAGTCAAAGCAAGTTTCATAACAGTCTTGAGACCAGGGTCAATAAATGTTCACGAAAAATATGATAAACATTCAGTTAAAGTACTAGATTAAAATAGCAGTGTAAGAGATCAAACAAAAGTCACATGTTTATCATGTTTTGAGGGGGAGAACCACATTGTTACTGTTTTTTGTAGTATGGTTTTGAGTTTCTCACCAGTGTGTATGACTACGTTATAATTTGTGGGCTTTTGAGGGCTGTTTCAGGATGTTTCATTCAGATTGAATGGTTTTGAGTGGAGAGCTTCATTTTAACAGAAAATAGGAAGTTTGTGGAACTGGATGAAAAGTTATGAACAAGCCTTAAGCGTTTTGAGAAAAGGAGGCACAACTTTAAGAAATGTGTTTAAGAAATCAAGAAAAACTGTAACATCACAAAAGAGTTTATTCAATGATGGATCCAAATTCATTTTAAGTAGGTCGTACTGGGAGGGAATAACCGGGTAACCGAGTTGTACAAAAATACTACAGGTGATATTTGTAAGCAGGAATAAATCCATCTGGCTCCAAAAGAAAAAGAGAATGATGTCTGTTATAGATTTAGTCCTACATGAAAGATAGCAATGATTACAGTAGCATTTAGAGCCATATCTTTTTTTGCATTAACAGACTCATAGTTGAATGGGTTAAAGTAGCTTAACATAGCTGGACGAGGTGAAGCTAAATTGCTTCGTTTGGTATCCGCTCCTCTCCCGATACAAAACGTTTTTACAAACTACTTCTGGATGACAGTCAAGTGTCACATAAAGCCCTGGTACCCAGAGAGAAAGTATGCCATACACTTCAATTAAAAAAAATCGGAGAACTCCACAAACTGAAAAACTCAAATTGAATTGTCACAATATAGTATGTATGCAAAGTACGCAAAGCAGGATAAAATGTATGCCTGATGGCAATTACAGCTAACATAGCCGTTGTATTTCAAGTTTGCATAAGTACATGTTAGGTAATGAAGAAAGTCTGATATTTTTGTTTGTTTCCACTTGCTCTGTACCTGGTTCTTTCCGGGAAGATAGCAGACCACAGCAGTTCAACATCGTACCTGTACAACAATCAACAAGAAGATGTGAGGCTGTAATGATGTCAGGTGTTGCATGGGATGGTGGACCCAAGTGCTGAGAGTAGGCAGGCAAAGGTTTAGCTTGAGGGTTTATTTAAATAAAAAGCAAAGTACAAACAAACAAAGGAAGTCCTGAGAGGGAAAAGCAAAAACTAAATCCAAATTGTGAAAACAAGAACATGGAATCCAAAAACAAAAGCAGCGAGGAGCAAGGAACCAGACACTAACTGACACGAACAAACACAAACACTACAATTATCTGACAAAGGACAAGGGGAACACAAAGACTAAATACACTGGGTAACGATAGTTACGTATTGTAACTGCAGATTATATGAGTATAGGCACAGCCCACTAAGGGTTTATCCCTTTGCGCATGCGCAGTTGTGAAGATTTTCTTTCCCGCCCTTGCGTCTAGCATGGCCTTTAACTACGTCCACCAATACTGTGTATAAACAGAGTGGACCCGTTGCTAAGCTCCCAACATCAGCTTTTTCTTCAGCCTAATGTTCTAAGAGCAGGTGGCCCGAACCTTAGAGGGCTATGCCTATATTCATAGTATCTGGAGTTACAATATGTAACTATCATTCTATTTCTTATAGGTTTCGCCCTTTAAGTATCATGGTTGTAGAGAGTCCAGGAGGGAGGAAGAACAAAAAGTCCATGGACCCTGGAATGGAGGGCACCAGGGAGCAGGGACAGTGACCACTCAGGAACTGGGGCCAGTAGGTACTTGGGAACAGAGATGATGCGACCAGCAGCAAAGACTGACCCTTCCGGAGGCTGAACTGGCCAGCGAAGGTAGAGCTCCTCAGGTGACTGAGCAGGACATTGAGGGCTCTCAGGCGGCCGAACAGGGCAGAGTAGGCGGAGGTCGAGCAGGATGGCGTAGGTGGTACCCCTCTGGAGGCCAAGCAGTTAAGGACTCTCAGGCGGCTGAACAGGCTACCTGCCCGCAGAACAGGTAGCAGTAGAGCTGACAGAGAGTTCAGGGGAGCTGTTGGTTGCTGTGCTAGACCTTTCCCCTCCAGCAAGAAGGCTGGCTGCTTTGACCTACTTAACACAAATAACAGCATACTGAAACAAAGTCACAAACGTTTCTGGCTCTCCTTCAAGCTGAGGAATGACAGAATTGGGAGAAGTAGAAACAGGAGCAGGCTGGTTCATGAAAAACGAACCTGTAGCCCTAATGCTTGTAGGCCAAGAAACAGGCTTACATGAATTAAACTTATTAGCAGGTGGAGGAGTATGACTGGAGATGAAGCGTATCACCCAAGGAGGAATAGAGTCCTTTAACCATGGTTTTGCTGATACCATCTCTTCAACTTCCAACAATCCTTTCAGTACTCACTGTTAGCCTCCTTCCACATGTCCTTTAGCAACACCAATTCAAAAAGACGAGAGAGTTCATCCGACATAATCCCCTCAGAATCCATACAGTACTCAGCTGAGTCCATTGTGGCCAGATTGTACTATCACGGTACAGCGGCGGACCCAAATGCACAACTCAGACAGGTGATAAAAGGTAAGTACTTTTATTGTCCAAAGAACAATGCAGATGACAGTACAGCAGGAGCAGGCAGTAATTGTCGTCAAAAAGCAGGCAGAAGTCCAATAACACTCAGGTAGGCAAACGTACAAAACAAGCAGGCAAGAATCATAAACGGCAAACAGGCTTAAGTCCAAAAACACTGGGGAAGCAAACTCGAAACAAAATGCTGGAAAGAGTGACATAAGGACAGCTACAATCTGGCAGAGGTGAAGTGGGAATGGTGAGTATTTAAGTGCTGGGATAAGGGGAAGGTGAAAGCAAACAGGTGACTCAAATTAGCGGAGGAGATAATAATCATACGGACGGGAAAGCAGACAAAGGAAGGAAGACCAGTGACCAAGGATGTAACCAAACAGTGGATTTCGAAACAAAACAGGAAGTAGATAAACAAACAGAAAATTTGAAACACAACTACAACAGAAACTTGACAAAACCATGACACTAAGGGCTACGCTATTGGGTTAGGGCGAAGCTGATTTAGTCCAGCACAGGGCCCAAAGCAGAACGTGGACTAAATTTTCAACTAAAGATGTAATTCACAGGGCTATATCAGGGCTGTATCAGATAGTCGTCATTCTGATAAAAGCCTGCCATAGTAATGACTTGGCCTAGGTGGATTACGAGGCTCAGTCATAATTGCAGTAGTGCTTGATTAGTGGAAAATGTGCATGAGTGACACTTTATGATGCATACGGTTTTCTCTCAGCCCCCCTGTGAGCAGGGAGAGGGGGGAGAGATTGCCAGCAAAACACATGCAATGGCGTGACATGATTATAGTCATGCATGATTTGACAATGCATGGCAAAACCCTGCGTCCCACCTTGCACCTAACAGGAGAGTTGAGGACAGCAGAAACACACATGTGACGGCGCCTTATACCATGATTATAGGCGTGCATGAGATAGATAACTATGGGGCATCCGCTTCCCTCCCTGCACAGTGTGGGGGGGTAGGGATAGTGAGCAGAGCACACATGCAACAGTGTGTTTATTGGTCATTGAGTGTGGACAGGACCAAGTGGGTCAGTGGAGGATTCAGACATATCACACAGATAGAACCGGATGAATGGGCACGGGGAAGCCCACCTGTCTACTTTGGTTTGAGTAAAATCCCTGGAGGGACGTGGGAAATAACACCGTTCGTGAACCCGAGTGAACGGGGCATAGCGAGAGATGGGAGCCTTCAGTTTCCCGGGCTGGGAGAGAGCTTCCTCCAAGAACGGCCGAAGCTCCATGAATCGCGGCCAGAGTGGAGCTGTGAGGAGGGCGGCTCCTGAGCGTTCTAAACATCCCCGCTCAAGAGGCCGCGAGTCATTGGATTCATGCCCGTCGAAAAAACCCTCCTCCAGCGGATCCAGGGTGCTGACAGTTTTCCATCTGTCTGCCCAGCTGCCATCCCTTTCCCCGCTAGTCTGACAAACCAGAAAAAGGTCTGCCTGCCAGTTAAGCTCTTTAGATGGCAGGCAGGCGCACAACTGGCAGGAGGCGTCGGGGGTGGGAGCCAGGCCGGCGTGAGTGGCGCCGAGGCTGGCCCAGCCGCAGGGATGGAGCTCCGACTGCAGGATGTAGCCTGTCCGGCAGGAGGGACAGATACAAGCACCGCTGGAAGTTGAGTATGTCTTCATACTGCTAGCTTGAAGAAAAAATGGGAGCTGAGCAATGGGTCCGCTCTGTTAACATACAGTATCGGCGGACATAGTTGAAGCCCGTGCAGACGCAAGCGCGGGAAAGAAAATCTTCACCACGGCGCATGCGAGAAGGGATAAACCCAATAGCGTAGCCCTTAGAAGGTGAAGCCTATACTAAATAGAACGAGGAAACAAGAGGCAGGTGACACAAGGGCTGGGAAACAGGTGGAAAACATCAGGTAATCACAAGAGCAGGAAAACACAGGAAGTAAAACTTGACACAACAAAACAGAAAATTTAGACTGTCAAAATAAAACAGAAAACAGAATAGACACTCACAAGACAAAACATGGGAGCAAACACGGACTATGACATCAAACAGTACAACAGAGTAATAAACAGGGAACAGAACAGAAGACAAGACATGACACCACAACCATAACAAATGACTGTAACATTATATTCTGGATGTTTTTCAGAAAATCAGTAATCCAAAAACAGATTTTTATAAAAACTAATAAATAAAAAAGTCTAAAGGTATTTTCACACGAATGTCACCACAAACATATTATAACCAATATGGTTTTCACCATGCGATGACCACAGGACTAAATGTGAGGAAAAACTACAAAAAGGTATAACAATCCCAAAAATAAACAACCCATTATTATAATTATTAATATATTCATTGGAAATGTAACATTTCAAAATGTTGCTGAACAATTGATTGTCTCAGAAATAATTGTGATTAATATAATTTTCTACTTCAGTCAAATTCAAACATATTTATTTATGTATTACTTTTACAACAAATTAAAGTTTTGAATGAATCCCAAGATTCATCTTTCGCTAGCTATGTGACCGAGATCTAATAACACTAAGTAGGCTACAGCCAATGGCCGCTTTTTCTATCATAAAACAAGAAAAATCTCCTCATCAAGAAATGCATTAAAGAAACAAATCAGAACTAGCAGTCAATAACATAATAAAGATGTCTAAGGCCAATACTGCTTCATAGTGTCCAGCCTACTTTTTTTTTCTTTTATTCCTTTCTTATCCAGTCGGTTTAGAATGGTTCCGCCCTCTAAAGTCTCCATTTTTTCCAACTGTTAACGTTACTCAACTGTTTGTTTTTATATATTTTGACAGCTTGCTTGTTACTGAGCTTTAAACAAATGACATTAACATGTCATTACTATAAATGTAACTTGCTGGCTTGCTATCACGATATACTCCTAAAAATGCAAAAAAACAAATACTTTCTGCTAACCAGGCTAACGTTATTTAAATAAACACACAGGGGAATAATGCCTACCTCTGAGGACAGATGGGACAGATCGGTCCGGGACAGTTTAACGGCAACTTGTGGATTATAAACTACAGCAGAAAGATGTAGTCAGACAGATGGAAGTCGCGTCTTTGGCACGCCCACGTTGAGCACCGCCCTGAACGCACACTGCACTGCGCTTCAGAACCGAGTGCTTGATTTAACATCAAGAGAGCACCGGGTGGGTGAGCTTGAATTACGATCCATGGTCCTTTTCCATTTTTTTGTTATTGCCAGCAGTTCTTATCATAGATTCATATGCTGTTCTTCCCTCCATGTTTGCAAACACACACACAGACACTATCCAATGACAGTATAACTCATATTTGGACTATGTCTTCAAAGAATAATAACTGGACTGAGGTCAAAATGTCAACTGAAATGTAATATACATTTTGAAGTTAAAATATCCCTCAGACTCGTGTTAAACATCCCTAAACATTAGTTAGTGCGGAAAGAAATGTATGCTGACGGCTTAAGGTTTGATTTGCAGTGTGAGCTAAAGTGCACGTAAGCTTGGTGCCACACAGTTTTACTGCACAATGAATTGAGCAGGTGTGAAGTCTCAAAGTAAGCCATTAATGCTCATTTTGTTCAAAGCTCCCAAGTTTATTTTTCAGTTAAACACACATCATCAAAAATCTGTAGTTTACTTCATTTACTTTTACAATTTTGGAACCACGTTGAATTGTTGCTAGGTAAATCGTATAGTACGCTGTTCATAATAGCAGTACTGAAGAGAAGCAGATCTAATGAAAATCTCAGAGTCCCAGGGCGTCTTTCTGCACATTGGACCCGAACAGAGCATTTCCAGCTTCCACACACTCGGTCACACATGGTGCTGAAATAAAACAAAAAACAAGTGAGCAAACAGCTGATTTTAAAAAGCCCACAACTGTAAAAAACAAAAACAACAACAGATAAACAGTTATGATTCTGGTTATTACCATTCTGGGCACGGAGCCATGACACAGCTTTCATAGCCAGAAGCTCCCACTCTTCCTGAGCATCCGTCTTGAAACCATGAAGCCAGATCAGAGCCAGAATGGTGGCCCATACTTCCTTGTTCACCTAATTCACCAAATAAAAAAGCACACAGTCAAAACAAACATTGAACAGGCGCTCCAGGAGGGGAAAAAAAATCAAAGAGAACAAAACAGCAAAAAGGAAAAATTGTACTTCCTCACAACGTAATAATAAAATAAGACACTTCCAAATAAAAATATTAATTAAATACTTAATGTTGTAATATTTGACATTTAACCCACTGATGCAGGCTTGGGCTTTTCCACCTCCTTTCTGGTCTTTCCCAGTGCAGCTGCCAGAGCTGGATCCAGCACCCAGCAGCCAGACGCCTTCTGGAGGGAGACCAGCTGCAGCAAAGGGTCTCTGGGTGGCTGCCTGGGCAAGCAGCTGTTTGAGACTATCAAAGTGCAGAGATAAAGATCATCTTTGTGGATTATTATAACAGATTTCCTGAGGCTAAACATATTTCAGTAAATTACTACAGGTAGAAATGTGAGTCAGTGTAATACAGGTCAGCATGCCAATGTGTTTATATCTTCAAATTATATTAAGGCTTTCTATTTAGAATTTGACTATTCAGCTTTATTATTAACATTCTAGTTTGTTTTCCTGTATAAATTAGGTTTATAGTGCCAACTTTGCTTGTCTGAGTAAGAAATTAAAGGTCCCATGACATGAAAATTTCACTTTATGAGGTTTTTTTTCAACATTAATATGAGTTCCCACAGCCTGCCAACATCAGCAAGTGCTTCTTCAATAATATCTTTATTACTTACCTTTCAAAACAGCCGTGTCATCCGAATCTGACATGGCAAACATGTTCATCACTTAAAAAGAAAAGGAGACCATTACAAAAAAGCAACTACAGTAAATACAAGGAACATAACTTGTAATACATGGAAATCCTCCATGTCTTAACCACTACACCAGAAATTAGGGCAGAGTTTGATACAAATACAAAAAACTTCATTACATAAAGAAATGATTCATTTGTTTAATTTTTTTCTTTTAAAATCTAATGGCTATATATTAAATAATGATTCACATTTCAACACAGCAACTTACAATCCATTATGAAGTTAATGAGATTGTAACGAAAACTAATCATCAAAATCTATACCCAGTTGAATATTAACTTAGAAAATAAAAACCCTTTAATACAACTTTTACTACTAAATATTGCCTATTTGAAATGACAAAATAATTCCCAATTTCATTTTTGAGTTTGTTTTTATTTTGTAACTTCCTGCTCATGTCCCTGATGTCTGTTTTCTACAATATCCACACTCAGTCACAATAGCACTGTCATATATTTTAGTATATCTGTGAAATATTTTACAACAAAAAGAATGTAAAGAACTGTGAATGCAAAACGCATCACTCAGTAAATGTGGTAATATGTGGTTAAGTAAACCATAAACAATGTAATTTCTGCCCTGAGATGCAACAGAGAACAACACAGAAATGTAAGTTAGTGTTATCTAAGTTAGCATGCCAATTTATGTCTTGAAATTGTATTGTTGCTTCTTTGGAATCTGGCTTGTCTTCACCATAATTGTTAGCTTTATTGAATATTAAACATTTAAACATTCTTAAAATGGTTTACTTGTATAAATTAGGTTTATACTGCCAGTATTACAAAAGATTGCATGTCTGACTAACAAATTAAATAAATGAGTTACCAAGTTTTTTTCTGTCTTGACTTTGATAATTTTGCAGATAATTAATAAAGAATCAGACAAGAGCAAAAGGAGTCTACAGTCCTGCTAGCAGCTGTGTGAGGCTGAACTAACTGTACTTGTTAACATGCACACAATGACAATGTTAACATGCTGATGTACTGAGCCATAAAAGCTAAGTACTGTAAGGACTAAACTGAGGCTTTGTTAATTTAGTTTTGCAGGTATTTGGTCATTAATGTAAAAGGTTACACTGGATGAAAAAAGTCAGAAATTCACCATATTCATTAAACTGCAAACACACAGTTTCCATGTCTACCTCTGAAGCTCAGGATAACCCATGACTGACTAAGATGATCCAGAGTCAGTTATATTTAGTAATATTTTCTAAGAGAGAAACTGATATTTCTCTGCTATTCACTGCACACTGCTATTCAACTATTTACTTACAATTCATCCCAGGAGCACAGGAAGCCCTAGACAAGGCCATCATGCCTTAGAGATTTAAAAAAAAGTATGAAGTCAATACATCAATACATGAGACTTACTAACAAAAACGCTATACAAAACCACTGGTTCCAATAAATCACATCAAGCAGTTCAACAAATATTCAGGTCTTTAAAATATTCAAAATATCTCAAAATGCATGGGAACATGTGTTCAGATGTGCAAATACACCGTGAGCAAAGAACAAATGTTAGCTCTGAACTCCAAATCAAATTCAACTGATTTGGAGATTTGCAAATGATTAATTATTTTGTTTCATGTTAAAGCAGGAAATCCTCCATGTCTAAATCACTGCACCTGAAACTAGGGCAGAGTTTAATTTATTCATTTAATTTTATCTTTTAAAATCTAATGGCTATATATTAAATAATGATTCATATTTCAACAAAGCAACTTACAATCAATTATGAAGTTAATGAGGCTGTAACAAAAACTAATCATAAGAATCAGCCCTTGCGTATTTAAAGATAAATTGACTCCAGCTACCAGTATTTCCAGACTTCAATTAAAAACTATTTAAATGAATGCTCATTTTACTAGTTTTTGTAGGAAATCTATAACCAGATGAAAATTAACTTTAATACAGTTTTTACTACTAAATATTGCCTATATAAAGTGTAATTCCCTGTTTCATTTTGTGAGTTTGTTTTTATTTTGTAACTTCCTGCTCATGTCCCTGATGTCTGTTTTCTACATTATCCACACTCAGTCACAATAAACACTATTCCATCTGCTGATGTGCCAGTGAATTCAAGCTGCACAAAAATTAAAGAGAAATCTGCCACATAAAAGTGTTTTGTTTTAATTACATCAATTTACTTTTTTCATAGAAACCCACAGATGTGTGTTACTGCCATTCAACTCTGTACTTACTATTCATTGCACGAGGAGCGCACTGCATGCGCTGCTGTATAGGCATACAACAGGCCATCATCCCTTCGAAAGTAAAAAATAAAAAATGTTTATGAGGTCAAGACATGAGATTTAGCAATAAAATAGACAAATACCAAATATTCAGGTCTTTCAAATATTCAAAATATCTCAAAAGTGCATTGGACATGTGTACAGATGTGCAAACTTGTCCAAATGAAATTCAGATGAAAACTGATTTGTAGATTTGCAAATGATCAATTATTTTCTGGACTGTAAAAATAGTACATCATCATGCTTCTTTATACTAATATTCATAGTCAGCTACAGTACAGTATCTCTTTAGTAGAGGTTAACCTTTTTTGTGGAAATACTCACTGGGTGTGGGAACATTTCTGAGGACCAGAGGTCCTTGAATCACCTCTCCGTCTCCTTTGTTGACAGCAATGAAGGCAGTGAAGGCACTGCTCACTCCTGATTGGACACTGAGCTCCACCACCTTTTTCTTCACTCCTTCTTCTTGCTCTCCACTGCTCTCTCTCTCCTCCATCTCCAGGGAGCGAATTAGAGTCCGAGCAGCCAACCTGTGGACTGTTAATCTGCAGACAGAAGAGCGATGTAAACACATCTGCACATCTGCATTTGCCATATTAGTTTTTCCATTAGTTGTTATCTATACCAGCGTATCCTGTTCAGGATCCTTGAGAGATAGAGCCTAACCCAACACACACTGAGTGAGAAGTCGGATGTGACCAGGGGAATGACATCATGTACGGGAAATTAATAGCACCTACTGTCAATACAGCCAATCTAAAGATGCCACATAACCTAATCTGCACGTCCTTGAGTGAAAACAAGAGCTCCTACAAAAAGCCTGTCAGCCAGGTGAGTAGAGGACAATAGCTCTGTATTTGTATTCTGTCAAGTGCAAGGAAGTCATGGCATCTGCCATTTTGGTTCAGATATGTGCAGCAGTGCAAAGTGCACAAGGGGTGGGTCAAGTACACTTTCAGCCAGTCATATCACTGGTCTCATTGCACTATAGCAGCTGAGCCAATCACAGTGATGCACAACAAAAATAACAGCTCCACAAATGCAAAGACTATTCTACAGGGAATCTAAGCTTTAATAGAGTCATTGACTCATGACTGTATTGTAACATGTTCAAATTGTAGAGAAATAGAATTAAGTCTTTTTTTTTTCGATATTGTTCAATTGCAGGGATCCTTGTCTTTCACAGTTTACATGTTACCATTTTCATTTTAATGTGTGAGTTTTATTTATAATTATGCAGCATTCTTATTTTATTTGAATATAAAAGAAATTGTCATTTATTATATATATATATATATATATATATATATATATATATATATATATATATATATATATATATATATATATATATATATATATATATATATATATATATATTTATTTATTTATTTATTTTCCCTTGCATCTTTTTCTTTTACCTTGAATAAATACATTAAACATAACATTTGTAAGGTTAGAATCCAATGTTTCACAGTGCTGTCTGTTTTACCCAGTGTCCTCTGCAGGTTTGAGACTGAAGTGGACCTGGTTCTGAGAGGGATGACCTGCCAGGCTGTACTTCACCGTCACACAGCCCTCCGCTGCCGCTGAAGTCTGAGAAAATGATCACAGTGTTGGAAAACTCTTACTATCATAATTACAAACAAATCACTCATTCAAATGTAAAACAAAACTGACAAATCTCTCCAAAGAGGTTTGTCACTATGAGATGTTGCTGCTCTTACCTGTCCAGTGAGCTGGGCATAAACCAGTGACCTTTGACCCTGGAAAATTGCTGTGATTGGTGGAGAGAGAGCAGTGACAGACACTCCCTTTGGCAAATCCCACTTGACTGAGATGTCCACCACAGTTGGTTGCAGAGCAAAACGCAGCGACTGCATCACCTGTTGTTTTAAGGTACCAGAACGATGATTTTTGAGTATAAATGTCCTGTAGCATTTTTTAATTTGACAGCTTTATTGTGTAACTCTTACTTTGGGTTGCATCCTGTCAGTCCCTGTGATAAACTGAGCGTGACCTCCACCTTCCTTGGCCAACCCATTGATAAGAGCAGAGCTGGCCCCTTCCCCAATCCCAAAAGAGAAACACCTACAATACAGAAGTTTTCTTTAAATACACAAAGCATCAGAACATGAAACATATTCTGGTAATTGGGCGGGTGTTTGTTGTGATTAATGTTCTTGTGGTTATACCTGTGGGAACCTGAATTCTTCCTCACCAGGTTTATAACTTCTTTGGTGTTCCCCACCTCCCCGTCGGTAAAGACAAATAGCTAGGGAGAAGAGTTAACACTCTAAGTTACATCACACCCAGAAGCATTCAGCATGTGTTGAAAGTTCAGTAAGTGGTTTTAACAGTAAAGTGTAAAGGTCAAAGTTTGGTAAAAGTGAACTTGTTAAACACGGACCAGTAGGGTGTGTGTGTGTGTGTGTGTGTGTGTATGTATTTGTTTGTGTGTGCATTACTTGTCTAGGTTGACTGGGAATACAGGGCTGGCTGTAAATGTGTTTGAGGGGTTCAAGGATCTCGGTTCCTCCTAGATTGGCGCCCATCTCTTCAACTTTTTTCAGAGCCTCTTCCATGGTCTTCTGGCTGTATTCCACACTCTGACTGCCACCACACACATACATATACAAGCATTAATACCTTAAACAGGAACACATTTGTTAGACTGAGTTTCATGAGCCAGTGACTTACGGGAAGATGTGTTCATAACTGGACCCAAAACTGTAGATGTTGAAATAGCAGCCTATTGGTAAGCTCTTCAACAGGAGCAGCAGAGTATCCTTAAGGGAAGAGAGAAAAGATAGTGAAGGCCACTGTGTCAGAGGGACACTGTGAATGATTTAATGACAGAACTAACAAAATTAATACCCTGGCACTCTTTATACGGGATCCATCCATACTGCCAGATCTATCGAGTAAGAACACAAACTCTCCACATGAGGCAACTGAAGACATCACAGCTTGGGGGAACTCAGGGTACAGGCTCAGCATCACCACTGGATCACCCATCAGAGAACCTGAAACACAGAGGAGAGATAGAAAAATGAACACAAATCTGGATTTGTATTGTTTATTCCAACATAAGTAATGTATAAGTTGGAAGATGATGATAATGAACTTCTTGCAAAGTAACACCTTCACTAATTAGCACTCACCAGGCTTGGCAGAGGCTTGTCCTGCCTCCACTACAGCAGTGGGATGGTGGGCATCGTTGTAATAAATCAGCAGTTCAACATCTCTGTCAAACTTGTGTCCTGTAGCCAACTTGACCTGCAGTTCACAAAACACAATCATACATATAAATAAAGTGATATATTATGTTCTCAGTATTGACGAGGAATCACACAGCAGACACATCAGTCCTCTACCTACCGTAGCCTGGGTATGCTCTGTGTTGAGGTACTGAAGAGCGTCCAGAGGACAGTTGGACTCTACTTTAGAGACTGGACGAGGAGAGGACACCCGGGCAGAGAAAGACAGACTGTAGGGCACCAAAGAGGCTGGAACAGAGGTCACCTGGACACAAACGTCTCCACTTCCTGTGAACAGATAGGTTTGAAATGAAGTAATTGAAGAGGCAGTAGGCCATTGAATCCTTTGGTCCAGTTGTAACTGTGAATGACCCAGGGAGACTAGAGAAAGGAAAGTGCAGTTACAATAAAATTGGCAGGGCTATCAAATACAAGACTTTTAGTGGTTTTGAACAAGGATCACAAATGCAGACCATTAAACCCTTTTTTTTTTTACAGATGCTGAAATTTGAAATCACAAGAAAAACATGTAATTACATAAATAAAGCTCTGCAAGTGTGTATATATAAACAACATTACTTCTAGATAAGTTTTATAATTATAATTGTTTGTTATATATTTATATTTCAGTTCTGTATTTATTTTTATTGTAAGTTGATTGTAATTGTAGTGATGTATGGCTGTATCTATTTACTGATGACATAAAATAAAAGTGCAGGATCACCTATGGTTCTATGGTCACATCTCAGTAGTTTCTGGTGAGTGGTACAGCCTACAAAAGAGACATTGCGTTGTCCCAGTGGAATGAACGAACCGGTGGGCATTTTTATTGGGCATGTGAGTGTTTACCATCTGTATGGGCAGGTGTGGTGTGCATTAAACTGAAGTTTAAAGTCCTGATGACAGTGTTGGCTGGGTTTCCTACCCCGAGGTTGGTAGCGAGGGTTGAGCACAGCAGGCAGACAAAACCTCAGCCCTTCATCAGCCTGCACAGCCAGCTCAGTGACGTACTCCAGCCTGATGGAGGCGCTCTCTCCTGGACGCAGACTGCCCACACTCAGAGAGAATATATCTGGACTCTGATCACTCTCCTGCAGCAGGAAGGCCTGCTGACCAGAGCTCAAAGCGTCATCATACTCCTCACGAGCCTGGAGGACAGATGACACATGTGGGTAACATTCAGACTCTTTTGTATTGAGTAAATCTTCACCGTCCAGCTCACCTTCTGTTTCTCCTTCACCTCAGCTACAATCTCTGTCTGTCCGATCTTAGCACTGAAGTGACAGACAGCAGCATCTCCAGGCAGAGGGAAGACAAAAACAGCCTCCAGTGGTTTGTCTTCCTTGTTCTCATAGTTCAGAGTGGAGACCACTGTAGCCACATGGGCCCTCACCTCCACCTCCACCTCCACACTCTTCAGAGGAACTGACCAACAAACAAGACAACATCTTAAACATGCAGAAATTGTTAATGATACAGGTCAATAATTATACCTAATTATATATTTTTATGTTGTTTGCTTCTCTTATTATCCATGGAATTCATTTTGATTAGAAAGGCTCCTTTGCTGCCTCACTGTGGCCCAAACACACACTTACATGGAAAACTACTTGCACACATTGAGACACACCAGCACAATCAGAACCACCTTATTAATTCACTCCCATGACAGAACAGATAAAAGTCAAATATACAAATTTTACCCAAGCAAACATATTCAGTAAACCATGATACTGTTGATTTCACAGGGTGCTATATGTTATTTAGGTGTGAACGGAGACCAAATAGTAAGGTTTTAATGTTTGCTAACAAATCTTTACCTGGTTCCTTCTCGGCATTTAGCAGACCACAGCAGTTCATTTTTAACCTATGTAATAGAAAGGGATGTGTCAATTTTCTTAAACTATTCATGTTGCATCTGGTTCATGTTTTAGAGATAGCAAAAAAAAGACAACTACAGAGAGTGAATATGACCACACACAGAAATGAATAATTTATAACAGTCTTTTTTCACACATAATCAAATAAGGATAAAGGAAATGCCTCTGCAGAAAACAACTGAAAGAAAAAGAGTTGTTTGATACCATTAGGCTACAGTATCTGAAATGCCTCCGATAATGCTTGAAATGTTGGTTCATGTATCAGTACATGCGCCGATCCAATTTAGCCCCCAAAAACATCTACTGTAAAGTAGCGTGTTTATGTTCTTATTCCATTATGGCTGATTGTCAAACTAGATAATAAAATAAAGGTGTATGTCATTCATTCATCTGTTTTACAAAAGGGTTTAACCTGAGCCAGGCCATACAACAATGATAGTTATCAAATCACATTCATACAAGATATATCCTGTATGTATGTGATTATAAGTGTACTGTGTGTACTTATAAGTAGGCCTAATACATCTGTTATAAAATAGCAATACAGGTTATATTTTTTTTTCAAGAAAGACATTCAGAGGCAAAAAATGGGAGGATATTATAGCCTTTTCTCATCCTAGATTTAAAATGGTGAATTCAGTGATGTATTTTATAATCACGTTAGGCCTTGTCTGAATGTTTTTATTTTATTAGACTTGTTGAGAAGTAGAATGTCAGATGCTTCTGCGCTGAACTGCTCGCACCATGGATGTATAACAATCAGGGATGGGCTTGCACTCGCACAGTCTGGACTTCCTGTAAAGACAGACCACGCACGTTCTGATGATATCAGACCTATCCCAATAACTCGCCATAACTTTTTACATTGGCTCTGTGAAAATGATCTTTATATTTAGGTTTAACTGGATTGCACCACTTTAACTTGTAATGGAGAAAATAATTGTACCAAATGTTTACTAGGGAGTACAAACTCAGGTTAAGCTTTTTATTAATGAACGCAATAGACTAGGCTAGTCTCTAACTGCCACGCCCTGATTTGACAGGCCAGAGACGCGCGCGCGTCACTCACGCGCACATTAATCCACATTTCCAGCAATCAAGCGTAGTAAAAATAAATGTTCCGCTTGTTCAGAATCTGAACCAAACTTAAAAGATCTAAATTGATCTGAACTCGTCTAAAACTTCCGGGTTTTTCCTTCTTTATTTGTTTTAACCATTCCAGATATGTCCAGGTATGACTCTAGGGAAAACATTTACAGCCAAGACAGAACTGCGTGCCTCATATTTGATACTTAATAAATACCTACCTTTAAAGATAAGGATTAATCTGTCCAGTAAATTTCCCCTTGCAGATATGCGGCGTGAACTTCAACGTTAGGCGTTACACAGCTGCAGTAAGTCTATTTTGTTTTCATAGGACGGCGAAAGCATGTGGAATGCTTAGCCCGCGCTCCTCTCTCTCTGATTGGCTAGTACTTGTTGCCTTAACTGGTTGGGGTTGGTAGATTCTCAGGCAAGATGAGTGGGATCGGTTAGGCCAAGCCAATCAGAGGAGCGAGGAACGCCTTCGCCATCCTTCATAAAATACTTCACGTGTGTGTGTGTGTGTGTGTGTGTGTGTGTTTGTGTGTATGTATGCACTCGACTGCCTCATTGCTTTAGAATAAATATATATTGAAAGAGAGAAGTTGCACATTGTGAGCAACTATGCTCCAAAGAAAAATTCCTTGTATGTGTCTTCATACCTGGCCAATAAAGCTGATTCTGATTCTGATTGAAGAGGCGTTATTATCGATAAACAACAGGACAAGTTTAAAATGCCAACACAAAAAAATTAATCCAGCTAAATGAGAGACATTCCATGGAATTTTCGGCGGCACCGGAGCAATCCCAGAAGTGGAACGTTGTGTATGATTATAGTGATGATAATGAGGTACAATACCTTTTTCCATGTTGGTAAATCTGCAAACAGTGCAAAGAGTAAAGTGCAATATTGACAAATCTGCTTCTGTGCACTTCAATGAAAACTTCAGAGTCCCAGGGGGTCTTTGAGAATTACAGGGGGAAATGTGACAGCACAGTTTTTAACACAAATAATTTCAGACTAATTTCCATTGACTGTGTGTTGATCTTAGCTTGACATTTTATCATTATACATTGCCTACCTAAATACCGTCATTATAAACCATGTCAAAACATTTCTTTTAAATTAAGTCCCATTATTAATTTGTGATGTTGACAGTGACTCACTGCTGAAGACTTTGTGTTCTCAACCTCCTTGCTGGTCTTTCCCAGTGCAAAAGCCAGAGCTGGATCCCGCACTCAGAAGCCAGACGCCTTCTGGAGGGAGACCAGCTTCAGCAAAGGGTCACTCCATTAATTGATTATGGCCACATGCAGGTAGAAAAACTCCACACTCAGCTAAAAAAAACAGATCATGTCTGGGCAAATTCAACCTCTTCATCAAATAAGTCTAAGGAAATAAATCAAAAAAAGTTTTAATTTTAGCCTATTTGATACTATATTGCAATTGAGACCATTTGATCATCTGACTACAGCCAGTGTTATTTCAGGTTTGTATCCATGTACGGTACTTTCACGGTATCATTTTGCTTGCATATTTGTATATGGCTTCTACTTTCTCCAAATCATGCAATGCAAAGCAACATACATTTGTCAATCTGGCTTGACTAAAAAAACAAAACATAATAAATCAATAAATTATTACGAGAAATCTATGTCTGAGTTGCACAAAAACACTAAAAGTGATATTTCAATATGTATATCTAGTTTTAATTGTTATTGTTAAACTGATCTTGTTATTGTTTTTCATTGTTTTTCATTCCCTTGAATTGAAAATAATTGAATTATAATTCCGGCCAGTTCTGGCACAGCGTAGGGAAACTTGATCTATAGACTACCTATATTAATAATACTGTTCAACATGGCAGACATTATGGTACTCGAGGACAGCTTCGATGTGACAGACCTATATGATACGATTTAACAAAACTATATATTATATCCAAACAGGCCTTATTGAAAAAGTTGAAGATTATATATAATATTGATTAAAATTTCCCTCTAGAAACAGACGGTTTCGGCCAAAGGGGCAAGGACCTGTATTTGGACCGGGATGGAATGGTTCCTGCGTGTTGCACTCTTTACTGGACCCAATTCAGTACATAGATCCAAGAGCACAGCTTTAGGGAATTTAAATTTATCAGTTTATTAGCCAGTCATCGTCTTGGTCCGTGAAGTCTCTTTCTTTCCTGATTCTTCCATTGCCGTAGTCCTCCTGAAGGGCCAGCAGTGCCATCATGCAGCATTATGCATGTGGGTCACCGCTGTATTTAAATGTTTTACAATTGGTGATTGTTAACACCTTGCCAAAATCACAGCACCAACTGGTGGTATCAATCATCCCGAGATACAATTTGAAAATGAAAGTCTAATAGGAAAACACACTTTTCTTCATGCAGGTTTTGTCAGGAACAGTATTAAACTTTGAAATTGGATGATATACTGTATGCACAGTATTAAAGACAGATATTTAGTTATTTACATTGTGCTCTTCTGTTATATAATGGTTGGATATTTGATGCTATCCTGTATTCCATGCAGTCGGCCATCTCAAAGGCTCCAACCTTCAAAGTCTACAGTATGTGGGCAGGTCTCATTGAAATTAATTGTTTGCCATCTATTGTTACTGCCTCCCTGGGTAAGGATATTTAAGAAAAGGAATAACACTTATGTACACTTAATAACACTTCTTAAGAAAGCGCCAGCATCAGACTGTACAAAAATTATCCATACAGGTTGTCAAATCTGTGTACCACTGAAACAAAACATTCCTTTGTCATTGCATGCGTTAAATCCACATTCTTCATTTTGTACCAAACATATGTAATGATCTGTTGTTTTAGAAGAAATGCACCATTACAAAAGAAAAACAAATAAGTATATGATTCTGATCAAATCTATAAATAGTTTTAACTAACTGACTAACTTAACATTAAATTGGGAAGTGCAGTAAATTGATGCTTGATAAAAAATGTTGGAGAAGAAAATCAGAGACAATAACCAGCTTCACCAGTACAGCTCTACAGAGATTTCTGCCAGAAATGCCTCCTCTGGCTGAGCAGAGTAATAGGCCTCTTGTCATTTGTACATGCATTGTGTTGGGTCATATCATGAGAATCTGTCTGCAGCAAAACCAGCGAAAGTGTTACCGCAGGTAAACAGGAAGCATGCACTAACCTAAACTGAGCCTCCCACTGATCTACTTTCACATAATGAATTGCTCATCAGATGAATACAAAAACTTGGCAGACCTTCTTTGTTTGTTTCTCTTCCAATCCTTAACTAAAACAAAATGAAATATTTGAAGCACATAGACCTAATAAGACCAAAGAAACCAGAATAACACCAAAATACCAGAACCAAACTCTGAAACACCAGAAGCCCAAAGCTGAAAAATACCCCAGTCATTTGCTTCTTCTTTTACAACATTCAATCCAACAAACTGAAGTTCAACAGCGTCCCTAGAGTTGGCTGGCAACTGATGCCCTTCTTTGCATTGCAGTTATAAATGGGTGTAACTAGGGAGAGAGGAAGGGTTTGTTGTTAACGGTTGTGAAAAGTAGTTTTTTTGGTCTTGTGAGGAAAAGAGAGAGTGATGGATGGAGGACAGGGGGGTTGGGGTAGGCCTAAGTTGAACACCCTGGCTGGTAATATATGCAGTCCTATTGTAGTGAATCAATGCACCGCGCAATAATGGGGGGCAAGGAGGGGCACGAGGCTGTAGGGGAGCTATGACGAGATGTCTTCTGCCTCATGGTGTGCCCCAAACGCTATGAAGCAACCACTAAGCTCGACTCTTATCCGAGTTAAACAAAGTGCTTCTTCCTTTCATAGCTTGCATTTTATTTTTCTCACTGATGAGCTGGCAAGAGACAAGAGCCCAAGGACACACAAGAAGACTCAATAATAGTTTTCTTACAAAAACAGAAATGCTGTGAGACTGTGCAGTTTCCTCCGCTGACAGGTTGTGGCAATAGTCTACGTGCTCATATGAAGTGGTGTGGTGTTTTGTACATACATGTGTGGTGTTCTGCACATACAGGACTGCCACATCTCTGCTGAAAGCAAATATAAAGACAAGAAGTCCACGATGAACTAAGGTGAGAACATTTTTTATTTTGTGCAGAAAGCAAATATTTGAGCAAAGTTTGTAGTTGCTTTTTAATTAAATAGAAATAACAACATCATACACTGATTTTGCACTTAAGTGTGGGTGTGCAAAATAGTTTGTACTTTCCTACAGTATGAAGTTGACATTATTGCACTGTGATGAAGATGGTGTGAACATAAACTCTATACATTTTACTGTACTTACAAGCCTAGTGTGTTAAAGGGTAATCTAAACTCAAGGGATTGAGCAGGTGCCTAAAGTGAATTACAGTGCACAATACAGTACAAGTTCTGAAACAATAAAAATGCTATTAACAGTCAGTGTTTGAGTTTTAGATATTGCAGAATGCAGAATGAGTGAAAAGAGGAGTCATTGTGCTCTCAATTTAAGAGACCACGCCAATCAATTAAAACTGCTTTGCTGAATGGGGGCTGGCAGAGTAGAAGGAGCCGTGGTTTATGGGCCTCATGCTTTGTTTCTTTCTGCCCCTTGTGAAAGCACAGACTATGAGAACAAAAAACATGTATTGTATCTGAATAAAGATGACAAAGAACAATAGTAGACTCTGTAGAGACAAGGCTGACAAAAATGTGAGAGGAGGTTAGGGGGTGTGTGTGTGTGTGTGTGTGTGTGGGGGTGATGACAGAAAAAGACACATGGATGGCCATCACAAACACCAACTGATGAAATTTGCACAAAACATCACTGAACAATAGTAACTGGACCCATGCACGGATGCATCCATTTAGCAAGCAGAAAATACTTTCTGCATGACTCCTTATTTAAGTAACGATTGTTCACTTCAGCTACATGTGTTTTCATGTTTGAGATAACCACATTTCCAACATGTCTTCTAACGTGCAACAATTACAGCTTGGAAAAACAAATACAGCATAAAATAAGATCAAATAAAATCTAAAAATGGAAATTATAATAATTAAAGCTGCCTTTACCAATATTTTTTACATAAACAATGGATTAAAATAACTCACACTTACATGTTGCACTGGTAGTTTGGCTTATTTGAAGTACTTCTTGTATGTAATTCTTGCTGTTCATAGTTACCTTCATCATGGTTGAATGCACTTATTGTAAGTGGCTTTGGATAAAAGCCCCAGCTAAGTGTAGTGTAATGTAACATAATTGACTATGTGTAATATGACAGATGGTACTCGTAATGATGTAACCATAGGTTAATATCATCTAACCTTGCAGCATCCCGTCAGCTCTACCAAGCATTTTAGCATGTTTTCGCTTATTGCTTTTGTTTTCCAGTCCACAACTTCATGGTTTCTGTTTCACTTTAACCGTTCAGCAGCAGCAGATAGCTGTTTTCAGCAACAACAAAAAAGGGGCTGGGATGAGGCTACTGCTCAGCACTGGTAGAAACGGGGAACAGACAAAGATAGCTGATGAATGTAATGAAGCATCTGAAGCTAAGGAGTGAGGAGTTGGTGGATACTAAAATAGAGTTAATGTTCAACTTATATTTTTCAGTTGTCCAGTGACTTAACTCTAAATTAGTAATTGTTCTGTATGTGAACATGGCAGTTGCTTGTCGCCATATTAAAAAAAAGTATGTGTGTAATGATCTAAAATATTTTAATAATCAATCATTCACCAAATCTTAGCCATTACATTCAAATGTAAAAATGTTCATATGCCATTGGCCATGCCTATTGAATGCCATCAAATTGGATACAACTGTGTATTTTGTATTGCAGCTGACTGTGAAACCCACAGATTTTATTTTTATGCTTGTAGGCTATTACCTTCTCACTCCATCTCTGAGGCATGACATCACCGGGCAGAGGAAGAATTTGGGAAGTGAGTGGAAAGCAAATGCACTGTTTTTTTCTCGTTTACCTTCTCTTCCTGGCTTTACCCTGCATGGGCTTCCTCCCAAACTTTTGGTCTCGAGTGTTAACGCTGTCCTGGGGCTCACACACACACCAGTACATCACAGAGCGGGCTATTGTCAATGTCACCCTGGAGACTCTGAGGGGCACCAAGAAACACCGGGGAAACCATGCAGAGGAACAGGTGAGTTGATATCAGGATATTGGCTTTACATTCAGTATAATATACCTACTTTCTACTTTTACACAAAGGGGTTAATTAGAGCTTTATTGTATTAAAACCCAAACTGTTAAAAAAAGTCACACTTGCTATCCGTCAGTGTTCGTGTTACATTGTGATTGCTGAGCATTACATCTCATTTGAATGATGATAAAAATCAGTGTGTATCCCTCCCAGACCACACTGGGCCGTGGCTTCTGGAGAGCTGTGGGAGAGGTGGTGAAGTCCAATGCGGCTATGGACTTCCTGAGCTCCACCAGGTCCAACCCAGTGTACCACTTTGATTCAGATCATGTGGACAGCGCCATGGGGCTGTTACGGCAGATCTGGACTCAGACTCTGCTCTCAGTACGGGCCAAAGAGTACCAAAGTGCTCGTCACAGCTTGGGCCAGCTATTTCACTCCCTACAGGTAAACAGCAGCACTGTTAAGGAAGTTCATACATGGAAGTGCATACCATGCTTTCCAGTTGTTGGCCTGTTGTGGGGCCACAAAGGCTAACTATTGACAATAAACTAACCTCAAGGGACACCACATGTAATATCAACTCTGATGTTCAAATTAGGAAGCATTTAAAGGAGCCAATTTAATGTAAAGCTTTGTCTTTCAAATGTCTGTTATGCCAGGACTTCTACAGCCACAGTAACTGGGTTGAGATGGGCCAGCGCTTCATTTACCTCCACCTGCTGCACCCAGAGGAGCCTGCCATCCCTGTTGCTGAAGGTAATTCTTCAATTCTTCTGCGATTACATTAGCATATAAAGTTTCATCACATTAAAAAGGGATCCCTGGGCTATAGGAGAGGATTCAGTATCATGGGTTATTGACCATTTAGGAGAATATTATGATGGTATTATTTAGGATATCTTAACAACATAAGTTACTAAGGGTTCCTACACGTTTCATGTGATTGCATATCTGCTTGTGTACTGTTATTAATATTGTTGTAGTGGTGAATTGTCCTCAGACAAACTGTTCCATAAAGGGAGCAGAGGAGCTTTTCCCCAACAGTACCACATTTGGAGTCATATGTTCTTGTACAGTTTTCTTTCTATTATATGCTTCTTGACTTTTTACTGTAGTATAAGCCAGGCATTTGTATCTGTTGCAGTATATCATGATTATCAACATCAACACGGATGATGGCCTAATCTGTGTTTTGTTGAGCCTCTGGATGTTTGTTATTAATTACAGCAATGGCTTTGTCCAACATTTTCACACAGGCGAGGCAGGCTGACGTCAAGCTAATAAGATTAGAGCTCAGTGGAAGGGCAGAACAGGCAGCAATCTGACTGGTTCTACAACCACACCTTTAACAATGTAGATATTCTGGCTACTAATCAGTGGAAACTATGACTATAGAAATACTGTGGATGTTAATGACCAGTGAAAACAGGTATGCAAGCAGGTGGCTTATAGAGGGTGGAGAACACTGAAAGCAACTAGTGGAAAAGTGAGGGATCGTCTGAAAGTTCAACACCTGTGGCCTAATCTGTAATGTATATGTACTTTGTAAATTGACTATACAGTATATCCTTAAAGAAGCAATATGCTTCAAAAGTTTATAACTCAAATGATTTTGCACAACAGCTCAAAATAAAAGAGTTAAGCTGCAAGAATTACAGTATTTGCTTCAGTAGTACAGAAAATGAATCATCAATGATTTTTCATAATCATTGAATTGTCTCAACCATTTTTAAGTAAAAGTGCACACATTCTCAAACTTCTCAAATGTAACAATATCTGAATGCAATGGACACCATTTCCAACACTTAATTGAATCATCAAGAAAAGAAATCTGCAGATTCATCAATAATGAAAATGAAAATAATAGTTCTAGCCAAATCCCCAAATTTAGCGGGTCCTTAGAAGCAAGCGAGAGAAATGAATTCTGGTGATCAATTTTCTGAGTAGGTTCCAAATTTTTTTTCTCTTCTGTGCTTGCGACTTCTGTGCTTGCCTGGACTTTTTTTGCCCAGATAATCTTTCTAAATTCTTTAAAAGAAAATGTCATCTGTGAAACAGGTAGGGAAAAAATTTGTGTGATGATTTCAAAACTTCCATTATTGAGGAATTTGTGTCAATGTGCAGCAGAAAAGAGAAAGTCCTGATTAAAATGTTTAAATCATCACAAACACTCACCTTTGTAACCCATACACACCCTACGCCACAGACTCTACTGATTTCCACATACCATTCTTTTCCATAACCTGATGTGGTTTTAAACCACATTTTATTTCAGTCCCTCTTGGGCAGATTGTGAACTTGGTGTGTAAGGAAATGCTTTAAATTCCCAAACCCAAACAAAGATAACAGCAAAGTATTTGTGTTTCCACTGCCGTAATAATTTGGAGCTTTATTGGGCCTCACAAATAATACTAGACTCACCCCTCTTCCTTTCTGTTCACAGAAGACACTCCTACCTGTATGGAGTGCTTTAGTGCCACCTGTCGAAACAACCTCCTGCCAAGAATGACAAACAGACAGAAAGACACCCAGCTGCTCACTACTGGCTACTTTGGCACTTCTCCTCCAAAACCTCAAGGTATGTCCGAGAAAACTTCATTCAGCTGCAGCCCTGCCAAAAATGGAATAAGTGAATTAATTAAAATGCTTTTTCCGTTGAATGCTTTAATGTTTTTATGCTTTTTAAACTCACACTATAAAGAATAAAATACACTGACTGTTTCTTTTTCAGGAAAATGTAGTCATGGAGGTATTTTGGACAGTAGTCGCTATAAGGGGGCTAAAGGGGGCATCAACAAGGACAGCACCTCACCTCTCTTCTCCCCTCACCATTATCTCCATGTGGAAGCTGCAAATTTGGCGACTGAAGCCACTCTGACTGTACTGAGAGACCTCAGAGACACCGTGGGCCATAAAACCTTTCTCAGGTGGGTTTTGACAACTGTTTTAAAGGCAATCATATTTCCCCAAATGAGCTCACCTTAATTGGTTAATTTGTTGTATTCAACTCTGCAGTAGTTCAGTTAAGCAACATGACATATTATTTACGATTTTCAGCTGAAATATGTCATTATTTCCTTTTAACCGTCCTTCGACAGGCTCTTCAGTGTAAAGCAGGTCCCTGCATTGGTGTTTGTCATGGACACAACAGGCAGCATGTTTGAGGAGATCACTGCGGCTCGCTACAGGGCCCACTCCATCATCCAGAGCCGAGCCGGCAGCACTGGGCAGCCTGGCACCTTTCTACTTGTGCCCTTCCATGACCCAGGTGATGGTCTAACATTACCCTAAAGACAAGACAAACTTCTCATCTAACTTTCAGCAAAAGTTAGCAAATAAGTGTATTTCAAAAATGTTGAACTATTTCAGGGCGCCTTGGTAGCTCACCTCGTTGAGCGTGCACCCTATGTACCAAGGCTCAGTCCTTACCACAGTGGTCAGGGTTCAATTTAAACCTGCGGCCCTTTACCCATCATCCCCTTCGCTCTCCCACTTTATTGTCTACTGCTGTCCTATCAATTAAAAAAAGCCTAAAAAATAATCATAATTTGGAACTATTTACTGTGTAAGGCCCTCTAAAATGTTGTCTTAGCAGTTAAATTAAGCATCAACTCTTCACTCTACACTTCAATAGTTCAATGTGATGGTTACCATTCTTATACAATCTCCTGTTAATTCTCCTTAAAGAGCTATCTATCACTTTTATCTTCTGTACTCTGCAGAGGTAGGACCAGTGTATGAGACCGATGACCCAAACCAGTTTATGCAGCACATGGAGAACCTGCTGGCGCTGGGAGGAGGAGATGAACCAGAGATGTGCCTCTCTGCTGTTCAGGTTAATTTAGATGTTCCTTCTTGTGAACACATGTACAATAAGCAAATTACAAGCACACATGGCAGATAATTTCCCATCTTGCTGTGTGCTTTTTTTAGCTGGCGCTCACTCACAGTCCACCACTGTCAGAGATCTTTGTATTCACTGATGCCTCCCCTAAAGATGCCCATTTGTTTGATGTGGTTAAGGCCCTTACACTTGAAAAACAGAGCAAGGTGAGGTTTGATTATTTTAGATAATTCCTCTCTAATAAACGCTACAATATCTTTCACAGATATTTATGTGTATAATATATTTATATTATATTTTTATGTTTCACACATGCAGTTGGAATTTATGGGGACATTTTCTGATTTTAATCTGGAAAGCATACATGTAAATAAAACATTTGAATGTAACATCTCACAAATGTTTGTCGTTATGACAATTTAAATAATTCATGACAGTGCAAATTATTTCTTAATTAAGAAGTTAACTACATTTTGCAGATACTAATTATATACTTGACTTAATGAGCGCATCTTGTGTCTTACATACTGTGCCTTTATTATGGACAGAAACTGCAACAGCAAAGGAACTGCAATGAATATAGCTCAAACATTGGTCACGTTATTGGCTGATTTTCCCACAGGTCACTTTTCTCCTAACTGAAGACCCCAATTACACATCAAAGAGCAAAAGGAAGAGGAGTAGTAGGAGGAATAGGAGAAGGAGTGAACCTTTGTCCCCTGATCGTTTCTCTCTCTACGCTTCCCTGTCCTCCCTGTCAGGAGGAATGACAATATTCACCACCAACTCTGACATCCGTGGGGTTTCTACGATAGTGGAGGATAACACAGCCGCTAAAAAGGTACAGCAGCAAGATCCTTTGTATTGCTGGTAACGTTTTCTTCTTCATTAGTGTCTATGGCGAGGAAAAACACCACGTTAAGCCTTTTCCTCGCCATAGACACTAATGAAGAAGAAAACGTTATCGTGAGATAACTTCTATAATCTTTGGATTTCAGTGTAGATTTTTTGACAGGTTTAAGTGTTAATGACAATATATGGCCATGGTAAATATGGTGATAATTGATCGTCGTTAAGGTACATTAAACCACGTTAAGCTTTTTCACGTTAAGCGTTTTAGAACGTCCCCATTCCACTACAGGCAGAGTTTCTCTCCACGGCTAATAACATGCAATAATGTGTAGCAAGCAGACACATCATTCCCGACACACTGCTGTCCGTGCTGACCGTCACCTGTTGGGACAGTAGTAGGCTATTTTGTCCGTACCGTTACCTGTTTGGACAGTAGGCTATTTGTTCGTACCGTCCTGTCTCCTGTTGGGACACACTGCTGTCCGTGCTGACCGTCTCCTGTTGGGACACTATCTTGTCCGTACCGTCTCCTGTCGGAACAGTAGCCTATGTTGTTTGTACCGTCACCTGTTGGGACACTATGTTGTCCGTACCGTCACCTTTTGGGACACTATGTTGTCCGTACCGTCTCCTGTTGGAACACTATGTTCATACCGTCACCTGTTGGGACACTATGTTGTCCGTACCGTCACCTTTTGGGACACTATGTTGTCCGTACCGTCTCCTGTTGGAACACTATGTTCATACCGTCACCTGTTGGGACACTATGTTGTCCGTACCGTCACCTTTTGGGACACTATGTTGTCCGTACCGTCTCCTGTTGGAACACTATGTTCATACCGTCACCTTTGGGACACTACGTTGATCGTACCGTCTGGTTCTGGCTCTGCGGGAACAGAGACGGGACAGCTCGCTTCAACTCCTGAACATAATATCCATCTCGCAAATGTATCTGTCATCTCAACCATCGACTACAGCAACAGGAAATAATACTCACGGCTTTTTGTTTCGCGGTATTGGAGAAAACCAAACACCACTAAATGTTGCGTTAAAAGGCATTGTAATTCGCGTTACTGAGATTGTAACGCGATTGTAATATTACCTAAATTGAATTAGTAATGCGTTATATTACTGCGTTACAGCAAAAGGACTGTAATTGCGTTACTCCCAACACTGTTGATGAACATCATTATTTTAAGGTAGCCTACAAAAGTTCTTAAAAGGCAATGAAGACATCAGTGGTCACCAAGAGATTTGGCTTGTGACGTGAGAAGGAAAAAAAAAAAGTATAAAAGTAAAGTCTGAAAAAATAATGTTTCTACCTTGTTAATTATCTTACAAACCTTCAGATTTATCTTGCAACCCATTGTAAGGGTCCCAGTAACTGAGCATCTGTAAGACTGTTTTTAACAGTTTTAAACTGTTTTCACTTTTTGGTGGAAACAAGCTGTTATTCATACATTCATACATTCACCACCCTTAAGTTGGTAGGGCAAACTACAGTTCGACAGATGTATATTTACACACAGTAACATTAACATTAATTTAGAGTTGTTTGTCTGTCCACCTGATGAATCTACAGTAAGTCTAATATTCTTTTTCCTTTTGGCTCAGTTTTTGGTCTCCACCAACTCTAAAATATCTTGTTCTTTAGCTGCTAAATGCTATGTTCACCAGCTAGTTGACAACTTCAGTATTGATTTGATGTATTCATTTATTTTCAAACATGTATTAATAATAATAATAATAATTATTATTATTATTATTATTATTATTGTTATATTATACAGTAAATATATTGTCTCAATATACAATAGATCTGGTCCTATCCCTTCTTCATAACTTAAACAATTAAATCCTAATTATCATATAATCAACTCAAACAGCTAACCCAAAGTTATTATGTACAAACCAAATGTCAACCCTATGTCAATCAAACCTGCTGTGCAGGGAGTGTACAGAGAGGTTAAAATGAGGTTTAAAGCTAGGACGGTGGAGTACA
Source organism: Percina caprodes (assembly GCA_013375575.1). Taxonomy (NCBI): domain Eukaryota; kingdom Metazoa; phylum Chordata; class Actinopteri; order Perciformes; family Percidae; genus Percina; species Percina caprodes. The sequence goes on along the minus strand of JABXJD010000093.1, from coordinate 468,954 downwards.
ACAGTAAATCTGTGGTCTAAAAGAAACAAAACACTGAGCTGAAAAACACTAAAATGCTCTATAATGCATTCATTCATTATCTGTGTTTGTCTCTGCCAAAGACACTTTTTAAATACAAGTTGCATTTTGTGAACCATTTTAAATTATAGAAATATTGATTATAGGCACTTACCATTCCAAGCACATCTTTCTCCTTCCTCACCAGGTGACCCTCCTCCATGTGGAAAGTGACCAAGAGCTGATGTCCTCCCATTCCTTCAGAGTTGACAGCTCAGTAAAAAACATCACACTACATGTCACTGGTATCCTGACAGAGTGTATCCTTACCAGTCCATCAGGTATGGCAAACATTTAAGCACTTGAAGCTATATTGAAGCATTAGTTGTTGTTTTTTAACTGCAATTTATACTTGCTCTTATAGTCCTACAGTACCATTATTCTTCTTTGCATTTGATAAAAGAAACATAATACCAAGAGTTAATCTTCCTCTCCTTGTTAGAACAAAGCCAGTCTCTGCTGAGCGAGGAGGGCTCTCTGGCAAAATTGGAGCACTTTGAGGGTCTGTACCGCATCAACCTGCTCTCTCCTATACAGCCAGGCCAGTGGAAACTCCAAACCAAGAATGATGGACACCTCACATTCAATGTGATAGGTAAAAGAAAAATGTAATACACATTAGTTCTTATTTACCTGCACTTGAACTGAGAAAAGAGGCAACTGTTTGTCTTTTGATTTGCACCCCCAGGTGACAGCAGTGTAGATTTCCTGTATTACTTTGCAACAGTTAAAAATGAGACACACCCAGGTCTGGCCAGAGTGGATGGTAGTCCAGTAGCAGGTAAGAGATTGTGATTTCTTTCCTAATATAATTATATTAGTGACAGCGTACAGTACTGTAGGTCTTACAACCAGGAATGTGCCTGCCATTTAGCAAAACTGCAGTGTTCCTTATTTGATTTCCCAGGGATTCCTGTCTTTCTGGTGCTGACTGTGACAGGCCTGGATCCGGATGAGGAGGTATCTTTCAGTCATGTGACATTGCTGGGAGCTGATAGGGAGAGCCTCCAGCAAGTTACGCTGAACTCGTCCTCCTTTTCATCATCCTATTCTGTAGTGGAGCTGGTGGGATGGGTGGAGGTTGTTCCCAGAGTCCCCTTTTGTGTTCGACTAACAGGCCGAGACAGCAGAGGAAACAAGATGGAGAGGGTTTCCTCTCAGATGGTTCAGTCCACTTACGTTCAGATACAGGTAATGCTGAACAAGACATGGGCTGCGTCTTTTAGCTCATTGTTTTGATTTAATGGCCCACAGCTTTACTGTTTCGGTTTAGCCATTTCCAGATGCAACAGGCAGCTGTTTTCATGAAAAAAGCTGTAATAAACCCACTGAGCACCAAACAGAAGACAGAAAGGTTAGCACCTAACAGATAAAGATACAATCAAAGACCATTTAGCAGCTAAATAGACAGATATTTTCCTCACGTGATAGTGGAGACTAATACTAATACTGTACGTTGGTGTTATGTTTACTGCTTGCTCTGCTTCCGAAAAGTGGACAAAACTCAATGATTGCAGCCAAACAGCTGGTTGTGCTTTCAAAATTGTCAATATATGGCTTTTCCTTTACCATCTTTCCATACAACTTTTTCTGATGTATCTAAATTTACATTGACGTACCTCAAATCGTTGTTGTGACAATATGTCATAGTTTGTGTGTCTCTATCTCTTCAGGTGCTGTCGGTCCCTCACCTGGTCCCCGGTCACAGCACAATGGTGGACTTTGACATCCTGAACCATGGCCCTGCCCGACTCTTCAGTCTGAGTGCCGATGATGACTGTGGATATCTTCATAAGAGAGGACCTCACAGGTAGAGCAAAATGTTGAAAATATTAAAGTAAAGACAATTTTGTACCTTTTGAGTACTGTTGTAGTGAAGTATATAATTTGACCTAAGGGAAAATGTCTGACTCTCAGGTTCCATGTTGCCGAGCAAGTGTCTTTCCGCGGTCAGGTGGACTTCCTCACTCCAGCCACAGCTCAGTCAGGAGCTACTGTCACGCTTACACTCACGGTGCACGCTCTTGACTCTCCAGACTCAAATTACGCAGTGGCCTACTTGACTGTGGTTCCCCCGGTGAGCATTGACTAAAATAACTGATACGATATTGCAACAATATAGTCCATTTTTTTTTTTGTATGTACATCTTAAACTCTCTTCATTGAATTTTCTATGTACAACTGACATCACTTCCTCTTTCTCTGGTAGGATCCTGACACATCCCCACCGTCCTGCTCCCCAGTGCAAGTACGGTCTACCTGTCCTTCCATTTGTAACACGTCTAACTGGAGCATGTCGCTGGTTGTGTCAGACAGGGGGCGCTCTGGGCTCGCTGCCCTCCAGCTACAGAAGGGTGAAGGCATTCTGTCTTTATTCCACAGCCCCCCACCCACAGAGGACAAACTGGGAGAGGCCCAGCCTGACCCAGATCAACGTCACCACCGCCACAAAGCCAGATTAGGAGACCCACCTTTGGATGTATCTGAATGGTCACTGAGCTCATCTCAACCACTGTGGGTGGAGTACACGTCCAGCTGCTGCTCTGCTCATGCTGAGCTTCTGGTTTGGGACACAGCTGGAAACATGAAGCGCTGCCATCTACCATCTGGCCAGCAGAGGCAGCTAGAAACCAACAGAGCTAGACAGATTCCACTCAGAGGCGTCTTTTCCCTGTTGTTGGTTGTGCTGTGGTCTTCTCTGCTTTAGGTCGATGTGATTACATATGTTTTGCAGGCCAAACTAATCTATTTGTGGATCACTGGATTCCAGATTCAAAAAAAATAATACTAAACTTGTTTCTTTTTGGACAACGGAGACCAATAAATCAGAAAAAACAAATATATTTTCCAATATTTTTCCCTCGTGCAAGGAAGTTTTTCTGAAATGCTGATTTTGTGTTAGCAACTGTGATTTGTAAAGACGATGCACTGAATAAAGAATTAATGATTGTATTATTACTGTCACTAACTTTAATTATTTTCAGATGCAACTCCTGGGGCCTATAACATCTGATATCACACAGAATATATTAATGCCATAGATGGAAGAATTTGGACAGCACTTGTTCAGTAAGGAAATAATACACTAAGTATAAAGCCTAGTGTTACATGTACATTTTTGTTACATGTAACTAATTTGTTCTGTTGTCTTGGCCAGGTCTCTCTTGAAAAAGAGATTTTATATATCAATGAGACTAACCTAGTTAAATAAAGGTTAAATAAAAAAAGCAACTTTGGAAATTGTCATAAAACAAGATTAACAACCTTGCATTTGTGTAGAGTGTGACTGTTACAGTCGTATACACATCAACAGCATATTTTAGTCACCAAGAAAGTGAAATTAGAAACTATTAAAAAAAGATATTTTTTTCTGTATCATACAGGGGTTATTATCACCCTTGCAGTCAATTGATCAGACTAGATGTGAGATAAAATACAGCAGCAGGCATGAACGGAAACAGCACAATAAATATAAATAATGACAAAGATATGAAAATCTGAATAATTAAACTACTTGACATGCAAAAAGCGGTTTAACATCATAGTGAGGATAAAAACGTATCCGCGCCCACAGACTTGTTGCTCCTGATGGTCATATTTGAAGCCAGATAAAATATTAGTCACCCCCAGTCCCACTTTAAAGTGACTTTACAATATTCTACAAAGGTGGTTAAATGTCTAGGAGATAATTCCCATTTCCATTGAGGACTAATTAACTGGTCAGGCAGTTGCTCATTACATGAGACAGAATCAGTAGATTAGTGGATATAAAGGCAGAGAAGACCTGGACACAAAGTGTCTGAGACTAAGATTTTGGGAATGTTGAATAAAAAAGGTGTAACAAAACAAGGTGCTTTGAAGGTGGAGGAGAGAGGACAATGGGGCAGTAAGGTGGAGTTTCTCTTGGCTGTGGCAGGTCATGTTGTTGGCCTGGGAAACGTGTGGAGGTTTCCTTACCTCTGCTACAAAAATGGAGGGGGTAAGCAAATACAAAGTCCTTTACTTGTTACCTAAAATCTGTAGTACATGTATTTATTGTTATTTATTTATTATTATTTATTTACTTTGCAAATGCAGGTGCATTCCTGGTGCCATATATTATATTTGTGGTGACATGTGGGTTACCCCTATTCTTGCTGGAGACGACTATAGGCCAGTACACCCAGGCGGGGGGCATCACCTGCTGGAGGAAGCTATGTCCACTGGCAGAAGGTACGCGGTTTAGGACTTTATTGTACATTGAATGACTACATGTAGCAGGTAGCTTCAATACTGGCTCCTTTACCATTGTAGGAAAGTTTCTTTTTACAGTTAAGGTGGTTCAATGTTTCATTGAGGCAGTAACACATTACCCACTCTATAATTGAATGGAGCAAAGGCCTCCATATCCGAGCTCTGTCATGGACATCAGTACAGGGCACAGATTGACAAGCTAAAAACTGCATGGTCTCTGTGACCTTTATTCCAAGGGTAAAAAAATAAAATATAATATAAATGTAATATACTATATTAAAAACATACCCCTGCCCTTGAAATGTTTCAGTTATGTTGCAGAATGTTTATTTTAAGTGAAACTAAAAGTCTGTTTATAGGACTGCATATGTGAAAAAAGAAAAAAAGGTTTACAAAGGATTGTTAATGTTTATGAAAATATTACAAACCTGCAGGTAAAATGTTAAATCAAATGGCATTTCATACTGGAGAAGTCACGCTGTTTCTTTTTGTCATTTCCACAGTAGTTTGACTAAAAATGAATGAATATGAAGTTAATTTTTTTACTTTGCTTTTAATTATATCTTTTTACTTTTTTACATAGGCCTATATTTATGTTGAGGGAAATTTAGTCTTTCAGAGTGAGTAAGCAGTTTTAGTTATTCAGTTGGTCAGCCTGACCCTTGGTAATGGATAAATTAATAAGGTTTTTGTAATGTTTGTCTACAACACAAATGTGGCCCCGCAGGTATCGGCTATGCGGGGCAGCTGATCCTGTTCTACAGCTGTATGACCTACATCATTATTCTGGCCTGGGCTTTGCTCTATCTGGTGTTCTCCTTCAGCTCACAGCTTCCCTGGGCCAGCTGCAACAATTACTGGAACACAGGTAAAATGGAAGCTGTCTCATGTCATAAGGTGGACTAACAAAATAATAACATCTGCATACATGTGATGTTATAATGTCAAGTATCAACACTTCAGTGACTTTTTGGCCAATCAAATGTTAGTTTTCTATTCCATAAATTCTGGGGACTTGTGAGAGACAGATTTAAAAATAATGGTCAAAATGAAAGCCACATAGGCAGAGGTGCCTATGACTTTTACCCCCTAATATGGATCAAATTTGAGAAACATTGCATCCTACATTTCCCATAATGTACCTACATATTGTTTTTCATTAGACCCTCCCTGCCTGGTAAATCCCCACATATTTATAACATTAAAATATTACATATTTTAAACTCCACACAATAGCTTGTAATGCAGACTTTTGTTAAACATTTGAAGTCTCAAGTCCAAAGCAAGAATCATTTTCTCTTTAACTTTGGAAACCTCCCCCTAGTCTCGCATTGCCAGATCTGTCTCCACAGTCCTGTAGCCGCTATAGAGCCACAGAAGACATACATCTGTTTTGTGATTATAAGTATAATATTTCTCACTACTCTTTCAGATGACTGCATAGACTTTTCAACACAAAACAAAACCTTTGAATGGACAAACCAGACGAACTCAACCTCTGCTGCCACAGAGTTCTGGGAGTATGTCGATGTGGATGAACTAACTAAGGTTCTTTTAAATATGCCAATATGAGTCCTAATGAGTCTCAATAAAAACATTTGTGTTCATCTTTTTCCCTACTAGACGACGAGTGCTGGGTATCTCAGGGGGGATTGAGGAAATAGGCAGCATCAGGTGGGAGGTGCTGTTGTGCCTCATTGTAATGTGGATCATCTGCTACTTTTGTATCTGGAAAGGGGTCAGGTCTACAGGAAAGGTATTTATATAAGCCCTAATACTGTGGTAAAGTGTATATAGTATATTTCTATATGCTTTTAACAACTTTTTTCCGAGGTGGTGTATTTTACTGCTACCTTCCCCTATGTGATGCTGGTAATTCTTTTGATCCGTGGACTCTCTCTCCCTGGGGCTCTACAAGGAGTACTGTATTATCTTCTGCCTGAACCCTCACGACTCACAGACCCACAGGTAAGAGCTTCATGATACACTGTAACAGTGGAGAGTTGATGGACAGATTTTCTAACTGTTGCTTTGTTGGAACAGGTTTGGATGGAGGCTGGGGCTCAGATCTTCTTCTCATACAGTGTGGGTGTGGGCTCCTTAACTGTGCTAAGCAGCTATAACACCTACAACAACAACTGCTATAAGTAAGTATTTGTCAATGTGTGACTGAGCTTGATGCTCAACTTTTCTAACAGATGCGCCAGTGGACAAGAGCTACACAATAACATATTAAAAAGTGTTCAGTGTTAAGTGCTATGAATTCATTGAGTATGCAAATGTTTTTTTGTGTTTTGCAGAGACAGTCTGTGGCTGTGTTTGCTGAACAGTTGTACCAGTGTGGTGGCTGGGTTTGCAGTCTTCTCTGTACTGGGATTCATGGCTCATGAGCAAGGAGTCCCCATTGCAGAAGTGGCAGAGTCAGGTAATGCAAGCCACCACAGATATTCAGAACTGTGTAACCTTGTCTTCCTGTGCCCATTTTTAAGAGTTTTACACCATTATGGCACCTTTTTTTTACAGCCTCAGATGTTTATTTTTTTTTCTTTTTAAAACACCAATATAAACCCTTAGCCTCAGATAATAATATTTGACATTTTGTAACCACATTGCCATCATTATACAGTAGTATGAGATGCACACCTCCTGTACTCAAGGCTAGTCCACGACCATGGTGGAAAGTAACTGATATACTTAAAACTTAGGTATGCTACTTCTTGTACTTTACTTGAGTATATCCATTTGATGTTACTTTATGCTTCTTCAGACTGCCAAGTACTTCTGCCACCACTAGTTCACAATGGGTAAAATCTTTGCTGCCATCTTGAGGACAACTATAGACACAACATGCACATTTACATAACTAGTCTTGCTTTGCCAGACCCTCCTCCAAAGTGTGCAAAAGGAGGAGGGTCTACTGAGCCCCAAGCTAGTGTCTGCATACTCATACTGTACAAAAACCTATAGTCCACACACACATTCATTTTAAACCATGTCCTCATAGTCAGGCCTTAACTGTGCTCATGTTGCTCATTCTCGTGTCTTGTCTCTTCTCTTCCCTACCCAATTATTTACTATTTACTAAGCTATAGATGGTTACAAGTCTAGCATTGGTGTTTTCCAGGTCCAGGCTTGGCGTTCATTGCGTACCCTCAGGCTGTAGCCATGATGCCTCTTCCCCAACTGTGGTCCATCTGTTTCTTTATAATGCTCATTCTCTTGGGTCTGGACACACAAGTAAGATGTCCTCTTGATGAACTCTTTGTGGAAAAACAATTTCACAAATGGAAATGTACTTATTCTGTCTTGTCTTTTCTCTGTACAGTTTGTTGCCATGGAGGTGGTGATGACATCCATCATAGATTTGTTTCCCACAGTTATGCGCAGGGCAGGCCGGCGGGAAGGCCTGCTCCTCCTCTTCTGCTTCATATGCTTCTTCACTCAGCTGGTCATGATCACTGAGGTCAGTATTTTGGGATCAGTTTCATTTCTTTTTTACTAATCTATATTGCCAGGGTATTTTTAACAAAATCAATATATACCTGCATATATATACATATATACAATATAAATAACAATCGTTGTGCCATGATTTTGTTTTATCATTATAACAAGATGCTTTCAGTTTAAGAGATTTCAATTATTACAACATACAGTATAAGTTTATATTTAGTAATAATGTGATAGAAAAAGTGGCAGGAATAGGTTTCTATGCATCTTAGGTTGACATATTAAGTAAAATAAATAAATCCATGTCCAAACATGTCTTTGCTGTTGTTTCCAGGGAGGAATGTATGTGTTCCAGATGTTTGACTACTACGCTTGTAACGGAGCCTGCATCCTCTTTCTCTGTGTGTTTGAAACTCTGGCGCTGGGATGGGTTTTTGGTAGGTATGCCATTTTTAAATGGGCACTCCAGCAATTTCATATTGGACCTAATAAATTCGGGCAACTCACAAAGGAAAAAAATCAGAATCAGTGCAGCAGATACTGAGATCTTGACTTTAGTTCCTTGTGTTCATAATGTGCTGGTTTGTTCATTTCCCCATATAATTAAAAAAACCTGATGGCAAAATTTAGGTTATTTTGTCAGACTTGACAAAGCTTATCCAGAACCACAGGAGATATATAACTCTTTTCATGGGCTGAGTAGTGTCCCTAACTACTAGTAAACTGACCTTTGATGTATACAAATGAGTGAAGTTTCCCTTTGAATTGCATCTTCATTCACATTCATCTAGTCTGATCTTGTCATTATACTGTATAGGCCTAATGATCATACAACCTCTTCTCCTATAAAGGGGCAGATAGGTTGTTTGGCATCATCAAGGACATGACAGGTGTGCAGGCCAACCCGTTCTTTAAAATTTGCTGGCTTTACCTCACACCATTGGTCTTACTGGTGAGTTGGCTTTCCATGTTACATAATGAATAATCCCATAGCTTTGGTCCTTATGAACACCTGAATGTCTTTGCACTTTACTGCAACCTATCCTTTGGATTTTTGGTAAAATTTCTATATCGAAATGTCCAGACAAATACTGAATCTCTCTTTTAATGTTTTCTCAGGGCTCTTTTATATGTTCTTTAGTTGAGTACCAGCCTCTGACCTTTAACCGCTGGTATGTGTACCCAGCCTGGACATACGTGTTTGGCTGGCTACTGGCCCTCTCCTCTATTCTGCTAGTGCCGGGATGGGCGCTGTATAAACTGGGAACTGAGACTGGGAACCTCACTCAGGTGGCTAAACTGTGTAATTGATTGTATATGTTATATAATGAGTGCATTGATTATGTATGCCAATAAAAAGCAAAACAGCGGGCGCCTAGGTAGCTCACCTGGTAGAGTGTGCGCATATAGAGGTTACTCCTCAATGCAGTGGCGGCAGGTTCAACCTGCGGACCTTTGCTGCATGCCATTCCTCCTCTCTCTTCCCTTTCATGTCTTCATCTGTCCTATGAAAATAAAGGCCTAAAAAGGCCCCAAGAATAATCTTTAAAAAAGTCACACAGATTTTTCCATATACTCAAACCCTTCAAGAAGTCCAGCAAAATGACTCAAGCTTCCTATGAAATGCCAAAAAGATTCTACAGAGAAGTCACGTTTTATATTTCATCTACAAGATGAGTTGTAATTTTTAGTTTTATTTTTACAATTGTTATTTTTATTGTGATGTTGGAGTGAGGGTCTATAAAAGTGTGAAATGTTTCGGTTTAATAATCAAAGAATAATGTTGATTTCCAGAGTACAAACAACATTCTCCTTAGTTTATGCCAAAATAAAGAATCTAACTGCAAACATGCAGTATTAGTGATTAGACCATGCAAGTAACACATATGCTACCACCCCAAAACAATGTGATAGAGCTCTTGTTTTACATACTTACTACAAATTATTGATGAATATTTCTTTCAATTTCTTAGCGTTTCCATCATCTGTGTCGACCTGACCCTGACTGCTCGCTGACCCAAAAGAGAGAAACTGAGCTGCAGCAGACTGAAGGGGGAAATCTGCAACACCTGTTGATATGAAACATGACATGATTTCAAACTCTTTGTTCCTGCATTATTTTTTACAACTACAAATGGGCACTAAGCGGGTTGGTTACTCGTGATATATCGTGATATTACTTCCTTTGTTTCTTTTAATTTAGAATCCAAAGGTCAAAGACACACAAAACTTGTCTTATGGACTTTTGCTTTTTCATGCTGAATTCAAATGTACAATAAAACATGAATATTTTAACTAATCTATCGCCAAGTCTTAAATAAATTACTAAAAAGTAAATTGAAAAGACATCAGAGGAAACACTTCTTACTTCTTCAACAGTCTCAGTGACAGCAACCTACTTATTTTAATCTTATTATAATTCCTTGTCATAACAAAATCAAGCCTTTATTTCAAAAGGATAACTAGCATTACCACCTTGTGGTTGTACACCATTGCCAACCAGTTATGGTGCAGTTTACATCCATGTCTGTTCCGACTTATAAACGTAATGAAGACTTTGAGGCAATTTAAAAGGTATTTAGTGTATTTTTTGGCGAAACATATCCGAAAACACATCTTCAACCCAGCAGCACAGAAGATACATTCACCACAGTTTCAAGGTGGACACCCAAGATTAGAGTCATGTGAAATATGGTCACACTCTCCCCTTCTGTTTCTGAGTTATGGTGTTGAATTACAGCCAGTGAAGTTGACCTTTGGGATACAAAATGTCATCACTTCATCATTTTATCCTATTAGACATTTGTGTGAAATGTTCTCACAATTAGCATAGGAATTCTTGAGTTTATGGCCAAAATTGCATTTTGAGACGTGACCTTTGACCTCACAAATCTAATCACTTCATCCTTGAGCCCATGCGAACGTTTATGCCAAATTTAAAAATATTTGTCCAGGGAGACCCGAGATATGAGTTTTCTCTGTCACCATGGAGCGCACTGGAAAAAACTATGGAAACTATTTTCATGGCTTTCAGGAGGAGGAAGCAGTCAAGCACATGCACTTCTCGCATGTGCATTACAACCTTGAGTCTTTTTAGTTTCCATGGTAGCAGCTAGAGTAATTAAAGACTATGTGAACTCATTGTAGAAACATATAATATGAAGCTGAATTTGAAAAGATTCATAAGACACACAGAGAAAGTCTATTCTCATAAATTGCTTTATTTAAATACCTTAAAATTATATAACATACACTGTAAAAAAATACATTTCAGAAATCTGTGAAATTGAAATTACTGGCAGTGATGTCTGTCATATGCACAACACAATGAAATATATGACAAATCATACACATACCACATGCTTATGACCACTTAGGCATCAAACATTTATACTTAAACACTCTCAAACTCACCATTAAACTTTTCTTCATCTCTGACTAGATGCTTGATGCAAAAAAAACAGAATATCATCAAAGTAAAAACAGACAACAAAGCTGCATGAGAGGAAACGGTTTTAATGATTATCTTGAAAATGCTGTGTTGAATTCATAGTCTGTGTCTGAATTCTTCCATTATTATGTGTGCTGTATTTGTTAAAAAATTAATTATGAAATTAATATATAATAACCTGTGACAACAGTGTGCCCTGGTAACGCAAAAAGTAACAAGTGAAAAAGAGTTTTTTAGGCTTTGTTGAAGAGCATTTGGAAGTTGCAACTTGCAACTTTGAAACTCACAGCAGTCCAGTTTAGTGCAGTTTGTGATGTTACAGAGAGATTTTCTGTGCAGCACTGAGTGACCAGTTGTGCCTCAAATACTAAAGCACCAATCTTGTTTATCACCTTGTTTGGGGACTACTGGGTCCCTCTCTCTCTCTCTTTAGTACAGCATGTTAGAAGAAACCATTTTCTCAACATTTATCTACCAGGAAATTGATTTATTAATCTTTTTCCTGAATGAAGTTGGTCTGGCAAGACAGCAGACAACCATCACCGTAGTACATATACTGTATGGCCACCTGGATGTATGCCAATTTCTTCTTCCTCCCAGGTAAACACATTTTGTTTTGACATAATCCTTTATGTGACTCACAAACAGTGACCCTCTGCTCATCTGTGTGGTTCTAGAAAGTCTGCAGTGGTAATATCAGATGGTACCTCGGGATTGAATAGCACTTGAGTGAATTATTGGATTAGCTTTCAGAACACTTAATTCTGGTGAAGCATTATAGGCAACTGGAAACAAAACTTGTACTGCAACTATACTGCAAGTATTAACCTTGAGCCATTGTATGATTCCCATTGGCCTGCAGAGATATTTAGCAAAATTCCTATAAAACTAGGTTTAAATAACCACGGATAAAATATTAAAACCACACAAAATCCCAAAATATCCCTGAGCACTTCCTCTCCCTGTAAAGGCAGCACAGACTGAGCTAACCAGTAGAACTGTCAGGAGGCATAAAGGTGACCTTCTCTGAAGATTTATATTTGCCCTTGAGCTCCCTGCCTTGTTCTGCGTTTGGGTTAGGTAGAGTAGTGAGAAGGCATGACGGCGACACTGGTTGACTGGCAGAATCTGGATGGCACAGGAGTTGTACATTTTGCAGGATTTTAAGGCTGGGGTAGCTGCCAGACTCGGCCATGGCTCGGTGCAGATGTTGCCAGGCTGTGATACCACTCAGGCTGCCGCTGGGGTTGCTGGCAGCCTGGTACAGTAGCTCTGTGTGCTGGCGGAGCTGGGCAATGTTCCGCTCCGTGATGTTACTCTGGCACAGCAGTTCCTGCGTGCGCAATGTAACGTCCAGCAGGCCTGATTGTCTGAGGATTTCTATTGTGTTGAAGAAACGGCGATGGCGAGTACTGGTGGTGCTGTTTCTTGGAAGATCTCTGGTTGTGAGGATGGAGGATGTAGTGTACAGACCAGACCCAGATGGGGAGCTTTGGCTCGAGGGGACAGTTGTAGGACTGAAGGACAATTGACTATCTCTGGTTGAAGAGGAACATGGCAGTTCAGACGTTAAGACTGCTAATTTGGGTTGCTTATAAAGGTGCTGCTCAGGTAGACTCCTGGTCACAGGTGTGTCATCACTTTTGTGTTCTGTGCACACTCTCTTGCTCAGGTTCTGGGATTTATTATTCCATGAAAATGTATCAAGTGGCTTCTTGCTGGGGTGTGGTGCAATACGTGGGTAGGAGTTGAGAATGGGCAAGTATGTGGCATTTATTTTCTTCCCTGTGACATTGGACATCTGGGACAAGGGCTTTTGGTGCTGGAGGGTGGCCGGCAGCAAACTAGGCTGCTGGAAAAGAATCATATGGGCAGCACCAGAACTGCTGGTTTCCCTGTTTTCATTTCTCCAGAGCAGCTGACCTCTTTTCTGGATTATATCCGGCTAGTGGGAGAGGGAGGAAGAAAGAAGCAAGTAAAAGTCCTCTTTTCAGTAAATAATCACTCTGCTACATATGGGCGCAAAAATGTCTACACTCCAACTAAAATAAGTGAGTATTACCTTAACTTAATTTCAGCTCACTATTTGCCTCAGTCTCTCATCCCTGCTATGTTGTGCTAGGGCTCTGTTACACACTACCTAATTTCTTACCTTTATACTTACAGTTTAAGAGAACCATTTTCAGCAGAGGAATAGTGTGTATTCCTAACCTCCCAGTCTGTACCTACACCTGTCTTACCTGCTTAAAAAACATATTGTTGGTGATGTAGGTGGGCGGAAGCTTGCGGCCTGCTGGCATCAAGGTAGGATTCCCTTGCCCAATATCTTTGTTTTGACCTGGCTGTGAAGTTTTTGCATGCTCGCTGCCTCTGGACTGGCTTTTGGAACTCTGCTGGTCCTCTGCATCGGTCTGGTGCCAGTCTGAGCCATCTACAGAAAAAGTTGTAAAAAGAAATACATGCTGACTAATACAGCTGAAGCCATGCTCAAAGAGATAGAAAAACTTTTGTGACGTAGCTTGGTAGTGTTATGGCATTTTTCCATTACGTGGTACCTGCTGACTTATAAAGACATATGGGAGTGTATGGGAAATAGCCAAAGAGAATAAAAGTTGGCAAATTGTCTGGTTACATTTTTGCCACATTTACTCACCAGAGTAACCAGAGTCTTTTTCTGAACTGCAGCGGGAGCCCGTACCACTGGAGTCATCTGCGTCTTTAGTACCACGTATTGCCAGCAGAATCATACTGTTGGTCTTATTTTTAGCATTCTTGCTGGATGTAGCACAAGGACTGCTCTCGCGCAAGCAAGGCTGTTCCTTCTGCATACTGGACCCTAATAAGAGAATACATGACAGTAGATAGATTTTCTCTTCATAAAACCATAATTGAAATGCTTTAAATTACAACACTAACCACAGAGTTGACTAGATGGTATGCACTGATATCACTTTTTCAGAACCACAGTTTTGCTGGTACACTATGCTGGTAATGCTACACAGTTTCTTAAACGTATTGTGTTGTTCACCTTCTCTTTCATATTGGGCAGTGTGTAAAAAACATTTCCCTGAATTTCTTCTTAACCTGTTTGTGTGGTCAGTAAACAGTTAACAGTTTTGTACCATTTTAATAGTGTTTTCAACGTTTTCTTTCCCCACGTGAATCCACAATGGCTATGTGTTTGCCATTGGGGGTTGTAACTGGGGCATGACACACGATGACATCCTGTGCGTACCCACTAATAATAATTTACAGAGAATATACACAAACATATTTAGTTTCACGTTAACTACAAAAGTCTTAATCTTAGCATATAGCGTAAATAGCCTCAGCCTGTCCTTGATGCTCCTGCAGTTATAGGTATACAGTATTATACAGAGTAAATGTACTCAAGAGGAATAGCTTTATATGTTTAAGAACACACTGTATCCTATCCTTGTATGGTTTAATCTCTCAGATATTGAATTGCACTCTTAATCATGTGCCTTAGGAGGCGATGTAAATAAAGACACCACAGGCAGTTACCCTACAATGCAATCTGGTAACATTACAATGGTCTTTCTCAAATTCCAATTGTATGTGCTCCTGGTCATCCACAAGGACTTCAAATATATGCAGTAGATACTGCATATATTTGAAAGAGACATGTAACCAGACACAGACAAAAACTCTACATAATTTTGTTCAAGATCATAAGAAATCTAAAGAAAACATCACAAATAAGCCCATTTGTATACAACTTTCCCCGTGTGCGTACATGTGTGTACGCGTATTCACATGGAGCCAATAGAATGCAAAGGTCATGTGTTGTTTTGAGTCCACAGAGATAAAGAGCCTGTTACACCGGTTACCCAAATAAAATGCTGTAATTACAACAGGCAGAGACATGGAGCACGTAGTAAATTCATTGTTTTACGAGACTGCTGCAGCTCGTTTAGGCTAGGGTTAAACATTATTTTATTTCCATAATCTTATAGGCGTAGCAGCCAAGCTGGGATCCTGTGTCATCCACAAGGACTATCTACTGTATCTGATGGTCAAAATGCAAATCCAAACATAAAAAAACAGCTAGGTAGTTCTTCCATGGGTGGCTAAATCAACCAGGGGCATATTCAACTAGCCAGACCACCTCTTATAGTTGACTCTGAATGCCAATACTGCTCGCTCTCGATTATGAGTTAGGCCTACTTGTCGGTTATTGCCAGCTGTGCAACTTCAATGCTGTCCAACTTTGATCACGTGTCTATTTTCAACGAAAATGTAATGGAACTATGTCATTAATTTTTTTTGTTTCGTCCAGTTGTGTACGCTCACCCCGTCCTTATAGGATAGTATTTGGAGGCAGCGGTACCATGAAGGCAGCACATCTCACTCTCAGCAGAACCCCCATTATTATGTAACACTCATGGAATACACTTCCTCTCACGCTGATCGCAATCTCACACACACAAGTGGTTGGTCAAAATGTAAACGACAGGTCGACAGTTATGTGTAAGACGAAAAAATACAAAAGAGCAATAGCTTGAATAGTTCCATCAGAAAGATTTGGCAATAATGTCTTATGCAAAGTCATTCACGTTCGCCGTCTGCAAAAACTTAGACAATAATTTCTGTTTTTTCCCCCGCACGTTTAAGGCAACGAGCGACGCTAATCTGCCGTGTCATGTTTAAATTGTTATCAGTCAGCTACAGTAAAGCATGATTCATTTCACAGTCTTTGTCAAATTTGCCCTGAAATAACTTACAGTGAACAGCGAGTTGCGATTTTGCAAGGTCGGCCAATAGTCTGAATTAGGAACGTCATATTTGGTTTCAAAATAAACGTACACCTACAGACAAAATATTTTGTAAATAATACCGCCTGTCCGATAATATTCCACGTAATTCAATATTATCTTTATTTCACGGTCCGTACGTCAGAAGCCTACTTACTTGAACGTGTATCCGATAGTGGAAACCTCCCCACATGTGTTTTGAAGTCCTGGTGGTTAAGTCTATCTAGCTTGAACCGCCATTCGACGTTACAAATGTTTTAAAAAAATAATAACTATATGACATTCCAAATGTTGTCATTTGGTACAAGACCGATAAAAGAAAAAGTGGCCCACCAATAACAATTACATAGGGATTATTTATTCGCGTCAATTTAAACCAGTTTCTTGTTGGACCTCCTACCAGACACAATAAAATGATCTCTCTGCGAACTAAATACCCATTGGTCCATCAGACAACTACGACAGCCAATCAGCAATTACTGCAGTGCAGAACGGCTCCGGTGTCAGCGAGACAGGATAGTAGACAAAAACAAAAGAGGCACGCTTCAAGATTTCACATTTGGTAAAAGGTCAAATTTAAACTGATTTGCAGGTTGTGCAAAATGTGCATTTGTTTGACATTTAGTGAAAAGAAATAGGTCTAGCCTTTGTTTATGCTGTGCCAGCTGTTCAACTATCTCTACTGGTATTTCTTTGAGCCAGTCAGCTGTATGCATGATTGCACATGTGAGCAGGAAGCCAACAATGCA
Source organism: Percina caprodes (assembly GCA_013375575.1). Classification (NCBI taxonomy): domain Eukaryota; kingdom Metazoa; phylum Chordata; class Actinopteri; order Perciformes; family Percidae; genus Percina; species Percina caprodes. The sequence continues at coordinate 452,239 of JABXJD010000093.1, read as the reverse complement.
GCCATGCAGTCAGAAGGGGGCTCTGTTGTCATACAGAACTGTATAAATTGTAAGTTTGTGGTCTATAAACAACTGAAACTCACACCACTGCAGCAGACACTTTATTTTGTACATTTAAAACTTACACAGCCCACATCCTTTTCCCCAAATGACAAAGAAACATCAATACAATTCAAATATTTTCTAAATTAGCTGCAAGATAAGATCATAAAACATGTACATGCCATTGGGTTGGCTAAATCACATACATGCAAAGTGCATGCAATCCTTTGTCAAACAATGTCTAGCATCAAATATTTCACATTTCTTCCTTACCCCATTTCCATGGCAACTCATCAGGATCTACAGTAAAGAATAAACAGCCTTGGACCACACAGGAGTCAAGTTCTCAAGTCAGGCTTCTCTACCTTGAAGCTTCGGCATTTAATTAAGTCTTTGAGAGTGAGCACTGTCAAATGCATACCCCTATCAGACCAACAGCGTTCTTTAGACCTGGGTGCCTGCTGACATGCATGGTCTCTGGGGAGGAGAATTTATTAAAAGTAGCACAGGTCTCTCGGGTGTGGGCCTTGGCTGCAGCACTGGCCAGAATGTGCATGACCCTCAGCAGGGCATTCTCACTGAAAAACAAGGCATACAGATTCAAAATGGAAAGGTAGGACGGATACTGATTAATAAAAAAGAAAACAAAAAAAAAATAAAATAAAACACCTGGAAAGTGAAATCTTAGCTCAGTAACTACAGTGCTGATGAAGCCAGGGGTAAAGGCTCTCAAAGGGCACTGTGGATGAGGGGAGTGCATCTTATAAGTCAGTCAAGAAACACACCTGCCAACATGGACACTGGAGGCCAGACACCATGCAGCCTCCCCTTCTGGTGTTAGGGGCTCCTGCAGAACTTGACGGGACAAGCAGAGGGTCGCTCCTGCCAGCTGCACGGGCAGAACCAGCACACACTGGCCCTCCAGGAGAGAAAGCTCCAGAAGATACCGAGCCATCCAGACCACCTGGTGGTACACAGGACACTTCAGATCTTTACATAGTGGACAATCTGACCCGATCAGAAACTGGACAAAAGAACACACAATGCAGCTCTACCTTGGCACTGCAGCGAGCAATGGAGGAAAGGAGGAGGAGGAAATGCAGAGGTGGACAATAGGACAAATCAAACTTGAGCCCTAAAAGGACTTTCCGCTCCATTCTCAGCAGCTGATGTTTAGTGTAGGTGTGGTCCATCAAGTAGCAGAGTCCAGACACCTGGAGGAAGAAGCACCAGAGGAAGGAAAGAAGAAGGAAAAAATAAAAAAAATATTTTGTCTTTTCTTAGAAAAGTTTGGTTGTTACACATTACACTTATTAACACTCATTTATCAATTATTTTCTCCGGGTATTAAAGTTACAAACTAGTTTTGGTGGCTAAACTAGTTTAAGTGGTTAAGTCTTTAACTAGCATTGCTGGAGCTGAGGCAGCCCAAATTAACCCTACAGTCTATGCTCACCTCCTAGGACGGCAGCCACCTGCCACTCAAAGTGGCACGCCCTTAATTATGGCCAACTCTAAGGCTTGATATAATATTTAAAAAAACAGGTGGGTTATATTTATAAAAAAGGGTTAAAAATGTGTATTTCTGCTGTAAAGTTGTGCATTTTAACATGGGGATCTATGGGAATTGACTGCCTTTTAGGACCAGCATCAAGTGGGCATTTGAGGAACTGCAGTTCCGTATTGGCTTCATTTTTCAGCACCGCCGGTGGGTTTAACAGACAGTACTGTAGCTTTACAGTTGGAGTGCTGAGCCAGCTTACCTCAGGGAGGAGACATTCTTCCTTTTTTGCAGCAAGGAAGAGGCAAACCATGCCGAGAAGCTGCAGGTTGACTGTGGTCACCTTGATCTGACGCACAGAGCGGTTGAGGAGGTGTATGGCCAGATAGAGGGTCTCTTCCTGAAAATGCATCATCTCCTGGTAGGAAATAAACTAGGCAATCAAGATTGAAAACCAATTTTTTTTTTACTTGTTTTTTTGTACAGATTAAAGAATTGATATATATTGTTATTTGAGCTTTAGGAGGTACTAGTTGGTTACTTTTGGACAGAGCTAGGCTAGCCTTTTCCAGTCTTTATGCTAAGCAGCTGTAGCTTAATTTTCCATTGTATTTACTGTACAGATATGAGTGGTATCAATCTTCTACTTTTAATACAAGCCATTCTCAAGTTAACATTGATTGGTTTTCCCTGACAGGGCATCTAACTTAGCATATTAGCATTTGACAGGTTCTTATCAGGCATATAACCTTAAAATGAACTGTTCCATCACTGGGACTTACATGTACTTGAATGAGCCAGTCTACCAGGACAGAACGAGTGCCATCAGTGAAATGTCGGGGCAGGTCGGCGTTGGAAAAAGAGTGTCGTGTTTGACTTAGCTGCAGGGTAAAAACAGAAGGCACATTAAATATTTAAAGAGATACAGTGCAATAAGTGTATGTGCCAATCTTGTAGGCTGCTTTCAATTATATAGTATACAGTTAGTGGTGAGGTTGGCATACAGCACATTTGAAGGATACTTAGAAAATTAGATAAACACCATCTATGGAGGTTGTCTCACCATCATATCCAAGAACATGTCCCAGGCATATGTCCGGTCCCATATGAGGTCCAGTCTCTCCAGTGCTGTCTCTACTTCATTGCGCAGCAAGCTAGGCACCAGTGCCTGTAGGCTTTGAAGACCCTGCAGTCCATGAGGGTAAAGAAGCAAAGGCTCCTCCACACACCCATCTGCTACACAGGATGGAAAGAAGGACAAGAGGAATAACACAAGCAAGCAAATCATTTTTCACCCATCTTCTACAACATGTTACCATCTGAACACTAAATCCCAATTTCATTTAGAAAACTGGCTGCATTTCATAACAATTTTACCCAATCAAACACCACATCATTTAACAGCTACTGTCACCCTGATAGTTATATCTATCAAGTGTAGAAAATACAGTTCTCCATATTAAGCCTGCACGATTAATCATTACAAAATAGCAATCTCGATTGTCACCTTGTCCACAATATAAAATGTTTTTATTTTATTTAAATGGCACCACTACTGCTCCCAAGCACCCGTATGCTCTACCTCCTCTTCATTGAAACCTCTGTGTTTACAGGCTTGAGGTGATGCGCAATTTGTTATAGGTTTAAAATAAAATCTGTCTGGTACTGCCAATTTGTTATATCATGTGTGCAATAACCCCACCCATACCCACACGTTGGTATTGATTACACTACCAACTAAGTGTGTTCGACTGTCTTCATGAAATCCCATGATGATGCCTTCACTTGTTTGCGCCGATAACCTTCTTTCCTGCAGACAGACAACGTTTTACACACATGCACGTGGAAGTAGAATTGTAATAATCATGAAAGAAAAAGCTGCGTAATACTGATACTTTGAATTAAATATGCTTACAGTGAATGCAACATCTCATTTAGAGCTAAACAACATTGTAAATAGTAGCTTATACTAAAACAAAAGGGAAGGTCCATCTTATCACTTAGTGATCATTTCAGACTAATATAGTGGGAAAAAGCAAGAGCGAAGATGAAAGTGACACTGTAGTACATGTGATGAAGATGACAAGCAGGAAAGGCGGCGTACCCATCTGTGTTCTGGCTCCATTTTGATAGGGGCCATCCTGGACTCCTCTATAGGCTGCCAGCGATCTATAGGCCCACAGGCATTAGACCAAGTTCTTAACGGGGCTCGCCTCTCATCCGCCTGCAGGGACAACAGAAAGTCTTACGGGTACTGATGCGAGCATGGCCTACCCATTTTTATTACCACAATTGAGGAAAAACAAGTCTACTCCCTTTGATAGGGTTTGTAGTCGGCTGCAGTTTGTTCTCTGTATGAACATCAGATATCAGTGGACAGTAATGCCACAAAATGAATGCCAAAATAGTGGTTCACTTCAGTCTAACATTCCCAAGGCCCAACTTCACCAATTTAAATCAGACGGCTTGACACCTGAGATCATGACAGGTGAAGGCAATTACTCTCCTGACAACACAGACATACACAGCCGGTATGTAGGTAAACAGTAGGCAATAAAGCACTTAACCCTCCTGTGTTCCTCGGGTCAAATCTGAAATATGAGTTTGTTTTTAACCAAATTGCCACAAAAAAAAAAAATGTATTCCATATAATGCTCTTTTCAAATACAATTGATCACTTTCATTACTAACTAAATAATTCAAAATCTTTGCTTTAAAGACAAATTATGTATAATTCTATTTAAATGAGGGTTATTGACCATGAATACTAAAAAGTAGTGTTAAACTAGTGGTAGTAAGGTGGTGTTTGTTAAAATTATAAAAATAAAATAAAAGAAAAAGAAAACGACATAAGGGTTAAAAAAAAGGAAGCATGTAGTTTCCATAACTTGAACTGAAAAGGCACGAGTTACCTTGGGAAATGTGTGAGATAAATGACATTAAGGTTTAATTAATGCATTTTCTTCTGTTAACTTCTCCCAACTCTTCTCAGCTCAATCAATGTCTACCATCAACAATATAGAAGTAAAGTAAAATATGAATACCTTGTTGCACATCTCAGGTTAAGCAATTCATGTTTAAACTTTTTTCCCCTTTTCTTTTCTTTAGGAAGTATGATTAAGACTGGTTCTGTTACGCAGATGCTCACCTTCTTGTGTAAGTCCAGCAGGGGCTTGGAGTCGCAGAAACCAGTCTTGGCCATGGTCACAGCCGGAGACGGAGTTCCTGTGGCGGGCCGCTGCAGCTACTTATCCACGGGTGTCGGCGGATGCCTGGAGCAGCCATGCTGCCGCCGACAACCCCTAATAAAGACAGGTGGGCCATCCACGGCGCACACTGATTGGGGTGGGGACACCGGTGTCAAGGTAGACCGGTTAGGATAAAGACTTCCGGTTCAGGCTTTATGTTGTACCCTATTAGTGGGAAACCGCCTGCTATAAATTATAATGTAGCATTATTTTTTTTAGGCTACTTGACATTCAAGACTTTTGCATCTCGAACTAAAAAGAAAAACGTCACATTGCTGTGGCAACCGGTAGCATATGACATTAATTGGCTCTTGGAAATTCATGCAAGTTATCAGTAGGCCAACAGTCTAATGCAATCCATGATCGTAATATCATAAATCAACATTCAGATTTTTTTTTGGTGTGCTGGATTGTTTTGTCCACCTTTATTTACATATTTGAGGGAGACAAAATTATGTAAATATTATTCTATTTTATGCAATCCAATTAAACGCTACTTGCAGGGGGCTGTAGCCTACCCAGATTCTTAGAAACAGCCTACTGAGATCCAGAGTACATAGCCCCCAAGTGCAACCCTTGTTTGAAGTATATGGTGCCACCTGACCCATACTAGAAAACGTCTGTTAACCCCTCCTCCCACATTTTCTACATACATTTTACTGCTATAGTTTTTGAAAATCTTATCTTCATCTAAACCTTTGCCTAAAATCATTTTTAAAGCCTTTGTTTTTCTTGCCTAAAACTGTCTTAATGATTTTATCAGAAACTGGCTTTAAAAAAAGCTAATCATGTAAAACTTGAAAACCCTTTAATTTCCTGACACACCATCCAGGCCACGGTCTCTGTGTCCTTGATGGTAGCTAAGTTTCTCATATACTGAACTGGCACTGCATTGCAGCGCTATTGTAGTGGGTTGTAGTGATGGCCAAATGAAGCTTCATGAACCAGTGTCTTTATTTTCTGAGCCTACTTGCGCTCTTGGTTTTAAGAGAAAAGGCCTATGGCATTGCAATTCAGTATATTCTCAACACTTTGTTGAACAGAGAGCCCCATCTTGTGGGCTCTGAAAATAAAGACACTGGTTCACGAAGCTTCAATTGGCCATCACTAGTGGGTTGGATAAGAATGCGGGTGTACAGTGTACACTGTAAACATAGTACAAAAAAAAGACACAGCATTATTCAGTAAAAATGTTTACTGGCACATTATATTTGCAAATGTTATAAGCTACCATATTGTAGCAGGTATTACCCGTTACATTGTAAAGTCTTGCAAAGGGGGGCTGAAACTGTCTACCAGGACAATGTCCTCCCCTTAAAGATTGCTTTTTTTTCATTGCCCTCTGAGCCTCAACAACAAAAAGCAGACAAAATCGTGTTACACCAGCATAGGTAACATTCGTGACTGTTAATCACATTCAAATATACAGAGCAAGGTAACCATAGTAAAGCTGCAAATCAAATACTACAAAGCTGCAGGCCTCCCCCTCTACGAATGCTGCATTCATCATCAAGCTTTTCTTTTTTTTCTTTTTTTTTTGGTATTTACACAATAGTGAGGAGGCACTTATTGTGCCTGTGTATGCCTACAGGAGAGGTCAGGGGTATTAACTTGCATGTTCAGCTGTGAAGCATTGCTTAAAGCGTGGCCAGCAGCGAGGTTCAGAGTATGGCTTCACAACCAATATTAAAAAAAGTTCAGCAGCACCCCCATATGGCCATGATAGCAATGAAGGCAAATCCACAGTAGAGTCCATCAGTGCAGTGGTTGTGATATCCAATCCTGCCGTTTCCAAAGCAGGACACTAGGCTAGAGTATGATGGCTGTGCCTGAGCCAGTGAGATGTGCTGGAGTTGTGAACTGTAAATCAAAGCCATTTGATCACATTATCAACTGCAGGAATTGGGGCCACCTGGTGCCCAAAGATTAGTCAAAAACCTGCTGCTTTTCTGTGTCCTCATCACCACTTTCACTCAAACATCATGCTCTGTCACTCACACAAACAGAATAAAAACAATGTGACATGAGGGTTATCCCAGAGAATGCGAATAGTTTGTTTGCTAAACTTTTAAACATTGCAGAATAAGAATAAGTAGAATACGTTTTAATAAAGCTTTAAAATGTGTGTTATGCATTGGAATTATTTTCTCTCTAGTTTAAAAATAACTGATGTGAATTTACTTTACTTTTATATTTATGCAATCTATAGACCAGTTCTGCCTAAGGGATGTTCTAATGCAAACCAAACATGAACTGCTCATTTAAAATCAAATAACTAATAGTTACCACCTTAACTAAATAAGCATTCCTCCCATGGAAACCCGTGAAATGAAGAACGTAATAAATGAAAGCTGTTTAGAAACTTTTAATATATAATTTTTATATAATGTATAATTAAAGACAATGTGTCTTCCAGAATTTGAGAAATAGATGGACAAAAAAAGGATAAAAAACAAAACAAAAACAATGACAAACAAAAAGATCTTGATGCTTCTTTAGTGAAGCTCAAAGAGCAACCAACATCTCTTCCAGCAATATGGAATATAAAATGCTTGCGTCAATATTAGCACTTGCGTGTGTTCTCGTGTGCCATCATGACTCATTGTAAGCAGATTTTCAACTTAATACAGCTGATGTTTTGATTAGTTCGCCGTCTAAAGGTTGGTCGACCAGCTCATGCAGCGTTTATTTGGATTGTAAACCTGCAGACATACAACTACGCAGATTTAAGTGCTGCAACACGTCATCTAAGAAAAAGAAACGGTTCTAAACATCAATGTGGAATCATTTGAAGTGTTGAGCATCCACCAAGTCAATCAATATTTGGCCTTTTCATGAAGACGTAACGATTGAACTATTTTTTTAATTTTTTTTTAAATAGGGTAACATTAAAAAAATACCTTAAAACTTACAGTTATTACAAATAGAAAATAAACAAAAGATTTGTGCCTAACTCTCCAGCGAGGAAGAGAGAATTACTGGATTGAGGACAGCAGATGGCTGTGTGCGTCTACATTGGTCTCTCTAGACAGGTTGGGGAACAACTGTGCTGAAGCATCTAGTCTCTATTCTCCTCTTTCCTTCTATTCTTACTCTCTTAAACACATAGCGACTGGCCTTAATTAAAACTCACTGTTACATCTTCAACCAGCAGCTAGATGCAGTTTACCATTTGGTAAGTCAGTTTGGACACAGCGACATGGACTCTGAGAGCCTGACTGCTGCATCACTTTCACTTAAATTAATGCAGCTTTTAAAGCAAAAGGTTAGCCATGCAAGAGATCCCAGTTTCTATTCCTGACTGAGTCAATTTATCGCCAAGCCGTTCACATCAATCATAAATTACATGCTCGTTCCCTTTATAAAAAAAAAAAAAAAAAAAAAGGCCATTAAGTGCGTTGTGTAGTGTCCTCTTGTCGATATTCTAGCAATTGTTCAGTTTCAAAACATGCATGAAAAAAGACAAATGGATGGCTGAGAATCAAAATGGTTGTTCAACCTCCTGCACTCATTTGCACGCACACATACATTTACACATCCACTCCTCCATTCGCTTATACACACATGCAGTGCAAACACAGAAATGGCAACCCTCCTCGTCTCCCCCTCTTCCCTATTTCCCCCTACTGTAGGAACATTCCCACACTTGATTTGTAACAGCAAGTTCCAGAAAGAGCACTTGTTAAAAAAGAAAAAGAAATCACAAAAAATGCAGAAATATGGCTTTACATTTAAAACCGTAACAATAGATGAAATAAAAAAAATTGTCTTTTTCCCCAAATCTTTTTCATTTTCCAAATTTTGATTACTATTTTTTTTTTTAAATTCTATCAAGTACATATATGCAGTCTATGCATGGGTTGGTATGTGTGTGTAGAATGGGTACAGCTGGTAAAGAGGTGGTACTTGCTGGCATAACCTGGTTTTCAAAGTGTCAAGGCTTTGATGTGGTACCCCAGTGTAGTGCAGCAGAGGTCCTGCAGGGAAGCCTAAAGCCAACCCTGAGAGGACGCACAGAGACAAAGCTGCCAGTCTATCCACATAAACCTGCTGAGGTCAGTCAATCACGGCCTGTGTGTTCATTTCATACTCGATGACCCCTGTCTTGTCTGAATAGCCAGTGTGTGTGTGTGTGTGTGTGTGTGTGTGTGTGTACACGTGCGTTTAAAGACCGAATGAAAATGTGTCTTGTGCCAGTTTGTGTCGTCCCCCAGCAGTGCAAGTGTGTATGTGGGATTGTGATCGTGTGTTAGCCTGCCTGCTTGATCAAGAGTCTGAGTGATCATTCCCGTATGCTGGCAGAGTAGGAGAACTGAGGGAAGTGCCTGCGCTGATCTGAATCCTCGACATCTAAACTGTCATCTAGAGTATACATAAAGGGAGAGAAAAAAATACATCCACTAGTTTAAAACAAGTACACAAATGTGTACAAAACATGTATAAATCCAAAATTGAAGCACAAATGGCAGATGTTGATATACTTACACTTGTCAGGGGGAGTTATTGTTATGGTTTGTGCTGTGAACTCATCATCAAAGTAACGCGTGTCCGTCTCTGATGTTACTTGGGGCTTGAAGGGTGGAATAAGCTAAGGAGACAAAATTATTCATTCTACATTCTTACATCTTGTTTTAAATGTCATGTAATTTGTTTTGTATTCCCCCAAAACCTCACCTTTTTTTCAAGAACATCCTGCCAGTTGATGGATGTGAAGAACTTGTGGCTCATCACTTCTTTGGCATCGTCTGGACCTCCACCAAGCCTGTAAACAAAACAGAAACACAATCACCACCCACTCACCAGCTACCTTTTCTTTGTACAGATAATTGTGCAAACACTGTCATAACAAAAGTACAACAACCACTTATGTTGTGTTGTTCCCTTTTGACTTGCATTTACCAATTATCAAAAAGACAGACAAATGTAGTCCTCATTTCCTTACTACTTACAGGTGCATGTGTTAGTAAGACAGGCCGTGCTCAATGTGCTAATATTAGCAGGTTGACTGTTCCCGGAAACACTGGGGCTTGACTAAAACAATAATCAATTATGTCCTTGTTTATGGCCATTAACCTGTGACAAAACTAATCAAGAAGGAGGAAAGGCTTAATAACGTGGTTACCTATTTTATAGCTGAATATATGGTGCCCCAAGCACAGTGGGAGATTCAGAAAACTAATCAAGCGCTACAGACATGGTGCAAAACCCAGGAAGAAAATGTTTTTTTTCCTTTAACTGTACTGCTGCATCTGAAGTCAGTTATTCAGCTAAATAGCCATGTTTTCACAGTGAAACTGTACATAAAGTAAGCGTTTTCTTAAATAGTGTCGTTTAATATTGAAAACATTGTACCACTCACAATTTTAGAGTTTTTGGATGTTGCTGTGCATGCAATAAAGAAATATTTAAGAGAACATTTCAAAGCTTATAAATAAAGCTCCACCAAAGCATGCCCTATCTGACAATGTTAATGTGGTGTGAAACCACATAAATCTTGCTACGTTAACAAAAGTAAAAAATAATTTGCCCCATTATTGGGATCCGCTTCAAAATGTAATGGGTTATTCCTTGGCCCGTGATACATCCTACCACCAGTAGTTTTTCCGTAATCCTGCTGACAGACAAACACACCAACAAAAAAACCAAACAGACAAACCACACCGAAAACAAATACTCCTGGGTGGGGGTAACAAAATCAGTTGGAGATTATTAAATATGCTGTGCAACCTGACTGACATTAGTGTATTACAGTGTATTTTCTTCTTTTAACTCTCACATATCAATGTTGACTTTGAAATGCTGCTTGAGACAGTTAAATGCTTTTCCATGTCTTTTATGTGGCTGCAAACAATATGTATTAAATGTTTACAAAAAAACTGATGAATTATGAAACGATTAAATGCTTTTGTCAAACACTATCAAACATATGTCTCAAAATCTTTTGCCAACTTTTAACTACTGATAAAATTAGTGATACTTGCCACAAACAAGAGACACCATTGTTACATTATCGTCTTCATATTTCTAAACCATTTATCAGCACGAATTACAACAAATTATTCTTCACATATTTATTAAATTAGTGCTTGATTATCAAGGTGTATAGCGGAAAAGCATACATCAGCTGCAGATCACAAACCTTTGTTTGGGATCCTTTTTGAGCAGGCCGGCCAGCAGGGCCTTGGCTTCCGGAGCAAGGTTCTTGGGGAAGCGGATCTCCTCCATGAGGATAAGCTCAAAGAGACGCTCGTGGTCCTGGTTGTAGAAGGGCAACCGACCACACATCATCTCATACATGACCACACCCAGGCCCCACCAGTCCACCGCTCGTCCATAGTCATTGTCTTCTAGCACCTGACAGGGTAGTGATAAAAAGAGTTCAGAGAGAAAGGAAAGCAACAGGAATATCAGTGCAGGAAGATGTGTTGCCCTTGTTTTCCCAATGTTAGATACATTTCTGCTATAAGACATTGCATTTTTAAAGAAAACTTTAGAGAGCAAATGTTCCCATCGCAAAAACCTGTTGATTGTTTGTGTTCTATAGGTATAGGAATGGCAGCCAAAGCACCAACTCCAAAATGTTAAGAGATTAAGAGATTAAATGTTATAATTAGTTATCAAAACTAGTTTCCATCATGTGCTCATCCCGCTGGGTGGCATTAGCACTTACTTACATAATCTATGTCACAAATCATATCGAGGTCAGAGTCTTAAGACATTATGTTGTAAGTTACCTCTGGTGCCAGGTACTCCGGGGTTCCACAGAAGGTTTTCATAGTGGCACCGTCTGTGATCCCCTCTTTACACAGCCCAAAGTCTGTTATCTTTATGTGGCCGTCCTTGTCTAACATGAGGTTCTCCAGCTGTGCAGGGAAAGATTCAAACTAGTTCACAGCTATTTTAGATATAGAATGTATGACAATCTAAGGTTACAGCATACTTAAAGACACCCCTCCATCATATTTACAATAAATTAATACAATACTGTCAGAGCAAGCAGATGCCTTACCTTTAAATCTCTGTAAACTACATTGCGTGAGTGTAGGTACTCCAGTGCTGACACTATTTCTGCACCATAGAATCTAGCTCTGTCTTCTGTGAACACTCTGTCCCGAGATAAGTGAAAGAAGAGCTGAAAAGGAGTTTAAAAAAAAAAAAGGTTTACACAGGAATAAGAGACAGAACAATTCCTCAAGCTCCTTAAATTTACTATATGTAACTTTTAAATGTTTCTGAAACTGTCATTTTTTATTTGATGATCATAAATGACCTGTAACAGCAAACAAGACTAACAGTGATAAAAATGCTATTTTGTATAGTTTTTATTAGTGCCTTTTCACATAAAGTCACAAATGTGATTTACAGCAGGTAGATGGCACTACAGAGCACACATTCTGAAAGGTCACAGATTTCGATGTACCACCGGAAAAGCCTGTGTGATTGTATCCAGCCCAATTGTATTTGAATGTTATTTAAGAAATTATCTGCTGTAGTTATGGCTGATCCTGGGGCAGGACATCACAGAAAATTAGGAAATAAAAGAAAGAACTAAAAGCTGGAAGGGGAAGGGCGAAACGCCATTTGATCTCCGACAGGCTTTCAACAGATTTGGATTTTAAATGATTAAATCCCCCTGAATTGGCCCTCAGGTATGTAATATGTCTATTTCATTCATAAAATAACTTTACAATGCGTGATGTGGTTGTAGGCCAGTAGCCTAGACTAAATTAAGCCCCCCTTCCATTTAGTGTGGATGTTTCATTCCTTTTAGTCCGCGTTTGTGTTAACCTAATATGTAATCTTGTTCCCCTGTACCTGTGTAGAGCACCCTTGGGTTACATGAAATGTGCTATATGTTATTGTTACCGTTGGTTGCTACAACAATTTCTTAATGCTTTGGGTCGTGGCAAAGTGAGTGATAACGTTACCCGGTTTAGAGCACAATAGATCCTAAGTAGGCTAAATTTCCGTATGTAACACTTGAAATGCAACGATATATCAGTAAGGTATTCTCTTATTGTAAAAGAATTATTTTCTGTATGAGTAAAATATTTATCGTTACTGTGACCTCCCGGTAACGCTAATTCAGCAATCTGCAGTGGGCATTAACCCAAAAAAATCTTCACGACAGCACTGTGGTAAAAACACTACTGCTTTTGTCCAAAGCGGCCGCTAGTATCAACACAAACTGAAAGTTACATATAGCCACTTTAAGATATTTGATTTCAAATCTTAATGATTTTTAGTTATACTTTGTGGTCATTTTTTTGATGTGCCAAGTATTGTTTATCATATATGTGTTAGTCAGTTTGTCTGCTTGACAATGCCATTTTGCAACAATAAAATTTAAGTGAGATGAATGAACACAAATGTATATTTTTAGATAAAACAGATGTTGACAAAGTTTCCTTTTGGGGACATCATTTGAATTTGGGAAAAATTTGAAGGTGGAAAAAAGGTAATGAATCGCAGAATATTGCAGTAGGTTTGGCTTCTGGTGATTCCCACCCTTAGCTACCAAAGGATTTACACAAAGATTACTTATGGATCAGATCACAATCCGCAGAGGGATTTAATTGTAATTTAGGTTTTACAATCATGAGTCCGCGGTTGTTTGATCGATTGACATCTTTCACACCTGGCCAAATGAACCACACTAACTTGGCAAATGCATCAGGATCCATTTTTTAAAATCAGAATCACACAGGTTGATGCATAACTATGTGCTGGGTATCTTGGTTACACTCCGACAAAAATAGTTTATATTTAAAAAGGTCACACATATAATACATCAGACACAACTGTAGGCCATGAGTAGGAGAAAAACTTACTTCTCCTCCATTTGCATACTCCATCACAAAGCATAGCCGGTCATGCGTTTGAAATGCATATTTTAGTGTCTGTAGAGAAGGAAAACAAATTATTGTCTGTAATTTACTTATTAAATGGTCCCTTAATTTTGGAAGCCACAAACTGAGGAAACTAAATGGGCACAGGTAAATCACCGTTAGAAAGGGATGCCGCGTATTTTGGAGAACTCTGCTTTCTGTAACTGTGTGTGCCACTTCATCCTAGAGGAATACACACATACACATATTCGGTATGCAATGATAGCAAGACCACATACTAATATACACATACTTTATAGTCAAGATTTTACTATGATGTAATTAGCACTAACTTTAGCAATGATGACTTCCTTGCGGAGGATTTTCATGGCGTAGTACATCCCTGTGGCTTTCTCCTTCACCAGGATCACTTTACCAAATGTCCCCTTTCCCAGCAGCTTCAGATAGTCAAAGTCACTCATGGTCTGTAGGAAAAATGGTCATGCCATGACAAAAGGTGCATCTGTGAGTTTTTGACGGGATATAAAAATGTCACACACGTCTCTCGTGTATGTGAGACATGACATGCAGCAATATTTATAAATATTTCTTCTCCAATTACCAAACTAAGCCTTTAAATGAACACTTATAAAACAGCAGCGAGGAAGTTGAACATGTTCTACACTGGACAAAAAAAAGAAGACATTTGCAGGCCTTTAGTGACAGGTATGTATAAAAGGTAGACACTGACCACTATTTGAATAAAATCACATACAATGTAAAGCCAGGAAATTATATAAATAAGCACAAGTACAATAAAAATGTCCCCAAATTAATCAAACTACTATGAGGAAACAAACTTCTACTTGATCAGTAAATGTAAAAAGTATGAAGAAATGCAGTACATATAGCTGTTACAGTGGATTTATGGTTGTACGTAGGCTCTACGCAGAGCTTACACCATAGCCTAGGTAAGTAGCCTACACCGTTGTTAGGATTTATACTTGTGGGCTGGTGTCTTTGCATCCTTATAGCGTATCTCTTTAAGATAACAGCAGAGCCGATGTGTGTACGTGTGGGGAGTATGTGTTAGAAACAGTGAGACAGTGGCAGGATTAGCTTCGAAGAGAGTACCAAGGAGGTTCAAGGAGAACCCGGAAACGAGTAGGGGGAAATGCGACAATACCAAGCTCAGCCAAGCAGACCAATCACAGTTGCTCAGTCTGCGTCGCTGAGACGTGTAGTTACATTTCTGGGGATGTGCACTCTACACTCAGCTGTCAGGCCATAGCAAAGAGTCCGAATCTGTGCGTACCTATGTACAATTCAACGTAGAACCATGAATTAAGCTTTATACATAATGCATCTTTACATTTTTACGCTGCCTGATGAAGTCAGCAGTAAATGGACAAACTCCGCCCGTAAAACACAAGCCATTAAAACAAACAACTTCAAGTTCACTTGAACTGAATCAGCACTAGACAAAATATACACACAAATGTTGCCCTCCACTCACTTAAAGGTTGCTTCACCAAAAACGCTTTGAGAAAGAGGCTTAAAGTTTAAACAACTTGCTCAATAAAGATGAGCTTAGCTGAACAAACACAGCAAACACTCAGCTGCCAGGCACTGCTTGTGCAAATACTGACCACTTTTGTGCGGGATTTGGACACAGCAATCTCCATCTCCTCTGTGCCACTGCTGTCACTTGGTGAGCCAAATTTAATCTCCATGGGCTCCTCATCTTGCTGCTGACTCTTCAGGCTATTTGCCACTGCCTGGATCGATCTCATCCATTCCTCCCTGACCCAGGAGAAAACAAACATTGCCTTTATTAAATCGAGCCAAAGCCATGTCTACATTACTCTGAATCTATTCTATAAACATTCAAAATTGCAGAAGTTTTGCCTTAAGGCACAAATTGTATTTAACGGCAACATGTTGTTTGTAAACTCTTACTATTCAGACAGATGGCTTGGATGTTGTGCCAAAAATATATCTTAAAGGAAATACAGTAGTCTAGCAAATTCAATTTAGAAGGTAGAGGATAATCTGGGGTTGCTGGGATTTGGTACTTGGCAGAGCCCATGTAAACAAAAATCACGACGATTGCTTAGGTTAGGGGTGCATAATCAGGTCTAATCTGGCACTGAATTCTATTTCAAGCATGAGGGTCTTTAGTACTATTGCAAACAAAAATTAATTCCATTGCCTGTAGTGAACAATCAAAAACCTGTGTTCCCTTTGTCTTTCTGTCCTTACTATATGTATTGAGTTTATAACAAATTTTCAAACATATTTTCCTTCAAGACACTGTCAATACTTCTGTAATTTTCATTCTAATCTACAAGAAAAAGGGCGAGGACTCTGAGACTATGTCCACACTAAGCTGTCTACATTTTTCCCCTTTTCATTTATTTGGTCCTTCTATTTGTAATAAGACAGTGTTTTACATTGCCACAAAATCCTTTCCAAAGTTGACACATCTGAATTCAACACTTAGAGGTGCTAATGTTGACCTGTATCTACTGTATCTATGTTTATGCTGTGTTGAATCACACGCTACACAATTTGACATGAGGTGTCAGAGGAAGGCCCTGCAAAAAGAGCGGTATGCCTTGGTCAATATTTGCATTTTATAAGCTTTGATGGCTGGACTTTTTTTGTTTTTAAAGTTACTATATATATATATATATATATATATATATATATATATATATATATATATATATATATATATATATATATATATATATATATATATATATATATATATATATATATATATATATATATATATATATAGTAACTTTAACTTAAACCCTAAGCCTAAAAAAAAGTAAACAACTAAAAATAAAACCCTTGGAATTAATGTGTCTTACCTCTCCTCATTGCTGTCTACATGGAAGGTGCGCTCAATAACTGTGGTCCATTGCAGGCAACGGATGACAAACGTATTGGGCTTTGGGCGCTCGGTTTTCATCAGCTGGCATTCTATAAGGCAGAGACACGTCATCAGCCAACAATGGTGAACAACAAAACATAAAAACACTTCTTGGATGTTATTCTGACTCTTGGAAAATGGCCAGCCAGAAGGGAAAACTGACCTGCGACAGAAAAGTTGTTGAGTGGTGGAAGGGTGTGGTCACTGGACACCTCAGGCTTCTCTTTGTAGCCAATGAAGGAGCCGTCACTCTTTAAGATGAAGTAACGAGGCCTCCATGTTTTAATGTATTCACCTAAAAAACAGACACGTGAAGATTTTTGATCTAACTGACTTGTAATGTTTTACTATTCTCATGTGTACTCAACTTTAACACGCCGCCTTCGTGTCATAATGTCATTACAATGGGCATCTATTGTCAGCGACTGAACTAAGCATCTGTTTTCCATAAATGAGAAAACTATAAACTTGACAGATACCTTACCTATGGGGAGTGGGGTATTTAATACTTAAAACCTAGATAGACTATTACTTTTAGGCAGACTCAGATGATGGCTGGTGAACAAAAGGGGCCCCCTTACCTCTCTTATGGAGCCATCCTTCTCTCACAACACTGACTTCATTCATGCTGGGAAAGAGGACTGTCTGGGTTGGGAGGGGGCTGCAGACAAGCAGGTGGAAATTGTGCAAACTGTTCCTATTGGTGAAGTGTCTGACAGTGGCTCAAAAACAACTGTATCATGTAATACCTGGCGGAAAAGAGCAGAAAGAAATGTTAATGCAGAATGAATAATGATTTACAAACCAAAACAATGCTAATTGTAGCCTGGTGTTGCTCTAACATATAATTACAATTCACAACATTCATTCATGAAAAGGGCTATAAATCATCTGGATCAGAAAACATCACACAAAAATAACAGCATGTCAAGTGGATACTTACAAGCGCACTGTTGTAAAAACTATTTGCTTTTTACAATTCTTGCCCCCACTTTGAGTCAAAAAAAGCCTTGGGTAATATTTATATCAAATAAAAATGTATGTGAAACAGGGCCTAAAGGAAGTAACTCTCGAGCCAGGAAGGCAAACGGAGTATGCATAGATTTCTCAAAAAAGAAAATTTCTAGGTATTGCTAGTGATGCCTATCTGAGTGTTGTCACCACAGCACTGCGCTTGAATAAATTGCTCACCTTTCTCGGGCATTCTGTTGCCTTGAAACACAACTCCACAACAAAAACTGCTGAAATCTGCACATCTGCTCACCAGCTCATATCTGATTATCTGACACTTACGACAGAGACATCTAAAATGGAACTAGCATAATGATATTATGACCACAAGATAGATTATTAAAACTCCAGGCACCTCCATAATCTCATTCAACTCTCCCTGACACACATTGTTCGTTTCAAAATGGATTTAAATATGGTATAGTTACTCTGCTGTTGCCAAGTGGAACTCATGTTTAGAACATTCCAATGATTTAATAATTAGCAAATGGCTGCAAAGCTCTGTATTGTCAAATGTAATAGCCTCCCAGAGCTCTTGCTGAATGTTTGTGGAGAGGCCTTGGTAAACCAGGGTCAGCCCTGAATCAACAGCTTATGTCAGATAATAGGTTTACCAGAATATCACAGTATTGCAGTGAAAGTGATGGGGTTGAATATAACAGTGCATACAGTCACCAGAACACAAAGACTGTTTGAACCGCATTGTTTACAGAGATAAAAAACAAAACAAATTACAGACTATATGGCCATGCATAGTGCATCCACGGTTTTATACATAACTTAACACCTAATTTTGAATGGTTATAGTAATAGTGGCTGCTCTTAGAAATAACTATGAAGCACAGTCTCACTCTACCTTGTGTTTTTATTCTTTTTATCAATTGTTCTACAAGATTTTTACTCCTGTAAAGAATTTTGTGAATTAGCGTTAATTCTGTAATATATGCTATATTAAATAAACGTATTATTACAACCTACATGCACCACTTAAATGTCAAATGGTCTTGGGATCTAACGTTATAATAATATCTAACGTTAGTCAAGCGTTAAGGTACTTGGTTCACACGTAGCTAGCACCACTTGGGGATATAGCTAATACAGAGCAAACCAGTTAGATTATTTGAGTTAGCTAATCAATGTCTGAAAAACACTGCCCAGCGTAAACATTAACGTAACGTTAACACATCCTCATCCTTTCAGCTTAACGTTAGCAAACTGAGGCAAAGTCAACAAACGTTAGTGTTACCTTCCAAAGACAGGCACATCGTTGGCTTAGCTATCTATCGTAACATTAAACACGTTGCTAAAACACTTCAACTAGCTATAGCTAATTGGCAGTTTGGCCAAGTGGCGCGACAGACAGCGGTTAGGACACTGACCAATGACGACCAAACCAGAGGTAGCTAGCCAAAAGCTAACAGCTAGTTAGCATGTCAGTTAGCCACTTGCGCTACTTCTCACAACCCCGGCTTTCCTTACCTCGACTTCAACGAAAGAAATATTCCCAGCTGGTCGGTTCTTGAAGAGGCTTGTTGGTACGCTGCACAAAGATCCCACCAGTTATCAATTGAAGCGTGTGTGTATTGAACTCTGTCAATGATCACACAGCTTACTGAGAGCTTGCCGAGCTTGTTTTCTTCTCTCACAACAACAACAACGGCGGCGGCGTGCTTGGTCTGTTGCTGCTGCAGTGGTTCACAGAAGCGTAGCTAGCGAGAGAATAAAGTCCATTGAGCTCGAACTTGATGGATAGTTATGTCGAATACGAGTAATAATATGTTCCAAGTCCAGGACAGATAAAACCGCTTCCTTATGGGTTAAATGTGGTTAGTCTCCCTGCTAGCGTGGAAGCCCTCCGTCCCAGCCAGACAGTAAGTTAGTTAGCTACAGCAGACGCACATAAAAAGGAAGTGACGTACGAGGCCAGAGAGGGTCCACAGCACCTGGACAGAAAGTACATCAAGTACTATACTGTGACCATAACTCTTTTTTTTTTATAACAAGTTTACAGTTCAGGACAGAGAAAAACAGGCTACAGATTTAAATATTTACACAAAACTTAAACCATAACCTCACCCCAATTGCACAGAACTGGTGTACAGATTGTGTGAGAGTTAAGCAGTGTGAAAGACATTAAAAGTAATGCAAAATGTCGCAGAATGTATTTTTTTACCCAGTGTTCCCACCTCCTTTAAACCAAAATTTCTTTTAATCTACTCATAGTTTAAGTAAAAAACATTTTCTTTATATTTAAACATTGCCAAAAGACAGATGAAACCAACTACTAAATTGTATGTAAAGTGGAGGCATTAAAGAAGAAAGAGGCAATGTTATAAATGTAACAAATGTGTTTTATTCAAATATCATTTCCAAAAATGCTTCGTTGTGATACATTACATAAACCATATCCTCAAAAACATTTGCTTTCTGTCAAAGAGCTTTATTTTGTTGTCTTTGTTGCTTTCTTTGCAGGTAACGAGCACGAGCATCACTGACGGTGGTTTCGTTGTTTCGCTTCTCCAGCTTTTTCATGACATCCTCAGCAGAAACCTCTGAAAAAGAACAAAGTTATCATTTGGTTTGTTATACTTTATTCACTCTGTAAAACAATTAACTTTGTCATGTTTAAGTGTGCATATATATAAAAATTAACCTGGTTGTCTTTTGGCAGCTTCCCTGGTCTCCCATTTTATCATGTCCTCATCAGTCACTTCTTCTCTTGCCACACCACTCAGCTCATAGATATCCACCTCATGGAGTTTAGGTAATAAGTCCTTCACCCACTCATATCGAATAGGACACACAGTCCTGATATACACCCGTGAGGTTACCAGCACATCGTGGAAAATGACCCAGTTCAGCTCATCCTCCTGGTCAAACAGCTTAGAGCAACGAGGGATTATGATCAAAGGATAAATCAGTATGTTTGTAAATATGAAAGCTTTGGTTCCAAACAAAATTGTGTCCTCTATTAAAACTGCGTTTTATTTTTATTTTTAAATGCATTTACCGATGATGATGGATGAACGTGAACCATGGATCCATGGCCATCCATTGTGCAAAACACTTTTCCAATGGACCTATGTGGGATGGGAAAAAATAAAATAAATTGACTTAATTATTCACAACCAGCAATAACTGACATTACTATGAAATAAAAAAAGTCATCCCAAACAAGAGCTGAATATGGACCATTTTAAATTAACCTTGGGGATACCTTCTGGCAACGTTGGTGAAGTATCCTGTACACAGACATCGTCTGAAGAGTTCACTCTTATTGCCATCAAATGTCTCCACAGGGAAATCTTTCTTCTGAAAGGAAAGAGGGTCACACTCAAATTAATGATCATAGCAGTGTGTTGGCAAACAAAACAATAAATCAATAAATGACAGAGTTGAACATCTGAGCCCTGTATCTGCAAGAGGTCCATTACAAATTTTAAGTACAACATTTGTGTAGGGAAAAAGCATGGTCTATAACAGCTAATACTAAATAGGCAGTACGGTACATTACAGTTAGTTGTAATATTTACAGCAATATGAAGCATTCAACAGGGCATGGCTACACAACATGTTTGACTTGGTGATTAAAACTGCTGTACCTGTTGGAGGCGGAGGAGGATCTCTCGCAACTGAGTCTCCACACTAAAGGCTGACTTCACCGCCCTCCAGTGGATCCAATTATCCTTACACCAGGCTGAGGGTCTGTCACTGCAAGGTGCAGGACAAAGGCTCACACTTAAGACTATATATAATGCAGTATAAAATCCTGAATACATGGCACATGATAGACTAACACTGACATTTCTTTGCACACACACAAAAACATTGTTGATGCATCTTGTAGCATTAATCAGTAAAGTTCTTTACCTGGATTTACATGACTGAAACACACTGAGGAGAGTAGCAAAGTCATTCATACTGCCACTCTTGGCAGCCAGCACTCTGTGCTTTTTATCTGCCTCTTTCTGTTTCTCAGGGTGGCCTGCAGGCAGGAAGAGAGGTCTTCACACTACACTCTTACACCAACATGTCAGTAAATAATACAAAACTTCCTTGACTCTATAATTAAGTAACATGCCACTAAACAATTCCTTTAATATAAACCAAATATGGATTAAAAAAAAGTTTATTCTTTTGCATTTTTTGTAAGATCTACGTTTTTCTGCCTCTTAGTTTTTGATTGAACAGATGCTTTTTTTTCTCCTTTAAAGCTACATTGCTGACCTGGCCTGATAAAAATGTTCTCTACAGACAGCATGGCAGCCACAGGGAGCAGCAGGTCCTGACAGCCGAGCGACGCGGCTTTTAGCACGGCCCTGGTAAGGCCTGGGTGCAGGGGGAACTCCACCATCAGCTTCCCCAGCTGGGTCACTCTACCTCTCCTATTGCCAACACCAGACAGATAGGAGCTCATGAAGTTTCACAAACAATTACATAAAGCCACTGCTGCTTGTGCTTGGAAGTCCACAGGTCAACAGGTAAAACCACTTACCTATCAATGGCATCAAATTGGTAGAGCTGTTTTAATGCCTCGAGAATAAACCGTTCCTCTGGACAGTCTAGATAAGGGAACCTTAAAAAAAAAAACACAACTCAGAAGGTAAAAACATAATACAACATTTTAGTAAGTATAAGAAAGCAAACAAATTCAGAATAGTGATCAGTGTACCTAATGACATCATGAACGCCCAGGCACTTGAGTGTGAGTATCACCGCAGTCAGACTTGTCCTCTGGATTTCCGGAACTGTATATTCAGGCATGCTCTTCTCCCAGAATTCCTTGGTGTAGATTCGAAAGCACTTACCGGCTGAAGTTCTTCCAGCTCGGCCGGCTCTCTGCTGAGCCTCGCTCCTAATCACACAGAAAAAAAAAAAAAAATACTGTTCAAATGTTTGTTGGCATGCTTTTTACATGGCATGGGTGTTAGCAGGAATATACCTTTAACAAAAAATTGCAGGTTCAAATGACTTTTTAATTATTTCTTCAAGAACTTACTTTGAAATAGGCACCACCTCCAAGATATCCATGCCCATCCTTGAGTTGTGGTTGAGTTGCTTCACAAACCCGCTGTCTATGATGTACCTTTATGGGAGAAGAATGTTTTGCGTGAAATATTTGAATGATGTGAATAACACACCAGTCACTGTTGTATATTGGATAAATGCATAGTGGTCAGCCAATAACGACAGGCTTCACTCACTTTATGCCATTGATGGTGAGAGATGTTGCTGCAATGTTTGTGGCCACTACACACTTCCTTATTCCTGAAGGTGGAGGCTGAAAGATCTGCCTCTGTTGATCTATGACGAAGCCATAAATGATAAATGTTTTTACATTTTTGCAGTATCAAAGAAAAAGATGAACTTCACCTGGAAAAACAATTTGAATCTTCTTAGCAATAATTAAGATGTAAGAGCCGTTTTATGTATTTACCAGTGGGCATGGATCCATAAAGAGGCAAAATAAGAAGGCCCTCCACTGTTTGGTCCTGCACATCGTAGCGGTAATCAATAGCCTCAGCTTTTTCATATAACAAGTCACAGGCTCGCTCAATCTCTGACTGACCTGTCAAATATGGAGGATAAATGTGACTGATTTTGTCAGGGTTAAGATATACTATAATTATAGTCTCGCAGTGCCAGACCTTCCTCCACAGCGCTTCACAGGAGGGTCTGGCTAGTCCACACAGCATTCCAGGATCAGAGAAAAACATGCTCTGGTTTATTGCCATTTCTTTAAAGCAATCACAATTGTCATGGCCGACAGGAAGTAAGTTGTTTTGGTGGAACGTGTACGTTCAAAAGTTGTTTTAGTTGTGCGAAAGAAAACTCAGATTGGATAAATAGTCTAGCTAGCTGGATTTACCCTGCAGAGATCTGAGGAGCAGTTAACCATAGCCATCATAAATCAGAGTTTAAAATCCCAACACAAAGTAAGTGGAAGGAAACGGACATCACCGAAAAGACATGCATCCCGCAGGATTTCCTGCGGCACCGGAGAAATCCCAGAAGTGAAACATCGTGAATATAGACTACTTAATTATGACTTACCTGTCAAAAACACAAGAATATCCCCAGCCATTTCACTGGTATGCACATCAAGGGCCACTTTAACAACCTAAAGTGCAAAAGATGAAGGGCAACAATACACATCAAGCTATAAACACACATAAACTTGATCAACAAGTAATGATTGTTAAGTTGTGAAACCAAGTTAAACTAACTGTTTTTGTTCCTGTAACATCCTAAGAATAAAAAATAAAAAAAAAAAACACCTGACTCAAAGCTAAAACTCAGTACCTCTTTTGCATAACCAGAGCTCTCTATGTCTTTAGGTCCTACAGCAAAACCAAATGTGCAGCTGACAGGAAAAGCCCTCCCTGGAATAGCAAAGATGGGACAGCCACCAAGAAAAGCTGAAAGTTTGTCAGTTTCCAACGTGGCGGACATCACCACCACCTTCAAAGGGAAGGATCTGCCACTGGGGGCCTTAGCAGGGTTGGAGAACATTTTCTTCAGTAAACCCAGGAGAATATCCTGCAACAAATAAACATTGACTCAACGTGTGCATTAACAGACTGACAGAAATAAGTCAATTTTGTATGCTGACAATCTGTGTACATCTTACTACTATAGCACAGAAATTATAAATGTCAATGATAGTGGGACAATGTCATATTGACTTACTGTGTTAAGGCTGCGTTCGTGGACTTCATCCAAGACTACAACACTGTACTGAGAAAGTACAGGATCTGCCAGGATCTCTCTGAGCAAACATCCGTCTGTCATGTACTTCACCACGGTGCTCTGGCTCAAACACAGTCACATCTTTATGTTAAACATTTACAATGAATGTTGTAATTTGTACAGGGGATGAATCCTCTTTGCCTCTCACCTGTGATGTGCAGTCATCAAAGCGTACTTGGTAGCCAACCTCTCTACCCAGATTGCACTCCATCTCCTGGGCTACCCTCTGGGCCACTGTGATGGCAGCCACCCGGCGGGGCTGGGTGATGCCAATTTTGCCATCTTTACAAAGACCTACACAAAAATGAGTATATTAGAATCCAGTAGTCTCATTTATCATAATGATACTAATTCACATAAGCCGCTGATGCTTTACCCAAAAATTCGTATTAAAATTGTGTAGGAGCATAAACGCGTGCGTCAGTGTAGATCTATGTTTAGCATTAACGTTAACTTCATATGTAAAAGGAACAGGACATCAAAGTTACAGCTTACCTGCTTGATGCAGGTACTTTGGAAGTTGGGTGGTTTTCCCGCTGCCAGTCTCGCCGGTAACAACCAGGAAAATGCTGTCTTTGACAGCCTGGATCAGTTTGGCTTTGTGCTGATAGATCGGCAGGTGTTCGGACTCATTTTCTTTTGAGTGTAATCTCGTTGATTTGGACATGAGTAACGTTAGCTTTACCAGCAGATAACAGTGTGAGTAGCTCAAAGGAAGAAACAAATACCGACGTTCATCATGCCTAACACGGTGAAGTTAGTCTTTTTTGCCCACAGACGAGATTAAACTTTACAATTAGCGACTTCTTTAATGTTCCTCTGTCGTTTCAAACCAAACACGACACTGATGTATTAACAGAACCATAGAGAGTTAGCGTTGGCTAAAGAAAAGAAGAAATGAGAACTGGCGACACGCTCACTCAATAACTTCCGCAAACTAACCCATTCAGCGTTTGTATTGGTCGAGCAGCGGGCACATGACCGAAGTTCTTCCACCACAATAAAAGTCAGGCTGGACTTTTTTTTTTTTTTTTAAACAATTTTTATTTATATTTATTTCTCTCCCTCTCTTAACACACGTGTGTAAACAAGTCTATTTATTCTAATGAACATATCATTGGTGTTTGTAACAAAAAGAAAGTTGCTCAAATTAATTGTCTTCTGAGGTCTTCACTTTGTGCCCATCAACCATAGGTTATAAATTTTTTTCCACAACCACCCAAAATAAACAAGTGCCAGAAAATGTCCCAGTCCTACCAAAAGACACCTAACATCTGAAAAGGGCTAGATTTTTTTTCATTACAAATCATAGACAGTTATTGACTGAACCTCTCAGTTGTGCTTCCAAATATAACTTGGTTATTTACAGTAGATAAAGAAAAAGGTCCACCAGAGATTACACTGTAAAGAATACTCTGTCCTGGCCCTGGTGTGCTTCGTCTTAATTTACTCCTTCCTGTAAGACACGGAAAAACAGAGACAATCGTTCAGTTACATACTAGCAAGTGAATAAATCAAAAACCGAAGATTCATTAAACTTAATGGATCAATAGGCTGCAGCTTAACTTACTATTGCTGCAGGACTGTAAGCAATTTGGTCCTTTACAGAGCTCTATATCACAGTGGAAATATACCTGTAGGAGAACATCCAATTGTAAAACAAATCACCAAGGCCAAAATATACCAGAGAGATTCATAAAACATCTATTTTCGTTTTGTTTTTACTTTGTCCTACATACCAGGTTTTCAGATGTCAGGGACTTCACAAATGAGAACAGTTTTACCACAAACCATTTATGAAGAGAGGGGTATTTCCGCTCCCTACTGGGGACAACTGGCAACACAACAGTTCTGTGCCTATCACCACTGAAAGGACATCTGGATTTGATACAAAGAAGAGTTTTGGTTGATTAAAGTATATACCAAGATGTTCACATGTAAATTACCTTTTGGATAATAAAAAAGGTAAAATGTCTGGTAATTTCATGTGAATCCACCCTTTAACAAGCAGGTTCCATCTTTGTGGGTCATGTGGGTTTTTAGTCGGTGTTGCCCAGCAGTCTTCTAGCAGCAGCACTAAATCGTTGTTCACATGTTTGAGAACAAACACCTCTACATACACAGGCTCGCCAAGCACAGTTACTATTGGAGGATCTCGAGAGGAATAGAAAGACTTGTAATTGGAGTCTGCAGATGAAAGATTTAAAAAAAAATAAAAAAATAAAAAAATAAGCCTGTATAAAAACACAGTATATACACACACATTTAGACAGAATAAGTTTCACAAAAGTAAAAATTAGGTATAAAAAGCAAAAACTTGACCTTTGGCAAACCTCATTTCAGTCCTCAGTATTCCCTCGTTCTTCAGTGTTGACATGTTCTCAGATCTTTCTCCCTGAACCTTGATGCTCAGTTGAGTAATTTTGGCTAGCACAAAGCTACAATGCACAGTACAACTGAAAAAAGAAAATGTAAATGAGTGTCCATTACCTTCAAAAAGCAGGAGAAGTGGAACATTTCTTTTTCGTTTCTTACTGGAAAGGAGCGTCACGAAATATAGAGCCTTTCTGCAGATCCTGTTTTACCTCAATGTTGACCCAGTAAGTTATACTCCCATCTGCTATCTGTAACACATAACCAAAATTGTTATAGTTAGTCACAGACATAACGTCTCAAAACTGTGGATGTGATCTATTTACATTTACCACAGACTGAGTGCCACAATCAGTAAATGGAAAGCTGAAAGTGATGGCATCCTTGGATCGTTTTTTGGGTTTACAGTTGTGGCTTTCGCTGGAAGAGATCCAGACTGCATCCAGGTTCAGAGGTGGGACCGTGGCATTCTTAAGGATTGTAATGTTGAACCCATCTTGGTTGCAGAAAAGAATTCTAGAGATCAGTGGATCATCAGTTTTGTTCACCTCTGTAACAAAACAAACACTAGGAATTATTAATAAACTACATACATACTGTCATGTCATTTATCTGTGCTCGTAGAATTGATACCTTTAGTTTTTCTGGCACAGATGAGCGGTATTGACTTGACAATTTCAAATCGTCCCCTGTCTTTAAGTGCCATGATGACAACAGTCAGGTTTGTTGTGTATCGCTATTAAACAAAGGGTAAGATTAGAATATGAAAAACATTTGTTTAAATATGCATTAAAAATAAACAGACAAGCTGAAAATATTTTTCAGCTTACATGTCTTCTTACAAAACATCCATGGGAAGCAACTGTTAGGTAAATAAAGGTGTCAATTTCTCCAAGAAAGTAGTGACACTGCTTTGCAATAGCGATGGCTTGGTAATATCCGCTGTGATTATCTGTGTGTTATTTTGGGCACAAACAAGAGCATAGTAAACACTTCAAAGCTATGTGTCATCATCGGTCATCATTTATTTTTAGTGTCAGACTTACCGTGAACATAAATGGTGAAAGGAAGACCAGCAAATTGCACCTTTGATATGTAAAGAGACATGAACCCATCATGGCAAATCGATGTATCATTATTCATAATGTTAGCAACTGCCGCTTCAAATATTTTTGAAGCAGCATGGGCTTCACGTTTCAAAAGTAGCATTGCTAACAAAACAAATGTCACCAAAATGCAGTCTTTACTGTGGATCCTCATCTTTGGATACCGAGTACTCTGACAGGTGGAACAGCTGCTTCTTATTTGGCTTAATTGGCACAACTCTCAGAGTAAAAGCAACTCTCTGTTGCCTCACAGCATGAGGGTAATGTGTTTAAATCAGTTTCTGGGGCCTTTCTCCCTGTGTCCTTCCACAGTAAAAATACATGCAGGTGAAACTGAGACTCTAAATTGTCTGTAGCTGTGAATGTATACACACAAAAGGTTTTAATTTTGTCTGCAAGTCAAACTGAAAGTATAAAACAATTTAAATGGCCAAAAATGTACTTTTTTGCTTCTCACATGCATTCAATACTTCCTGCACGCACAGGTTTGTCTCAATAACACACATATATAGACTATGTCTCGATTTGTCAGTGAAGATCTTTATTTGATAGTCATATCCATACAGCAATCACTAATTGTCTACTACATGTACAGGAAATGCAGTGC
Source organism: Percina caprodes (assembly GCA_013375575.1). Taxonomy (NCBI): domain Eukaryota; kingdom Metazoa; phylum Chordata; class Actinopteri; order Perciformes; family Percidae; genus Percina; species Percina caprodes. Next base: position 423,829 of record JABXJD010000093.1, on the reverse strand, counting down.
AATGATACAGCAAAGAAATATAATAAGCTATCTATCAGGTATAATATGTTGACAGAAAAATCCATATCAAAACTGTCATTGGAAAGGATTTTGATACTGAAAATATCTCAACAGCTGTTGAAACTCCTTTACTCTCTCTATAGGTGGTTGAGCTGGTCTGTGCTCCTGTTATAAATTGGGTTTTTGCATTCAGCTTCTGACAATGAAACAAGAGAGAAATGGGGAGCGGTTGAGTGCACAGTATTATTTCATCACGAAAGCTCTCCACAGATGATTTCAGCACTCACTTTCTTTGGCTTTCTTCTTCCCCAGACCTGATGCAAAACAAAATATGTGAAAAATAAGTGATTAATGTAAGCAATGTTTTTGCATTGGGCTATTTACAAGCTAAATTAAATTTAAAATACCTTTGCGATGATTCTTCACCTGAGTTGGCATGGCTTGTTGCTGGTTAATTTCACTTTGGTTAACTGTATAGGGAAATTATTAAGTAAAATTCCTGACAGCATTGAAATTATGAAAATAAAAAGATGAATATATTACCATAATAATGCCGACTGAGACTTGCTTGCCGTAATCTGCTGAAGAGTTCTGAAGAGGTGAGAGACAAGACTCAGTTACTCCAGTTTGTCAAGATAAGGGTAACCAGTAATATAAAGAGCAGTAATTATGCGGAATATTAAGCACCTTGATGAAATCTATGTTTTTTTCTTTGACTTTCCATCCTCTCAAACTGGTTCAAGTTTGGATAAATCCCACTGTCACTTTGAATGGGTTGAGTTCTTTGCGGATCAGGCAGAACTTCTGATATTGGACTGCAATAATTTCTGGTGGGGTGATCCTCCTGTTTGGATGGGCCTTGGTCATCATTTTCTGATATTTGGAAAAGATACACTTAAATATTGACTCAGACAATCGTGATGTTTTAGGTGGGATAACAAAGCTTTTTAACAAGGTGACTAAATAGATGACATGGTAAGAAAGAATCAAAGAAAGAAGAAGAGCTGTGTGAACGCACCATAAACAAGATGATCATTGCCTGCTCCTGTAGGAAAAGGAAACACTATGACACAGGTTTCTTGTCAAGAAAACACAGCAGACATATTACTTGTCCTCATCAATTTACTTGCTGCATCACATGTATATATACTGTTTATATTACCAGTTACATGACATGAGTGTGTTTTTGTGTTGTTATTGAGATTACCTCTCTGCTGTAGCTCTACTGGCACTTGGCCTGTTTCCACAGGTGTAGCACTGACACCTGCAGCGGGACAATATATGAAGCAATTTATAGGAATAGTTGGACGTTTTGTCTCATATTAATCATGTAAAGACAAGGCTACAGCTAGTAGCAGGTTAGCTTAGCTTAGCACAAAGAAACAGGGGGAAAGAGCTAACCTGGCTCTGTTCAAAGTCTTACAAAAATAAACTAATGATTTTGCCAAACGTTTGTTGACATTTGTGGGAGGTATCATTGCTGTTAGAAATTTAGATTATCTCGCAATTACATCTCCAAAGCTAACGTGAATGGTTTTCCCGACTATAGGTTGCTTACAATTTAAACAACATGGCGTCACTGTGGTACGTGCACCCAAAAATAACTTTTCATTTGAAAAAAGAATGTTCATTGTTTTGTATTTGCTATGCTATTCATCACTGACTTTGCCAGTGTGCCCTGTTGTGTAGCTGACATTTTCAGTGATATTAATATCTTCTTAAATAACTTTAACAGATACTATATATATATATATATATATATATATATATATATATATATATATATATATATATATATATATATATATATATATAATTTAATTTGGATTTAAGATGCCTTAATTGGCTATACTGTAAAGTACTGCAAGCCTACTGTACAGTATATTCCTGTGCTCTAATGTAAATGTATCTGTGTACAGAGAAAGATCCTACAGAACATTAATCTAATGTTTTAGATACTGTGGGATTTCATGTTTTGCTGTATTGTTGTGTGTCTTGTCTTGTCCCTATGTCTGTCTGCTGGCTGTACAAACAATTGCCCCTCAAGGACAATAAAGTTACCTTGACTTTAAAAGGTAAGTTGTGAAATTGTTACTTACCCTCAGTACCTGCACCTTCAGGATTGTTCGTATTGTACTGCTGTCTGTTATTGCAACACACTGAAATAAAAAGTTTAATAATATTTTTTTTTAAATAACCACTCAATCCATCCATCCATCAAATAAACTAACAAAACATAAACCTTTATCCTATCATCTGTGTAGACTGGGAGTGCAAGACTGAGCAAATACTTACATTTGCACTTGGTGCAGCAGTAGCCAAAGAAGCTCAGCAGGATCAAAGCAGCCACACCAACACAGATGAAAATCAGTAGCCTCATCTTTTCACTCAGAGCATCTGCATTATAAGTTGTGGTTTAACAAATATGTATTTCACAGGAAACTCTAGCTCATTCACTTGTCCTCTCTCATGGGGGAGGTTTGTGACCATGGAAATAAATAAGGCTGCATGTTTCTACACAGCCTGCTGCTCAGTATTGAGAAAGCATTATCTTTAAACCTTCCAACAGAAATCACCTACCTTTTTCAGCAACCAACTCCACTTGAAGACAGTCATGTCCCTGCTTACAGTGATAACACCCCATGTCAGAGTTGTTAAGTTTATCGATGAAGATGGAGTAGTTCCCCTTTGAGCCTTGGTTAGGAAAGACTCTCACCCGACCATTCCTGTGGTCCAAGAACCTAATACGACCTTCAGATTTGATCTGGACCAGATCCCCCTTAAGAGTGTGGGCCCAGGACACCCAGTCGAGTTGAATTGTTGTAAAGTTGCATGGCAGGAGCACAGAGGAGCCAAGCGCAGCACTGAGTGTGTGCGTCTTACAATCATCCGAATTCTGCTCACAAGAGTTGTCAAAGTGAAGTTCTTCTTAACAGGAAAAGAGAAATACAAGAACAAGTTTAAACTTTAGGTCGCTTATCATGTCATAATAAAACAACCAAGAGTACCAACAGTAAAAACTCTTCCTCCTTATTACTGTAGAAATGTAAAACATTTGTCTGGACATCTTTAAATGAATTGTCAGGGCTGGGAACACATTTTTTGAATGTGAGGGGTAGGACGGGTAACACTTAAGCATAAAATTGAGCAGAATTATTTTTTTAAATCCAACTTTTTTAAAGACACTGATTAAAATCAAATATAACATTGAAACTGATTTTTAAGTCAGCCCAATATTACTAGATAAAATAATAAACTGTGTTTTAAAGCGGGGTGGGAAATTAATGAATATGATATCATTTACTACATTACTAATATCAATAAATAAATCCAATAATCATATGTTGTCTTGTTGTCAACAGATTTGTCAAGCTCTAATTATGGCAACTTAAATATTTAAGCACAAGACTTCAAAGACTGAGGATCTTAAATTGACTGAATGATGTAAAAAGAGCAAAACAGTTTTAACATTTTATATACATTTTACTTTTAAATTTTATTCACAAAAGGACTTACCATTTGAAGAAACACAAGTAAAGCACAAGGCTAAAAGGAAGATCCACCTGTCAGCAGCCATTTTCAGCAACTCGTACAGTGTGAACAGCAATGTGGTAAAGCTGCACAAGCTCTAAGCATCACGTCATAAAACCACAAGACCATCACGGGTCATTTAGTTATTTTTGAAAGTGCTTTGCTTGTTTGACATAACTTTTTCTCTTGATCAACTTGTAAGGTGATCATGGCAACTATTTAAATTTAATTAATTAAATATTTATTTTTTACACAATGAACATGTAGATGATTGTGAGAAAAAGGCCTGAAATGACGCCTCCTCCAGACCACGTCCTGTTGATGCTTCCGGAGAAAGGGGCCTTGTGATCAAGTACAGGATCTGTGTTGTCACAGTGTTCAGGCAAAACTAATTTCAATTTGATGCAATTTCATACGATCAAACATAAAAACTTGCAGGACATTATGCAACATCTGAAAACCTCCTACTGTTGTCTTGATATTCTACCAACAAGTGTTTTCAGAAATGTTTTGAATTGTTTTGCTTCTGATCTTCTACAGTTTGTGAACGCGTCTCTTCTTTCAAGTATCCCACAGGCCCTGAAAACTGAAGTAATCAAGCCACTCTTAAAAAAGAACAATCTAGACACATCACTAATGAGCAACTATAGGCCAATATCAAACCTTCTGTTTTTAAGTAAAATCACTCCAGCCTTCCAGTGTGGTTTTTGACCACACGACAGCACTGAGACGGCTCTCGTCAAAGTCTTTAATGACATCCACCTTGACACAGATAGTGGCAAGATTTCAGTTTTAGTATTACTTAAGCTCAGTGCTACATTTTATATGGTTGACCATGACATATTACTTGGGAAAACTGGTTTGGCGTTTCTGGCTCAGTACTAAACTGGTTTGAATCCTACTTAAAGAATAGGGACTACTTTGTGGCTATAGGTAATTATGCATCTGAGCAAGAAAATATGACATGCGGAGTTCCCCAAGGCTCTGTTCTGGGGCCTCTTCTGCTTAACATTTACATGCTTCCACTGCCTCAGGTTATGGAAAACAACAAAATAAGTTACCATAGTTATGTGGACGACACACAAATTTAAAAAACTCCAGGTGACTACAGTCCAATACAAAAACTGACTAAGTGCATTGAAAAAGTGAATGACTGGATGTGCCTGAACTTTCTTTAATTAAATGAAGAAAAAACTGAGGTGGTTGTTTTTGGAGCAAAAGGGGAACAATTAAAAGTCAGTGTTCAGCTTCAAAAAACAGTGTTAAAAACAACAGACAAAGCCAGAAATTGTGTAGTCATGGACTCTGACTTGAATTTTAACAGCCACATTCAGGCAATTACAAAGTCAGCCTATTATCACCTTCAAGGTCCCATGGCATGCACATTTCACTTAATGAGTTTTTTAAAACACATGACATAATATGCATTCCCCCAGCCTGCCTACGGTCCCTTAGTGGCTAGAAACGGCGATAGGTGTAAAACAAGCCCTGGGTATCCTGCTCTGCCTTTGAGAAAATGAAAGCTCAAATGGGCCAATCTGGAATATTGCCCCTTATGAGGTCATAAGAGACAAGGTTAACTCCCCTTTCTCTGCTTTGCCCGCCCAGAGAATTTAGCCCACCCATGAGAGAGAGACATGGCTTTCCAAAGAGCAAAGTGGCAGTTGGTCAAGGCCATACCCCAGGTTTCACCTTGCCCCCCCTCTTTCCTCCTAAAAAAGAAATGGCAAATACTAAGGAAAGCTCATTGTGGGACTGGCTCTAGTGGCTGTAATTCTCAGTGATGGGATTAACGGCATTATAAATAATGGCGTTACTATTTTCAGTAACAAGTAATCTAATTGATTACTCTTCCCATCTTAATAACGCCATTACCGTTACTGCCAAAATATGCGGCGTGTTACTATAACTGAAGCTGTTTTTTCATCAGACTAACTTGATCTCTGAGCCAAGAGGCAAAGACTTTTTTTCTTCCTTGGTTAGTGGGCCGTGCACGAGACAAGTGCATAAATGCTGACAATTGGCTCAGGTTGAGTAAAATTTCATGGTAAGCCAATCAGAGGTAGAGTTGGACGGGTGTTCAAAAGAATGCATACTTGGACACATCAAACAACACAAGCGAGTCAGTCAACGAGAGACAGGTATGGCGTTATGAAATCAAGGAGGGGGTGGGGGTAACTATTCCTGCCAAAGATTTTCCACCGTGGTCAGAAAACACAGGTGGGGGGGGCACTTTGTTTCTCTCACTATAACTTTTTCATCTACATATTTTATCTGTAGATGCACCTCTGGTGTTGACTTTTTTGTATATACATACTGGCAATGTACCTATGTTCTTTAAATAAAAAATATAAATAAAATAAAAATAAAAGAGAATACCCTATGTCATTGTTCTCATTACGACCATGCCCAGTCTTATTTTGAAAACTCCACCCAGATATTGTATTGTGCTAGTTGACTCTGACTTGAGGCTGACGGTAGTGAAGACCCCCAAACTGTGCTGCTGCACTAAAACTCTGGTGTGGAACACTGACACACAACTGTCTGTGGACAGCTGCAGGATGGCCGGGAGTTTTTTCAAAGGATGCTTCCTCTCCTTGTTCGACTATAAAACGGAAAAATACATTGTCGCCAAAAATAAGAAAATTGGACTTTTGTACAGACTTATTCAGTTATCTTTCATTGGTTACATTATAGGGTAAGTCAGTGAATTATGTCGTGGCTATCTAGTTTTTTCCCCTCATTTGATGAGTTGGTATAAATTAATTAATTAATTCATGTCTGTCGTGTCATGTCTGTCACACAAAGTTTTTCTAATGTCCAGTGTACTGGACTCTTGTGGCTCGTTCAGTACCCTGTAGCAAAACCCAGAAATAAGAAATAAGATGTATGGTGAGTTTTGTCAAATTAGGATACTGTCAAAATGGCACAGTTAAGCTTTGCCATGCATTCTATTTTCAAGGAATACAGAAATTAACTCAATACCAGCCAATGTATTGCTTAAAAGGTATCTAAGGAAAAAAAGGTCACATGGATTTGACGTCATGTGGGTCATGTGCAGTGATACCAGGGACAGTTCTCTTTGGTTACATTTAATTCAAGAATCACAATGGTAAGGGACATGATATAGCGTAAGCTTCTAAAAATGTAAAACCCAATACTTTCTGTTACTGGAATATAACAGTAAGTATATACTATAGTTTCTAATGTAATTCCAAAAGCCTTTTACCTTTTTGTCTTCAGATAAATCCTTTTCTAAACGAGATCAAAAATAATTTCTATAAATACTGTATGTCAGATAGCTTGTATGCAAAGAAGAATTTCAATACAAAAAGCTTTAGCTATACCCTATAAAAGGGAAAGGCAGTTATTCCCAGAGTAGAGAACTGAGATGTATAATACTGTAAACAAATATTAAATATATCATAATTTAAAATAAATAGGTATATGAATAGTTTTAAACCCTCATAATCCAAGGTAAGGGAACATGGAAAGGCAGGAGAAGAGAAGCAAGAGCAAAGAAAAGTATGGAAAAAGATGTTCTAGAGATGCTATACTTTTGCTGTTGTATTTTATTAGGCTATAGTGTTATTTGAAGACATTACAAGTTGAAAGTGCTCCTTTTCTTCAATGTCTCTGTCTTTTGTATGATAACACTAGGTGTCCTATTTTGACAATGACAGTGTCCCATGTATTTTGTATTATTTTTTGAATCTCAATATAAGGTGTTCAGTTTTGCCAGTAGAGACTGTAAAACAATTAAGTGGTCTTAGGGCACATTGTGTTTGAGTTGGAATCATTGATTTCATTTTAAATTATTCTTAATTTTTTCTTTTGCATTTTGTAGTAAGGGGATTGATGTTTATAGAAATGTACCATGTTTGGAGCTTAAACATATGGGAAATCTGTCAATTTCAAAATTCAAATTTTCAAAAAGTGTCTCAATTTAACAGTAAGTCTGATCTAGCAAACACATTTGACTTATGTAGTCACCAAGTGCTTGATTATAAAAACAAGAGGCATCTAAGAATATTATATGATCTAAGAATATTATATGATGATGGTGATCTGTATGTTCTTTAATGTTTAACACAAACAACAACAGACTAAATAGGATGTTTTCTTTCTCTCACCCACAGGTGGGTTTTCGTAAGCAAGAAGGGCTACCAGGAGACCGACAAGGCCATCCAGAGCTCTATTATAACTAAACTAAAGGGAGTCTCAGTGACTAACACCACTGAGTCTGGTCTGCTGGTGTGGGGACCGGAGGACTACGTCATCCCACCACAGGTGAAAATATTTACACAACAGTACAAGTATGTAGTACACACTTTATGAATGTCTAAAAGACACACTTACTATAGGCTAGACTAAGTTCACAAAACATCCTTTCTAAGCATTTGTTCCCTATGCCTGCTCAAATTCATGGATAAAGCAGGATTTAACTGAACTGCACCAGTAGTAACATGCGTCAGTAACATGCGTGATGTTGGACTGTTCAGGTAGTCTCACATTCACAGACCTTCCTCCACAGCACTCCGGAGGAGGGTTTGGCTAGTCCACCCAGCCTTCTGTGATGGGAGAAAAAACGTGCTCTGGTTTATTGGCATTTATTTAAACCAATTACAATAATAATTGTCTTGGGCGGTGCTAAGCGTTGAGCAGAGCCACGGTACTGCTGCAAAAAAGCCTCGGGAAGGACCTTGTTTTGGTGGAACGTGTGTACGTTCAAAGGTTGTTTTAGTCGTGCGAGAGAAAACTCTGATTGGACAGATAGTCTAGCTAGCTGTCATGATTTACCCTGCAGAGATCGAAGGAGCAGTTAACCATAGTCGTCATAATTGACCAGAGTTTAAAATTACAACACAAAGAAAACGGAAGGTAGTTTGACATTTTGGGAATAAGAGGAGACACAGGGACGTTTATATCAACATAAAACAGGTTTTTGGGAGGAATAGTTAGAACATGACAACTAACATAATGTAACAACCAGGTTTTGGTAAAGTGGCTGGTACAGTCACTGAGTGGGTTAGGTCTGCAGGGTTAGGGGATGACCTGAAGAGTCAGTAGCATTTCCATTCATTGTTGTTTTTCCCATCCAAAGATGCACTTTATGTTTTGCTCTAAAAATCAGCTTTGTCTAAATATGTTGTAAACAAGTTTTGTTAAAGTGTTTGACTGTGTTTCAATTGAAACATAAATCTGATTCTGATTCGTTTTTAGGTTAGGTTATTTAAATTTTGTTTCATTTATATTTAAATTATTATATTCCAAAGATCATATTTGTTGTAACTGTTTTTTGTTCATTTTGTAAAATGACATTTTTTAGAACAGAGGTAAAAAATGGAACACCAATTGCAAATTGTACTACTATACATTGTTGTTCATCATATTTAGTGTTGATTGTAAAATTTATTGTGTTTTTCATCTTTTTTTTCATTCTTAAGGGGTCCTTAGTATGTCATGGGAACATCAAAAGACCCCTTAAGATAAAGAGTCCAATGCTGGGAAGGAGAAAGGGAGGCACCACAGGGGTCATCATGTTATGATGTCAACATAAAGACCAATGCACATTGTTTTCTCTACATCTAGGGTGAAGCTGTTCTGTTTGTCGTAACCAATTTCTTAGAGACGCCAAACCAGAAGCTGGGATACTGTGCTGAGGTAAGAATACAGATCAGATCATTTCAGTGACTGTAATAGCAGCTGTCAAAATAAATCCTAGCTTAGATCTAATTTGCTAATCATAATGCCAGTAGTAATGATCAATTTATCATACAATGTGGTACGGAATAAAAACATTTTGCAAACAGTGCAGTAGTCATGTTGTCCTTGCCTGACCAAGTCAAAGTTGTTTGTCAGGCGTACATTATCCTCATTTAAAAATTTTTTATATCTTACTCAACAATCTGTTGAAAACAAATATCAGCCATTACAAGTGTTTAAACTCAAGTTCATTTTAACGTTGGACTGTAAAAACTATGAGGAATATAACATCTTAACAAATTTTGAAGCTATAAAAGGGTGAGTAAAGTTTCTATACACAGGAAGATTGTGAGCCTCTCCGTCTTTTTACCTCAACCAAGGTTGGACACTTAGTGCCTTTGCTCTACATTGTAATAGCTGTGCATTGAAGATGGTCAGAATTTTAACATGGATATGGATATGTACTAGTATGTATGTGTGTGATGTTTGAAGATTATCAGTGTGTTGATAAAGTCTGTTACTTGCCACTGCCTTACCTTGACCACAGTTTCCTGTTGAACAGGGGCCCAGTTCCTTGTATTGAAAGGGCAAACATTGTCTGAGATGTTAGAGAAGAAGGAATCTAATCAGATACTTTCTCTGTCTCGCTCCTGTGACCTTTTTAGCAACATAACCGACAACTTTATTCATCACACTTTATGCATTGTCTGAATTGCAAAAACGGGCACATGATGTGATTGCCACCAAGCGGAAATAAATACACAGGTTGTATGTGTTGTTTTGGGTATGGTTTAGTAGAAATTAACCTATAATGTTGGTGAAGATGTGTTGGGAGGGCACAATGTGCTGTTTAGACGTGTGCAGTTTCTGTGACTAGTGTTTATCTTAAGGTTACATAAGTTACTCTCCACTGTTTGACATGTGATCATCTGGAAACTATTCCAGCCGGCCATGTTTTAAAGATACAATGGGCAATGTGTTGCTGAGGTTAGAGAAGAAACATACAAAGTTCTTTACACTTAGATCCCCTTATTTTTTAATTTCAGTGAACTATAGAGACAAGCATGTTATCTCTTGTGATAAATGGCTACTTGAGCCAATCAGCCAAAATGCCAGGATGAAAAAAACAGTTACACATTGCAGTAACCCCCTAAAGTCACTCTGTCATTTGCACAATGCACAATGAGTACAGAAACAGACAAAAATATTTTTTTTCTTTTAACAAAGGCTGACACTTCTCCCTTTCTATTGGTTTGCATGTGTGTGTGTGTGTGTGTGTGTGTGTGTCTGTGTGTGTGTGTGTGTGTGTATGCGTGTGTTAGTTAGAATTGTGAGTCGGTAAGAGACGCTAAGTGTGTCACAGTTGTACTGTTCAATACTGTTCAATCTCTTAGCTATACAGTATATGTAGCTACACATTTCCAGAGGGTTCCTGGTATGTAAACTCAGCCTCTCCTGTTCTCCTGCCTTACTGTATCTGCCAAGAATAGCAGGTCTGTACAAGCACTGACTACACAGCCATAAACACCTCTCTTGTATACATTTTAGACTCTCACCAATAGCCCATGGGTCTAAAAAGCTGCCACATTTGAGTGGGAACTGCCATTCATCATGTTCCAGCAAGGCACAGTCAAGTTTTACTAAAACAAGAATTAGTTACGTATTGTAACTCCAGATTCTATGAGTATAGACCTAGAACTCTAAGAGCTGTTGCTATTGGTTAACCACTCCACGCATGCGCAGTTGTAAAGATTTCTTTTGCTCCGTTGTGCCCTGCATGGACCACTATTACGTCAGCAGTTACTGTATATCACAGTTGCGCAACCAGAGATCTGCTCCCAACATCAGCATTTTTCTTCAGCCGTTTGTGAAGCAGGTGGCCTGAATCTTATGGCGTTTTTCCACTGCTGGTTACAGCTTGACTCGCCTCGCCTCGTCTCTACTCGACTCGACGCACTCTGCGTCCGTTTTCCATTGCAGATTGAGTAACGCCTCAGCGTGGCTGGTCACCATAGCTACGCAGCCAGAAACTGCCATAATGTAATTTTCAACGCGACTCACAACAGCATGTCGGAGGTGTTTGTTTTAATTCTCGGCCAGAAGAAAATTTGTTTCAAAAGAAGCTGAAGGAAGCAACAAAAATCACTGCTGAAAAAAACCAGGAGTTTGGGAATTCCGACGGAGTTCAGAAGTTGACGTGACACAAAAAGGGTATGTTAAATTTCCTGGTAACGTTAGCTAACATTTGCATGTGTTCAGGGTCACAGTCAGTATTTACTGTACTCTATATAAAAGTACATTAACTTTAGCGACCATGATTACACACCAAAATATGTATGCTGTGTACTGTTTGTTTCAGATCCTTCACGCTTTGCAAAATCGCTGCTGCAGACCGTCTGTTCGGGAGTTCGATGTACAACTGGTCAAATCTCTGGTTCTGACCTGCTGTGCTTTGTAAAATCTTTATGAGAGTCACAGAGAGGCTTATGACGATGACTGGGATGCATCTGAGCCAGCAGAGCCGGTGGGGACACTGTCGCAGGGTGCAGAGGAAGAAGACCGGGATGTACGGGAGGGTTTGATGCGCTACTTGAATAGCTAAATAAAATCTTTTCTTTGATATATTGTCTTGTTTTTTTAAAGTAACAGTGTGCAATATTGGAAACGACATGCAAAATAATAGCCCTTAATATTGAATAGTGAGAATAGAAAAGTGAGAATAGTGCAGAGAGTAGATAATCTGTTGGTGTCTGGCTAGATTTTTTTTTTTAAATGGCACGGTTGTTCCGGGCACACACTCCGCACTCTTGTTTGCTAAAAATGCAGTCATAAGTGACGGTCCTCCAACCAACCAGTAGTCTGCAGGTTTTCACGTCACCTTTTGGTATCGTCTCAGCTCGCTTGGAACCTCGACTGAGGTAGTACAAAAAAAAGTACCTGGTGGCAGGTCCCAGGGACTTTTTTTCGTAATAGAAAACCAAAAAAGGCGAGTAGAGTCGAGGCAAGTCGAGTAGATACCACGCAGTGGAAAAACTCTCTAAGAGCTGTTGCTGTTGGGTCAAGGGTGAAGCTGAGGTTGTCAACGCCACCTGCAACACAAGGTCCACAAGCAGAACATAGACTAATAGCTCTTCCTATTCTCACTGAACCAGTTCAATCAAATTATATATTATTTTGATGAAAACCTCTGATGAAAATGCATTGGCCTGATTGAAAGGCCCATGTCTGATCATGATTAACAACAGCAGAACACCTGCATCCTCACAGCCACCCAAGTGCAGGAAGGATGGGGACAGCAGCAAACCCAAACCTGACAGTGCATCATCTGCTGTCAAGTGAGGGTAAAACTGTGTGAGACATGGACTCCACACAGATAAAAAGCGGATGAACGGGCACGGGGATGCCAAGGAAGCCACTACGCAAATGTCGGGCACTGTCATGCCTCTGAGGAGGGCCCTGGACGCTGACAGCTCTCTTGTGGAGTGTGTTAAAACTTTTGGTGTAGATGCCCAAGAGCTCGGAGCACCAGGGCTAAAACCCATTGAGGTGTGAGAGAGAGCACACCAGGTTTCTGTCATCTGACCCCCTTCAAAAACAAATTCACCAGGGGGTGTGCAAAAAACTGACCTCTTTCCATAGTCCTCGTGGCAGGACGAAATGGCCATTTCCCCCCATAGCACCTGCGATTCGCACATGCCTAGCAGACGCATTACAGACACAGCCGACACTGTTGTGTGTGGCGTGATGCATGACAGCAGAGAGCTGAGTCCAGCCTTGACAGTTTAGCTCTCATAGTGGTTGAGTCTATTTCCACATCCAGATAAATTATTGCCTCGTTTGTGACTTGTAAAAAGCTAGTCTGTTGTAGTTAAATATTTCATGAACATCTGTTTTTTTCTGTGACTTTGTTCTCAGAACCCCAAAGTGTTGAATGGTCACTGTCGAGATGACAAGGACTGTGAAGAGGGGAAGATGATAGTGGCTGGTAACGGTAAGATAGAAACGCCATTAAGTTTCATTGGCTTAGTGCCATTCTGATCTTAATTCAACAAGGTTACATTCTCTCTTGTTTTCCAAATAAAGGAAATGAGTGCAACATGCATGATAGAAAACACAAGTGTTTAAGATGAGGCTAAGGAATGTTCTGAGTGAATTGGTTTCTGTCTAAGTCTATGCCACTGACATGGAATCTGGAAATAATCGCGCAACATTTGAACTGATTGTATGTATGATCCATATCATAATTCAAATATAGTGTCTTTTTACATGTGATAAGCTGTGCGACTGTCTTATTGTGCTGTTTTTCTTCAGGAATCATGAGTGGCCAATGCTTAAGAAAGGATGAAAACTCCACTGGGACCTGTGAAATCTACGGCTGGTGTCCCATTGAAAGAATATTCAAACCACAGTAATGAGCAATGCAGTTAAATAAATCTCATGCATTTTTTTACATACTGTATATATTGAACAACTCATGGAACCCAGCAAACACTACAAAGTAGCAGAAATCACCTTGATTTCACTGTGGCATATGTGTAATGGGGCCAAATGCAATGGAAAACATTAGTCTTAATTTAACTTACTTTACAAATTCAGTTTGACACTTATCAGGACACAGTAAGTCAAGTCAAGTTTATAGTTAATTCTGCAATATGTGCCAGACATACAGAGCAAATTAAAATATGTTTCTCTCCAACCCATGGTACAATAAGGACACGTACAACAAGTATAATATTTATTGTTGTATGTGTCCTTATTGCACCATGGTTCGAAGAGAAATGTATTCTCAATAATAATAGTAATACGTGCCAAACGTTTCTGTGGATGCACAGTATACATGTCAAATGATGTTTTGGCCAACAGGCCCTGCAGTGGATATCACTGTCATCTCTTACTAACCGTTAAGCTGCCTTTAAATACTATCATATTTTGGAATAGTGAAAAGTGGGTGTTGTGGAGATGCCTTGGCGGTGTACCTGGAGCCATGTATTTGATTAGTGGCTCCTAGGGGTTGAGGTAGTAGCTGAATTGGAAGAGATTAATGAGGAAGGAAACTTCTAAGTGTGAATATGAGAGAGTTGAGAGGTGTGTATGGTGATGTCTGATAAACTAGGGATGACGAGAAGGATTATAGACGGATGAAGCCGGTGCAAATTCTGAACACCTTGAAAGCTAAAAAAGCGTTGAATAAAATGAGCATGGATGAAAATTGATGAAATTGTAGATAGACGTGACATCCAGAGAGGGAAAAGGAAGCTGATATTGGCTTTATGTGCCTTAAAGCAATTCCAGCCCGTTAAATTAGGCTGAGAGAATGCTGGGCGAGACCTCTGATGTTGCCGTACTGTGAGGCATAAGAGGTTTCTCAGCTGGTGTGTTAGTTGAACATTATGGCTGAAAGAGGTGGCACTGGTGTGGGGTGAATTTTCGATTGTGGAGCCGAGTGTATGATTTTCTTTATTTAAGATGTCTACTACTGCTGTAGTGTCGGAGTAAATGAGTATGGACTTTTGACCGTTCGTGCCCCCAAAGAATGGCAGCCACTACAATGGTTCATGGAGCGCCGACAAAGGAGATCCGGACTCTGTGCTCAATCACAGAATTTCGAGAGCCGAGATCTCCCCCCCATAGCATCCACCAAACTCACGGAGGGAGCTGCATCATGTACAGCTGAAAATGAAATGCCGTTGAATTAAATTTGCTTACAGTACTAAGGACATGGCAGAATTGAAATGCCAAAGGAGAAATAACAGGCGCTTGGATCTGACTGCAAGAAGAAAGTCTGACAGGAGCAGAATGATGCGCTGCACTTTCTCTGAGGGAAGCCATACCTGGAATGACAATGAATCAAGTCAATGCCCAAAAACTCAATGTAGGGGCCAGGCCCAGAGGTTTTCTCATTGGAGAGGATGGTGAGATTGTGTAAAGCATTAAGAGCACGTGGCTGAAACTGAAGTGAGGATGGATGAGTGACAAAAAAAACGTCAAGGAGGTGGAGCATACTAGAAGTCCGGGATTGTTAAGTAAGATCCGGCACAGGGCTGTGGACAGAGAGTCGACTAGACCTAATTTCCAGAGAGAATAAGCTGGTGCAGAGCGGGGGAGCTGTAGAGGCCTTGTGACTTCAGGCGTGACGCCACTGGCCGGAAGTGCTAGAGGCCCGGTAGTTGTTGCCGCTGGGGGTAGCGATGGAGGCTGATGAAGCGGGCTGAGTGACTGGAGCCGCCGAGGCCAGAGAGAAGTTGTCAACACGTGAGCAAAAACATTTGGGTGTTGGTGAAGGGAGGGGGTGGGGATGGGGGTAAGGACAGACTAGTTGGAAAGAAGGCGGCTTATGATCAAAGGGTATGATGTCTAAGTCTATCGGAAGCCCTTTTTTGGTGAGTGCCAAGCGTCACTGCACAGCCACCGACTGAGCTTGAAGACATAGATCTGACGTGAGCAATCTGTCTAAAGTTGTAAGTCTTCTGGTAGCTGTGTCAAGAAATCAGAACCATACCTGATTTTGCAGAGACGGAGAGCGTGGGTACATGGTAGGAGATAACTTGGCACAGGCTAATTACTGCTAATTAACATGCTAGTCAATTAAATTTACATACAGAATCAAGTTATCTTGAGACAGAGTAGGTCTAGACTACTCTAATTTACAAGCACTCAATAATTCCAGCAATTCCCAAAGAGCAAGCAGCGGGACAGTAGCGAGGAAAAAACTCCCTTTTAGGAAGAAACCTTGGACAGACCCAGCTATTGGGAGGCATTTTCTGACGGGCCGGTTGGGATCTTTGAAATGAAAAGGGTAGTGGCAATAACAGTCACGGTAAAAGATAATAGATGCAAAGTTATTTGCTGACAAAAGTGTGCCAAACTGAATGGCAGTCAATGATACGCAAACGGCAGGTGACGGCTTAATACCACAAAAAACGGCGTGGTAGGAGCTCCGCATAGAGAGGAGAGGCTTACCCCCTTTGGATGGCTGAAGGAAAGGGTCAAGGAAGGGATGAAGGGATGAAAGGATGTATGAGCACAGGGGTTTTGTGAAGCCTGCGAACACAGAGGTGAAAAGGCAGAGATCGCCTGATACTTGACAAACAAGGTGGGAGCAGGCACATGGGGAAAACACGACCTGCCCCCCCGCCAGGGGTAGCAACGGCGGCTAGGAAGAGCCGGAACAATGCACTTCCGTCTTTTGAGGTACCGTTGAAGGCGAGCCACGGTCCAGTCTCTGATATTGGGTGTCATCGGTGGAGGCCGTGTCACGGAGAAGGGCGCGCTGCGCCGAGGAAAGTAGTGGACGCGGAGAGAGGGTGGACGCCGATCTCCGTGGCTCCGATTTCCCGACCTTACGGACTGAGGGGAAGAAGCCCGAGAGCCGCTGGAAGCCGCTTGAAGCCGCTGGAAGCCGCTAGAAGCTGCTGGAAGCCGCTGGGAGCCGGGGATTGTTCGGCAGAGGAGTGGAGATTCGGGCGAAGCCGAGGCCCAATGGCCGCGGACCGCAATCGGCGCCGATGAGACACATGACGGGATCCGACTGCTGCGGCGTGACTGAAACATGCCCTGTTTCGAATAGATCGTCGTACGGATCGTAGTTGACATCAGGTGAGCTTAGCTATAGCTCCGAATCCATGACTGAGAGCGTGAAACGCTGACCCTCTTGCGTCAAGCAATCAGAGATAGGAGCCTGGCTGCGCAGCATGATATATGTAGGTTTGTCTGGTGATTAGAGGTGTGGTTTAGGCATGGCCCTGCTCCCGAACCTAAGTTAACAACTTAACTCAATAACTTTATTTGTGAATGAATTCATATCAATTATGAATTGATACTATACTATGATTGATACTATAAATAAAATTGAATTGAATTCAGGCTAAACAGCCTGTTTTACCAAATGACCAGGTTATTTTTTTAGCAAGACACTAAATGTTTAGCACTTAATTATAATCCTCTTTTTTCTTTTGACAGATGGCCTCTGCTGACAAATGCTGAAAACTTCACCATCTACATAAAGAATTTCATCCAATTTCCCAAATTCACATTTTCAAAGTAAATCTTCTTCTTCTGTGTTCAACACTCAACAACCTTAGTGTACTTCTTGGTTAACTGGAAACAGTTATCATCATACATCATCAGTTATCATACATTTTGTAATAGTGTGCACTTTTTAACTCTGAGGTCCAATGTTCTGGAAACGACTGATGACTCCTTTTTGAAGAAATGCCGATTTGACCAGGTGCCTCACCCCTATTGCCCCATCTTTCGCCTGGGTGACATCACCAGACGAGCTGGATACAACTTCCAGGACATGGCCACATTTGTCAGTAATACACTTTTCAACTTAAATTGTATTTAATATTATTATTCTGTTTGTCAGAACAACAAAAGAAACAACAGTCCAGGTATCATCAAATCTGCATCATAGTAATTTCATGGTTTTATTTTTTAGAAAATAGCACTAAAAAGAGAATTAAGTAGCCTATGAAAGAAACACATTTTTTCCTAATAATGTACCGAGATCTTGCTTGATTACATTTTAAATGTGGGGGGAAAAAACACTGGTACTGGATCGGAGAAGTTGGAAAGGTGAATCATTAAGTTGCATGGTAGTTAGACGGTAGTCAGTTGACTTATTTGTCATTATTTAAGCACATTTCCACCACAATCATTTCAATAATTTGGGCAGAACACAACACACAGAGTACATTTGGAAATGCAATGGAGGCACCACTAAAAAAGGAAGATTAATTATGGTAATTTTAATTTGAGTATTAATTCATATATTCTATATGTGCATCTCATTCCGAAGTGAGCATCACTGTGTTGAAGGAGACATGCTTTGGGGGCCAATGGCCCTGTTGGACTGTAGTTTGGAGAAGTGCGCCTACCCTATTCACCATGATTAGTTGATGTAGCCCTCACTACATTAACATGATTTAAAAGCCACATTTGTATTGTGTTTTCCAGGGTGGCTCCATTGGCATTATCATAGAGTGGGACTGTGATCTTGACAAAGGCTACTCTAACTGCCATCCAAAATACCACTTTACTCGTCTGGATGTCAGCGTCTCCAACAAGACCATCGCAACAGGATTTAACTTCAGGTCAGACTCACTGCAGACACTGTCCTATGCACAGACAAATATTTATCATTTTCTTGAACAATGTAACTATATATTTACAATTGAAAACATGAATTGAAAGGAAAAAATGATCCCAAAAAAATATTCTCCATATTTTCCTTTTTTTTTCTCCCAACAGACACACTCGGTATTTTAAAAATGCTGCTGGTGAGACCTATAGATCTCTATTCAAAGTCTATGGTATCCAATTTAACGTCATGGTGCACGGAAAGGTGAATGTGTTTTGAAGGGTGAATGAATACTGTCCGCTTTGTCAAAATCTTATGATGTGACATAAATGCAATACACAGCACATTAGCACATAACAAACTACCAAAAGCTTGCAGTTGGATTATCGACAACAATAGGATTAGGATGCACTGTGATCTTATAATTTCTTTTTGCATCTCAGTGAACTGCAGGTTATATTAATATATCAATATGAAATCAGATTCAAAGACATTTTTAATAAAAGACAGTATACTTATTAGTATTTTTTAGTAGTAAGTTTTTAAGTTAAATTTTGCAATAAACCATATTTCCCAATTTTCTGTTATTCATAGGCCGGGAAGTTCAGCATCATCCCAACAGTCATCAATGTTGGCTCCGGGCTGGCTTTGATGGGTGCTGTAAGTATCATTAATCATAATGTGTTAAACAACATTCAACAATTTTAAAGAACTGCACAGGATTGTTTTTGTTGCATTTTGCCAGTTGTGACAAAAACTTTATTTAACAGGGAGCTTTCATCTGTGACTTGATCCTCCTCTACCTAATGAAGAAGGGCAACTCCTATCGAGAGAGAAAATTTGAAAAGCAACACACGGGTAGAGATGTAGAGTATTCTTTGTCTATGCAGTTAAGCCTCACAGTACTTTCTATTCAGTATTGTTACCAGAGAAAAATTGTACATTGTAGCAAAGAAAGTGAAACATTATGTAGGTCCATTCAGCTGTAGTTATTTTTCTAATTTAATTTATGGTGTAATAAACTGGATTGTATTTAGTTTAACATATTTCAAAATGTCAACAGATCTTAAGCCGTTCGTGGCTAATGTAATGCTGGTATGACACATGGTTTATTTGCAAAAATGAATAATTATCTGTCTGTCTTCCACAGAAGTAGTGAATCAACATCTAAGGACAACAGTGTGGAAGACAGAAAGGGTGACACGGAGCAAGACAATCTGACGTTGATGTGAAGCTCTTGGAAGACGATGCATTGGTTAAATTTGTCAGTTTGAGGATGCAACATATTTTGCCATTGTAACAACTCAATTTTTAGAACTTTAAAAAGCCAATTAAAATCCATCATTAACACAGGTTTTAATAAAGTGCATATATGGTTTAGCCATGAAATGAGAGAGATTTTATCAACATTGCCTAAAAGTGATGTTCTTGCATACAGGCCACTTTTACTTAAGGTTAAGATTTATAATTCGTTAAGTTGTTTTTATTATTTAACCCCACAACTATTCATTTATGGAAGTTTAATAAATGTGTTATATTTAAGATATTGCATGTGGAAAAATACTGTTGTAATGATATTCAAGACATGGATTCAAATCTCCTCTTTAAAATAAATAGTTAAACTAAATTAGCATATAAGGAAATAAAGACTTTTGTAATAGTCATTATGCCATACTGTGCAAGGGTCGTAATTCTGATTGCTGATTGGATAAAAGGAGATCTCTTTAGGTCACATGTGGGGCCTCACCATAAAAAGGAATATGGTATGGTGACTCTGACACACTAACTTTTACAAGGTTTATATACTGTATGCTGTATAAATGCCACTTAAACATCATTGTTTAGACCAAATGTCTCCACAGAGGCCTCACACAGTGACTCAGTGTTTATGCCACACATAACTGATGTGGTTCTTTGCCTTCTTCTGAAAAGAAGAGTCATTTATGCTTGTAGAAATTCTCATTAGATTATCTGAGACCACAGCATACCATGTGCTAGGTATTTTTTAACCAGCAGATTGACTCTAGGGACTGCAATATTATTTTAAATCCACTTATCCTACTACAATACACAGCAAAGCATGAACACGTGGGAAAAAAGTATTTTACAAGATGGGAGTGAGAATGTGTTGCACTCCCACAGTAGAAGAACATGCAAACTTCACTCAGAGAAGTTAGCATTTTATATTTTGACAGGACTTAAATCACTTTCCTTTTTTCTTAATTACATTGTTTGCTGCTTGATTTGCAATGATTCTTATGAATGAAATATACCTCAGAAGTGAACCAAGCATTAACTGCCAGTTTTCCTCCAACATACAGTATATGTTTCAGAGTGATACATGATGTGATTTTGTTTTAGTCATTTTACCAACCAAAAGCTTTATGTATAAATTAATAGAAGAAAGCGCTGCATGTAACCCAGGTAAATGTAAATGTATGCATTGTGACTTTATTGTTTATTATAATAATAAACTAGCAACATTGTTGTGGATGCTATGATCTCAGCCTGGCAACCTGGCAAAGTTTTTGTCGCTTTTTCTAACGTTGTCATATTTTTTGACGATTTGTAACTTTTTTCAACGTTGTCACTTTTGCCAAAGTTTTTGTCACTTTTTCAGATGAGATATTTGACTTCTTCGATTAAATAAAAGCATATTAATAAACATAAAATATCTGGCCCTTGATGTAATTCTTATTTTCCAGTGTGACCATTAGTGAAATTTAGTTTGAAAACCCTGCTCTACAGTATTTTAAATTTGTACTGCAATAATTATTTTATACTCTCTCGCACTACCACATTGTTGCCTACAGATGTCACTAAAGAGAAACTTCAAGTTGTAGTCACCCATCATGTCACAGCTACATGTAGGAGAAGCTGCACAGGCTGTTTAACGGCATATCTGAATGTTAAATGCTTCAATTATGCTTAACTTATAAATGACGTATTGCAACCTGAACGGATGCACAAAATATTAAATAGATTTTTGGAGGTGATACACTGATGAATTGAATCACCTATTGATTTTCATTTGTCCTTAAATTTACAGCATCAGTAGCCTAGTCCTACCAGACTCTTGTACATTTCATTCGTACAGAGAGTCCACTCTCTATTGACAAGTGTCAACTTCCTTGAAGGCGGATACCCTCTTGATGTTTAAACTATTGGATCTGCCCAGAGCCATGGATCTGCCATAACCAATCGCTAATGTTTTGTCCTGACGTAAGCTTAATATCGCTATCGTTCGCCTTAGCTAACTCCTTCACCACTAATGGAGTGAGTTCCACTGTGGGGAGGAGGGCAAAACATCATGGCCACCAACAAAACTCAGCAAAGATTGTTGTCCCAGAAATACTTGTTACTAACCAAGCTCTCGGGAGTCATTCCCCAGAGTCCTTATGTTCTTTTTCGACCAGCATGTTTCCTTGGATCAGAGAGGCTCCAAAATCATGGTAGCAGCTGTCGCCATGGTCCCGCTACACGTTCTGCGATGCCGTGTTCATCCTGCTACGTCCTGCTGTGCCCTGCTACGTCCTGCTGTGCCTTGTAATGCCGCACAGTGCCCTGCTATGCCATGAACTACTACAAAGAACTACTAAAAACTACTATTTTTTGTGACTGTTATTGCCACTCTTCATTCTAACCCCAACCGATCGTCAGACACCGCCTACCAAGAGCCTGGGTCTGTCCGAGGTTTCTGCCTAAAAGGAAGTTTTTCCTCACCATCTGTGTTTGTACCTCACAGATTCAGTACTTTGTGTTTAGTGTCGCAGCATCAGCAACACATTTAAAATGGTAAACATGATGCCTGCTGAACATCTGCATATTTCCAATTTAATTCTGAGCATGTTAGCATGTTGTCGTCAAAGCACAGCTGTAAATACACAGCCTTGCTGTACTATAGCCTTGTTTGTTAAATAATGCGAGGATAGTGCTTACATAACTTGTAAGGTAACTTTCGGTAAGTTATTTTAGTGACCAACATTCTGTATCCAAAGGGCAATGTTTCCAATTACTTTTCAGGCTGTCTACATTGAACAGGATGGAACTAGTACAGTGAACAAGGTCCAGACATACAGACTGAGCTTTTGAAATCTGTGACATGCTCTGATATAATTTGTTACAATCTGATGTATTGAGTCCTGTTAAGAGGTCAAACACAACTCCAATCTCAGGAATGTAGCTTTTAAACAGCATCATTAATGCATGCTCATGGAAAATTATTGGCCTAGTGTACGTGGATTTGACACCTTAATTAAAATTTAATTGAATTAAATTAATAAGCCGCAGCCAGAGAGGGTTAAAAGTAACCTTGCTTTTCAGCAAAAGTACGAAGCAGATTAAATAAATCTTTGTTTGCTAAGGCTTCGTCTTTTCTTTGGAACAATAAAGTTGAAAACAAAGAGTATGTGACGTATGTGGTGTGTGCCAGTATAAAAGTGACAGTGCGGGGCGGTTTGTCCACATACCATCTGACAACATGAAGGTCTTGTTTCTTACTTTGCTGCTCCTGCTGTGTAGCACTCAAGGTGAGTGAAATTAGATTTATACCCATTTTTTGCAATGTTTTTACTAAAGCAAAGGTTAGCAATTAGTAAAAATATTATTTTTTATGAAACCATTTGATTTGATCATTAAAGCATTAGACCTGTCCAACGGACATTGTTAACTCAACAAGGAACTTGAAAGTGGATTTATTTTTCTCATCAGTGCTCACACTCAGATGCTACACCTGTGAAGGTGATGACCGCTGTAAGATGGAGACAGATTGCCCACCATCAGCTCAGTACTGCCAAACCAAGACCAACGGTACACAGAACTCATTCTGCTGCATTTACTTTATTTTTTCTCATGTCCACGTTATAGACAAACCATATTATGTACTACAGTGACAGAGAAATAGTTCAATTATTGCATATTGTTTTGATTTTTTTTAACAGGTGACGCAATTTCCCGAACTTGTGAGGAATTCTGTGCTGAAGACTACTTCACAAAATGCTGCGAAAGCGACCTTTGCTGAGCCTGAGTCATCCCTCGGTGTTTACTTTTACTTTCTTATTCATGAAAATAGTAAATGAGAAAGTACTTAAATCTAAATCTGGAAGTGGAACATGATTTTTTAGATATGTGATTTTCCTGTCTTTGATTTATCTTGCTTTTATTTTCAATTAAATCTACAAATGTTGAATTGTATAGTCTCATCTCACAGGCTTCTGAAACTGTGCAACACACTAACAGCTAAGTTTTGAACTAGTGCTGGTGGCAAGGAAACCACGTATGCACACATGCACGCACACACGCACACACTTAAGCCCTTTCTGATGTCACTTAGTGGGTCACTGCCAACAGCATACTGCTATGTGGGTCGCTGTCTGTTTCTGCTGAGAGGAAAAGTTGGACTTGCATCAGTCATCTGTTTCAAAATCATTAAATGGGAAAAAAAATAAATCTTTTAATTGATGTCATTCATTTGTTTCAGATATCTTTTGTTACAATGTCTGTCTGAAGATTTAGAGTGAGTCCCACATGGGTTCAAAAACATAGTGTTGCTCACATGTTCTGACTTCCTCATGGGTTTCTTTTGGGTTATCATGCTATTCCACTGATTACGGTAGTAGCTGTTAGCGGTAGTGTGCATAGAAACATACGACAAGTGAAGAAGAAGACTGGTAGCGCAATGCAGAATGCAGGTTTTTAAAATGTAAAAAAATCTGCTCTGCATAGGTTTAATGAAGAGGAAAATGTAATCAACATGTTTTAAAGTCTTATTGCTATACATATCACATTGTGACATATCACATTGTGACATGTATAGCAACAGTGAGAAATGCTAAATGTAAACATAACTGTGTCTGTTTACAAGAAGGTCCACATGGTACCTTTAACCAACAGTTAGTTGAATATTACAAATTGTATTAATCAACTGGTTGATAATTTACAGTAAGCCAATTACGCTAGCCAACTCAAAACGCCCAGAGGCCATTCATTTTTTGGGGGTAGACTGGCATTTGGACCAGTTAGGCCATAGGCTTCGCATATTAGCTCCTTGTAGGCCCAGGTGTGTCAACCCAGATGGATTGCAAGTGGGGACCATGTGATCAATAATCTTGAAGGCCCCACTTTATAGTTTTGTGTGTGTTTTTATTAGCTAATGAGAAAAAAGGGAAAATCCATGTTTAACCCATAGGGAAACAAATACCCTACTTGGTTCCATTAAGGCTCCACTGGACTTGGTGGGGAGGGGATGTTAAACCTTTTGTATATAATCCCCTTATTACCAAAGAGCAAGGCAAATTGTTTCTCTGTCATATAGACAATACAAAGCACTTATTGATTTCGATGAGTCATATACAAAGGTGTAGCACACACCTGTGGCCTGGCTAAATTCACGCGCTCTGCTCTGTTTTCCGAGAACAACCCTCACAACCTGTCACTGGCAGGAATGCACTCTATCTGGCAGTCTGGAACCATGCCCAAACTCAAACCCTGTGGAGCTGGCTTTAGTCAGAGACTGGTGGATCTGCATGGAGCTAAAAATAGTGTACAAATACATATCGATTACAGAGAAAGCATCACAGAATACTGTTAAACCTTTTGTTTATCATCCCCTTATTACCAAAGAGCCAGGCAAATTGTATCTCTGTCATATAGACAATACAAAACACTAATCGATTTCGATGAGTCATATACAAAGGTGTTTCACACACTTGTGGCCTGGCAACATTCACTCGCTCTGCTCTGTTTTCCGAGAACAACCCTCACAACCTGTCACTGGCAGGAACGCACTCTATGTGGCAGTCTGGAACCATGCCCAAACTCAAACCCTGTGGAACTGGCTTTGGTCAGAGACTGGTGGTTCTGCATGGAGCTAAAGATAGTGGACAAAAAAATACAGAGTACAGAGAAAGCATCACAGAATACTATGCTGAGTAGTTTAACTATATGCAAAGTGGGCTAAAGTCAGTGAAAAAGTGATTATTTAGTTCATTCATTAATTTATGTATAAGCCTATGATATTTCAATGCTCATTAAAGTTTCCCCACATAGGACTCATGTTTCATTTCATTGTGTTTCCTGTAGCTCAAATAACACAATAGCATTCACACCAGATCCCAAACACAATTATAATACAACAATAAACCCACTAACATGAATGAATTGCATGGATTCAGAATACTGTCATTAAAATACCGGTCATCAGTGTTAATCTCTCTGGCTGTTCCTTCTCTACGCCAGAGCAGCCCAGATATCAGAGGTGGATGATTGGTGGATTAGTCGATCACAACCTTTACACTTAATGTGTTACCACACCGGATGGAGTTTATCCAAAAGACATATAGATTGACACAGTACTACAGTACAATGTCTTTAGATAAAAAATAAAATCACTGCATGCAAAACATTTTTTGCATCACTTTTGGGGGACTCACCCCAAACCAAAAATGTAACAACTTTCCATCATATGAAGGAATTATTGTGATTTATGAAGGAGCCTGTATGGTGCACACAACCACATTTAGAACAGAAGGGAAAATACTACAGTCATCTGCCGCCCACACAGGAAAGAACTGTGCTGCTGAGAATGTGAGAATAAGCATGCCCCATGCCCGGTGTGTTTGTTTGTTTTAATGTGTAAATGATGACTGCATGGGGGCATGGTTGTTGGAAATTCATTTATTATTGTTATCATTTTTTTATACATATTATCAAAGCTCTTGCTGTCATTCTTGCACTCCTCCCAGCAGGACTGCCTGGAGCTGAGATCTTCACTTTTTTCCTTAGTTTCTACATTCCTTGCTTGGTCCTGGTAATACTGTGGATACCATAGATATTGCCTTTATGGAACTCCTTTATAAAATAACCCATTTAGTGGTGTATTTCTGATCAAATTTTCAATCAATAGTAGAATATAACTGTGCAAGATGCTTCTAATGAAATAGACATTAAAAGGATCAAGCCATGATTATAATCAAAGATCAAAGTTTTTCAGCACCTCACAGTTGGTATGATATTTCCCTATAGATAGTGATGATGAAGGTGTCTGTTTGGTGTGCAACACCAATGGGGCATGCAAAGCATTGTGGTGGAAAGAACATTTACTCCATACTATACCTGAGAGGTACTTGTATTTAAAAAAAATAAATAATAATAATAATAATAATAATTATAATAATAATAATAATAATAACTTGTATTTATATAGCGCCGTTCATGAAACCCAAGGACACGTAACAGTGGCTATACTGAGGGAGGTTGTAGGCTGTGTGAACAAGTGGTGTTTCAGGAGTTTTAAAAAAAATACTTGAGTATTTCCATTTCATGCCACTTCATACTCCTACTCTACTACACATCAGATGGAATTACTCAACTACATTATTCAATAGACATAGTCAGTGATTACTTTTCAGTTTAAGATTTTACTGTACATAAAAACACATAATAACCAGTTGTTCACAACTTTTGGTCTGTGCTTAGTCTGAGCCTCTCAGTTAAAAAATAAAAATAAAAATCTGAACACTGTTATTTTCTTCTTTCTTACCCCATTAATTATCTCAAGACCCCAGCAGATCTATCTAGTGACCCTTTGGAGGGGACCCACTGGATTAAACTACCACTATGTAAAGTATTAAAAACACAGCAATCAACAATCTAATGTTACTATATCAGTCACAGGGGACATTTCAGGATTTTTGTTTTCATGCATTCTGCTGATAATAGTGAAATGTTACTTAAGTAAGATTTTAAATTAAGGACTTGTACCTGTGATGGAGTATTTCTTCCATGATTGTTCTGGTTAGTTAATATACGTAAAGGAAATAATAAGGATATAATACTTCTTTCAACACTGAGTTTAGGTTAAAAAAGAGCATGGCTGCTGGATAAACAAAAACAACAAGATTCAAAACAAAGACTCTCCTCTAATGGTCAGCCTGTTGTCAAGAATGAGTTCTGCTTTGGCTGGTAAAGTATGGTGGTCCATCTATTGGATTAGTGGAGGGATTTTACTGTGGTATTAATCTGAGAAGACAGCAGGCGACCCAGGCTGGGCTCCCGCTGAGCTGTTGTGTCTCATAGTCTCTGGCTGTCACTCAGTTGCTGTTTCACCTCCATCATACAACACGAACAGCGGATTTATCAGCCAACATGAACCTTTTCTGCTTCTCGCTGGTAAGAGACACTTTTAATGTCTGCATTTATCTAACAAGCTGTGTGTGAGTAGTTGAGCGGAAAGATAACTTTAGCAATGTGGTACAAATTTGGGCTTGGCCACAAGCAATACATTAATTATCTGTAAACCGTGGCATGCTGCGTAAGCCATTAAGTGTGAGAGCAAATGAACAAGGTTGTTATAACAGTGTTTCAGCCTCTAGACAACCACACACAATCCTAAAGACAGGCGACTTTAACTCTAGTGAGACGCCTACCATTGTTTGTCAGATTGCCCACTGACTGTTTAACCATTAGAACATCCTTCTGAAATTATGTCTCAAAATACACACAATACAAAAATACATCCAAAAACTTGTCTGCTTCATCAGGTTTTCCTCAGATTAACCACCCATGTACTACATAAGAAGAGTGTAATGTAATAGTACTAGAAGGAAAGCAGGAAGAAAGAATTGATAAGTGAAGTGACATGGGTAAACACAGTGTGTGTGTGTGTGTGTGTGTGTGGTGGCAGCACACACACACACACACACACACACACACACACACACGTGGTTTGGTTTATGTCATAATTTGGCACAATGTTAAAGACACAATAAGGAGTAAATTATACTGTCAAAACATAATTGGGTGAAATAGACATACACATATAAAGAAAAGCTTTATGAAAACTCTATCTAGAAAGCTAATGAAATTATATGATTATATTCAAGTTTACACCCCCAAATTCAACATATTACAGTAACGGAATGAAGGGAAGGGATATTGAAGTGTAGAAAGGTACACATATTAAACATTCAGTCAAAAAAGGAAGACAATGCAACCTATACATGAGAGTTCAAGCTAGAAACAGCTGATCTTATAAACCAATGAGCATTGTAAACTAAAACACCTTCTTTTATTGCCATTACAAATGTCTATCTGTCCAGTGAGGAGATACAATGTCATTGTACGGACAGGATGATTTCCTAGAAGGAATCCAAACCAGCCAAACACATTATAATCCAAACAAAAATCTGTGCTGAGGAATTTCAATCCTCCAGTTCATCCATAGCAAATTTAAAAGAGCTTTGGAGCAGCATTAGCAGCATGTCCCTACATTCATATCAAATCCTCATAACTGTAATTGTGACGCATTGTGTCTATTCACAACACAACAAATATGTGGGCTACCTCGTACACTTCTTTAGGTTTTCTCAGGTTTATGCTCAGGGAACATCCCTTATTTCAAACTTCAAACTGATATGGTGGTATTACCTAACTACTGACATAAATTGTGTAACCTACATGTATAAATCCTTCTTGATAGGTACCCAATAGGTGCTTCATCAAACCAAAGTACTAATCAGACAAAATCAATAAATTCATTCAACCTGAAATTCATTCATAAATCGAGTCTGCTGCCGACATTCAACCGTCTAACAGCTGTGTGTCTGTCTGTCTGTCCACATGACATCAGGAGGGGTCTATGAACAGCCTGTATGAGGCAGTGCAGAGCTCCAATGATGACCGCCCAACACCGCCCGTCCCAAGCCGCTCCTCCAGCCGCACATGCAGCCGTTCCTGCAGCCGCTCCTGCAGTCCAGCGGTTTTGCTGGATGACAACACAAAATGGGGAGGTTCTGGGAGATCTATTTCTATGGTGAGACAGAAGCATACTGTGTGTCAACACACATGCATGTCTTACAGATTGTGAACAGTGGAGCCATGAGAACAAAATTATATGGGGTCTTTCAGCCACCAGATTGTACCTATAAAATAAAGCTGATTATAAAATGATGAACTGAGCCATTTGATAGCTGTTGCTGCTGCTGCTGCCAAAGCCAGACGGTTCAGATTGTTTGAGTCAAGCTTGTCATGTAAATTAAATTTCACTAAACAATAATTAATTCGTCAAATCCATTTCAGTATGAAGGGAAATTGCATATTTTGCACAGATTATTAAACACTGACATCTGACTGAAAATGCTTTGTTTTCTTTTAGGAGATGCCTATGCAGCAGAGGACCAACTCTAATAAAAAGAAAAGAAGGTGAGCTCACCAGAGAGTTAGACACAAACATGCTTACATGGCACTAGTGGCACAAAGCTCACAGGTAAATCTATTGTCTATTGTGTTCCTTGCTCCTTCACCATACATGTCATTCTGCTGTAAATAGACAATGAAGTTTTATAAAAAAACATTGTAGTCTTGCCAGGAATTCTCTTTTGCTGGGTGTGCGTGTAAACTGCAAAGAAAATCGGCCATGCAGAGGAAAGGGCTTTACCATAGAGTACTAATATAGGTTGAAAGGAAAGGCTCCATGTTTATTTTCACTGAGGGTTAATACTGTAAATCCTTCCTGCAGCAGAGCAGACGGGCTCTTCAGCAGTGCTCATCTCCTCATCCTTATATTTTGTTCATTTGGTCTGGTCAATACATTGCTGTGTCTTAAGAAGAGGGATTGGTGGATCAAACAACAAAAAACTTAACACATTGTTTAGTTTGATTGCTGGTTAATGTTTTTCAGAAGAAGTGCCCTGTGGCAACAGAAAGCAGAAGGCAGATTATAGCTTTGGGTTCATTGGACTAAGCGGATTCGAGGCCCACCTAGTCCCCCAGTCCCCTTAACACCTTCACTCGCCCGGCTTTACTTTGAAAGAAACCTCTGCACATATTCTCCTTGTTGTGTGATTTATGTGCTCTATGGTCATCTTCTTTACAGAGTTTCTGTCATATTTTGTTGTTGCATTAAATAACTGTACATTATTAAAAATACATTATGTCAATGGGGTTGTTGTCAAACTAAATCTTTAAACACTAACTACAAGGCAACTGTGTAATATTATATGTCTTTGTTAATTTTACTTTCAGGACACATATATCCAAATCTGCACCAGATAACGAAAAACTGGGTGAGTACAAACAATTTCCTTTTGTGTTTTGTTATTGCTGGATGGATGGTAAGACTTGCATTGTGTTCATTAGTGTTTAGGGGAAATAAACATTATGGCCAAAAAATATATTCACCTGTATCATGAATTTAAAGGAAGAATACTGTTGTCTATTATTTAGATTAAAACCTCCAATAATCTACAAGGCTGCCTGTCTGAAAACAATTTCATTCAGAGTCTCTGTGGCCTACCCCCTCCCCCGATCTTTCACTTAAAAAATGTTTGTGATTTGCCTCCCTACACAACAGATAACCCCAGCAGTAATACTGCAATCTGGCAGCCCGCCAAAAGCCAAGAAGATTTAGTCCACATCACCAACAATCACAATGAAGGTAAATAAAAATATAAATAGGTTTGCATAATCTATATGCCAATGTTCATTTGAATTTGGGTTTACCAAACAATCAGATACCAAATGTGTACCCCAAACTATATTTAATTTAAGTATTTAATAATGTTACACATGCCTGCAATAATCGTACATGATGCATAACCCAAAGCAGTGGTAGGCCTTTTCTATAGCTGCTGGGATTGCGTAGAAGAAATTCTCAAGGTACAGACATGGCACAACAAATCCATGTCTGATAATTAACAGTGGAGTTTTAAATAATAGGTTCAAACACTGTCTGAGGAAACACATCTTTTATGAAGATGTCCACTTAATTTTATTAACTCAGACTGCTAAAGTGTTATCCTTACGTCAGATAAACTTTGGGATACATTTGTACACAACAAGAATTGTGGATTGTGTTCACCATCACTTCCACTGGAACCACATTAGTAAGGGATCTTTTAATGTACAGTATAAAAGAAAGAATGATTACAGCAAGCCAAACGTGTTTAAACGTCCATAAGTTCAACTGACTATTGTTTTAGGACAGGCTTAAAGAAATTGAAATATGTCCTCTAATCCTGAGGAGTAGCTGAAATACATTGATACATCAGCTTCCTGTGTAACCTCTTGTTGGGAGATATGGGTTTTCTTGTGGTTTTCCAATGTTTCACTATTTTGTGTCACCCTAGAGATGAGGAAGACTAAACAGAGAACAGAAACCAAAGATGGGAAAGGAGCCCATCATCCTGGCACAAAGAAAAAAGAGAAACTGCCTTCAAGCCAGGTAAAAATAAAAAAAAACGTCATTCCAGTCTTGTCAGCCAACTTCATTTATTGATGAATTATTATTTCTAACACTGTTATGTTACATTTAAACAGAAATTATACAATTATTAATACAGCACTAAATTAAATCATTGTCTATCACAGCTTAATGCATTTGTGTCATCCTGAAGTTTTAGCAGCAGTAAAATAAACCTGTTATTGCACCAGCAGACATGAGCATGTTTGCAAGTGCAGTCTCATCTCACACATGGCACACCAGGTCATTTTGTTTCAACTTAGGAGTTTCAAGCTGCCACTTGCTTGTGACAGCCAGACTCTGGTGGCCTAAATGGCACAATAATTTAACATGAATGCTGATTGGGTTTTATTCAAAGAGGTTTTAATACAGTGCAGATGGTCAGAGGGTTCTACCCTCTGTGTAATCGCTGGTCCACATGGCAGAGAGAGATGTTAAAACAACAAGAGGACTTTGTGTGTGTGTGTGTGTGCGTGTGTGTGTGTGTGTGTGTGTGTGTCTGAGTATGTTTTGGGTGGGGAGGGTTTAGAAGCCACATGCCTGACTAAAGCCAATCATAGTGAGAAGCAAACAAAACAGAGCAGCTCTAAGAGCCTCTCAATGTTTGCTGCTGAAAGGACCAGTGACCTAAATGGGATTTGTTAGTGTATTTTGCATTTACCCTTTTTATAAATAATCACCAAAAATGTGAATATCAGCATGCTAACATCCTCATATGATAATGCAAACATGCTAACGTAAGCAGGTATAGTGTTTACGAAGTTCACCATTTTAATTCAACTGTTGAATTAGCATGCTAACATTTACCTATTGTCACAAACTACAGCTCATGGTGATGGGATTGTTTAGCAGGTATTTGGTCATGAACCAAAGTAGGCTACTGGAAAAATAAAAGTTTGGACCTGGTGATGACGCTAGATGAAATTGAAGGACTCACCGAAGTTGTTTAAACAATCCTGTGGGGAATGTGAATGGCTGTACCAAATTTCATGGCACTCCATCCAATAGTTGTTTAGATATACTAGAACACAAAAATGTCATTCTGTGGGGACCATGGATTTACAGTATGTACAAAATTTTATGGCAATTTAATTTCAATCTGGACCAAATGGTGGACTGACCGACAGACACACTATAAAGGCACATCTTGCGAGCCATGCCACTAGCATGGCTAACAGCTGAGCTTTGCTACATCAAAGTGGGGAGCTAATTTTTTTTTCTATTGCCATAAAGGCTAATTTATGTTCTATTTAGCATTAAGAAGAGGTATCATATTTTACAAATTTAGAAATGTAAATATTTAAATGTGTTGTGTGTTGCATCTTTCCAGAGTGTCCATGTCAATGGTGTGGTGACAGAGTTTAAACCTGCTGTCAAAAGAAACCAAAAGACTGGAAAGAAACCAGGTGGAAAGAGTGGGAAAGAGGGTTCAAAGAAGAGTCACAACTCCACACGTGAGACAACTTTCTACAACGACAGTGAGATCAGGATACTGTTTCCCTACTCTATAAACTGTCCTTTCTACCGTACATCTCTAGCGTCTGTATGACTCAATGCCCAAGCTGTGACTAAACTATACTCACGCCTACAGTATTGGAACTGGCCCATGCAGAATTTGTAAAACTGTAGCAACTCTAATTCAGAACTTTTGTGCTCTGAAGATTTCTAAATGATACTTCTGCTTTTAAGTGTTGCAACCCCTTCAGTGTATGTGTCTGTAGTGTCCCTACAGTATAGGTACTCAAAAGACTGATTTATAGCAAACCAAGCATCGGTTTAAACTACACATTTGGATTAGAAGGACTAAGGACACACCACATGCACTCTGATTAGTCTGTTTGGCTATCATTATATCCCTTTTACTTTCTTTCCGGTGGTGCCTCAATGTGTAAAATGTAACAATCTCCTTCATCTAGCAAAGTCATTTCTAGGGAAGAAAATCTCTTCACTGTCTTCACTGTCTTTATCATTAGTTGCTTGTGAATGTAAATGTTTGAAGAGAGACTAAGCCGTATTTCTTTGTGGAATTGTGCATATCTACCAAGTAGTTTTGTGGTGGTTTTAAGACACTCAGTGGGTAGCACAAATGCAGAACTATAAATCACATTGCTGTAATGAACATGACGCAGAAGTCTTACTTCAGTTTAAATATCAACATCACTGACATTACGCCAGTCTCAGAAAGTTGTCAAATGTCAGTTTTTAATATATTACTGTAAATTAAATGCATGTTTTCTTCTGTCCTCTCTCTCAGTGCACTCCCCGCCATGCACTATGAGCCCACCCTTGGGACCCCACTATCTTGACATGCCATATATGTCGGACAGGAGGCCCTACCTAGGCAAGTCCTCCACTCTACCCGCTCAGGAGAACGCCACCCCGGGACGCTGCACAGACATGGTCAGCCTCCCTGGCGGAGCAACGCCAACCCACACCCACCAACAGCGCTGGAGCAACCCAGGTGACAGCAGTCCTGCCTGGGGGACCATTCAGCACACCTGCCGCAGGCCACTCACAGAGTATCGGGTGTACTCCCATGACTTCACCATGTCTTCTGGAAAAGAGTGGGAAGGAAGTCAACAGCATGAAACAGCCCAGGATGACAGCGTGAAACGGGACTGTAAACCCCAGATTCCCCCAAAGGTGTCGAGATCCCTTACAGATGTGGATCTATCAGATGTAAGTTTCTGCTGGTCGTTATGTTTTTTTAAAAACATTACTTAGTCCTTGAAAGAGATCTGAGCATGCTCTAAGTCTGATGCTTAACTTTTCAGATGCACACACTTCAGAACTGCTTATGCTGCATTGTTGCCCCACATGTTGATACAATGTGCTTAAATGGGTCTCTTAGGGATTTTGATAGGCACCAGAATATTAAACAGAGATTCCTATGGCTTTTTGATTAAACAACAGGTCTAGGTGCTATATAAAACTGTAAAAAGTATCAAAACCCACAGAGAAATGGACGCAGCCCATATTCAGAAATGGTGCCTTTAAACAACCGTCAGGACTTCTGTATGGTTGGGATGTCGCAACTATATTATATATAGGTAGGAAATGCAACTACAGTGCCGTTATAATCATTCCCTGGCTGCAATGACGGTGCAGAGACACCGAGAGGGCAGATGCGGAAGACCCAGAAAAAGTGACCAATCATGGCAGACTGGGCTTTTTCGGGAGTCAGCATAAAGAAAGGCTCTAAAATGGAGCGTTTCAGACCGATGGTAAATACATGTAAATTCAGATGGACAGTATCGGGAAATAGTATATTTTTTGAACAATAAAGCATGTAAACATGTTAGTAAAAACCCAAAATACAAGTATGAACCTGAAAGTGATCATGATCTGGGACCTTTAAACCCCACAGACCCAGTGGCACGTCCTTGCTGTAAGGGCATGTGAAGGACAAATGTGGGATTCAGTTGGTAATACACTTCTAGATTAATCTTAGACTCCCATTGGGATTCTTTCAGTCAGTTACTGTTTAATACAGCAGGATCAATAGCCACGCAGCATAAATACCACACAATAGTGCAGATTGACCTTAAAGGTCAATGCCTTTGCGTGCATAAGTCCTCTGCTGATTCTCAGTGAGCACGTGCAGTGTCCACCCTGTGTGACACAAAGCAGTTAAAGCTTAACACAAGTTGTGGAGAAAATAGTTGAAGATGAAAAGGATGATCTGGTGTAGAGATTACAAAATCCCTATGGATCTATAGTGTCATTGGTTTTTCAGGGTAAAATGTCATTTAATTTGCCATGAAGCCTCTTAGAAGAGATGGTGTAGAGATTAAGACTCTCTTGTAGTCCCTCTTTACTGACCTTAATGCTCTCCTACAAGTCCTACAAATCCATTTTGTCTTTCACACATGTACCTTTTGGCCAGTTTCATATGGTCGATCAAATGTCCAATGACATGTTTTAATACTATGAGATTCTAAACATACTTTTACATACTTTGCACATAAACCGCAAATATGATTCTGAATTTTAGAAAATCCAAATTCAATCCAGTTCTCCAGTTCTGGTTAAAATCTAACTAGGAATCCTCCCTGGCAGTGTTTTAAAATATTTCAACAAAGATCAGGTGACTTTTTTTAAATGGTAGATACTGTATCTCATTTTGAACTATTCAGATGAACAACTCCCTCTCCAGAGAGTCCAGAGCCTCAGAGGTAATACTGTATATTAGAAGGGTTAATCTGGAACAACAGGAGTTTATGGTTGATTGCAAACTGTTGGATTAGGCAATGGTTTTGTCTATCCAATTCAGTTTTCTTTAACTGACAGATTGAAATCCTCCAACAATGTAAACACAGTGGCAAATCCCCACACAGCAACACTAGAGGAATGACTGACAGTAGTGTAGGATCCTGTGGAGTAACCAACTGCCTCACACTCTACGGGGACTGGAGGCCATGTTTTGTAATGGGGTTACAGGTGGTAATTTAGTGATGTTCAACCCTTGTCTAAAAACTAAAATCTACTGTAGACACATCTCATTTTAATGTCTTGGTTTTTCTAAAACATACCATGAAATATATCCACTTTTATATTGAGAACAGAGATCAACCGGAAAGTGTTTCGACACAATTGTTTTACCAGTTTCAGCTGTTCCTCTGTCATACATCAGCACTTCCTCAAAAGTATTTACCCCACATTAGGAAATGACTGCATGGGATAATTACTCCAGAATCATTTACCATAATCAAGTTCCCCATTGCTATTTAAAGGACCCTTTGAGGAATATCCAACTTTTTTCTTTTTACTCTTTCCATTTTATCTATGAAATAAGAGCAGCTTTTTCCTGGAAAGTTTAGTAGAATAACTATTGCTGGTTTGTTCATGTCAATGCCACCTAATATATTATCATTCACACCAGTGTTGTTTTGATTGAGCTATGCTTGGTGACATTACAGCCCAACTCTGAGCAGATCAACCTCGGTAATGCAGCACAGTAGCAGATATGACACACAACTACTAAAATTATAAAACCTAAATGCAGCCGTTCCTGGAAGTGGTTTTTAATGTTTTTGCCGAGCAGCCCACAAAATGCAAACTCAAGCACTTGTATTTTTCCCTTTCAAAGCGATTCTGCTAGAAGAGACACAGTGTCAATTGCCTCACATCCTGTGTGTTGTAAGGAAGTGGGCCAGCCAGCCCATCAGGCAGGCAGCCTCAGTGTTAGTTAACACTTTACTGTCAGGAGAGTGGGTTAAAGACAAGAGAAAAGCAAGGACTGAGATCTGACAATAACCTTAAAACAGCAGAAAATGTTACAGAGGACAGCCTCCAATGTGTCAGACAAAGCAAAGAGCACCAAGCCGAAGGTAGGTGAAAATTGTAACAAATTATGAGTATAATAGGAGGTAAGATATTACATTTATTGGCAAGCAAATATATCAAGGTGTCACTTTTGACATAGTCAATTTAAAAACAACCAATGTTCTCAAAAAAAAACTAAGCTAAAAATACTGATTGAACACTAAAAGACTATACATAACATGATGTTTTGTCTACATAGTAAAGTGTGCTTTTCACATAAATTCTCAATGAAAACAGACAAAAAAAGGCAATAAAATGCAAACAACACAATAACACAAAAGCAAAAATTGGGGAAGAAAATCTTTAAAAAGAAACCCTTCAATTCTGCCACTGTATTTGTAGACTATAAATACACATCAGACGAGGGCTGTCTAGCAGTATGGAGCTCATATTCAACCAGGATTTCCAGGGATTACTCATTTATATAATTATTTTGGAGATAATGGGGAGTCAGGAGAGATTACAATGACTTTTAGTTTGATGAAAAATTTAAAAAAGGAGGAAAGAATTCAAACTGACCTGAGTAAAGCAATTGAGTCATGTTTCCAGTGTTGTAAATGTTTTCGTTTTATTTATGTATTTATCTACTCATTTTAAATACTGACCTGTTTGCCAGTGCAGCTGCACAGATAAAATCTTCTCTCTGCTGCCACATGACCAGCGACATGATTTAATAGGCCTACATGATTCCAAATGTACTGTATATTTTACAAGCTCTAATTTCAAAATAATCTTGGAACAGACTGAATATTGGCTGCCTGCATATACAGTACAAACACTAGATGTGCCTTCCATTTGCTTTTACACTGTTATCTTGAATTAGATGACTTTACTAGAAATTTGGTGGAAACCCGTTGCCTTAAACCCTCAAAGTTTTTACACAAGGGTGCAACTTAACAGGTTCAATTGTATTAACACAAAGCAGGAAGTTGAAGCAGTAGACAAAAAATTAACATTAGTAGTCATTACTAAAAATCATTAGTAAACAAATTATTTTTTTCTCGAGTTGTGTTGTTGAAGTTATAATAATAGTGATAACATAAAGTAATAAAATAAGCATGCAAAGAAGCATTACAAATATTAAATACTGGACTACTTATCAATTCTAGGGAAATAATTTGTATATATGCACATCAATAAGAATAATACAATCAATACATGTAATCTAATGATAAAGAGAAACAACATAACAGCGATATTTTTCCAATGTGCTGTGCAGCATGGGTAGAGTAGCTCCAGGTATAACAAATGATCCTCAGTTTATTTTATTTATTTTCTTGATCATGGTGCAACAATAAATGTAGCTAGATATGAACCCCAAATCAACCATACAAAACTAAAACCCAGATAACAAATGCACACTCCAGATATTAATAGAACATTATAAAAACACACTTTAACTAGGACAGAAACTGTTTGGAACAAATCTTTTTTTTCTCTCCCATGAGCCTTTGCATCACTTCAGCGCAAAAACAGTTCCAACGACCTCCCATACAGAAACTTAACATCCTTAGTTATGTTTGCTTAATATGATCTGGGCACTGCACACTAAAGCTGATTATTACAAACAACGAATGTGATGTAGTAATGAATATGGTTCTTACAAAACATGAAAGAATAAGTAGTGACCACTAAATATTTAATTACAACAGAATCTGGGTTTAAAGTGTTTAAGCAAAACCATTTTAACACTTTAGCTTTCCTTAATAGACATTATACACAGTAAAAACAGACAGCTGAATCCACTGGAGAGTCATTATTGATCACTAAAATCCACCCAAGTCACAGAGTGAATGCAGCAGGTATTTACTGGAAGGACTTCTGAGCCTTGGGACAGCTTCAATAAGGACTCAAAAGAGCAGTGACATGATGTTATATAATGCTGTTAAACCTTGCTACACAAACATGCCAGTTGTCTCTTTGACACCCTTTGTCTTTTAATTCTCCCTACAGCGGTCCATCAGCTTTGGCAGGTTTGAGGGTCTCAGACATCACGCTTCACAAGCCAAACCAGAGGAAAATGAAACAACTGTGGTTTGTAGATTTGTTTTTATTTAATTTGTATGTGCATAATGGCAAACCATGTCATATAATAGCAACAATTATAGTAGGTAATGGTTGGTAACATACCAATAAGTGGTCATGTAGATTCATTGAATAGAGTATTTTGAATTACGTCTTTACCCCTTTGTCAAATATGCCAGTGCTGTTAGGTGTTTTGTATTAAACAATACTGGGAAACACCCTTTACTGCACAGAAAGTGATGTATTTTACTCTACGTTGATACAAATTGATTGGACAAAAAGTTGTAAAAATATGAATAGCAAGTTCTTTAATATCACAGTACTACTATATTTAGTAAACTAACTCTCTTTACACAGCTTCCAGAAGAATGTGATATTTTGGACCCAAACAAATCAGCTGGACTTGGGAAGAAAATGAAGGCAATTTCTCTGACCATGCGCAGAAAAATGGGCAAAAAACATGCCAAATCTTTTTCTGAGGAGGCAGTAAGTGACTGAATTACACACACACACACACACACACACACACACACACACACACACACACACACACACACACACACACACACACACACACACACACACACACACACACACACACACGTAAAGCCCATCTAGGGACTGGCATTGGAAATTACTTAGCAATAGCTATACATGTTGTGATGCTGTACATTGGAGATTTGTTGTGCAACTGACTATGTCTAAGCATCTGTCCCAAACAAATATGAAATGAAAAAGACACACGCACACACACACCCACACCCAAAAGAACCTTGACAGCTGTCACATCCAGGAAAAGTCCAAACTTGCCGGTAATTGCCGTCAGTTACAGCAAGTCTGTGCTGTTTTTCTCAATAATCTTATTGCTTTCATCACTTATAAACCCACATCCTCAAACATGACGCTGTTGCTGTCAATATTTAAATGACAAACTTTGATCTGAAAGTGTCATCTTGCAGTTTTGTGTTTGACTGTTAGACCATTGAGAGATAAGATGATTATCTCTATAACTTTCAAAATGTCGGTTTTAGTTTCCTTGTTGTCTTTCACTGTCTTGTAGATCTACTTGATCATTTAACTGGAGATTGCACACTTTTGTTCATTTCCTCTATAATCAATTAAGAATCATATGAATGACTGTATTCCATGACATGTCTCTCAATTAAAAAGAAATGGTGTATCTTTACTTTCCCTTTGCAGGGTGATGACACAGACAAAGACCCAGAGGAAGAGTCAGAGAGTGGCCCACCAGCTGAGAAAAACTCTGCAAAGACAAGCAACTCGTTAGAGAGTCTTTACAGCGGCCAGAGCTCCTCTAGTAAGAATCTGCCCATACTGCATACACTGCAAGTCTGCACCAAAAAGTTATGGTTGCTATAGTCCACAGAGTGAATGCACAAGTGTGGTAAAATGATTCCACAATCAAAAGACTTTGGAAGTCAGCTGATCAATGTAAATTATCCAGCACAAGGTAATATTCTTAGACAACCCCTACTGTGTAATCATATCACATTGTGTTGTGTTTGTGGGTTCAGGTGGTGTGACCAGTGAGTCCAACGGTTCTAGTCAGAGAGACAGTCTGCGGCTGGAGGAGGACGGCTCCTATCAGGGACAGTTCTGTGGCAGAGCTCGCGTCCACACAGACTTCGTTCCCAGCCCGTATGACACAGACTCCCTCAAACTCAAGGTGAGACACAACACTGTTTGTGCAGTGATATGTTGTGCAGTGACTAATGTCAACTATTATCTTAACAGATGAAGATTGCCATGATTCTATACATTCACTATATTTTTTCCAAGGTCGGTGACATCATCAACGTCATCAGTAAGCCTCCGATGGGAATCTGGACAGGCATGCTTAACAACAAAGTGGGCAACTTTAAGTTCATATATGTAGACGTTTTGGTGGAGAAAGAGGAACAAGAGGAAGCTCCCAAGATCAGACAACAGAAGCTGTGCAAAAGACCTCGGCCTAAAACGTTGCTGGAGTTACTGGAGCGACTGAATCTCGAGGTGAGGACAGCATCACTCACTTCTTTTAGTCTGGTCACCAATGAGAATGTCATCAGAAAGTTACAAGCAACAAGGAAGTAGTTAAAAGAGTTACCTCATCTGAGAGGGATATGCCTTGATGAGTATGAAACGCCTCTAACGCTGTAAACCTAATTTAACACAAATTAATCCTGTGAAAGTTCTAATTTACCATGAAATGTTGCAATACTTTCATAACTCAACCTCAAAGATGTGCATAGATAAAATATACATTACATGACATGATCAAGTCTCTGTTGTCTCCCATGAGAAACCAGTATCATAGCTTTGCAAATACTTAGAAATTGATGCATTGAGAGAGACTTAAGTGATGAAAGGTAAATGTTTACATCAGTATATTATTTTTTATTTTATTCAACTACACTGTGTGGGTTAATGATAATTAAGACACCTCTGTTGTTGCAGGAGTATGCCTCTGCCTTGCTGCTAAATGGCTACCAGACAGTGGAGGACCTGTTACACCTGCAGGAGAAACACCTGATAGAGCTGAACGTAAAAGACCCCGAGCACAGACGCAAGCTGCTTGCTGCTGCTGACTACCGCTACACAGGTGAGCAACAAACCAAGCAATGACTATCACTTGTATTAGCAATTACCCACAATTCATTTTACAGATCAGTCATTACTGCTTAATTAAACAGCAACATGGTCAACTAAAAAAACTGATAAGTTGTAGTGGGTAGATCAACAATGTCAGCGATGAAAGAAGTGCATGGATGTGTGTCATTTGCTGTGGAGGTGTTGAAGGTGAACACACGGCCTGCAGCTTCACAAAGTAAACTCCCAATGGTCAGTCGTCACAAACACCCAACTAATAGATAGACAGAGCTGTAATGATCAAATAAGTGCCAGTCAAAGTGGCATACCAGGTTCCTTTAAACCGAAGGCCCATTAGCCAATCAAATCATAGCAAGACACACATACAAAGAGGTAACCTAGCTGCATCAACAAAGCTCACACAAACAGCATGCACTTACTACCATGGCTGCTTGACCAAGCTGCCAAGGTGCAGACACAGCACTCAAGGTAACTTAACAATCAGATCCAATCAGAAATGAGCATTCAACAAAGCCTTGTTACAAGAGTAATTTTACCAAAAGCTTTAGTGACTTTTGTGACACATAAACAGCAAGAGATGTATATATATATATATATATATATATATATATATATATATATATATATATATATATATAATACAGGCCAAAAGTTTGGAACCACCTTCTCATTCAATGTGTTTTCTTTATAACTATTTACATTGTAGATTATCACTGAAGGCATCAAAACTATGAATGACCACATGTGGAATTATGTACTTAACAAAAAAGTGAAATAACTGCAAACATGTCTTATATTCTAGTTTCTTAAAAGTAGTCACCCTTTGCTCTGATCACTGCTTTGCACACTCTTGGCATTCTCTTGATGAGTTTCAAGAGGCAGTCACCTGAAATGGTTTTCCAACAGTCTGAAAGGAGTTCCCAGAGATGCTTAGCACTTGTTGGCCCTTTTGCCTTCACTCTGCGGTCCAGCTCACCCCAAACCATCTCAGTTGTGTTCAGGTCCGGTGACTGTGGAGGTGCAGCACTGTCTGGGGTCATTGTCTTGTTGAAAAATAAATGATGGTCCAACTAAACACAAACTGCTGCTGCAGGATGCTGTGGTAGCCATGCTAGTTCAGTATGCCTTCAATTTTGAATAAATCCCCAACAGTGTCACCAGCACTGCACAGCACCCCCACCCCATCACACCTCCTCCTCCATGCTTCACCGTGGGAACCAGCCATGTAGAATCCATCCGGTCACCTTTTCTCCGTCGCGCAAAGACACGGCAGTTGGAACCAAAGATCTCAAACTTGGACTCATCAGACCAAAGCTCAGATTTCCACTGGTCTAATGTCCATTCCTTGTGTTTCTTGGCCCAAACAAATCTCTTCTGCTTGATGCCTCTCCTTAGCAGTGGTTTCCTAGCTGCTATTTGACCATGAAGGCCTGATTCGCAGTCTCCTCTTAACAGTTGTTCTAGAGATGTGTCTGCTGCTAGAACTCTGTGTGGTATTCATCTGGTCTCTAATCTGAGCTGCTGTTAACTTGCGATTTCTGAGGCTTATCCTCAGCAGCAGAGGTGACTCTTGGTCTTCCTTTCCTTGGGCGGTCCTCATGTGAGTCAGTTTTGTTGCAGCGCTTGATGGTTTTTGCAACTGCACTTGGGGACAAACTCAAAGTTTTCACAATTTTCCGGACTGACTGACCGTCATTTCTTAAAGTAATGATGGCCACTCTTTCTCTTTACTTAGCTGACTGGTTCTTGCCATAATATGAATTCTAACAGTTGTCCAATAGGACTGTCGGCTGTGTATCAACCTGACTTCTGCACAACACAACTGATGGTCCCAACTCCATTAACAAGGCAAAAAATTCCACTAATTAACCCTGACAAGGCACACCTGTGAAGTGACAACCATTTCAGGTGACTATCTCATGAAGCTTATTGAGAGAACACCAAGGGTTTGCAGCGCTATCAAAAAAGCAAAGGGTGGCTACTTTGAAGAAACTAGAATATAAGACATGTTAGTTATTTCACACTTTTTGTTAATTACATAATTCCACATGTGTTCATTCATAGTTTTGATGCCTTCAGTAATAATCTACAATGTAAATAGTCATGAAAATAAAGAAAACGCATTGAATGAGAAGGTGGTTCTAAACTTTTGGCCTATATATATATATATATATATATATATATATATATATATATATATATATATATATACATATAACTTTAAGTTTAACATAAATATAGAACAATGTAAGTGGTTCGTCAACTTGGTTTAACAATTTAATTTGTACTGCAGAATAACAAGATTTGTATGTGAAAGTGGAAACTTTTTTGCCACACACAAGAGAAATACAAAGAGGCTTATTGGTGATTTCCTGTTACTCAGATTGAAAGGGCTTAATGGGGCAGAAGGTGTTCCTGTAATCTGATGTCTCAAAGCAGAAAGCTGCTCAGCGCTGTGCAAATGAAAACAAAACTACTTTCCAGTATGAAGAAAGGACAACATCCACTTGCTAGTTATGTTCAGTCTGCTCATGTTTTATTGCAGGTGCAGGCAAGGCAAATTAAAGGTCATTGTAATTTTTTCTGTTTGGATGACAGTGTGACTAAACAGATGGCATCGGCTGCAGTGTGACCCTGCCAAGTTGGTGACTCACATGCCAGTAATTAAATCAAGCTGACCTCCATTAGGTTAGTAGTTTGGCAACGTGGACAAGATTATTATTAGCTTCCATTAATGAAGTAGAAATATAAAAAAAAAAACTTTTTAACAAAAAGTCAAGGAGGTATATGTAAAAAGAAGAAGTCATGTTTTCTGTTGCTGTTTGCTGAGTCACACTCCATAAGTTATTTCAATATTTGGGTTATTTGGCCACTTGCAGTATGCAAACAACACCCTGGTCTCAATAACTTTAGCAATAATAACCTTTAATCTTGAACCGAATATACAGTGTTATTATAGAAATAATTTGATGTCAAAGAGCATTACACATTTAAGTAGGCTACTTTCCATTGACTAAA
Source organism: Percina caprodes (assembly GCA_013375575.1). Taxonomy (NCBI): domain Eukaryota; kingdom Metazoa; phylum Chordata; class Actinopteri; order Perciformes; family Percidae; genus Percina; species Percina caprodes. Next base: position 379,295 of record JABXJD010000093.1, on the reverse strand, counting down.
GCACTTTGCACATATTTTTCTATGGTGGTTGTGGAAACAGAAACTTGTAATATTATGACATTTGATTTAATTCCATTTGGTTTGTGGTTGCAGGTGATGATGTCAGGGATGCGGAGGAGCACAGATCTAATCACAATCTAAAGGAAGAAGACAGCGACTGTCCCAGAGACTCAGGTTGCTTCATCCCATCTGAATGTTCAGACAGCAAAGAGGACACAGAGCAGCTGACAGACACTGTGCACTCTTAGTGTGAATACTTTTCAGATAGATACTTTGAAAATTTGAATTCAGTGTTATTTTGAATATAATTCGGTATTAACATAGTTTCAATAATAATTGCCCAATATTCTCAAACTGTCACATTAATATATGTTATTACAACAAGCCAAAAGCTGGCCTAATGTAAATGTTTTTTCAAAGTGTGATAGGAAAGACAAACAACCAACATTATCTTATTTTATCCATGTGTCACTTTATCAAGATAATACTCAAGTTGTAAATGTTGATTTCTGGAGCTTTCTTTATTCTATGTTGTTGAAAAAGTGATGTTTCATTGATTATATGTCACTTGTATTTATTCAGTGTTTTTCTCTGCATATAAAGCCTTTATTTATCACATCTGCATCATTTTGATCTTATCAAATCTCAATTCAACATCTTTTTTTTTTCTTTCTATGAATGAAGGAATGTTGGTGAAGGGATGTTTTTGAAATGTAGTGTCTGGTTTTAAACAATGCTTATAATCTTGACTGTAATGTATACTGTACAGAAAAAAATTATGTTATTTTCTGAACGTGTGTGTTTGTGTGTGAGAGTGACAAAGAAAGAGAGAGAGAGAGAGAGAGTTAGAGAGAGAGAGAGAGAGAGAGAGAGAGAGAGAGAGAGAGAGAGAGAGAGAGAGAGAGAGAGAGAGAGAGAGCTAGAGAGAGCCTGTGTGTATGAACCACAGACTGTAAAAATGAGGTATGAACTGAAGCGAAAGTTAGCATTTAACTGTTTTCAATTTTTTGGGAAATAAAATCAAAGAAATACAATTAAATGTAATCTTGTGTTGTTTTTGTGTAAGTCAGAATTATTTATTTCACCACCAGTAGCCTGCTGTGCCTGATATATTGTATATAACTGCTTAATGCCTAAACAGCCATGACTTATTATTATTATTTTTTATAGACAAATGTTAATTAAAATAAATTTTAATTGAAAGTTTTGTACTTTAATTCTAATTTATTGTACAAAATGTTTAGCATTGTTTTATTTTAACGTTTTTTTTTAATTAACGTCAACTGCCCTGGCTCGGCCTGGTTGGCTAAAAACCAAAAACCCGGATAAATCACGAAACATTTGTGTAAGGTAACGTTGCATGTCGCTAGCATTGATGGGAAGTGTAGTTCAACGCTGGATGTGCGGTATCCCTGGGTCCGTGACGTCGATTGTGTATGCCGTTAACTACATTACCCAGCATTCACAAGGAGCCATGCAACGTTGACGTGTATATTGTTGGTACTAGTCCATACTGAGTCCATATGGTACTAGTGGTGCTAGTCAGTTGTCAAAACCGGGTTTTGTGAATTTTAACCTGTGGGTGACTTCGCAATTGTGCGACGATGTCCGGAGAAATGTCTATGATTGGTAAGTAGAATGACAGTTTATATTTATTGGTAATGGTAATTATCGGTGACTGGACTGGATGCTAACACTTGAGCTAACTGGTTTGGTCCATCTGTAATACGCATGTTGTCACCTTGCTACAGGTTCGGTGATCCTGGCCCTGTTCCTAGCTGGCTATCTGGGCCAGCAGTACTTGCCGCCCCCGAAACCGAAAGTGATCGGCCTGGATCTGGGCACGACGTTTTGCTCGGTCGGCGTCTTCCATCCCGGCAGCGGGGAGGTGGAAGTGATCGCAGATGAAGAGGGCAGGAAGAGCATCCCCAGCGCCGTCTCATTCACCAGCACGGTGGTGCTAGCTGGACATGAAGCCGTGGACCTGGCCGACAGCAACCCTCAAAACACCGTCTACGATGCCAAGAGGTTCATCGGGAAGATATTTGAGCCGGAGGTCCTGGAGCAGGAGAGTGCTCGGTACCCGTTTAAGGTGGGTCATGATGGGATTGGTCTGACGTTACCTGAATATGAACCTCTTTGCATGTTATTGCAGATTGAGTGATTTCTGTGGTGCATCATTTATGTTTTTCTGGAGTCACTTCAGCAGACAGGTTTACTGATCAGCAGTGTTTTTTTTTTTCTTCATGTGCTACATCATGTACTCATCAGCCTTTATTCTTGTAGTTAGGGTAGAAACTATATGAAACTGTAGGCTTGAGCTACAGTACAGTTGATCTTTCTCAATTAATGTCTTAGTCATTTAGTCTGTAAAATTCCCAAAACAGTGAAAGATGTTCGTCACAGTTTCCTAGAGCCCAAATTGACTTTTTCCAGATAACAATATAGTTAAACATCACAGATCTTCCCATTTGATAAGCTGCAACCACAGAATGTTGAAAAATGATTGATTATAAAAATCGACTCATTGAGTAACTCAATTTAACTCTACTTGAATTGAACATTTCAACCAAATCTCGACGATATCGTCTAACCCCATGTTCATCGCCTGTGACCTGCTCTCTGTTTTTGTAATCCTTCCATCCTTACTTACACTGTTTCTTTGCACCTCTTCCAGGTGATAAATAACAACGGAAGTGCAGAGTTTCTGATCTCCACCAACCACACCTTTGCTGTAAGCCCCGAGTTCATCGGCTCCAGGCTGCTGCTGAAGATGAAGAAGATGGCCGAGCGACACCTTGACATGCCCATCCAGAAAGCTGTCATCTCTGTGCCTGCAGAGTTTGACGAGAGACAGAGGAACTACACAATCAGGGCCGCTAACCTCGCTGGTCAGTGCTCTAAAGTATTTGAATCTAATGTTGGATGTCCCAGTAGGTCATTTGACAAAGCTGCACATCAGGCACCTGAGTTTCTTTCTTTCTTCCTTTCCCCAAAAGCATTAAATATATAATCACACATACTGCATTAGTAATATCATTGGCATATAGTGTACAATCTTTCTTTTGTCTTGCAGGCCTGGAGATCCTGCGTGTGATAAATGAGCCCACAGCAGCAGCCATGGCCTACGGCCTGCACAAGGCAGATGTGTTTAATGTGCTGGTGGTGGACCTTGGGGGGGGGACCCTGGATGTTTCTCTGCTCAACAAACAGGGAGGCATGTTCCTCACCAGAGCCATGGCAGGTAATGTGTTTACCCACTTCAGTACTAGGAGGTGAGATGAGCCCGCTGTTGTCTGAAAAAGGAGCTTCACCTTTTGTTGCACAGTTCATGTCCCAGTTAAAGATGCAATATGTACATTAATACTGGCAGCTAGTGTTTAAAATAGTTACTGCAGTCCAAATTCAAAATACCGTAGAGAGTTGTCTCCCCGACCCCTCCTCCCCAGACTCAAAGTTCACGGAGGTCGCCAGGCTGAGAACGCAGCATCCACAACAATGTAGCTAGACGCTTGTCTCACATAGCCAGACATTACTCCACAGAGTGGCTAACTTTAGATATATTGGCAGTCACAAAGACCTGTGCTCATGCAGAGCTCTGTACCCGACTAACAGACACCCTATCTTGACTTAAAGTTACTGCAATAACCGCTAAAACATAATGACCTCGTCGTCCTCTCTACCCGACTGACAGACACACTTTCTCAGCTGAAAAGTATGGCAACAACCACTAAAAACAGCACAAACTCACAATCATCTCTACCACTTTTACAACCAGCTTTTCTTGGCTTAAAATAACTCACTGTTGTCGGCTACGGCCGCTGAACAGGCTACACGTTGTAAACAGCCTTGGCCCGCTTGCCTGGTCCTCCTGTAACGTTAGCAGTTAGCATGATTAGCATGGTAGCATTAGCCAGAACCAGTCGGGATCACTTTACTGGCTGTGTCTCAATTGTTTTTGCAAGTAACCAACTAGGGTACTCTAGCTATATAATGTGAGTACACAACTGTTGAAATGACATAACATGTCACGTCCCTTTATAGCTGTGATAAATTAGCCTGAAGCTAATGCTTACCTCCTGTTCAGGAGGAAATCAACCAACTCTGCGTCCTTTTTGGGCTTTAAGCTGCCTCCGTCTTTCAAATACAGCTTCAATATTAAAACTTTTGGATTAAATACAGTAAATATATTACATATTGCACCTTTTTTAAAGACTTAAAATATAATTTTATTCTGTGCTCTAAACAATTGAACAAAATATGGAAACCTTCACCTGGATTCAGTTAGTAAATCTGTATGTCGGTGTTTCCAATATTCAGACAATAATCGGCTTCTATTTTAGCATCTTTAACCTGAAACTTTGCAAAGCAACATATGTCCAAACGAGCCGTTATTGTCGGAGGGAACCGTAGCCTAATCTTAAGCGGACTGTGTTTTTCGGCAGGGAACAACAAGCTGGGAGGTCAAGACTTTAGCCAGAGGTTGCTCCAGTACACCATAGAGCGAGCGCAACAGGAGTTTGGCGTCCCACCCACTCACAAAGAGGACATCCACCGTCTCCGACAGGCTGTGGAAGCCGCCAAGCTCAACCTCACCCTCCAACCCAGCGTCACCATCAGGGTGCCCCTGCACCTTCACACCCATGGCAGCTCCGCGTCACCCGAAGGCTCGGCACCAGCTCCGGTTCTCTTCCAAGCTGTGATCACTCGTGAGCTGTTTGAGGAGATCAACAAGGACCTTTTCCAGAAGATCCTTGCTCCCGTTGAGACGGTGTTAGCTGAAGGCCACCTAGAGAAAGAGGACGTGGATGAGATTGTTCTGGTCGGAGGGTCTACCAGGATCCCGAGGATCAGGAGGCTGGTCAGGGAGTACTTTGGGAAGGAGCCCAACACATCAGTAGACCCTGACCTGGCTGTGGTCACAGGTGTGGCCATTCAGGCTGGTATTTTGGGCGGCTCCTGGCCTTTACAAGTGAGCGCTATAGAAATCCCCAACAGACACTTGCGCAAGACGAACTTCAGCTAATCTTTATCAAGGTTATTTATTAAGATAAAAAGGGTTGCCTCAAAGACTTTCTTACCATTTCACGCTTCTCTAATGTGCAACATTTACAATCTGCTGAAGTTTAAAAAAAAAAAAAAAAATTGCCAACAAAAGACACCCGATTGAAGAAATACAAGATGCTCAGGTATTTCAAGTGATCTCTTGTCTGTGAAAGGCAATATTTGATTGCGTTTTGAAAACATTCCTCTTTGACAGATAGTGAATGATAACAGCTGCAGAAGTGGAGAGTCCTGTTTCCATTTTTAAAGTGACAGCTGCTTTTGTTGAGCACAAAGCTTCAGCAATAATAACATACTGAGGAATGTGTATCTTCTGATCCATGACGCTTCATTGATGATGCTTATTAATGGTAGATAGTTTTAATGGTGTTCAATTCAGGGAACATTCAAGGACTTGCGTGTGCGTGTTTTGCAGGGCATGCCCCACAAAAAATTATTATTTGCACTATTGACGTACTTGATCTGTCCATCAAAGGATGACACACAGTAAGCTTGGGCATGTGTAGAATGCTGCTATATTGTTTGAATTATGGTTTAGAGGTGAACTGCTGCAAGCTAGTGGTTACGTCCAAGGACCTGGATGGTGTCCCAGAGAGTGTTATGTCCGCTGGAAGTCATTTGGACAGAGGGAGACCTTTGTATAAACACATATTTATATACAATTCATTTGAAACAAATTCACTGCAATATTAACTACTCATCTCATAAATAAGGTGCTCTGGTGAGCTAAAGTGCATGTTGGAGAAAGCCTTAACATTCACACTGTTAAATGTTACATCATTAGCACCACCCCTCCCTTTGAATGAAATACAGACTGAATCATTCAAGAGTTAAGAGCAGTCATGCTCAGTGCTGCACTTTTAAGGAAGCCCACTTGTTGGCCAACTTTACTTTTTTTAGTAGCAAAGTGCTACTATAGTGCTTGCTTTGTTTAAGTGGAAGTGACTTATACACTTATGTAATATTTGTGCTACATATCAGAGGTAAGAACAGCCTGCTTTTGCTACTGTAGGTAGAAGGTCAACACTGGTAGTCCCGCAGAAGGACTAAAACTGTGCCTTGTGTATTGGATAGAAAATGTGATACGTTACGTTTAGGATGAGTATTTCCATTTCTGTTCAGATGGTCCAATGTAACAATTTTCTCAAGGACTTGAGTTACCTACATTCATTTTTTTTCCCTTTTAAGCTGCCACTTGTTTTCGCCAAAAGTTATGAGTAAGTGTATTTAATTTTTTTTTTAATAAATATTCTCATGTTGAACTGAGATTGATATGAGAGCCTAAACTAAAGATGAAGCTAATTTGAGGCTATGTTTGCCTTTGATACTGTACAAATCATTTACCAGGAGATAAACAATTAAGATTATGATCTATTTTTGTATAACATGTACTCAATGTCAGTTTAGCCACCTAAAAGTTGACAAAGAAGTTAAATGTTTACAACTTGCATTTAGCCAATTAAAATTCTATTTCTAAACATCTTTACTGTCTTGTTTATTTAAGTCTTACTGTATTTCTGGGCAATATACACTAGGATCTTTCTGTTGATCAATGCTGATTATATGGCCCTGATACGCCATATGTAAGTCAGTCCGAAGACAAAAACGAATCCATATAAATCTTAAGCAAATAAAACAAATGAACTAGAAAGCTCAGATATATATATTTTTTAAATGTTTATTTCTGAGGCACAGTAATACAAAGAGAAAACACAAAAGGCAATCTGTGTATTGACCCTGTGTTACCTGTAGCGTCCCTTCAATTAGCTTAGAGCTTTATTTTCACATTTAGCACCCACTTCATTTACCTTACAGCAGTCAGTTTTACACGTCTGTCAACACTAAAATACCACAGAGGTAACTGCAGTTCAGAGGCTGTGCAGGAAGTGAAATGACTTCCATCTTAACCAGGCTATTGCAATTATTATTCATCAGTCACGTTATTCAAATATAATGCTTACTTGGCTGGAGCATCTCACACACACACTTTTCACCTTTTATGTACAATAACACACTCAACATAGCACTGCACACGGGGTAAAAAAAAAAATATACCCAGCCAGAATACACACAGTACACCGTTCACATCTTTTAAAAAAATAAAGTCCAAACACATTCACATGAACCATAAACAGACAGCACAACTCTTCATCCTCAAACTGTTTGTGTTCTTCTGGTGCTCTGGGAGCACAGCTCACATATATCAGTCAACATGATCATTATGGTTGCATACACTGGTAACAAGTAGGGCAGAGAGGGTGGGGGGCATTCAGCATTTATTGAAATAATTATCTTACATACACCTTGTGAATATTTCACTTGGAGGAAAAGGCAGGATTGTGTAAACGGCGTGTTTGTGTTTTTTTTGTTTTTCTCTTTAAATATAAATATTAATGTTAGTACTATTAAGAACAGCACAATGGAGTGCTGACGGGAGGCAAGAGCATAATGAGCCGTTAGCATTTAGTCTCATGCTGCAATAAAGCAGTGTAAAAGCCTCTTCATAAAAAGGAATCTACAAGAAGAGAAGAATATCATGTACAGTGTTTAAAAACAAGGAACTGCTTTGGAAAATGAGCTTAAAATAATAAAGAATCTGAAAACATCTTTAAAAGAAGCAGGTAACTCAGAGGGGCCTCTCGGGTATTCAGATGTGAGAGGAGTCCACAGATTTGGCAAAATCCATTAATAAAAAGTGCGTGCAGTGGGTGATAAACAGTATGTCTAAATAGCAAACAAAACTATTTACAGAATGTACACAAAGCAACTGGGTGGTTGTTTTTCTCCATCCGATTCAGCAGTCTGTCAGTTATTCACTAGGACAGAGAAGGAGATCAGACATTACACAGACTAGAACAGGAATAATGTGAACACAGAGCGTTGTTGTCTCCATCTTGCTCCAGCAGATTCACTCCGGCTCAGTCCCAATCATTGACTAATACCCTGATTGGTGTAGTAGTCGTAGCCATTGTCCGTGTACAGCTCTTCAGCACTGCCGACTCCATTCCCCACCTCTGGAGGGCGCCAAAGGATAAAAAGGAAAAAGTCAGTGAACTGTAGGACAATCACTTTCACACATCACACATCAGTTTGCAAGAAAACACTCAGCTTTGGTCCAAGAAATGACCAAATCAAAGATATTGAGTGAAAAAGTAAAAGAAAAATTAATGGGAAAATGATCGAGAGCCTCAAACAGCTGGCACTGATGATGGCTTACCTTTGACCCCCAGCACTAGATGCTGTCTAGACACACTGGGGCGTCTATAAGCCCCCCTATACATGAAGGTGTCTCCAGTGGAGGGTGGTGGGGGAGGCTTGGTGCATGAAGGGATGGATGGATGGATGGATGAAGGGGAGAAGGGCATAGTAGGCAGAGAAGTGGCAGGTAACGAAGGATGCAATGGATGCATGGAATAAAAAGGAAGAAGTCACTGCTGGTGGAGGAGGTGGTAGCATGGACAGGAGGTGGTACACATCACACAGGCCGCTACTGGGGAGGACCTTCAACAGGGAAGAGAGGAAGAGTAGGAAGAGGAGGAGCGAGACATTCACAGACACTCAAGACAGATGCATGCTGGGATGCAGAGACATGCCAGCTGTACTCCTGAAACTTGAAATGGCTCACTCATCATCTTTGAGTTAACAGATGTTTTGTAAATCAAACGTGAAGCACAAAGAAAGGAATCTGGAGCCCAACCCAGCCAACAGACAACACAGACACAAACATGTACACTCTCGTCTCAGTGAGACGGTCTTACCAGAGAAGATAAGTTTCTCCTTCATGACCTTGAGGTCTCGGCTTGACCTCCCGACTGCAGCGCTCAGCATGATCTGTTCAGGGTTGTAGCTGCGCATACCGCTCATCCGATACCTGCGGAGTCACAGGTTAAGGTCAGAGATCTTGTTGAGACAATGATGATCTCACCAAATACTGATGCCTCTGCTCGCAATATGCAGTTCAGGGTCAAGTTTTGGTCCATAGAGGGATAACATCTACATTTTAAGACGGAGCTATGGAGTTAGTGTGCATGCCTAACAAACTTACTGAATTAATTCTTCTTTAAGCAATCCCATTCCTGGATTGCAGCTTTGGTTTGTTTGAATGTAGTTACAAATGCAATGCAATCAAATTCATTAATACATGCTAAATCGTAAGGTCAAATGGTCCAATCAATCAAAAGGGATTTGTAACAACCTGGCATCCCTAAAATTGTTTTTTTATTAATGGCCTAATCTGTTAGGCATTACTGAATGACACATCGACCATTCATAAAACTAATAGTTACAACCGAAATGCTGAATAAAGTATGTATTTTGTTTTTTGATAAAATAGTGGTTTATACTTTTACCGTGGCCTGCAGTCACTGTATATCTATGGAAAATCTGTTTGAATTTAAAATTAGTAAAATATAATTAAATGCAGATCATTTTGCTTTATTCTGTGTTCATTTAATCAACATTTGTTAGTTCCACATCTGCTCACTCCCTAGACCTAGCTGTCTGTCAAAGCAGAGGAATTAATTTCCTGTTTGGGAAAACTGCATCTTTGCTTTAATGAAAATGTCAATTAACTTAACTGAAGAGCATTAGTCCCAAAGAAGCGGGACTAATGCACAGAGGCATTTAGAAACAGAAATGCAAACAAGCAAGCTCTTAGTTAATCAGCATCAATAAACGCCAATCCGGAGGCACTTCCCCTGATGAATGCATATCCATGCTTCATTTTGGACATTTAGTCTTTTATCTTAATAAGATGAATAATTCATTAAAATCTCATGATGCCGGGTGTATTTTGTGCTGTGTGGGCGGAAAGCATTCATTTTATTTAGCCCACAGGGACAAAGACGTGAGATTCTCTCTGTAGAGGAAAGTGGCAGCAGTGCAGTACAACGATTCAGGTGAGACAGAGAGAAGTGAGAGAGAAAAATAATATAGAAAGACAATAGTAAGGTGGAGTGAAACATCAGATGAAATTTGATGTCAAAATAAAGAGCGACAAAAAAAGATAAAGAATGGAAAAAGATAGAGAGAAGGCAGAAGACTGCATCTATAAAGAACGATGGATAAAGATAGTGAAAGTGAGAGAAAACTTTGGGTCAGAAGAGGTGACCCAGTTACCTGATCATGTGATAGCTGAGAGAAGATGCCAGAATGCAGCAGAGGAGGAGAAGAGCATGCACATCGGGCAGAGAAGAGAGGACGAGGAAGAAGCAGAAGGACAAAAAAGGACAAACAAAGGCGGGAGACAAGAAAGGTCAGTTTAGAAGCCAGCAGAAGCTACTGAAAAGCTCGGCTAAGCAGAGCAAACCTGCACCGGACCGTAAAAAAAAAAAAAGAAAAGATAACCGCCCTCCATCCCAGAGACGACAGGAGGACAGGCCATCTGTCTCTGGAGTTGTCACAGAAACAAACAAAACCACTCCAACACAAAGAGGAAACACTGGAGGAGTGGAAAGGCTTTACACATCTCTGCTAATAGACAACATGCTCATACAAAGTACATCTTCTCCTTAACAACACAGAGGTGCAAGGGGAGAGCAAACAATACATCATATCAGCTTGTAAAAATGATGTAGCACATACAGTACATGTCATTTTGTGTCCTTTCTACCCTTTTCTTTGAAGGTTATTGTTGGCAAAATCATTTTAAAAAAGTGATTAAAACACAAGGGAACATCTAAAATATGTATGAGCCATTAGCTTTTAATGATCATTCCAGACAGAGAGATGTCTACTGAGTTAAAGGCTGAATCCCATTCTCTGTTTTACCCCTTCCCCAACCCCTGTCAAATTAATTTGGAGATGGAAGTGAAGGGTGCTTGTTAAATCAGCAATAATTGGTGGTATGTACTTTGCATGTGTGAAAGAGACACAAAAAACAGAAGAAGATCAGTGTTTATACACCAGCAGACAAGATTGAGAAACATTAAGTCTTGTGTAAGAATTCACTATACTGACTTTTAAATAAGTATAATTTTTTACAGTTATATCATCCAGTAGCTGTACTTACTTCTGGAAGATGAATATTCCTATGACTACCGCAAAGGAGATGAGGTCCACAGACACCCACATCAGGCAGTATTCATCTGGTCTCTGGAAACACACATGCACAAGTTAATGGCAGAATCCTCCACTGGGTGGCGATATATGTCAACTATACAATCTTTATATGTCACACTATTTTTCTTTTTGTCATGTGTTTTTAACAATAATACAAATTTAAAAAGAAATAATACAGGCTTTTGCGTAGTCAGCTTCTAAATAAATCTGTGGTTTAAAGTTTAGTTTCCATATCTGCTTTATTTTACCGTTTTATATTCGCTTATAGGAGTCGTGTTACGTGACAGCCGATGAAGACCCAACATTTTTTTTGATTTGGCTACTTCATAAAAGTTTTCAAATAAAATAATTTTTGTTGTGAATAATTTATAGGAAATGTAACCGTTTTCCAGTTGCTCCTTTGACCACTAAGGTTTGCCGGCTTCTAAATAGCAACAGCAGATGTTGTGACGTAATTACGGGAATATCTGTAGTGATATTCTACATATTCGTCAATTTGTGCCTATTCGGGGGATTGTGCAGCACCAGAACAAAAACACAGACACATCACCGACAGTTTGACAAACACGATTCACTCTGTGGTTTCCGTGACATGAGAAATACTTAGAATGAGTATGTAGTTCTGCTTACAGTTGAGTAGGTGTTCCTTAATGTGGCCTAGGACACATTACCATACACACTGCTAACAGAATGTGGTCATGCAGTATGTGGCCCAGACGACCTCCAAATGTGGTCTGAATGACTGCATCTCAACGTGTTCTCAATGCATTCTAGGTGTATTCACACCTGTACTTAAAGCTAGGGCTGGCCAATATATCAATATCATGATACGAGACTAGAAATCGTCTTGGATTTTGGATATTGTAATATTTTAATATGACATAAGTGTTGTCTTTTCCTGGTTTTAAAGGCTGCATTACAATAAAGTGGTGTACTTTTCTGAACTTATCAGACTGCTTTTCTATTATTTGACTTTTCCACAATTAGATCTTAAATAATCATCTAATGTCTAAGGACATAATGTCTAAGTATGAATATATTTTGTTAAAGCACCTATTGTCAATCCTAGAATATCGCTGCAATATTGATAGAGGTTTTTGGTCAAGAATATCGTGATATCTGATTTTCTCCCTATCGCCCAGCCCTACTTAGAGCTGTCCATCTGTGATCGGATTACTCAGGACGATGTTAATAACTGGTAAGAACGTGGCCTTAGATTCATAGTTGACACTAACAGACAGCACTGCAAATGCCACGGCAGCTTAAAATCTCCCTGAACCACAGTAGGGGGCCGGGGTCATGTCCACATGTTGTCATGCAGAGTCCCCGTATGGTGCTCCAAAAGGGGAGACCAGGCAGGCACGCTGCACAGGCAAGGTGGGTAAGATGAATCCACAGAGGCACAGTGTGGGAGCTACCCATGTTGAGAGGTTTCAGGAGACGACTGAACTAGAAAAGCATGAGTCATGCACTAGAGAACACACTACAGTGATGCTTTCTAATGTGCTGGGACCTAGGATGAGTGCTAATATAAATAAGATAGCATGCTCAGTGCAGGAAATAAATGTGATAAGTTCAGTTTAAAGCTAGGCTTTCTTGTCTAATCAACTGTTAAAATATATTTTAGTCATGCAGAGGCTATGCAGCTGAAGGAGGCAGGTTGTCATCTAATACCATCTACACCGATTCCACCTATAGCCGGTTTATGAAAGTTATTACATTTGTTTTTAAAAACCTGTTACCAAGCAGATCTTTTCCAGGCTGGGGGGTAGAATGGGCACATAGAGAGACTATGGCTGAACAGAAAAGGGAACAAAGAAAGCCACACAGAAACTCAAACTTTATCCACAAACAGAGAGCAAGAACAAAATAAAAAGATATTTTGCAAACAACAGTGCTTGATTGCAAAGTGATACCTCAGAAGTTCCATGCAAAGAAGAAAAAGCCAACAGTATGCTGGGGGGGCCTTACCATGAGCCAGATGGGGTAAGGCACCTTTTTTAGGATATGTGAGGCCTCTGAGGAGACTGAAGACACCCCACTGCACCAGAGCACTGAGTATAGCCAGGGCTCATTGATGGTGTAAAGGGTGAGGTTGATGTTGCTCTGGGAGAAGTTTCTGAAAGAGGACACATTCAGGCACGTCCATAAATCTATGTGTTAAGGTACCAATCTGACAATGGTATCCGGTTTGCGTGTGTGTGTTTCTACCTGATTTCCTGAGGGCTGGCCTGGTTGTATCTAAGCAGCAGCCTGCTGATGCCGTACTGATGGAGAAATTGAGGACTCCGTTTCTCCACTGAGGTCTGGATCAGACCGGGTGCCAGCTGTCTTACCTGAGCTCTGTGTTCATCTGGAGTCCACATCACCTACACACAGCACAAAGCACAGGATTATAGTTACACTTGTCTCAATGAAACTTTGTGTTCTCTACATGAATGAAGTGACAGGGTCTGAATGCACGTGAATAGAACTAGGGAACACTGCCTATCGAGTGCATTTGTAATGTTATTTGATGAGTTCACAATTGAACCAATCAATATTTGCATAATGTGTATGTTCAGAAAAGATAAACAGGCATCATGCTGTGGAGAATACAAGACACAATGTGGACTGTGCACATCTAAGCATTAGGTTTACCAGACTCTGAGGAACCCCAGATTGCTGCACAGCCTGCAGTGTATCATTGACCCAGCTGTGGTAGCGGGGGTGCTCTGGAGGAGGCCTCCTCAGCCGGAAAACCATTGTGCTGTTATGATAGAAAGCCATCTTTAGAAGCTGCTCCAGGCTGCACACAGTCTGGTTGGCAATCAGATCCTTCTCACGTGGGGACAGGTTGTGCACCGTCCAGAAAGGGTCATCCTGAAACACAGAGACAGAACATGAGGATGAAGATCACAGATGTGTTTGACAAGGAGTAATGTCACCGCTATTTCAGTTTAAAATACACATGATGACATGGTAATAACATCTCTGCTGCCATTTTATTTTTTGAAACCTATAAATATATACAGTATATATGCATTCATGATCCTAATACCGTTGTTACCTTGACTAAAAACATTTATCCATTTTATGTACTGTAGAGTGGTTGGATAATGCCTACAGGAAATAAAAATAGTTTTCCTTCATATCCTTTCTTGTATCCCTGCTCCTTTGCGCCTCGTCAAAGCCCACAGGAGAAGGAGATCATTGTGATGCACTTCTCTTTCCTGACTTAAAAAAACAGCTTTGTCATTTTAATAGAAATGTTATTACATAATCAGGACAGATTAGGTCATATAGAAATCAGACTATGACAGTGAATTGTAATAATTACGCACGTAAGTAGTACGTTTTTTTTTTGGAATGCAATCTCCAGCCACAATGAACTATAGTTTTGTTTACAGATTAGAAGAAACACTTGCCATAGCAGTTTTTGAGTGAGTAGATATGTTTGTAGAAAACAAATACTTGACTGGAGGGTACTGTAGAAGGATAAAAGTAGAACACAGTAAAGTAGCACAGTGCACGGAAAGCAATGTATCTACATCACTGCATCTTGCCCCACATTCTCTCCTTTAGTAACAGAATGTAAACATAAATGCATTTACACATATGCAAGTAATGGCTAAATAATGATACAACAATGGATCAGGTCATTTCTCCATTTCTTGAAGATATTACAATATCAAATGCAGGAAAGAATTATTGGGTACCAGCACAGGCAGCATTTCTACAAAATTCTCAAGGACATAGTTTGTCATTGTCCTTTCGTTTTGTTTGGCCCTAACTGACCCTGACCCCCTTTGCAAACAGGAGAGCATCTCTAAATGGCTCTCAGTATTTAGATGAAACCAAAAGGGACCAGAGTACTCAAGACTCAATGGGATAATGTCCTTTATCACATATCACTGCACCACGTCACACTGTCAAACAAAGCTGAAATGGCTTCATAGGCAACCAACAGCTACCTTGAGAAACCACTGTCCTGCGTTGAGTTGTTGCAGATCTGTCCAGTTGAAGAATGAGGCGTCTTCCATTTGTCTGTCTGGGAAGACCTTCTCCACATCAGTGGTCCTCCGCAGGGTGCGGTCGTGCATCAGAAAAGGCACTCCATCCACGCTAATGATCAGAAAGGGGAGCAGAGTTATAAGATGCAAGTCAGGTAATTTATATTATTCAGCATTATACAGTGGTAACAGAGAAAACATAATGCTGATGGCCAGAGGGTGGTGGAACCGAGTGCTAATATGTGTGTTCATGGTTGGGCAGCAGAGTCCACCTGTATCATTTTCTATAACTCCACTGACATCAAAAACATCTGATCGCCCAGCTACTGTTGCTCCCATTTTTATATTAAAACTCTGCGACCGTTTATGCTTTAAAATTTTTTTAATTTTAAAGTTTAATTTTGTTTTCTTAAATGCTGTTGCTCAGTGAAATCTGCTGATACTATGCAATTCTTAGTAAAAGAAAAAAAAGAAAAGATAATGCTGCTGAACAACATTTGAATACCAAATGACTTCTCTTTTTGTTATCCAGTAGAAATACGCCAACAAGACAAACAAAAAATCCTCTTTCTAAATATTTGCTTATTCAAATTTGTCGCTGAAATAAAAAATTATTTTCCGGTGTGGATATGAGTGTTTGTACGTAAGTGTGTAAACTGATAAATCCAAAAATACATTTATCTGGCATAAAAGTAATATTTATACAAAGTTCATCAGTAAAAATCTTGAAATGATAAACTGAAATAAGTAGTGGATAAATAAAAAGATGTTGGTATATTGTATGTGTAATCTGCAGCAGGAGTGGAGTCACTGTCGCTCTGGCTGTCATCAAGTCTAATTACTCAGCACAACCAGGAGCTCACCTGTCTTCGGCCTGCTTTTAGCCCACATAGTGAATGAACTTGTAGGGTTGAATACACACACAGTTGCTTGTACAGGAAGAGTCTGAGGCTAATTAAGATGCTAGAGTAATTAACAATGACCATAAACACACTACAAAACGCAATCACAAACCACCCTGCACCAGCAAAGCCACAATCCCCCACCTCTACACAATCGCTCATCCTCCATCACTGCACATACATGAGTAGACATGTACACCTAATATACCATGGGCATACAGTACCCACCCCCCACATCATCTCTTCTTCCTCCAAGTGTCTCTCTGAATGCAGCCTGTCACTTCCCATCATGTTTTTAATGTCATGCTTCTATATAATGCCTGCTGAAAGACTGATCTGTTGTTGGAATATTATTGATTTGCCAATTTCTCTTTGATGACAATAATTTGTTTAAACTACGCGAATGTTACAATGTTATATTTTTGTCTGATATTTAGAGTAGAGAGTTCAAAGCAACACATAATTTTTTGATTGGTAAGGCAATATGTAGCCCACTCTGAGCTTGTTTTTAATAAGGGTATTAAGATGTTCTTGGTAAACCAATGTTTTCATAATCAGTGAGTCAGAAAATAACCCTTTCTTTGACATGTCTTGACATGTCATTTGCTGTATTTATCGTGTGTGTACCTCATAGCCACGTCAGCCTCAAACCCAGTGACATTCATCTGCAGAGCTCGCTGGAAGGACCACAGTGTGTTCTCTGGAGCAAGCTGGAGAAAGAGACACACACAGACACAGAAAGACACACACAAGATTTATCACAGATGTATGTGAAAAAGACTCTTTCCTCTGAACACAAAGGATTGTTGTAATGATGTAATGGAGCAGTGTTGTGGGTTGCTCTTCAAGTCAAGGTTATGACCAAGAGCACATCAATAGGTTAATCATCACTTACTAGATAAGCATCTTCCTATAATACCCTGTGAGTCAAGCTAATGACAGGGAAACACACAGGATAGGAATGATGCTGTAATCCATACGAGTTCTTCTGGGAAACAGAGTCCAGTCACGTGACTAAGTTTCTCACAGCCTTGCAGAGCCACGCCCAGTTTTAGATTCCACTGTTAGGATCGATCGCTTTACACAGAACCCAAAAAAACAAGATGTGTTCTGAATCGTGTGTGTAACTGAGTAACCAGGAATCCACCTTCATTTTCTTTCCAAAGTTTGAATACAAATGCTGAGCCAGACATTGTGCCAAGTACATAACATAAATCCAAGCACACAAATCAAAATCTAAAAAGCATGTGCTATGGTGTGCATAAATCAGATTGTAATGTGGCCTTCTGGTGCATACTTAACAGGCTCCAACAGGCTTTTTAACACTGTAGTAAATTGGATCTGTGAGTAAGAGAAACAGAAAACAGCTAAGGAGACAGTAGTGAATCTGATCATAAGCAATCTATAGTCAATGTTCTTTCACAACACGGTTTTTTCTTTGTAAGGCAGAACTATACAAAATATCACAGAAAATACATCCCCGCCATACAGCCGGCAGTGAGCTCTCCAGGCTCCCACTGGGTTATGTTTGTGGACTGTCTATTTTCAGTTGCACGACCACAAGGTCATTAATATACTAGAATAGCCTTGGGAAGTGCAGGAGAGGAAAAATTTATAATAAAAAAACAAGGGGAACAAATATCTATTAGGGAAGCACAGTTTTTCCCTTTGTGAAGCCAATTTAATGTTGCTAAAAGTGTGGGGTAGTGTGAAAGCTTAAGTAATACAATTTGTATAAAATGGCATGTTTCATTATTCCACATTCTGATTGGATGGTAGAGATCGGCTGACTCACCATGGGGGCTCCCTGATGGCCAATGACATCAGGACGTTGTTTGAGGGTGGTGGGGTCCATGATGCAGGGGGAGGTGATGTACAGGGGCACCACGTACAGTCCCAGTAACAGACTGAGATAAAGCAGCACAACCACTACCTGAAACACTGGGAGCAGACAGACAATAAGACAAGCCACGGGTGTTGTGAAAGTTTGGGAAATACGCCAATTCAGTTTTTAAGATGAGAAGATTGGCACAACACTTATGTCTGTATGGTAAAATGATACAGCCAGCAGCGGGTTAGCTTAGCATAATAAGGCAACAGTTAGCCTAGCTGTCCAGAATCAGCTGACCAGCTCCTCTAAAGCTCACTAATTAACATTTATGTTAGGTTGATCTGTACAAAAGACTTGTAAAAACCACAATTAAAAATATGCAAACAAATTACTGCTCTCAATCTCTATTTAATTTTCATACATATTAAAATAGGACTTGTTTTTGGCAAATAATTGCCATTGTGAAATCACATATACAATTACATCATTATCAGCTTCACTTGGGTGACCAGTGACTAATGCAGTTCATATGCCAAGGTAGTTTGTCTCTTTTAGTAATCATCCTAAGCATGGACAGAAATTGACTTGTAAAACCAAAGCGAAAATGTTTAATATGTTATTTTTTTCATTTGAACCAAAAAGAAAATCTCTAGGCAATCTAGGAGTCTTTTTTCAAAGAATGTAAATGTCCAGTACTGTTTATAGCTACAAACAGTGGCAACATAACACTGACATCAGCGGCCAAGGAGATACATATTCCGCTGTATCCAACATTGTGTAAGTGAGCAATGAAGGTTGCGAGTGTGGACACACACACACACACACACACACACGAGAAAGTATTTGTTTCAAGGTCAGCTCTGGGGTGGGTTTGAGTAGACAACTCTTGTTACACACAGGAGACTCGCGGCCTTCATCCACACACATACACCCTCACATCCTCTTTGGTATTCATTCCACTCTGCATTACAACAGAGATACTTAAGTGGGAGAAGAATGGCCCAGCTCTTTCCCACTCATCAACTCTCTTTAACAGCAGAACCTAAAATGTAGCTTATGACTTTTATTAGGTTTAAATGTCTTCCACAGTACGAAGTAGAAATGTTCCGATATCATTCTTTGCTTCCCGATAGCGATTTGGATACCCAAACTTACGTATCGGCAGATATGAGTTCTGATCCAATACCAGTGTGTCATATATTTTATTTGTTTTAGGTTTTTTTAACAACTGTGTACTATTACCCCTGTAGGGATGGGATATAATTTCTATATTTGTTGTTGGGTTGGCTCAGGTTAAACTTTGTGAAACATGAACAAACACAATGAATGCCACAGAACTTTCTGTTTTTAATCCAGTTTGACAGTCAGTTATAACGGAAAAAGAACATTAATAAACTACTTTAACGTATATTTTCTTTAGTGCTTTATTACGTGATATTGGATCGGTGTATAAACTCCAGTACTTCCAGAAACCGAAACCAGCATTTTAGGCCGTATCGGAGGCGGAACATCTCTAGTTTGAAGTACAAACTGCCTTGACTAATATAAGGGCAGTCATAAAAAAATACAGTTATGAAACTCTCTAGAAGTAAAATCCTCTTAGCTAAACGTATCTTCAGGTTGATTTAGAGCGTTACTTCAAAATAAAACGTCCTGATTTATATTACTGACTGCATTTATGTAATCAATATTGCTACTTGGCTATGTCTTCAGAAGACAATACAACTAGTACATAATTGACACACTTTTTCATTGTACAGACGCCAATGGCAGAGAGTAGTATACACACTAAGAGCTCCTGTACTCGAGGAGAAAACAATCCAAGGTGTCCTGGCTGGAAAACATCACATGAGCCCGTAGGAATGTTCGTTATCTCTGACACCCTGGTTGGAGGTCCTGGCCTATGTCTACATAGTGTTAATCATTCACCACTCTTCCTGTGCCTGTACGTGTGTGGCAGATGGGTACAGCAGGTAAGAGTAACCTGTATTCTGTGTTGGAGAAGGAAGCGTACTTGTTTTTTCTGTGCGGGCGACCTGTCCAGCCACAATCCAAGACAACGCTGTTACCGCAGCGAGAGCCCCTATGTGCAGGAACGGACCTGTGGCCTGGACAGAGAGGTGAGGCAGATACAAGAGGATGAAAGAAGGACACAAAGAAAAAAAAATAATGTATATAGAGAAATGGAGACAAGAGGGAGGGGGGAAGAAAAAGGCAAGGGAAAGAGAATCAGGGTTTAAGAGAGATGACAGTGAGCAGAAGAGAAGAGAAACAAAAATAAAGACCGAGAGGCATGGAATAACAGACATTATCTGTGGTAAAGAAGAGAATGGTAACACTACTCAGCGATAATAGCTATAATTTGTAGAGGCACGTCCACTTCAACCACACATGCATGGTGGTGCAATAATCTAACAGGGACTCACTAATTATGAGCTACTCACAACTCCATGGTTATCATTTAGCCTAGAATTGTTTGTAGGAACCAACAAAAGCGATCCGGAGTATCACTTGAATGGGTGATGTGCCTCCCAATGAAGTACGATTTATATTTCCCAATATTGTTTTCCGTCAGATCGTTTATAGATCTCAACATTCCGACTGCACTTGAAAGCAACTTCATTTCACAGAGAAAGAAAATAGACAAAGCAACGGTGCTTTGTTACTGGCGGAAACAGTCAGCTATTACACAAACTCCTACGCAGTTCAGTAGCTTGTGATTTGTTTTTTACCCTCAGTGTTTAAAAAAAAAGTTCTGGCAGCGATAAAGGCGGTGCCGTTTCCTGTTTACTGCACGGTATGCTCACACCGCCTCCAAAACGGACTGACACAGCTGATTACATGAATGGCCACTCCACTCTGTCACAACTTTATTACAGTAATTAGGGTAAAACTAAACAAAACCCAAATATTCAAATCCCAAAATTGAAAATCGAATATCTACCCAACCAACGAGTATCCCAATATATTAATCTAGCCCTACTCAGTTTATTGCTCAGACTTAGAGTCAGCAGTGAAGTCAAGTTGTCAAAAGTGGCTTTGGTGTTTTACAGTGTTTCAGTCTGCTGACCTGCAGGGAGATGGGGATGACATCCCACTCTTGCCCCCATGTTTGATTGACAGATATCACCCCAACAATGGTGGTAAACAGAGCAGCAGCCACTCCCATCTGTGTAGACAGAGAGATACAGTACATTCAGAGAGGCTGTCACTTACCCATACAACCATACCACAGAATAACCCCAATGACTTCCTAGCCATTTCACACCTGAAACAATGTTTGGCCCATGTATTTGGTTTGCAGATAGCATTTTAGACCAGGGTATTTACTGTGTTTTTACAACCCTACTGGGACAACATGATCCAAACTGTAAGAGTAAAAGTTCAGCTCATCAGCAATGAATGAGCACACACGCATGCATCAGGCCAACAGATTAGTGTACAAACACATCCCACCAGACACAAACGTAAAACTCCCCCACCACCCAATTTTCACCACCCACACTAACACAGTCTCATTACCTTATGGAGCCAGTGTAAATTCAACTGTTGCCCAAGTGCAACGTGGCAAAGTGCTAAAACCTGAAAAGAGAAACACACACATAAGGGTACAACTTTCTAAAACAAGTCTGCTGTGTCACAGATCTCAACTTGCTTAACATCACCATGGTCTGGTTACTATGTTTGGAAACACATGCAAACAACAAGAAAAGCTGCAAAATTACTACAGAGGTATTACGATGAACACCACATGTTTAACACACTACAGTGAATACTTTAAGTAGGACTGACCATTAAAAATGCAATGTAGGTGAAGCCAGCAGCGGTGGTGGCCAGGATGGGAACAGTGCCATCACTCCACTCCCCAGAGCGGTTGTACAGGAACCTGGAAGAACCAGAGTGAATAACACTTCACATACTGACAGTTCACCCGCATTTCATCATTACTAACAGGTGTGAAGACCTGGGAGAAGTGAGTCTAAAATTTCTTTTAGTTCATTCAAACAAAACCATGCCTTTTAAGTTGACAATAATCAAAGAATGACATTATGTGATATTGACAATCACAGCCTGGAAATGTGAAATTATATATATATATGTATATATGAATGAATGAAAAATAAAGGGATAAATGAGAGAAAGAAAAGTGGACTGGTATCTACATCTACATTTGGAAAGGAATGTGAGAAGAAGCAATGGAAGGCAACAGACGAAAAGAGGAAAAGGTGACATTGTAGAAGAGGGGGATGGGAAAGGTAGTTGTGGAGAAAGACAGGGTATATAACAATATGAGACACAGTCATTTTAATGATTTTGTGTTGCAGCATGTACAAGAAAATGCCAGATATCATTTTTCTTTTTATTACAAAGATAATTTGGGTAAATAATGTCCTGAGAGCTGTCTGATCCACATTTTGAACGATGTTGAAATTTTGTCCATATATAAAAAGCGGCACGAGTCTAAGTCATTTACAGTTTAGAAAATGTTGGGCAAGCCATCTCTGTTATGTAATGGTGTAATCTGTGGAGGGCCGGGTGGTCTTTGCCCAGATTAGGGCAGAGGATGGATTAAACTGACAATTTAGGAAATCAACAAGCTGCATAGATAGAATTTATTTACAGCCAAAACAATATGGTGACAGGCGTCTGGCTCCAGTTTGACCCGACAACACACAGGAGCACTCCGCTTGGCTGTGTACTTACCAGTTGAACTCATTGTAGTCGTTATGTGCCTCCCACCAGAAGTAGAACCAGACCAGCAGCAGACAGAAAGTAAAGAGGAGGATGAGGGACCACAGCAGCTCCCACTGCACACACATAAATAAAACACAATTAATTTTTTTGTGAATCCCCATGACTAATTAGAATTGACAAAGGAAGCATCACTTAATGGCAAACAACGGAATGGTGCCAAAACCAAAGTAAAAAGGTTATTTATGGAATTAATTTGTATAATTTGGCTTGATGAGCACAACTTCAACTTCTCCATAAGATCTTCAGAGCTCAATAGCAGTAAACTCTCTACAAACTTAACTACATGGAGCACATGGTGTCATCCTGGCTGCTGACCTTCAGTGTATTACCATATACACTTTGCTCATCATCAAGGAATCAAGCAGACTTATTACTGTCCTCATCTGCTAAGCACTGTGGAACTATGGCAAATCTTAAATTGACATCTTTAGATACAGACAGTAAGTTACAAACCCCTATGTATGTAGGACATTGTGTGTACTGTAGTGTCAAGATACACACACTCAGTTCAGCAACCTTGGCATATCAGCTTAAATGCACCATTGTTGTGTGTGCACCGAGGATCAGATTATTATCGCCTCGGCCAGCTGATGAGACACACAGGTAAGACAGTCTGCCTGACCCGTTTATATCTGGTCTCATTCTCAGTAGGTTTGCTTTATAGACTAATCTTAAAGCTTTACTAAAAACATTTTAAATCATGATCTAATCAAAATCCACCTCCTGAAATTATTTCAGTGCAGCATTTGAAGGTCATGTTTAGACCTCAAGCTTGTTTAAAGAGCTTTCCCACATTTCAACATTCAGACCTGTGGTCAGACTTAAGTGGAAATTATGATAGTATAAAGATGTATTATTTCATTTCTGGGCATGGATTTGTGGCGTAACAGATCAGTAGTACAAAAAAGGGAAACAAGCCCAAAGGAATGCTGATTCAATCCCCTCTCATATTTGGACATGGCATCTGAAGGAAATTTTATTATGCAAGAAGGTTTTCTTACATCAGATAATATGGACACCAAATATGTTTAGCTGCACTGCAGAAAAATGACCTTAAAAAGTAAAATCAGTCCTTCTATATAAAAAAAAAAATAAAAATTTTTAATTAAATGTTTTATTATTAAATGATTATTAAAAAGGTAAAATGTTTCACCCTACACACATCCTGATATATCTTTTAACAAAGAACCCAATCAATCACTGCCAGTTTCAAAAAGGTTACCATGGTCTCTGTGAGACACGGATCTGTATGTGTGTCAGACAACTCTGCTGATTGATGAGATAGCAGCACCTCTGGGCCCCATGGTCCTTAATGACTACCTGAAAACACCTGGGAGACCTCACCTTGTTCATCCCCCAACTTTTCATTTCTCTCCCCTTCTCCCAGGATTATGATGGAAGTGACCTGAGTATGAAGGTAAATATGGTGCAAAATGTGACAGCGTGGAGATGCGATGTGAACACTTGTAGAATATGATCTGAGAGCTTGTTAAAAAAACAAAATAAAAATCTGTACTCGTAGATGCGATGTGAGCACTTTTAGAATATGATTTGAGAGCTTGTAGAAAAAAATCTGTACTCGTATTTTTAAGTCACTTTTCCAGTACAACCACAACTGACAACCTCTTGAATGTGTCGCTGCAATGTGCTCTCTCGCATCACACAGCGGCGAGTCTGCGCCCTTCTTGCGATTTGGTGCAAAGCTAATTTGTACCTGTGGACTTAGTCTGTGGAGCTCTGAGTCAACAGGACGGCCGGGGTCAGCAGGGTTTCTATTGCCAGATGAGGGACAACTTTGTCTGGCTTATTTATGTAGCATTAAAGCTAGCGTTAGCTAACTAGCAGCCAGCCCGCTCCTAAATACTGGAAATACCTTTTAATTAGCTCAACACTTTTTAACAGTACAACTGAAACACTGGCGGTGAGCTCCAGGTTCTGCAGCCGCGGACGAACCGCCATCAGTGGGGCTCGGCCAGTGTGGACATTGCTAGAAAGCTCCGCTGCCGATTTCGACCTGATCTGATCTCCAGCGGGACACGGAGAGGTCCAGACAAGGTAGCAGCGGCAGAACCCCCCCTGAAGCTCACCGCCAGTGTTGGTGGAATAGAAAGCAGCGACAGATTTGAGAGGTTGTAATCACTGAGTTATGGTTGTACTGGAAAAGGTTGTACAAGCTCTCAAATCATATTCTACAAATGCTCACATTGCATCTATACACTCTCACATTTTGCACCATAGTTACCGTCATACTTGAGATGCCTCTGAGAGAGCTGTGATGGTGTGGTTAGGTTACATATACTGTGGCAATTATTTATATATATATATATATATATATATATATATATATATATATATATATATATATATATATATATATATATATATATATATATATATATATATATATATATATATATATATATATATATATATATATATATATATATATATATATATATATATATATATATATATATAATGCCACATTCACGCCCATATAGTAGTGAGTTACAGTACAGTAGATAACAAAATCCCATCTTTAGCATCAGATCTCAGAAATATGCATATGATGGATTCAATTTTGGGTAATCCAATAATTTAAAAAAGACCTCAGTATATGTAACCTAACCACACCATCACAGCTCTCTCAGAGGCATCTCAAGTATGACGGTAACTATGGTGCAAAATGTGAGAGTGTATAGATGCGATGTGAGCATTTGTAGAATATGATTTGAGAGCTTGTACAACCTTTTCCAGTACAACCATAACTCAGTGATTACAACCTCTCGAATCTGTCGATGTCGAGATAGATAGATAGATAGATAGATAGATAGATAGATAGATAGATATAGATATATATATATCTATATCTATCTATATCTATATCTATATCTATCTATCTATCTCGTGGCCAAATGAATGTATGCAAGAGTCTCATCTTTTCTGCTCCATCACCATTTCTTATAATTACTTTCATGCACATGATAAAACCTGCATCCAATGCAACCAGCATACAATACACCTCATTAGCTCTTTGTTCTTAAGAAGTGGACATTTTCTACCAACTTCTATCTAAAATTCTACTGATTTTGTTATATTCAACCATTTATGTTATACACAAAAATGATTAGCTGAGACAGTGTTTTAAAACTAAGACAAAAGGTGTATTGAAGAAAAACAGTCTAATTTACTGAACCTGTTCTCTTCTTGTTTGCCAGCTAACTCAGCAACAGAGCTTGTCTAGCCTGACATGACTTGGCCTGCCCTGTTGACATTAAATTACCATTCTGCATGGCTGGCATTTTATCCAGGCAGAACACCCCATGCACACCACAATCCCTGTAAGTGTTTGAAGCGCAGTGTATGCCATAGTCATTTGTGCTTTCTTCTAATAATAATAATAATAATAATTAGAATAAAACACCTAGAATAATTAAGTGTTGCCGGTCACCCCTTGGAGAAATAAAAGACAAGTTATTTTCTGAAGATTCAGATATATTGAATTTATTTTTCAATCAACTAAAAAAATAAATCAAAAGCTGTAATTAAAAAAGTTATTCCAAAATAACAACCACAATATGAATTATTAAAAACATTTCAAAACCATCAAGGACTCTGTAGCTAAGACATACAGCCCTTTTTACGTGCTTAAGAGTCAGATAGTGAGTGTTTAACCTTTTTAATTATGGGATTGATCGTTTTGCTCGTGCAAAATTATGTTGAGGGTCTGTGAAAAACTCTAAAAAAAGAGTGACACTGATGTATCATTGCTGACTCATCACAGCGCCTGAGGAAATTGCATCAGCAATTTAACATCTGGGAAAAGCAGGTGTGAAGAGAGGGAGAGAAAGTCGACAACTTTGGCCTATGTTCAGAAAGCAGTGTGTATAAAGTCCTTTTACAGGTTGCTTCTGTTCGAATTAGGTATTGGATATTTAAAATCTGTTTACAGCAGTAATCTTGTAAAGTATCACATATCACAGTATAACAATCCCAATCAGATTGAAAACAGGCAAATGAGGTATATAGTATTAAATAATTTATTATATAATGGTAGCAGTGATTTTTCTGATGCAGTGCTTCTAATGAGTATATGAACACCTGCTTTAGCTGACTAAGAAGAAGAAGAAGAAGAAAATTTTTTGGAAATTGATCTTCATGCCTTAATTAAAAAATGAGGAAAAATCCAACCTTCAAGGACACCAATTTTCTTTGTGAATGAATAATGTATTGTAAATAACTCCATGTTCTTCTATAAAATACTGGGGGCATGAGTATAGACACCCCTATGTTAAATTCACATAAAAGCAGGAACATATAGATCACATTCCCTCACCATACCTAGAGATTGGCATGGGGTACTTTCCATAAAATCATCTCTCAATGCAAATCAAATCAGCTATTAAGCTAACTGAAATGAATCCATGCCTATCTCTAGGTATGGTGAAGGTATGCATAGTATCCTGGATCCATGAAATTACTGGCCTTTAAAATTAAGAATCTGCCTGCCCTGCATCTATGGGAATGTACACATAGGGGTGTCTATATGTATTTCACGGAAGGACATTAATTTATTTACGATACATTATTCACTCACAAAGACAATAGTGTCCTTAAAGGTTGGATTTTTCCTCATTTTTTAATTAAGGTATTAAGATAAATTTCCTTCTTTTAGTCAACTTAAGCAGGGGTTCCTATACTCATGCACAGCACTGTATGTATTTGCCCTAAGGGCACTCGCTAATGATAAGACAAACATGACTGAACAATCTGTGCGCCTTCCATTATCCCTCTAAAAATACTTCAATATGTCAAACAGGATCTAGGCTACAACATAATGTCATATCCAAAAGATGGTTATTATTCATGCTCAGCAGTTGCTGTACAGCACAGGTTATACATGCACGGGCAACATGTGCATACTTGCTTACTCAGATACACGTAAGAAATCGCATACACATGCTGTGTGAATATTTTAACTAAGCAAATGATGGCAATACTAAATACATTTATTTATATCTGATTTGCAAATCCACCTACAGCACCAACTACGGAGTCAAGATGCAATGTTCTGTAGAAGTGATAGAAAATAAATACAGTCACACACACAAAAACTAATCATTCTACAGATACCGGTACACAGGGCAAGTTGTGTATTGCCATGTATGTGTGTAAATTAAAGCTACAAATGCAAGCTACAGCTACTTTCTGTGCTTAACTCTGACCCCTAGGCTACACAGAGAAAGTCACAGCCCGGCAGCCTATAAAGAGGCAAGCAAGTGGATTACTAGTATAAACATAACTGCACACATTTTAACCAGAGCATTCTTTTGTGAAGCTACAGCTTGAGCTGACAGGGAAAGATAACTAAGCATGTTTGGGTCTGTGCTGGTTACTTCATGCACAAGGACTATATGAATCATGTACAGACCGCCACTATTTATATTATAGCACTGAATGTTACATACACCGTTATCAAAGGACAACTTTCTATACACTGCGTCCCCATTTACAATGACACACTGAATGATCCCAACACCAATATAAAAAAAGACAACTTTCTGAACACTTTTTGGGCTCTGGTGATTATGTGTTTCTGGCTGCGATATAACTGGGAATTGCAAACTTGTGGGTTATAGTACATATTGACTACACAACAAAATTAGAAGTCGGATAAATAGCAGCTAATGTATTGGCAAACTACAAACAGATGTGGAAACTATCTGCAGAAGCATAATACCTAAGCTTAGAGAAGATGGAAATCAGATGAATTTATTATTATTTACTAGTTCATTATCCATTTCAATTATTCAGCTGTTTACTCAATGTGATATGCTGTATATTATAAAGTATATACTCATGGCCAACATAATGATTTGTATGATTGTTTGATGGCTTGACTCAGTGTGCTGCCATCTGATATGCCAACACTGTGGAGAGAAAATATGCCATGAGATGGTCCAGAATCAAAAAGCCATCAAAAGGTACATATGGATACAAATAAACAAACATGTTGGTGTGCGTGAATAAACTTAAAAACTCATGTAAATGTAAAAGAGATATTTTAAGCTCAAATAAAGCAGAGCTGTTATTCTTTAGCTGACATTGCTTCTTTCCCTGTGAGCCACAGGCACAGCCTCACATGCCTCTATCTTCACCGGATTTAACCCCTCAGTCCATTGTCACATTCCTGAGCATATCCAGATAAGTCCCTGGCATTTCACACTGCTTTATAATGCAGCACCACCAGAGCAATTTACACCACTGCATGCAAACATATGATTGTGGTACTGATAACTGCAAAAAAATATATATGATAAATTCCTTACTAAACTTTTAAAACTAAAGCTGGCTGACCCTGCATTGCTCTTTCCCCCCCCCTTTTAAAACTTGAGACTCTGGCTCTAAAATGAACTCATGAGGACTGGCAGTACCAGCCAGTCCAAGGGTCCACAAACTTCCCGTCATTGAAATATCAGTCTCCACATTCCAGATATGTTTTGCATTTAATGGATTCTTGGGATTCCTTCTTTAAAAAAGGTAGACCACAAACCAGACAAAATGGCACATGTCACTTATTGCATTCATCACAGGGTTAAATAGCCAGACACCAGGACGTAGCTTGGAGATTTTATAATTACGGCAGATAAGGTAAATATGTTGTTCAGCATCAGAGCACTAAGGCGTTAACACCTGGATATTTTAGATTCAACATATTAAGTGTAAAGTATCAAATAAATGACTCCTATTCTTAAGAATAAAATTGCAACCCTTCCTTGCCATGTACCAGCGTTCTAACAAGCTACATATCACCCCTTATCTTTTTAAGGCCTTGGTTTCACCTCTGGAATATGTGAGTGTATACTGCTTCAGTGACTGGCTGCATCTTTTCAGGCAAGATGGGGCAAACAGCAGATCACCTGACACATCACTGCATATTTATTACATTTACATTGATACTGCCGAATAATCTATTACTTAAAAGACTTCAAATAACTAATTCATTATTTTGAATTACAGTACATTATCAATTAATCAGCAATTTCCTAAAACCCAAATTAATGTCTTGTTTACAATCACATAAGACAAAGACCAAAAGCAAATAGTTGGTAGTGTTCCGTCAATCGAGTTAACGATTAGCAGTTGGGCAAGTCATTTTTAAAAAGTAATTAGTTACAGTTAATTCTTCCAAAAAGTAACATTAAGATTTACAAATTATAAAAGTAACTAGTCAAATTTGACCCCACCTCACGTCTCTTTAACGGAACATAAAATACATGTGCATGTTCAATTATTTATGATAAATCTGAATATTATAATGAAATGGACACTTAATAAAATACATTATTAACAGAAGCTGTACACAAATCTAAACTCTTTTAATGTTGCAGTGGGACAAAGTGAGACTAGCCTTCAATCAAATGCCAGTTTGATAGTGAATTGATACAAATATCAAAATAGATGTTTTGGAACTTTTGATATTTATTGCCCCTCAACAGGCCATAACTGAGCAAGATTAAATAATGCTTGTTAAGCACTATAGCAAAAATGAATAACAAATATCTACACCCTTTGTAGTGCAAATAACGTAAGTGTCCTGATTATTCTTTTGCGCTGGTTTGTGCGTCGGGCCGGCGTGTGTGTGGGTGTGCGTTAGAGCGAGAGAGAAGTGAGAAAGTGACAGTGATTAGCTTCGGAGCGAGTAGCCACTTTAGAGTCATTTAGTGAGAGAAACAAAGGGCCCTGCCGTGTTTTCTTACCACGGTGGGAAATCTTTAGCAGGAAAAGTTACCCCCCTTCCTTGATTTCATAACGCCATACCTGTCTCTCGATGACTGACTCGCTTGTGTTGTTCGTTATGTGTCCGTGCTTGTGAACACCCGCCAGACTCTACCTCTGATTGGCTTACCATGAAATTGTACTCAACCTTAGCCAATCGTCAGCATTTATGCGCTTGTCTCGTGCACGGCCCACCAAGGAAGGGAAAAAAGTCTTTGCCGCTCGGGTCAGAGATCAAGGTGTTCTGATGAAAAAAATAGCTTCAATTATAGTAACGTGCCGCATGTTTCGGCAGTAACGTTAACAACGTTAATAAAATGGAAAGAGTAATCAATTAGACGACTCGTTGCTGAAAAAAGTAATGCCGTTAGTAATGCCGTTATTCCCATCACTGACGCTTAGTCAACCAATTGTTTTAGCTCAAGTGAGGTACACAACACATAGGAATTTGTTAATAAAAAAAGGTGTTATGGACATATTTGTTTAACATTTTATGAATGTTGAATTTAAGTCACATCCTACAAAATTACTGTTGTCAAATACAGTTGAGAAACCATTAAATAAACAAATACAGTGGCTTTATCATCCTATACATGCCTGGATATTTGATTAGTCATCAGTGAAAAGACAAATGGTTCCCATTAACAATATTAATTTAAATGTTATGAAGCACAACAAATCTCAATGAAAAAACCTTCCCCTACAAGACTATCATATTTCACACCAAATGTGATTTCAAATATTACAGAGGAATAAAGATAACAGATGCCCTGGAGAAGATGGGAGTTATGAAGAGAGTAGGTCTAGCAGAAGAATATGACCCAATAAAAATTTGCTTTTTAAGACAAACAGATACAGCCGATAGATGTCCCACCCACTCAGCAAAAGCACTACTACTACTACTTAAGTAAAATGCATACAATACACATAGCAACCACTTGACAAACCAAAAACCCTATTAACTATTACCATTTCCTACATGAAACACATCTCAAACTAACAGTCAGCCTAATCTGAGTCACCTCACATCGGATTTATTGGAATCTATAACCTTTCAGTCTGAAAGCAAGAGGGACAAAAGGACAAGTACGTGATCATGCAAGCATACACAATGCAGAAAACCAGCTGAAATGTTAAATTTCCAATGAATGCAAGTCACCAGTCTAAAAACTGAAATCATAAAAAAATAGACAGGGAAGCAAGAAAAGGGAACACTTTTATGATGAACATCACTACAGCAGTTTTTTTTGTTTTTTTATTGATTTGCATTCTGCTCATGTGATATTCTATTTTAACTGTTGCAATCCAAAGCAAATTAAACAATATGCCACACTGTGGAGTCTCCATCAGTGTAACTGCTTGTTCTAGGTAACTCAGTTGTCTTATTTATCCAATATTTTCCAAGCCAGGGATAATAAAGACCACAAGATCACAAACACATGAAGGCAGAACAGCTTTGTCGATTTTTTTTTTTAAAGGCTTTGTTTGACTGAATGGTAAAGACTGGCTAAATGGAAATACTTTCAATTATTACTGAGAGGCCAGATCGGCTTGCACTGCATGACGTGGGCAGTCTTCCTTCAAAGCACCTTGAACACAGACAGAGGCAACTTCACAAGGACTGCCAGTAAACCTGAATGGCTCATTACAGTACAAAGATGAAAAAGGGGATACATAGCATAATCCACTCGTAGATAATGAATGAGACTACAGTTGTTTCATCAAGGGATTTTTAGTTCTCACGCTTCTGTGATTCGCTCAGGTCCAGTTACTTGTAGCTGATACCTGCCCTTGACTCGTCACCGTTTGTTTACTGGGATCGTTAAAGATGCAGTCATATATGACATCACGCTGACCTATGCAAGAAAGCATCCACAATGGAAAGGGCAGCTCTCTGTTTCTAGCAGACCCTCAAATAAGTATGGACAAACAAATGGCAGATTACACAGCTATTCCCCCATTCTTCATAGTTTATTGACAGCACCAAAACAAAGCTCCACTCTTAGAAGTCTATATTTACAATTATTCTAGAACACATCATTTTGGCACAATCACTCATTATTTAAACAAATTCAAAGAATGTTGGGGAAAATATCCACTTCTTGAGTCAACTGAACAGAAATGGAGTGCAGCCTGCAGAGTGTATGTGCCTGACTGTGCGCTTCTCACACTGGGGTCAAGATAAGTGCTATCCACCACCACATGGTCAAATTAAAGGATGAGCATAACGAACAAACAACGCTGATGCTGCACTATACTATTCCATTCTATTAGCTGGACTCAAAGACAACTGCTTGCAACAGGAAACAGAGCTACATGGTGTCCAGTTTCCAGGATGGGAAAATAACAATGTATATATCTCTTTATTTAGTTCTGGAATGCTTTTTATATCTATCTAGGAGATCAAAACATAACCACCCATCTCTGCCTGTGTTTTTTGGGTCTGTTTGCTGAGTGACAGAAGTCTATTGTCTGTGTCCTAGGTTTAACCTAGTGACTGAGTGCATGTGAGTGTACACATGGCTATGTGCGGTGTGTGTTTGAGTTTGTTGAAGCAACATAGCCTGTGTGTCCTTTCTAAATATGGAATACAAAAGGGAAAGGTCAGGACAATGCTCATCATGTGTAGACTGTAATACTTATCCTGACGTGCCTAATACTAAAAAAGCAATGCTGTATTTTTTGGTTGAGAGTTACATGTGACTGATCTGGGTGCACACTTTGCCTTAAGATTTCATCAAGAAAGTTAAGATTTAAATTGTTAAAAAAAAATAATGAAACATTATAGCACACCTAAGAATGTGACCTTTTATGTTCAAATATACAACTCTAATAACCTTTCATTGTCTACCATAGTTTTTCCAGACTATGATAAATGTGACTGCTATACAGATGCACTAAACCTAACTGCCAGGCATGTGGCTCTACACGAAAAACAGCATAAACAAAAAAAACATTTGATGGAAAATATTTATAACAAAATCTGATTAAGCTAATTAAAATGTGCAGAATGTAGGAGATGACAGACCATGATTCAGAAACAGTGGAGTATTGTTATGTCAAATGAACTTCTATGTGGAAAGCTCAAGGTTATTGAGTAGGGGATAAACCAGCAAGGACACAGTATTTGGTCAAAGATAATGGTTTACTGTAAATCAATGTTGAGAGACAAAAGGTATCCGGAGACTATGCGCTAGCTATAGATGCCAAACACAGACGGTTACATGAGTTTGCCTCAGTAGTATATTCAGTAAAGAATATCTTAATAACGGCCATCTGGTTATTCAGATCTGTGAAGACTCACATTATTGTAACAGCAACAATGCCTTTTACAAAAGGTGCTATGCCAATTTTATTTCATTACTTTGTGGTAATATCTGAAGTTCTACCATGGACTAATGAAAAAATGCCTTGGTTACCTTGTTTCAAGCCATTTTAGCGTGGTATAGAAAGCCTGCAGAAAGAATCAGCTCGATTTGTGCCAGTTCTCATTAATATTTAATGAGCTAAGCTGCTTGACTCTGATTGGCTAACAGCTAGTCAATGAGAGCCTGGCTATTAGCATCCTTTACCTAGCGCAACTGGCAGAGCTCATGAATAATAATGAACTCAGGCAACATGATGTCAGACTGACCAGCTTTAGTAATCGGCCTGATTTCTCCTCTTATTTCTTTTCAGTGGCTAGAGCTGACAGAGGAGGTAGCAGTTAATTTTAACATTCACAACATAACACAAACACATATGGACCTAACATATTTCAAAAAAGAAAAGCTGTAACACCTTATTCAAATTTATAGAAATCCCCATTTTTAGAATGGAATGCTATTTAAAAGCTTAAGTCTTCCAGGACAACAATTTTGATTGAAATGATAAATCTCACAGACAACGACATCATGTCTTATTCACTGCCAACAAATGTAAGACCATGTGCACATGTAAGTGTGTATACAGTTTATACTTATATTGTGAGATCAATGACAGCAAGGGCAGCCTCAAATCTATTTCCTACCGCTTTGCTAACCAGTATTGTTTTAACAATTCCACGTGCCTGCAACAAATCAATCAAACCATGAAATCATGGTTTGATTGATTTGTGATTTTTTTTTCCTCTAGTTTTTATTTAACATAAAGGAAAGGAAAAAAAGGGAAAAGGTAAAAACCACAAAATGTAAAACTAAAAATCTGTAAGATGTGAAATACTTGCAACGCCTCAATGTCAATCAGATTTCATTCTAATGCATTAACAAACTGGTACACATGTGTGACGTGTTTTAGTTAGTGAACACCATACACATTCAGTACTGTATCATGCACTGTAAGCAATGTGTATGTTCTGTGTTTAAAAAAATAAAATATAAATAAAAAAGACAGCCAGATGTACAGCAATTCTGAATGATGGTAGTTCACCTACAAAAAGGAGTTTCCTTCCCCCTCTCACCTTGGTGGTGTCATCATGAGAACGTTGATAGCGTTTCCAGCGGCAACCATAGATCCCAGTAATACATGACAAACACAGCTGGCGCTCATAGACCTGGAGGGGTTGGTGTTTCACCATGCTCCTTCAGTCAGTCCTGCTTCCAGAGCTCTAAACATCCCACTGATTACGAAGTGTCCTGGAAGAAAAAAAAAAAAAAAACACATGAAATGTTAGCATTATGTAATTAGGTTGTTTTCATCAACATTAATGCTGAGACCAAAAAATTAAACAAAATGTGCACAATCCATGGAACAAACTGTAGCTGTAGTAGCATGTCTGGCACTTCGATAGAAAACACATGCTGGCCTGAAGAGCACAACACTTTGATATTAAGCCTTGCATTAAATTAAGACCTTTTCTCCCCAGCCCCCATTTCCAATGACAACTGAGACTACAAGGAGCTTTCATCAATATGATCAAGAAAATAAATTAAATTGAAAAGGCCTTGGTGAGCCCACCATCTATTGAACATCACATTAAATTACAGTGTCCATGAATATATCATAGAGTCACTACATATCTGGATCAAAAGACAGCATGCAGGCCCCATATCTCCTTTTAATGTCAGGCCTAGAAAAAGGCCAGGCAAAGAAAAGGCAAACAGGTGTAACAAGGATGTAATGTAACAGTGACAATTTAGGAAAACCCTTCAACTTACAGTAAATTAATAAATCATGATGGAGCCTGTTGTGCTGCCTGATATCAAAAGCATAATCAAACCATATATAATTAATTGAATATCTCTGCTGATGAGAGTCGAAAAACAAGATAAAAATGGCATACAAACATAAATATTCCCAGTTAAAATACTCAGGAAAATGTTTGTATATTTCCTTGCAGTTTGTGAAGCACAGCTAGCATACGTCTAAGTCACATCTGATGTTTTAGTGCATTTCTACGTGTTAACTACACTCTTCCTGCTGTAATCAGGCTGTCTCAGCTCTGGGCAGCTGATCATTAGCATCTGCTGCAGTGGCCAGGTTTCCTGTTATTAGTAAAACTGCTGCGGAGGGCGTGTCTAACCAGAGGGTATAATGAACCTGGCCCGCCCCAGCAGGAACACAAGGATCTTGACATGCAATGCTCTCTGTTCCTTAGGTTACACTTTAATCAACATGAGCCAATGTCTTATCAATAATAACCTTATCTTGCTTGGAGACTGCACTACTGTACCCTCATCAGGCTGTCATGTGGGCAACCAGAGATTTAGACCTTAATCCGAACGGGAATTGCTTGACTACTAGCATAACATTTATGCTTTTCTGATGCTTCTTCTGAATAAATCATGCCTGTCAGATGGAAATCACAGCTTTGTAAGCCCATCATTTTGAGACTCGAATCCTGGTAGCAGCAGGATTGGTTTCAGCAGTTGCTCTGAAAGTTAGTTAAAGACAAGTTAAAAAAAACCAACAGGTGAACATTTCCAGTCTGATCAAGTTTGTTCATGACAAGAAATGTCAAAACATGTAAATTACAGAGAATACATCATCAAGAGAATAATTTGGTCATATTTTTTTATATATATATATATATATATATATATATATATATATATATATATATATATATATATATATATATATATATATATATATATATATATATATATATATATATATATATATATATATATATATATATATATATGTATATGTATGTGTGTCTAGTGATTCTAGTACTTTGTCACATTAATTTCAATTCAAATGGACTGAAAATACATACACAGTATAGGACCCATTTCATTCTCACCTAATTGTTTTCCCTAACCTGATACAGACTTAGTGATACCAATTTGTCTTGCAATGCACTACCGTTAAAAAAGAAAATCAACTAACCAGAGGACAAACCCATATGATTTAGCTAATGATGTGGCATCTGACTATTGTAGACCTACTTTCAGATTCAAACTTTACATTTTTTTTAGTAGTAGTAAAAAAATTAAATAAAATATTTTTTTCATTCATTCATTCATTCATTCATTCATTCATTATATAGGCATTAGTAAATATACTTCAGAGAATGATAGCCCTTAGAGGGCAAAGCCTATACGAAATAGAATGATAGTTACGTAGGTAACTCCAGATTCTATGAGTATAGGCGTAGCCCTATAATGTCCAGGCCACCTGCTCCTAGAACATTAGTTGAAGAAAAAGCTGATGTTTTGGGAGACGAACAACGGGTCTGCTGTGTATATATACAGTAAATGCGGATGTAGTTGAGACCCGTGCTGGACGCAAAAGTCTTCACGACTACGCATGTGCGAAGGGATAAACCCAATAGCGTAGCCCTTAGTGGGCAAAGTGTTCTATACGAAATAGAACAATGGAATTGATAAAATATTAGCAGGCCTGAACTGCAGTGATGGTTGTGTACAATCAACAGCTGCTAAACTAATAAAAAAAATGCAAATATGGATGTGTCTGCTGACATAGTAAAGCTCCATTGGTGTGTTCATCAAGGCAAAGTAACAACCACTTTCTGCACATCATGTTGTCACTTGACAAAAAATAAAAATGTTCAAACCTCTGTCCACCGCAATGCCTTCATGCTGTTACTGTGAAGTGGCTCATGTGGCTGGCACGCACACACACCTAATTACATCTATTTGATGTGATATATTAGAATTATGGCAGAGCAGCACTGGGGCCACAGATTTGAGATAGTAGGCTCATCCATTTTTTTACTTCGTGGTTAATATGCCCCAACTCTCATTTGAGCTGTATAAAAGACTGAAGGAAAATCACTGCAATAAATCCCTTTATCAGCATGTCTTACCAGAAACTCATTAGCTAAATATGACCAAGTAGAGATGTTTAAATCTTAAATTAACTGCAATAAATTGGCAAAGCAAAGTTTAATACAGCACGAGCAGTAATGCTCTGCACTTCTCAGAAAGAAATTATGCATCCAAGACTCTGCACTCGGTCATATTTTGCCAACATGAATGTGACACGTCAGACCATAGGTGCAGAAGTGTGACCACAATGCAGGCTGCACTGTCACAATTGACACTGCGTAACAGACACAACCACAGAGCCATACAAGCTGAGCAAAAAAATAAAAGACCACTTTCCTTGTTCTTAATTCCACATTAAAATGTCTATTAAATACATCTGCTTTGCTAACCCTTCTAACCTTTTTAGATCCGGTCAGCAGCATATCCACATTGTGACTGATTTAACAGGTGAAATAAACAAGTGATCAAAGATTTTCCCCACAGGAGAAGCACTTTTTGTGTATGTCACAAGTTGTCTGAACAAGAAGATATAAGGCTTGTATGAAAACTCTTCTCTTTTCTGCTGCCTCATTTCCTCCAATTAAAAGGCACAGCGAGGGAAAACGGTCTGCAGGGGAGGAAATGCTTCAGCAGTTTCCCAGCAGAAAACTTAGTCTTCTCCTGACCACGCAACTAAGAGGCCAAGCAGCCCAAAACTATGGAATCGAAGGCCAACCCACTTATGACAAAGACAAGCTCCTTTAAAAAGTAGTTCACCAAAAGAGGCAAATTAATCTTTTATAACCAGGGCAACATCACTCAAAACACCACTTCTGTACAGAGAGCAGACAAAATGACATCTTGTCAATGTTATGTTTACGGTAGGGCCAGCTGTTCTTTGATATTTTATTGAGCTCTGTAGGTTAATGGAACAATATCTAGTAAGCAGCTGCAGTTTCATTTCATCCTTCTCCAAAATGTGTCTGATCAGCGTTTTCCCAAAAATGGCAAAAGAAATTATTGTAACACTAGGGACCATCTTGTGATGGGATCACACCAGCCTTGCGTTAAGCGTGTGTGCGTGCGTGTGTGTGGTGGGGGGGGGCTTCCCCACTTCCTATCCCACTACTTCTGGTGCCTTTGCTTGGACAACACACATTTTTGAATTTTGCCTTCATTTTGTTGTCAACCCCACTCTGCGAACCAATGAACTAACATAGCGCTGTCCACTTAGATTGTGAAAACAACTTAATGCCAAAGATAATAATTGGAATCCGTATAATTTTGGTGGAAAGGCCAAAAACTTTCCATTTTAGGATATTGAAATCATAAACACAACACAAATATCATCATATAGCCAGGACTAGATTAGGAAATTTATTCATTCTTCTGCAAATGGGCCTCCACTTATTTTCCCAATCCCTCTAATGTTTGTATGATCTGAATTGCTTATTGAGATGTGCAATGGATACTAAGCAACAAAGCACCATAGAGACTTGGGGCACCAGAAGATGCCTGTGAGAGAGTTGATTAGTGACACATGGGTGATAAAGCCCACTATAACAAGCAATAAGAGAGTCATTACAACAGAGCTGTTAAAAGCTGGCTCAGCACTGACAGTCAAGTCTCTCTCTGTAGAAAATACACAGATTCTTGGCAACATTTAAAATTAAGTAGTCTTGATCAACGATAGCACTTTTCCAGGGTGCCTGCTCTCTGTGTTGCCAATATAAAAATCCAAACAACAACAACAACAACAACAACCACCACCTTCGAGCTAGCAAGCTACACACTAAAATGGCAAGTTTTGAAGAAAATTTTAATTGGGCAAACAGGCAGGCCTGCTTGGTTTTTAGGTGAATGGTTTTAAAGATTTACGAGGAATGTATACAGCATTTTCTATCTAACTGGAACGTTTTGGGACTGATTGGTGGTGATTGCGTTAGACCAAGTATACACAATGATACACTAGTAAAAGCAAATTACTATTAACCATGTATCCATTTCAAACAGCTCACGTTACTGTATTGTGTGTGTAGAAAACACTTTAAAAACCCCACATAATGTTATGTGAGGTTTTCTTTTGCAGGGTGCAAATTTTCCACCAAAACAAGTTCCTTCCTAAAACTATTTTGCAGAGGCAATGCCACTACGTCCAGAGCAATGTCCTGTGTGCGGAGTTAGCGTTGCCCAAGACCATTGTGATTGGTTTAAAGAAATGCAATGTGGTGTAGCCAGACTTTACTCCACAGTGCGGTGGAGATGGGTCTGGTAATGAAATTAGTAGTAAGTGATGAAAAATCCTAGCTAGCTCATGGTACTCACCTCTTCTTCTGTTTGAGCTATAAAAAAAAGTCACAATGTTTCCGTAAACATACAGGCTTTTATAAATTCGCCATTGGTTTATTGTATTGCATCTGTTGGCAACAGTATAGGAAATTGTATATCCATGTAAAGAAAATGAAAAAAAAAAAAGTATAAATCAAGTGACAAGGGCACACTGTTCATTGTATTACACAGCAAATCTCTGATCAAATAATCTAAAAAAAAAAAAAGACAGATTTTAAACATTACGATAGATATAGGATAGGCTTCCCACTGCTTTCTTTCATTTGGTTAAATGAATCCAGAGTGCAACCATAAATAGTATCAGCTCAACACAAGTTAATATAATTCTAACCAAACTAATATAAAATCACTCCCATGAGTTAGTGTGGTGGAAGCTGGAAGGCCAAGAATTAATGGACACAGGCTCTAGCCCACAGCGTCTGACATTAAGTCCCACCACAAACCACAATCAAACTGTCCAGTCAGCTGTTCCAGTTAGTGACAATTATTGCACATAAGAGAAGCTGATTTGGAATAGTGATGAAAACATCATCTTTAATTGGTTCAATGAGAAAGATTGAAATTGAGCAGGAAAAAAAAAAAAAAAACACTCACAGCCTCCATCTAAGCAAAGTCTTATTTGTACTACGCATCTTGCATGTCTTCATAGCTATGGGATACAAATGACCTAGATCAGGAAGAATAAATCACCTTCATTGATTCCACCTTGTTAGCGCCACCAAGGGAGCAGATACACAGGAAGGAGTTATGCTTAATTCACACAATATTGGAAGATGAAGGCAGGGGATACTGATTAGGTAGCTGCAGATAAGCAAAAGACAAGTCAATAAGCACTGACAATGCAGAATTAAATGCATCCGCATAACAAGCAGGTTGCTTTGATGTTAGGAAAGGTTGATGTCAGTTGAACGTTATATCCAAGGTTCTCATTTTACACTGGATGAAAGGAGGATTTCTGTTTGAGTAGGCTTTTCCAGATTCAACTACAAAATGGTTAGCTGGATTTTACAAATTTAGAATGAACTGGCACATGTTGATTCATGTATTTATTCATCTATGTAAATATCTCAGTAATGGCAGATAATCAATATTAATATACTCTGATCCAGCTGGGGCAAAAAAGGTGATTAGCAGATAAACTGTTACTTTCTTTCATG
The DNA here is from genome assembly GCA_013375575.1 of Percina caprodes. Lineage (NCBI taxonomy): Eukaryota > Metazoa > Chordata > Actinopteri > Perciformes > Percidae > Percina > Percina caprodes. The sequence goes on along the minus strand of JABXJD010000093.1, from coordinate 338,213 downwards.
CAGGTGGCTATGGTTGTGGCGTAAAGTGCATATTTTAACAGATGACATAAGCCAATGTGAGGAGACATATCAATGGGTCTTGCTAGCACTACGTCTTTAAAGTCACCTTGGTAAACCTTGAGAATATTCATTGACAGTTCAAAGAATGAAAGACCTGAGGCACGATGAATATTCAGTAACATTACTCTTGCTCAAGCTTATGACATGAAGATATAAAAAAAAAATAATCAGGTATTCAACACATACTTGTTGAGAGGCGCTAGTGCCAGAACTTTTGGGTCTAACAAATGAGGATAGAGGGGTATTGCAAAACATTTATACAATGGCTCTTAGGTGTTAATGTCCTCCTGTGCTCATGATTGACCAACTGCCTCTCTGGGCGGGCAAAGCAGAGAAAGGGGAGGTAACCTTGCCCCTTATGGCCTCATAAGGAGCAAGATTCCAGATCGGCCCATCTGAGCTTTTGTTTTTTTTCAAAGGCAGAGCAGGATACCCAGGGCTTGGTTTACACCTATCACCATTTCTAGCCACTGGACCACAGGCAGGCTGGGGGAACGCATACTAATGTTAAAAAAAAAAAAACTCATGAACTGAAATGTTCATGCCATGGGACCTTTAATACAACCAATAAACAGATAAAAGAAGGGACAGCTTGATAGAGCACAAACAATAGCTCACTGCAGCAAGGAGCAACCAGCAAACAGGTTATAGTAAAGCTGGTAGTGGAGTATGGTAGAAGAACATCCAGACAATTTGTCACTTTGCTCATCAAAATGACAGCTCGTCAAGCTAAAAAAAAAAAAATGGGTCAAAGATAATCTGAGGATAAATTAATCTAAATCACACTCTATCAGGTTCTTCAAATTAGAACACCAAAAGTCGGAAGAGGAAGTGCCATTACGGTCACTTATTTTCATTATTGGAGTAAAACTAAATGAAAAAAATGATTGGGAGAAGAAAAAGAAATCCACCCACTCATTTCACTGTGGACCAAACTGCAGGAGGTATAAGTAGGACAAGTGATATGTGGAGATATTGCTCTCATATTTCATCTAAAGGGATTCACCTTATGAAGCCTCCTTTATGAACTAAAGAAAGATTTGGTGTGTGGTCAAAGGTAATTTGATAGAGAAGTGAGCTGGCCTGATGCTGCAGGGACGGTGAGTGATAAAGCAATGTGCATACAGTGAACAATAAAGTCATTTTAGGAGCTTCGCAGAGCCTTGTTGATGGAGAGGTTGGTCATTATTGTTTTTGTTCTTTGGGGTACTGCATATGATGGGTCTCTCTGGCCTCTCCCAATGTATCATTAAAATAGGAATCTACAGCGTCAGCAAGATCTAATAGGTTTCATATACTACGTATCAAGGCCAAAGGTGGGAGAATTACTGTGTTTTGGAATATGCCGTAAGAGTACCCCCCGACACGTGTTTTGGTGAAGAGGTGAAAAGAAAAAATGTCCCGAATTCTCCAAAAAGAATGCCACTTTGTGGGGTTTTAGCAAAGCTAGGGCACAGCCTCCTGTAGCGAGGTGACAGTGCCAACCTCTGATCCAAGATGCCACTGTTTAGGCAGCTGATGGTGTGTGGGTTTGAATAATTATCACCTTAAAAACTGGACTCTTGTCAGCTTAATTTATATTTGCACCACAGTTTCCTCATCAACTGTAGTACAGCCTGTGATTTTGAATGTCTAGAGGAAAAGCGAAGGGAAGCACTCAGGACAGGAGTTGGATCCCACAAAGAAGAGTGCCAAGCTATGACAAACTAAGACTGATATGTGTATGGGAAGACCGGACAAGAATCCATAAATTAAAGCTACATTTTCTGGTGTCACCAGATTTAGTTCTACAGCCATGCTAGCATCTCTTTGCGGCTGTACTGAACCAGTAATTAACATAAGTCCTTGAAGCTAAATGCTATTATCAGCAATGTTATCATGTTAATTAGGAATGCTAAATTAGATTTTTTTTTTCTTGACCAACAGCCGACCCTCGTTAACTTACATTTGCAGCCACTCTCGTGGAATCGCTTGTGTGTCCGACACAAGTCTGCAGCTGTCCACGGAGCAGCAGCATGTATGTCAGAGCCTGTCTACACCGCAGCCACCCACCAGCAAGGTTGTCATCTGTGTGTCTGCCTGGCATGCTGTGTGTAGGATGGAAAATTTAACCCACTAGCCCTCATCAATATACAGTGATGCTCATAAGTTTATGAACCCATGCTAAAATTGACTTAGAGGAATAAAAAAAAAAAAAAAAAAAAAATCTTTTGGAAATTTATCTTAATGCCTTAATTTAAGAAACAAATCCTGATAAAGTTCCCTTGGCTTTTGGAATTAAAATAGTCCCACATTATCACATACCTTCATCATACCTAGAGATTGGCATGGGGTAATTTTATAAAATCATCTCTCAATGCAAATCATCCCAGCTATTAGGCTAACTGAAATAAAACCATGCCAATCTCTAGGTATGGTGAAGGGCATGTGATGATGTGGGGTTATTTTAATTCCAAAGGCCAAGGGAACTTTATCAGGATGCATAGTATCCTGGATCCATGAAATAACTGGTTTTAATAAATAAAAATGTGCCTGCCTCTAGGGATAAACAACAATTGTGTTTTAGCATCGACATCGCAATGTGCGCATGAGCGATAGTCACATCGCAGCACGCTGCAGTGGATATAATCCTTTTTTGCCATTTAATAGAAAAATAAACTTCCACCGTTCTCTTTTTACATAATTATTTCCGTTCGACCCTTTCCCTTTAAGACAGGTAGCCATGTGGACAGCGTGTGTATGTGACGTTAGTCCGACGGGGGTTATTGTTATGGGAAGTGAGGCTCTCCGTGTGTAGAAAAGTACCGTAGGCAGCAGCTGCCGCTGACAGTGATGCGCATACGAACTAAATTACCTGATTAATGCAACATAATCACAATGTTGCTAGTGCGCGTGACATGCAGGTCTGATCAATTTATGAAACTAACGCTGGCCCCGCTAGACAACTCCAACCTGAAATTTAGAGGAAGCAACACAGTCATTGTCATACACTTTAGCCTGGATTGATTATTATATGAATACAATGGTGTCATGCTAGTCAACCAGCGTATTTCTACCTGATGTCCCTCTCCAAAACAACTTCAAAAGAGGAACGTTGTCACAGCGCTTACTTGCTTTGGTGTTTGTAAAGCATTAAAGTTCAACAAAGAATGGTTCACATTAGAAAAGATCCTTTTTCATTTTTTTTCTTCTATGTAGATGCACTCCCCTACAAAAATCACCACAGTAGTCGAGAATGATTTATTATTTCCAAACAGAGCTATTTATGTCATCTTTTAAAAATTACTTTTTTTCACATATACTGTACATACATATACATACACACATAGGGGTATGTATACTTCTGCCCCCTGTATTTCAAGGAAGAACATTTATTTATGATACGTTATTCATTCACAAAGAAAATTAGTGTCCTTAAAAGGTTTGATTTTTCCTAATTTTTTTAAATTAAGGCGTTAAGGTCAATTTCCAAAAGATGACTTTTTTATTCCTCTTTTTAGTCAACTTTAGTATGGGTTCATAAACTTATGAGAAAATGCAAAAGCATTAAAAACAACCAACAGTGACAAGTGCAGTGGTGAAAACCAGAGTTTTCTGACATATTTTTAGAATACGTCTGGGACAGAAAGACAGCCAGGACGAAAGGGCAGGAGTATAGAGGGTGTTTTGGGGAGAGCGCAGGGTTAGAAGATGGGAACTTTGCTTCTTTTATCAAACCAACTTGAGTGTTGGTGTTATAACTAGCAGCAGGTGTAAGACATCTGGATCATACATTCAAGCCTTATATGAAGAGGTTTCTTTTTTTAAACAGCCTTATAATTCCAGTTTCATCTGGATTTGATGTTCCTTCTGTCTGATTATTAAAGCTTTGATTATGAAATAGAACAAAGCTTTGAGCTTCCATACCTGGCTCACCTGGCATTTTAGCAGCTTCAGTCTGTTCCAGCTATCCAAGCAAGCATGTAATTGTTAATTCACCAAACTGTTCATGTCCATGAATTAGATAATGAAAGAGAAAAACACAGGCAAATAGTTTTACTAATACTATAAAGTTAATGGTCCATTTTACATATCTACAAAATGCATATTGTGTGTAAGAGCAACCCACTACAACTACCACTTTTCATAGCTCTTTACTCAACTTGCTTAAAATGCTTTTCAACAAAAGCTCCAATTACTTTTTAACAGCCCCCAATAGAGTTGAACCTACACTATGTCATTCAACAAATGTTTCTGCTTTCACAGCTGCTTTTGCCATAAAATGCCAGTCAACAGAGAGGGGGGCTTTGGGGCCCCTGACCTGTCAAAAAAAAAAAATCACTGTACCAATCAATCGCTGAGAATTGCTTTCTTTCAACAGTAGAGACGAGTACATTTCAATGGAGGCAGAGAGCAGTCAGATTTTCAGGTGATTTGAATCAGTTCTTTGTGCTGCAAAGTTATAGTAATCAGTGAAATCAGTGACTGTACTCTTCAGATGGGACAAAAACTGTCCCATCCCAAATTAATTTTGCTGTGACTCAATGTTCCCTGCTTTCTGCTGTGAGGCTTGAATAAATATAAAGCAACGGCAAAAAGGTATATGTCTGGACCCCTCCTCGCCTGTTTGGGTTGAGAGAAAGCATTCTGGGGTTGGTTCCGTATCATAGGGGATACTGTAGTGCTAATACTGTGGCCTGGAAAGCAAACAGCTGACAAAGACATCCATGGCATGCATGATGGGAACCATTGTTGTACTCTGTGTCGCAAATGGACAACTCCATTGGCCCTGTTCACTCCTGCCTCCTCAGTCTGACTGTTGATGGTAGACTAGTATGTTTTATCAAGCTGCCATCTGTAAGTCTACATGAGGGTTGTTCACAACCATCTGTGTGTTGACCTCACACAGAGTTCCATCCTGTACCGTGACTGCTGCCTGAGCCCGGGAGGCAGCGCCAGACGAGCAGGTGCCACTACGGTAAACTTGGCTTTCTGAGAGGAAAACTGAGCTTTCTCCTTATTTAAAATGTTTGGCTTCTTTAATGCTATTACAGGGATGATTACATAAAAGGCACTACATAAATAGTAAATACAGTATACTGTATGTCTGAAATAACTAACATTAAATAACTTGAATAAACTTTCCTTATCCAGTAATGAAGATCAGATACACCTTAAAAACTTCTCACAAAAAGGGTGATGTAGGTTAAAGTATGGGTCTCATAAGGGGGAATATTCCCAAGAATGAAAGAAAGAAAAAGCAGATTTATTATCTAGTCAAGTAAGTATTTTTCCCTTTTTTCAGAGCCTCAGCTTTGCCAAAATAACTATGCATCTCCCAGTTTGTCTGATCCTTGGACTTTGAAGCGAGCTCAAGTTGCATACTAGCAAAGACAGGGGACCAAAGACTCCTTTGTTCCCATCAGAGAAAGGTTCCTATGAGGGTTAAATTAATAGCAATTTGCCTTGGGAAGGTTACCTGCACCAATGAGGTGAGGCAGAGAACCTCAAGTTTTCTAAATTTTCTTTAACGTTTATTTTGGGCTGCTATTTGAAACCACAGTACTTCACGTAGTGTCCTCCTCACACAGATTGCACGTACTGCTGATCTGCTACGCATTGCAAATATCAAACATGTTTGGCACAGAGGGGTAGGTCTACTTGTTTGGAAATAGCAGGGTGGAAAAAATGCTTTGCAAAATGTAAAAATATTACAAATATTCTACTTTTGCTGTCTGGAAGTGTCACAAACAAGTTGTGTCAGTACAGTAGTGTAAATGTGAGCATACCCTTGTTTAAACTCACAATTCTGTAGTACAGTGTAAAAGACCATTTGGAACCATTGCACTGAAAGCTATTATATATCATATCAGTTACATGTTGAACATACGATTATTGTCCTTGACTTAGTCAAGGCTGTTGATTTTTAATGATTTCAATATTCAAAACAATATTTAAATCAAATTTAGTTACCCATTACTTTAGCATTAAATGTGGTTCAGCGAGTAGAACCACGTAGAAATCAGATTTTATTTGATGTGGGTGCTATAAATTAATAACAAGCGCTTCTAGAGAGTGCCTGCTCTTGGTAAAGGTTCATTATTCTTACCAGATAGGCACAGAAGATGAGTGCATGTGTGTGAGTGAGAGAGAGACAGACAGAGAGGACTGGACCTCCCTGCTGCAGGGCACTCGGTTATAACAATGAGTGATTTTTAACAAGTGAGACTCACTTGCACTCCCTCTGGATAATTTTGCACAGCTCTGATGGATACTTGTTTCTTTCGGTATGAAGCCAGCAAATATCCTACAGGTTATTGCTATTGTAGGATGTGTATGTTTCTCGTCTTGAAAGCAGTCATTTAAGGATGCAGTACATGAATATAATTACACAGTGGCAGTTATATTATAAGCAGGGCGAAGCAGAATGTCTGCTACAATCAATACTCAACTCAAACGGACAACAGGGTCAGCTACTGTCTAACTATACATGTCTAATCAGCAGCAAAATAGATTAAAAAACTGAATGTTATAAAAGCTCTACAATGCATTTACAAAACTGTGTTGAAAAAAGGGTCCAAAACCAGTAAGTGGATTACTACTGAGAACAAAGCACCACATTCCTCCCTGTTCTGATCTATTATATCTCCCTCTATTTTCCACTTATTCGTCTAAAATAACATTTCTAGTGGCATCTTTAAAGCACTTTTCAGCATGGCTGCCACACCTTACCTTACCCTATATCACTCAAATCCAAGCACTTTTGAAGAACTGTAGAAATGTATATGTTACGTCACAGTTTTTGTAGCTATCCCCAACATGTCTATCAACGTATAATTTTGTCAAAGTCTTTAAGCAAAAACTGGAGCAATCTGAATGTCCAGAGTAGGGTTCCAAAACCCGATTCCTACGCAATTGGTAGGAATCACACCGGATTAGAACACAAATCATTTCGGTTTCACTTACTGTGTCGACTGAAATATTTTCCCTCTGTTGTTCCAAACAGAACATAAAAATATCACACCTTCTCTGTAGTCTACCATTAGCTAGCTACCGTAAATGTAGGCTACTTTTAAAATGCCAAAAAAATACTTTCAGATAGATAGATAGATAGATAGATAGATAGATAGATAGATAGATAGATAGATAGATAGATAGATAGATAGATAGATAGATAGATAGATAGATAGATAGATAGATAGATAGATAATTGGTTTAGGAATCTGAATTGTTTTAAAAGTACCAGTTCAGCATTGTAGTCATAAAAATCCAAAACGATACACATCCCTAGTCCAGAATTATTTATGTCTTATTTACTGTGGAGACGCATACAGTACTGTACGAGCCAAAAAGGAAAATTCAAAAACATAGCAATCAGCACGCTCCACTCCAAAGCCCTTCAATCCATTTATAGATGTTGTAAAAGAGCAATAAAAAAAAAAAGAAACACCATGTTTAAAGTCTTACACTAGGGATGGACCGATGCCAATTCTTTTCCCCATCAGCCTTAGCCAATGACTAATACGGGCTGCCGATTTTCTTGAGCCGATATTTGGAGCCGATACTGCTTTTGCTCCCTCAATTTACATCATAAAAATGTAAACCCTGCCACACTGGATTTGTTTTTGGAATCTGCTCTGTCATTTCTTTAATAAACAAAAACACAGATCAGTGTCACTTCTGCAATCATCTTACATTCATATCAACCAAATTAGATGTGCAATGTCCATCATATGGATGGGTCTGCATATGGTTAACTGTGCAAGGGTAAAAGACTTTCATCAATATCTACAACAGCCTTGATGATGCATTGCTTGCTGACATATTATAAGACAGATATAATCAGGTCATCACAAAATGCCTTTTGTCAACACATTTAAATAATTTAATTTAAAAACAATAAACCTGAAAAAGTAGCCATTGAAATAAAGTGCTTGATTTGTAATTGAAGACTGCCTCGGTGCTAGTGGTGGAGGGGCAGCGTCTCCAGCAACACAGAGCTGCCTGTGGACGCCTGTCTGGAAATAATGCCGGGGGAAAACACTATCGGCAAACACAGCAGCCGCATATTGGTCGATGCCGATACACAAACGCAAATACAGGCATATAATCGGTCTATCACTACTTGACACCTCCTGAGTCATCAGTATATTAAAACCAAACAGCTTTTTATCCCTTTAAAATTAATTATTGGCATGCTCAGAGGCTTCAAATACAAGTCAGCGGTTCATTGGAAGCTTTACCAAAATCAAATAAGTGTTAACTGTTGTTACTAGAGTTAAGAAGTGACTGATCGGGAAGTGGTAACAGTCAAGAAGGATTTGACCGTAAAATGATGTACCAAATGGGTCCTTCCCAATGGCCTGTTTTAAAATGATGCAAGTCCTACATGTTTGCTAGATTACTAGATTAAACTACCTCTGATGAAGTGCTACATAACATATAATAAAGTAGTTTAAGGCTATGCTTTGCACAAGACTATACCGACACCAGTAACAACCAAATGACAAAAGAAAAATTAATGGCGTCATGAATTATGCAAGTAAGTGGGAAGAATGGTGTGCACGAGTAGCCTACACACAAACGTAGACTACTGTGCATAAGAAGATGTCAACATTAAGCCTCTGTAGCTTTACTTGCATTTTGCCACTACACGTGCATTCATTATTTTATAGTAGACATAAACTGACTCACAATCCATACTTTCACCAAAAGGAAAACCCTAGCTTTTATAGGATACAACATAATAGGCGTGTCCCATGTCTTTGGGTGCATATGAGACAATCAGCGAGCAGTGGGATAAATACTGTGATGGGTAAAAAGTAAAACCTAATACGGTCTATGGTCACACACACACACACACACACACACACACACACACACACACACACACACACACACACACACACACACACACACACACACACACACACACACACACACACACACACACACACACACACACACACACACACACACACACACACACACACACACACACACAGCTACTAAATAGGCATAGGTGAAAATGCCAAAAGAGAAAGGAAAAAAACAACCTCTAAACTCTAATAATGTTTGTACGAGGCGTGTTACGCGTTACAGTTATGTTAGCTAGTGTTACCATGCTAAACCCTCTCATTAACATGTTTTAACATATAGCCAATGAGGTAGGCTATGTAACTGCAAAAAAAAAAAATCTGAAGGAATAAAACAGTCACAAATTACATGTGTTGCTACAAAACTAAACCACAGGCAGCTAAACGTGACTGTGACAAACACCTCAAACTAAATACCGTTGCACAGATACACACTCACCTGTCTGAGGTCTGCTACCACTTCTCTTTGATTTCGGAGTTAGCTTTGCGGAACACGGTAAAGTTGAGGCTTTTCTTTTTCTTTTTCTCCAGTGAAATGACTCCCCCGAGAGTCAAACGGGAACAACCCTTATCAAAGGTAACGTGTGAGAGGTGGGTGGTCGGTAACGTAAATGCTGACAGAGACAAAGTTTTACATGGAAAACAAAGGAGAAAGGAGCAGGGTGAGTACGGACGGTGTCAGTGGCGTCGGTCTAGCTATTTTCAGTTGCTCCGTCCTCTGTGTTTTTTCGTCCCATCTGTAGATAAAGCGTGCCTCCTCGTCTCCGTGTAGGCAGTGATAGGCTACATAAACCGACAGGGTAACTCAATGTAGCTTACTGAATGAATGGTGGGAGGAGTGTGTGTCAGTCTTTTTTATTTCCAGCCCCCATGTACAGTGAGAGAGCGTCACCGAGCTGACTTTACTGCACGTTCAGGTCACAGCGAAAGTAACCGTTGTTCGATGTGATGTCTCGTTGCTCTACCCTAAACCCGTTGATGTCGTTTTAATTTACCAACATTTAGGCTACATTAAATTATGTTTATGAGGTTTCCAATGTTATTGTTATAATTTATTGTCAGTTAACACCATAAACAGTAGTTAGAGAAATTGAAGCCAACTACCACTGTGTTTCTCTAGTCGACTGATCGTAGGAAGCAAAACTTCCGACGTGACTTGAACGCAACAACGTGCAAATATAATTTAAGCCAAAAAAAGGCATTTTATCAATCTGTTTTAGCTGATAATGAGAGACAATGAAGAAAATGAAGCTTTGCTTGTTGACACATGACAAAGTTGCTTGGAGAGCAGTTTTACTTCTATCAAACCAATATTTTTATCAGTTCTGTTTATCAGCTTTTTATTTGCTCTAAAAAATTAAGGGTTTTTCTTTTTAGTCAGATTACTCATTTGCATTGCATGTACGAATATCATTAAATTCTTTGATCATTGTCCACTTTAACAATGGGTGAGGTCTAATTTTCAAATAAGTCTCATTCAGCCACCAGGCAAATAAGAACTTAAACAATCAAACCACCAAAAGGTCACAGCCCCTCCACACTCACATTTATTTATTTTCAGGTTTAGACTTTGTCACCTTTGCTCATGTTGACACATACCAGATGACTGATTAAACAAAACTGATTTATTGATTTGTGTCACAAGAACACCTTCTGCAGTTATCATCAGAGACAACATGTAATGTCAGGACAGGAGTACCTCATAATCAACCAATTGAGACACACTGTGACACATTGCCTATATTCATCCTACTTTGTCCTGTTAGCTGTATTTTATACTGCCACCGTTCCACAGAATGATGTCAGTTGTGGGAATGATTTTCATTTATTTTATCAAATAAAATGTTTGCCTCACAAAACTTTTTTTCTTTTGTTATCAATACTGATATAAAAACAAAATGTAACCACATTTTAACTGCAATTTATCATGCCAAAAACATCCAAAAATACACTGACTGCATATATTAAATGTTATCCCTTTATAAATTGGATATCCAGGCAGTGCTGTGCTGTCCAAATATGGCAGCTGGCAATATAAAATTAAATTGTTCAATTACAGTGACTCTAGTTTGAACAGATTTTCCTGGGGACCATGACAAATCATTATCCAAAAACTAGAAACCTAGTGGTCCACAGCCCACTCCCTCACACATTAAAGTGCATTTATTATGCAGTAATATGTTTAGTTAACTGTTTATTTCTCATGTTCCCGTTATTGTTGTGTCATCAGGTTATTATGTATCATGTAGGATAACTATGTAAGTTGTTGTGTTTCTCTGCACCACAGCTACGTCAACAAGTTCCAGTATTTACTGTATGAGAGACAAGAAATACTGGATGTGAAACTTATTCAGACTGAGTTGATCGTCCTAGACATGGCAGGTAGTCAGCTGGTCTCAGGTGTGTGAAATGACTTATCTGTTGGTACATTGTTTGAGGCGTTCAACCATTTTCAGATCGGCTGCATTTAAGTGGTTAGCTTGAACATTTCTATGTCAAGTGGAGTAGGATGAGTGGTTAAAAGGAGTAACAGATCAGATCTATCTCCAAGGAAACAGTCAATGCAGTGCTGTTGCTAGATAAATTAGCATAATTGTGATGAAATTCAAGAGTTTATTTATGTTTGTGTGCATGCATGTGTGTCTTAAGACGTGTTGCATAAGATTATATTCAGATCAAACAGCACTTCAACTACCACTTAATACTTATTCCATTTAACATTACCCAAACCAAATAATCAGAGGTTGAGATTATATCTTCACCTTCACATCCACGCAGCCACTTATACAGAAACAAAGACACACACACTTTGACAGTGTCTCCCCATGAGCATCTATCTCTACATGTGGGAAAGCTTGGGAAATTATCGTCTTTAGAGATGATTTCCTGTGGCATATCCCTGTTTGATGTGGCAGAGTTGGGCTTCTTTGCCTCTCTCTCCACAGGCAGGCGTTAAGTCAGCAGCTCCAGCTGCTGCGCTTTGTTATGATATTTACCTATTTTAAAATGCCAACCAGAATCCACAGGCAGGCTGGTAGGGGTCTCCTCTGCAGGTGGTGTTACAGCAGGGTGAAGAGTTTGTGACTGTTACAGTTTGAAAGGGCTCAGAAGGTGACTGTGGGGGAAGGGGGGATAATGAGAATACCAAGGCAGACACTTGTGGACCGTATCGTCGAAATGCCAATTCAACAACTTATTATGACTTTGAAGGTCTGCTGGAATTTCACAGCAAGTTACAATTTATTCGAAGCCTTCACTATGTTATGTCTGAGGGGGATCTGAAACAGCATTGACTTAACATAATTCTCTGTATCTGTCAAATTAAAGACATCTACTCAAATATCTACTCAGTATATGTGGCAGGTCGAAGCCAGAGACAAATGATGATGTCAAGAGCCGTCCCACATTCACTGAACTTGTTTTTGTGTATTTTGAGTACAATTTTGTCAAATTTGGCCACACTGGAAATATGAAAACAGAGACATGTGTCAGTGGGCCCAGAACTGAAAGTGGGAGTTACTGTGACTAGAACTCCTCTTATTGACTATCAACAGCTAACCTTCTCTGGCCAAGGGGGTGTACGTTTTGTGGATTCATTGCACCCCATCTAGTGGTTGTTTGTCCATAATACAATGCAGTTGCAAATAAAATATCTACAGTACAGTACCTGGCAAACCATTAAAATAGCTTCCACTGGTTCTTTTAATTCTGTTGACATTCAGAGTTTATAGTAGATACAAAGGCTTGTGTGTCTTTAGTTTCTGTGCAAAAATTCTTCTTATTGCTTTTTTTTCTCAAGCACATACGTAGTTATGTAGATAATGGAAGATAAAACAAAAAGTCCACCAAGAAAAGTTAATAACATCTCAAGGGTAAAAGAAAGAATACAAACTTGAATGACCTCAATTAAGACTTTAATTAAAGAAAACTTTAATGGCTTTGGAGGAACCTTTCAAACTTTTCCCAGCAGGGGGCATGTTCGGTCAGTATTTAATCCATTGAAAAAAAGTCTCCTGAGTGGAGCTGCCCTGTCATCATGAACTCAGACGGAAATAGATGGTTACGCTGCAAAACTGACAAAAAAAAGTTCTGTTGATGTTTTTCTTAATTATATCATTTGTACTTTCATTCAATAAAGATTTTAAACTTGGTCTACATGGCCAGCTTGGTAATATTGATGGAATGTTAATTAGCCCCAACATTTTTATTTCAGACAGATGGGTATTGATGTTAGAATCATTTAATCAATTATTAATGAACTTAACTGTTTAGTGACACAATGTATGATGTTGATACTGTTTTGCAATACATCTCCTAAAAATGTATATGAGTGTACAAAATTATCAACAGGTTTGTTATGCAGTTACTACAAATTCCATGTCTTTAAATCCATGACTTTTATTTTGACTACTGGCATTGGTCTGTTTTGTTGAAAGAGCAAGTGGTCTAAACTCTCCAGTTCATAACCAAAAATATTAAGAATATCTCAACATATCAAACATTGCCTTCCAATAAACGGTTTTACTGCAATCTAATGTGAGTCTGGTTTAGACTGACAGTGCACTACAAACTTTTAATGATCCAGCAGCTCGCTGCACTCATACACACTAAACCTCAGAAAGTTACATCATTCAGCAGAGCTGAAACATTTCTCAGGTCTTGCGTCATGGTCCTCTTAGCAGTTGTGCTCCGCTTCCTTCAGTGAAGTGGGTCATTTCTAGACTGGGTGAACCCAGCTTGGTTTGGTGTTAGCCAGACTGTCGATCATTTCCTCAGTGTGCCAGAATGACTTGATTACAACCAATGCTGTTACATGCATATCATCTATAAAACTTTTGAAACATTTGATTTTTTTTAAATAATTAACAAAAACTTGTTTTTCCCTTAAGGTAAATACATGTTGGTAAAACAGGAGAGTGACTCCTTTGTTTGTTCACAGTCCTCAACTTTAACTACAATGCATCTGCATCAGCAACTGTTTAAATTAGATTTTTTTTTTGCCATCCATTGCTACAGGATGCACTGTCTATATTGATAAAAAGCTAAGACTAACATTCCCCAATTATACTTCTTCAATATTGATGATCCTGTTTGTGAAAATGTTGGTATTCTGTCAACCGATTTATGATTGAAATCAAAATGTATAAACTGAAAGTGAACTGATAACCAGCAAGCGAAAACCTTACTGCTCTTTTAGTAATACTAGTCCAGATGTTGAATGGGCTGCAGTTATGTAAGAGTCGATCCACCCTCTGAGGTCTGTTGTTACGGCTCTTGCATAAGATTCTGTCTGTCTGAAAAAGAAATCGGAAACGTGTCTGCACTTTACGTATTGTCATTCAAAGGAACCTTCTGACTGTCTTGGTTGGTGGTGAAAAATTCCATAATTTAGTGTTGTGCCTATAGCTTTTAAATCTTTGCCTTTCCATATGTTTCATGTGGTGATGCTTTTGCCAAAGTGCTGAAAGCTTCTTTATGCTCACACAGACACCAGACTTGTTTGACCTAGAAGTTACCCTCACTCTGCTCATGCTGAGGAATTTTAGTGTAAACTGTTAAATCCAGGGCTTCTTCCGAATGACAAACATCCCCTAGGAAAGGGGTTGCAACCCTACTCGTTTTTTTTAAGTAGAAATATAAAAAAGTAGAAATTGTTGGGTTCTCTGTCCCGAAAATGTGAGTAATTTAACATTTGAACTTAGACAAAAGGGGCGGTGGAGTGAGGATTTGAGGAAAACAATTATTTCCTCCCTCAAACTCTCATAGAACCTTTTGGATCCCTGTCCCAACATGTCACCTAAAGAATACAAGCCACTCATCCGTTGGAATGTCAAGACAATTTGCAGAGGGCTGCAAAAGAGTGCGGTTTGGGAGAATTGGGGGATTAAGATGGATGAATTCCTCTGGTTGGAAAATAGTTTGTGACAGACAGCATGTTCAATACTTACAGGCTACTGTATGTGAGGCAGAGTGATCGTTTATCTATGAAAGGTTTCTGTCCTTCTATGGTGGATATGACTGGGGCAAATTTGTCATTAATTTCTGTTAATTGTTTTCACAGATTTTAAAAATGTTTAACTTTGATATGATAAGGCAGACATTAACAAGCTGTGAGTAATAATGTATACTTAATTAATCCCACAAGGGGAAATTACAATTTACACTCTGTTGTTATAAGCAAAGACTGAACAGCTTTACACAGAATGTGGAAAGTATGTCCGACCCTTTACACAATCATTTAACTAATTCTGTTTTTTTTGTTCTTGTCAGGACATGGCAGTTTTTATGACGAGTGTTCTTCCTCAACACCCCAATCCTCCCAGCATCCTGCAATCAGCAGCTGTGGTGGACAGACGTGGCATTGTGATGGTGGGGGAAGGGCTGGATAAGCTTCTGTTAAGAATGAACTACTGAGTGAAGCTTTTAAAGTTCTGGAAATTTCCATGATGGAATCAGACATCTGTGTAACAAAGTTAAAATACATTAAATTACTGCTTTTCTTCTGTGAACATTTGCAAAGAATGTGCCTGTTCGCTGTCTTGCCTACTGAGATTGCAGAGGAGTGGTGCCCCATAGAGGCTCACACACTCAGATTTACAACAACTGCAGAAATAGTGTTTACGTGCCACATATTTTAATGCGTGAGAATAATTCAGTTCATATTAAAACACAATATTTTACATGTGATGAAACTAGTGTAAGAGATTGAGTCAGCAAACAGCGTTCGAACCTAGAGGCTGAGGAGTATTTCTGTTCACAAGCAGCTAGGTCTGACCCAGAATCAGATATTCTCTGGGTTTCTGTCTGCAGCCACAGGAGAAAAAGTTTCAAAGCTGAGCCCTGACCAGTGTTGAGGAGGTAACTTTATCCACCCCCTTTCATTTCAGCCTCAAGAGGGACGTCCCAGTTCCCAGCTTCCTGAGGAACAATATAAACCCTCATCTGAATATCCCATTCCCCCTTCTAGAAAGTTCTCTCTAGAACGATATAAAGAGCAGGATAGTTTGTCACAGTTACACTTTCCACAGGACACAACCGAGAGGAGAAACCCTGCAAATCCAGCGCAAGGTAAGGATTAGAAGATAACCATCTTTGCTTTCAGGGAGGAATGCATAGTGAGAACGTGGTGCTTTGTTATTTTTGGTTTAAAGATACAGTGCCTCGTTTTAACCCATTTTAACCCATACTCTCTAAATCTCATCTCCCTCTCTGTCTGTTTGATTGCACACAGAATATTATAGTTTATCTTTTGTGAAAAAAAAAGAAGTAATCTTTGGCATAGCCTAGAGTTTTCACAACATATACCAGCATGCTGTTATTAAAGCTATTTGTGTCTTGCATGCACTTTTTTGCAGTCTATCTAAAAGCATTAGGTGCAATGAAATGAAGGGAAGTACTGTATTTGCACCCAATCTGTCTTTTTTAACTAAAATCCATCACTATTTGATAAAGCGAGGTTCAAATCTGTCCTCGAGAAGTAGGTGCTGCTTGCTTGTGGCACAGCGGCCTGGATCAAAGTTATTATCCGGGTCAAAAAGAGACAATGGAAAACATTTATGTGTCTGATTGAGGGGAAGTGATGACTAACTTGTTTAACATAACTTTAACTTAAATGTTTTAGTCTAAAAGATTGAAAACTAGGATATAAAATGAAGAAATTAGACAACACAGAATGTCTCCACTAGAGCCTGTATGCTGTTTAACTGTCTGCTCTATATAGATTATTACATACACCTCTTGTCTTTCAGAATGAAAATGGCAGACATGAAAACATCTCAAGGTATCCGACCATGATGTGAAGTCGTTTCTGCTGTATTACAAAAAATGCAAATAACAGAGATGTAGACAACACATCTGCACTCGGAATTGTGGAGGTGGATTAGAAAGTTGCTGCTGCAGTGGGTTAACTACAGATGTTTGCATTTGGATCTTTGTTTGAACAAGTGATGGGATGAGTTAGACATAGCCTGCAGGCACACGCCCTTTCTCCGAGACAAAAGATGGCTCAGAGCCCTGCTACAGAGAGCATTTAAAAGTAAGACTGCTCTGCAAGTCTATACAGTGAAAGGCACTGATTTCTGATCCTGACTTCTTCTGGCTTAAAAAGGAGTCATTAAAGCCGTCGAAGTAATAGTTTGCATTGATCACAATAAATGTAGAGAACAGAGCATTTCAGTGTCAAATCAGCACAGAGCTTTACTCTGGGTGGACTGCAGCTCTAGCTGTACAGCTAAGCCTCAGTTGCTGCTGACGTGGCGAGAATCTGGAGGCGTTCCCAAGTTTCTGTGTGGGTTGAGACAACCCTGCCCTGCCACGCCACTAAAACCTCCACATCTGAATCAAATAGTTTGTGTCCTGGCATTTTGTTTCTGAGCTATATATAACTGTATCAAATCAAAACATTTGTGAATCTTCATTGTTTTCCCACAAACTCACTCTGAGGAAACATGTGTCTTCCTTCTCAAACTCAATACACATTAATAATATTTAAGGAACCCAACCCACATTAAGAGATGTTAACCCTATCTATGTCTTTTTTTCCTTTTCCCCAGGCTGTGACAGCTGCTTTTTGAGAAAGACAGGATGTGGATGACTAACGTTGTAGCTCTTTGTCTGCTGGCCCTCGTGGCCTCCGCAGAGGATAAAAAGCTGAGCAGCCATGCCACCACGCTGGCTGATAACAGTGCAAATCTGGCCTTCAGGTCTGACATCTATATATTACTGCAATCATATTGAAATGTAAAGTGGTGCATTCGGTTTTGCATATGCACTCTTGGTTACATTTGTCTTGCTCGAAACACAAGCAAACAATTTTTCTTGTGATTGTTATTCAGCCTCTACCACAACATGGCAAAAGAGAAAGACACTGAAAACATCCTCATCTCTCCTGTGGTGGTGGCTTCCTCTCTGGGCATGGTGGCCCTCGGTGGCAAGGCCTCCACTGCCTCTCAGGTCAAAACCGTCCTCAGTGCTGAAAAACTGAGAGATGAGCATCTGCATGCAGGCCTGTCGGAGCTTCTCTCTGAGGTAAGTACACTCATATAAAATACTGTATATGATATCTTATAATTAAAGTGAATCCCAAGTCAAACTTGACCCTCAGTACTCATTGCACATTTGTCACCATTTATACATTGTTCTTTTCCAGGTGAGTGATGCTAAGACACGCAACACTACTTGGAAGATCAACAACCGCCTCTATGGCCCCAGCTCAGTCTCGTTTGCAGATGATTTTGTGAAAAACAGCAAAAAGCACTACAACTACGACCATTCAAAAATAAACTTCAGAGACAAGAGGAGTGCAGTCAACTCCATCAACGAGTGGGCAGCCAAGTCCACAGATGGCAAGCTGCCTGAGGTCACCAAGGATGTGCAGAACCCAGATGGAGCCATGATTGTCAACGCTATGTTTTTCAAGCGTGAGTATAAAATAGTGTCTTATTTTATTTTTTTCATTTCTTATTGTTAATAACACACAGAGATGTCAAAGGATTGGGCACACGTGTAACTGAGTCCAATGTGCTTTGTCCCACAGCTCACTGGGATGAGAAATTCAGTGCTGAAATGGTGGACACGCGTACTTTCCTGGTAACCCGCTCATTGACCATTGGAATTTCCATGATGCATCGTACAGGTGAGTTGCTCCATTGCCTCTACTTCTGACTTTTTCTTATGTTTTCAAAGCTGCAAGCAAGATATCCAATTTATCTGCTCTTTGCAGGTCTGTATGACTTCTACGAGGACAAAGAAAACCGTTTATTTGTGCTGGACATGCCTCTGGGCCAGAAGCAGGCCTCTATGATCCTTATCATGCCCTACCACCTGGAGCCCCTGGATCGCCTGGAGAAACTTCTGACCAGAAAGCAGGTGGACACCTGGATCAGCAAGCTGGAGAAAAAGGCCGTGGCCATTGCGCTCCCCAAAATCGCATTGGAAGCCAGCCACAACCTGCAGGTAAATGGTGGCAAATTTATGGGCTGATTGTAACAATAAAGTTGACTTATAGACCTCTTAAAATCAATCAACAACTCTTTGAATTGAGCAATTCTCCGTCTTTTCTAGAAACATCTGGCTGAGCTTGGCTTGACCGAGGCTGTTGACAAAGCCAAGGCTGACTTGTCCAACATCTCTGGAAAGAAGGACCTCTACCTGTCCAATGTATTCCACGCGTCAGCCTTGGAACTGGACACGGCTGGAAACCCATTCGACACCAGCATCTACGGCAGCGACAAGCTGAGGAACCCCACACTTTTCTACGCAGATCACCCCTTCATTTTCCTAGTGAAAGACAACAAGACCAACTCCATACTGTACATTGGCAGAGTAGTTAGACCCAAAGGAGACAAGATGCGTGATGAGCTATAATGTTAATGTTGTGAATTGTGGTGGGTGGCTCTTACTGTTACCTCATGAGCACATTCCAATAGGCAAACTGTGGACTGAGTACCTAAGCTTACTATTACTTTATAGGTACACTCAACTTTCCCAGGGAACATTCTATAAAAGTGTTAGCTCTTACCCTTTAGCCCCATTGCATTGAATCCTTTTCTCCTTTGAGATAAACAAACGGTAGACAACATGCTTATATTAAGTGAGTTTTCTTTACACCTTGTTTTTCGAAGATCCGTGTGCATTTTCTTGCATCATCTTTAATGTTTAAAGTAAAAAAAAGATCGTTGCACGTTTGTTTTCCAGCTCTGTCTCACTTCTTTTTCTCCATGCATTCTGTGGTTTTAAATTTTGCCTCCAGTCTGCACTGAATTGTTCCCCTGCTCGAGCTGAATGTGCAGAGGAAAGTTGGAGGAAGCGTGGTGTTTAATTCATTTGCCAACCATACTGTGCCATTTTGTTGCTGTAGGTAGTTTCCACAAATAAGCTGTTGGAATTGTGTGATTATGTAATAATGTGTTAATTTTTCAATAAAAGTAACAAAGAGGAACTTTGTGTGTATTTTATTTTTTGCAAATCATGTCTGAATACCATCCAAGCACAGTTGATACAGTCTTTTGGAGCGTTGCGCAGAGGAATGTGAGCTAGAGTCATCTCGAAAGTATAGGAAAACAATCTTTCCAGTCGGCTGGAGGTCAAACAATCATAACAGGTCTGGGATGTAGGGGTTATTTCTAATCTGCCATAGGGAATGTTGTGGTTAATTTCCCTTACCACCACTGGCTAAAACAATAATGTCAGTGGGATCTTTGTTGGGACAGCCCAAACAGAGGAAAAGCAGACTTGCAGTGCACAAACTGGAGTGCATGGTTCTCATGGTGATTGGGAATCTTCTGCAATTCCAACACAGCAAATACAAAGGTGTAGTTGCAATGCAACAGATTGACAAAACAATCTAAATATGTAGTTTTAAAGGTGAACTTCATAAAGCTTATCTTGAATACTTCTCTCTTACAAAATGATGCAATCACATTTGTGAGAAATAAATGCCTGAATGATTACTCTGTAAGAGATGTAGCGCCACTTTCTGGTTGCAAAGAGGAAAAGGACTGCACACTGTAAGGAACGCCAAACAATGAAGGTGTTAAAAATTAATTATTTAATTACTTAATTATGCCATATTTACATACACATGCACATACTTAAATAAAAGACAACACAGATATATATATATATATATATATATATATATATATATATATATATATATATATATATATATATATCCCAATATACACGTTTCTGACTGACTCTGCTGTTGTTTTGCACACCTAGCATGGATTAAGATTCTCCTATAGTCAACATTCAGATGATAAGATGCAGGGGATTTGAGATGTCATATTTGGGGTTTAGGTCAAAACAATACTTTAACAAATACGTTTCTATCACATAACATATTTCAATATTAATATCTATTTAGTTTGATATTATATTTATTGTCAGCTCTCAGGTATTCAGTAATGCCTACATGCTTTTTTTAAATAAATTGCACTGAACATGTTGCTTATTATTTTTTACTCAAAAGCACATCTGTTGATAAATAAACTTAAGTCAATGCTCCTCAGAAAATATAATATATAATATATTTGAACACTGGATGGCGTTCTTCAGCAGCTGCACAACTCTCAGATTCATTATGCATGGAGGACTTGTTGAGTATAGTGCAACGTCAGCTGTTGGGGAAACCAGGGGACACTACTTCCAGATGAGTTAACATTGATCTCAGAAACAAACTTTTAGGGATTTGTGTACTTTGACATCACAAAGTTAATTGGTTTGTGAAATAAATGCAATTTACGTGTGAGCAAAGACGCCGAAATTGTGTTCTCATACTGACACGCTAAAGACAGCTTGTAAACTTGTGATGACGGAAAAGAAGATTTTAAAATGCTGAAATGTAGAAATTATTGCCTCACAAATCATTTGTATGATGAATAGTGTAATTACTGCATCACTGAGCACTTCGGAAACAGCAACATGTTTCACTAAAGGACCTCAAAACTGTATTGACTTTAACGGAAAAGGAAAATATTTTTTTGTTGCATTGTCTTGACTTTCCAAGTGTTCCCACCCTTTCATTAGTAAGAAGAAAAGGTGACAGCTCAAAAAAAGAGTTTGTGGCAAACGGTGGGACCTGACAGACTCTTTTTTAGTCATTCTAGAGTAGAAATTAATGTCTCTTTCTCTCTTTTGATAATTATACACAATAGCAGCCGTTGTCACTGACTTCGGAGGGCTAATGACATATACTATTCAGCCACAGCTAAGTAAAATCCTCGGCCTCCCAACTCTATCATGAGCTTTCATGGCAAACTAAAAACAGACATCATCACCAAAAAAAAATGTAACATTTCATTTTGAAATAGGCATTTCGGGCGTTGAATCTTCTGATGGGTGAACCTCTGGTTGCCTTGAAATAGGTGACCACTTAGTGGCCGGTGAGTGGCTCCTTTATTGAGGCGCAGTTCACCTTCCCTGCGCTGCTAGCAGCAGGTATGTAGGCAGGTAATGCGACAACTCTCATTACATTAGCACCGTGGTGTACTGCTGCGCTGGCTGCAGGCAGATTAGCCAGTCGAATGGGCAATCCTCTTAAACAAGTCTGCATTAAGCCAAAGTGAGAACCTGGGTGGTGCTCTCTGTCTTCCTCTGGATGTGTCCTCCTCTTTTCTTCTCCTCTGGTATTGTTCCTTTCACATCTTTCCTTCTCTTCCTCTCATTCAGATCTTCTTGTCCACCTGCCTGTTGGCCTTGCGAAAAAGCGTCTTGATCTCTTCTGTCACCATCTCCTGCCAGTTGTCCCTAGTAAAGAAAAGAGGGTGGAGAATTATACAGAGACATTTGTTTTTTTAAGTAGAGCTCTCTGGGATTCAAAGACATGGAGACACCATTAAAGTAGACAAAAAGCACAACAAATGCTGCCTAAAACAATAAAATAAATGAATTAATTATGAAAATGTGCCCAGACAGCCACATTGAAAGAGGGCTTTCCCCAATATGTTTAAGATGAAGAAGGTGATAAGATCAATAGATTAATGAGACTAGTAGATCACATTTCAGGAATCAATGAGAGAGGTCAGATTCAGAGGTTGCATTTGGTCACATCCATAGACATCAAACTGACAGCCACAGTAACAAATCCACAACACAACACCAGCTGGCATGCAGGTCTCTACCTCCTGTATTTGGTTTAAGAAGGTCAAGCTTTTTTTTCAGCTTTCTTTCTCCTGTACGCAGCTATATCCTCAGGGTTCAGCCCGTGATTGCCTTCCCTAAAGTAACATTCAGACAGATTTGCGCGAGTAAGTTGCAAGTGTATCACAGCAGGAGACAGTTACAGAATGTGTTGTGATAACACAAATGAAATGTAACATTCCTTAAAACATGTGTGCAAACTGCACTATGAGAACAGGTGATTATTTCTGGTCCAACTCTCATAACATAAAAAAATTATTTGTATGCATATATTTTTTAGGATTCAGCCATACAAAAGGTAGAAGGAGCAACAGCCGTTTGAAGCTCTTACCCTGGTTTGATCTCTGGCGGGTTTGGCAAAGGCTTTGTAAAGTTGGTTTTCCCTACAAGCCAGTATGTCTCTTCAATACCTTTACCCTGAAAAAAAAAAAAAAAAATTAAAGGCATGAATTTATAGAACCTGAAATTATTTCCTCTAATATATTTGTCTCATTACCAAATAATGAGGTAAAGTGATTGTAGACTGTTATGTTACCTTTAGCTCTGTCTTGCCTCTGACATCTATTTTATAACCCTCATTAAGAGAATGGAGGATCTTCACAGTGCTCATATTTATATGGATTCTATAAGCTGAGGGACAAAGACCAGAGAAGAATGCATTAGACCAACAAAACATCAAAACAAAATATGGTGGGTATGTGTACATGAAACTCACGCAGCCCAGTGGATTCCATACGAGAGGCAGTGTTGACTGTGTCTCCAAAAAGGCAGTACCGAGGCATAGTCAGACCTACCACCCCAGCAACACAGGGCCCTGAAAATACAACAAACAGAACAACTGATTTAGAGACAGTAATTGACCCATTGTCTGCAGTGTTGAACAATTTGTCCATTTATAGGTGGATTCAACAACATTGAGTGAGACTAAGAACATTTTAAAGCCCAATTTAATACCAAGGCTATGCCTATAACTGTGTTGTTTTGTCATATGTTGTCCTGTTGTACAATTTACTAAGCGCCGTCACAAAGCTTAGTAGCCACAATCTTTGCCAGCATGCATCAGCGCTGTCATTGGCAGTAAAAGTACAACTTTTCATACAAATGTTAAAAGAAAATCACTGATACAGGAAATATAGGTGTGATCACCTGTTGAAGATAGCTTGTGCAGCCTAAAAACTTTGTTGTTTGTCAGTAGAGTTGATATATGAGAATGTCTCATCCGTGCTGTATCATTATTAGATAACAGATGTAAATAATGCAGACGAAACGAGGTGAGCTCCACAGTCAACCTCATATTCACTGTGGCTGAATATATAATCTGCAAAGAGCTGTGCACCTGCTCAACTGGAGCATAAAGTTAATAATGTTAACAGTGTAACGGAGACTTTTGTACCGTCTCACCTGAGTGGATTCCTATGCGTATCCTGACGGGTACTTCTGGCATGTGCCGCATATGGAAGGTTCCTACTGAGCTGAGAATGTTCAGGGACATGTTGGCGATCTCAGCCGCGTGCTTGTTGCCGTTTCTCTTTGGCAGACCTGATGCCACCATGTAAGCATCACCAATGGTCTCCACCTAAATAAGGTCAACATATTCATTTGGATATAAGCACATCAGTGTGTGTCTCTGTGTACTGTGTGTTATGACACATGCTGTTAAATGACATGTTATATGTATATATACTGGCCTTGTACACATCGTGGTTACTGAGCACGGCGTCAAACAGAGAGTAGAGGTCATTGAGAAGGTCGACCACCTCGATGGGATCACTGAGCGAGGAGATGGTAGTGAAACCTACAATGTCACTGAAGTAGATTGTCACGTGGTCAAAGTGCTCTGGCTGCACTGTGGCACCGGTCTTCAGGGCCTCAGCTACAGAACTTAAACGTTACAGAACCAGATGGTTAGGCATTCTTTTTTAACTAAATGTTTTGTGTGTGTGTGTGTGTGTGTGTGTGTGTGTGTGTGTGTGTGTGTGTGTGTGTGTGTGTGTGTGTACAAACTCACGGTGGTAGCATCTCTGACAATAGTTTTTCTGTTCTCTGTTTTTCCAACTCCAGCTCTTCTGTTCTCTCTCTGATGAGGTCCTCCAGGTTGGAGCTGTACTGCTCCAGCATCCTCAGCATGGAGTCAATTATGTTAGTCTTCTTACCCTTGTTGATTATCTTAAACTATTCATGAAAAAAAACACAGAAGCACATTAAAACCTTAGGTTTAATGTTCTTCAAAGTGGTTTATCTGAGTGGGTTAACAACTTTGAGGTTGGAAACAATAAAGCCACATTGGTGTCTCCAAAAATGTACCCTGTCAAAGATTTCTTCAAATGTTGGTCTACGTTCAGGCATTTCGCACCAGCACTGCTTCATCAGCTGGATACACTCCAGAGGAGCCTGGTCCGGGGCCACATTGGGGCGGCACATCGGCGGAGGCTTCTTCACCTTACGGATGATCTCTGGCAAGGAGACGGAGGAGTTTTAAATCAAAATGTAGTGAATACTGGTTCCTGAAATCGACATCTCAGTTGTCTCAAATTAAAAAATAAATCTCTATGAAATGTATCTGCTTCTTTTTATCTACAACTCCTCTTCCCTGATGGATACACACGCACCCTTGGGCGGTAGACCCAGCATGCAGTATGGTGGCCCTCTGACCACCACCTCTTGAAGAATAATGGCAAAGCTGTACACGTCTCCCTTGTAGGTGCCTTTACGTGAATTTGCTGGGTCCCTCAAGAACTCTGGAGCTGTCCAAAATAAATCTGAGTGAAAAAGACAAAAGATTGGTTAGCAACATGATACAACTCATTAACAATTGTAATGCATGTATGATTTTGTGTGTGTGTGTGTGTGTGTGTGTGTGTGTGTGTGTGTGCGCGCACAATACTGTGCACAAGTTGAAACCCTTTAAAGCAACACCAGCACTTTTCCTTTTCGGTCACCCTACCGGTTGGACGCGTAATTGTCCATTACTGCTGTCTTATTGGAACTACATATATCTGCTACCCATTCTGGCAAAATTTCATAATGCGGTTATAACCAATAGAGAGCCCCAAAGTGAATGCAGAAGTGCCGTTCACCCTGTTACGAGTTGATGAACCACTGAACCACGATTTTGGAAACATTATTTTAAGATACAAAAGAATATTTGGTGTTGCTTTAACCTCACCTTTACACCACACTTAAAAAGCTAATGTTTTTTTTTTCCAAAGCAGAAGGTACCTTCAGGTGGAGGTTCTTCTGTAGGAGCTTTCTGAGACTCCAGCAGCTCATTAAAGCCATAGTCAGTTATCTTGAGGACAAAACGCCCGTCTACCACACAGTTACAAGATTTAAGTCTGCCATGGGGGAATTCTCTGTGGTGAAGATATTTCATACCCTGGAGGCACAATGTGTTCAACAGTGTAGTTAATAATACAGGAAATATCAACAGGCCAGCAGGGATGATTGTAACACCCACTGGTAATATTGTGCATATTTAGTACATACATACACACATACACACATACATACATACATACATACATACATACATACATACCTACATACATACATACATACATACATACATACATACATACATACATACATACATACATACATACATACATACATACATACATACATACATACATACAGCGTTTACCTTGATGAGGTCGAGCACAAGCGAGGACTTGAACATCCAGTCTAATTTGACGTCCTCGTTCCTCAGTAGGTCTTGTAAACTTCCCCGTGAGCAGTGCTCCATCACCACCGCAAACATGGAGCAGTCCAAAAAGAAACCAAGAAACGGGTTCACATTCTCGTTTCTCAAGTCTTTCATCTGAGAAAGCAGATAGACATTGATATCATATTACACCACATTGATACCATACAAGGATACCAGTTTAATCTACAGTAGTTGTTACTGAAACTACAGTTTTCGGTCTTCAGTCTTTTTACCAGTCAAGTCATGTTGCCCTACCTTTGTGAAAATCTTGGTGGTGCTCTGCTTCACTTCTTTGAACTGTCCCTCCTCAAATTTCTTTAGCCACACCCAGTCACCCTGGAAGAAAGGCCATGTTTTTACAGTACATACAGTTAATGGAAATCACACATTCTAACCAATATTGTGAAAAAAATGGGTTAACACTTTGTGGAAGATATGACAAGAAAAAGTGTTTATGTTGAATATGTACCATCAGAGTTGAGGGCCTAGACAAGGACACTCTTCCCACCTTTTCTCACTTATATACTTTGCTTTTTGATGCACTACGAACACATACAGGCTGAAGCAGCAGATGCAATGACTCTTACAGCATTCCCTACCTCATACACAGCTACATTGGTGGTCTCATGAGTCGCAGTCTGCATGCTGTTCACAGAGTGCGAGCAGTTTGCAGATTTCTCCTCTAGAGCACTCTTGGATTCACTCAGATCGTCTAAAGTAATTTTCTGTGGGACAGCAATTTGATTGAAATGAGTTTCATTTGAAAACATTTCATTCAGTCAATTTTCAGAATTTCTCATATTCTGAACTAAAATGCATATGCTGATGACTGAAAGACAGTAATGCTGCTTACCTTTTTGCTAAGCTGAGGATTGATAAAAGTGAGATCCTCTAAAGTCAGGAGGATTCGATTGGGACCTTTGACCAGCTGGATTTGTTGGAGTCTCCTCCTGCCAATGAGATTTAGAAATAGATAAGAAAATCATTTCAACCAATGGCAGTGGGTTTCCTAAAACTATCTCAATGACCATCTTTGGAGCAAAGTAAGCTGATAACCAAGAAAAGCTTGTCTACTTCTATTCTTCTAGACTCCTGTTAACATAATGTAGATGGGAAAATATTAAATAAGGGTCCGGATTTTTGATTTCAGTAATCAAATATCTTGTTTTGGAAAATGCATTCATATGATTTCAATAGTATTGTTTAACGTACTGGCTTAAAGTGCATTTAAAGTAAAGGTTACACTGACTTATTGCTTTCTTTTGTTTAAACATGATTCTCTTTACTCCAAAGAGTGTGATAACTCATGCTTTCAGGGACTTTTTCCCTCAATCTTCCTTTCTCATTCTCAAGCATTTACATGGAACACCCATTATTGTGCACACCACACCATAGAGTGTGTGAATGTACCTTCTCTGATACAAAAATCCCTCTACTTAAAATTAGTGGGAAAGACAGAGAGGGAAAGTACAGGACAGAAACACAAGGGTAAATTGGTTTGATAGAGAATATAATCTGTTTGTATTTACAGGTTGTACCTGATATAAAGACTTATTAAGAGCCCTCCTATAGCCAGAATGAAGATGACAGCAAACACCACTATGATGTAGGTGATCTCCACACCTGAGGATGACAACAGGTGATGACATCATGGGAATGGGAAAATGTATGGAGAACATGCCAAAAAACTGTGAGAACTTGAGACAACACATCCATATACTGTATATACATGTGCACCGACATATTCCCACACAATACATGACTATGAATATTCACACATGCCAAAACTCAGTGAAGGGAGAAATATTCAGATCCTTTACTTAAGTAAAAGCACTAATACCACACTGTAAAAATACTCTCTTACAAGTTAAAAGTCTTGCATTGAAAATAGTAAGTAAAAGTATGTAAGTATTGTCTGGGAAATGGACTTAAAGTATTAAAAGTAAAATGCAGAAAAATTAATATTATTAAAAATTAGAAATGATCAAAAGGGTTTAATTGGCTAATCATTTCAGCTGTACTTGTAGGCTGTTTAATTTATAATAAAACATTGTATTTAATAAACCACATGTGTTTTGTGTGCAAAAAATCTTAGTTTGTAAAGTAACTACTAACTAAAGCTGTCAGATTAACGTAGTGGATATTTTATTTTTTATTGTAGTGGCAAAAATATTTCTCTCTAAAATGTAGTGGCATTAAAGTAGAAAGTGGCATGAAAAGAAAAGACTCAGGTAAAGTAAAAGTACCTCAAATTTGTACTTAAGCAAAGTACTTGAGAAAATGTACTTAGTGGCATTCCACCATAGCCAAAGCTAAGCCTCTTACCTCCGGTGCAGATGGCATTCTTGTCAAACCAGCAGCTGGAATCAGACGGTGGAGGGGATCCTCCTGGAAAATTAATGGACCTCCCAGCAAATCTAAGCACTCCGGACATTAGATCCACTAAATGGGTCTGGTACAGCTGGGTCCCCCTGTTGTCAGAATCCAGGATGATGTAATTGTTCTTAACTTTCCCGCTAGTGTCCACCTTAACCTTCTGGTTGAAGCCAGTGAAGGTTATGTTTTTTGTGAAGTACGCTAGGTTTGAGCCTGACAGCGGCATGCCTCCTCTCCTGGCGTTGTGGATGGATTTGGCCAGCAGGTAGATGCTGTCATAGATGGTCCCAAATAGTGGGTTAACCTACAAGGGGCACAACAAAAGACATGATGTTCGATCACCTCATGGTCAGTATGGACAGTTAAAGCAGCCAATAACTTCTTCAATGTACATATGAACATGAAGACAGACTTGGTTTCTACCTTTTCTGGCTGCACATCTGGCGTAATTTCCTCACTCCTCTGGGCGGCAGCAAACGCCTCATTGAAGGACAACGGCTCAGAGGCCATAGTTATGGTGAGCACAGCATCATAGGCCTCCCTCAGCCTGCTGTTATTTTGCAGAGGGAAGTAGGAGACGTTGGTGTAGGGCACGCTGTAATGGAGGGTATCATAGGGCACGAACACATACTTCCCCGAAGTCAGGCCCATTGTCTGTGCTTTGAGAAGAAAAGTGGCCTGCTTCTCCCCTCCAACCAGGATTGAATGCATGCACATGATGATGACTGATGCAGACAAGAAAAATGACAGTGAGGTTTTGTTGTTGATAACATGATTGAACTCAGTGTTATAATGATGTAATGTGTCAGTAGGTGACAATTGGACAAATGCAGCATTGGGAAGAGTACAGTAATGTCCTCTTCAAGTGAAGTGACTGTAATTTATTCCAAATGTTAACAACATACCTACTTATTTGAGTTACAGGAGTAATTGTACTTAGTTGCAGTACTTTGATCCTTGGACAACTCAACTCAGCTTATTTTATATGGCACCTTTCATACAAACACAGCCCACAGTGATTCACATAACAAAATTGAAACAACACAGGTAACAAAAAATGACAAATAGCAAAACAATGAAATGTGATGAATAAAAGTCAATAGAATAAAATAAAATAAACACCAATGATGAAAAAAATAAGTAAAAAACAATTACTAAAACTTAAATACTAATGCTTTAGCTTTACTCTAAATATGTTTTTCTTTCTTTTCTTTTCTTTTTTCTTTTGTATTATTAACCAATATAAAATCAAAAGAAAAAAAACTGTAGTGCATCAAGAAAAAACATAGAATATGTAACTTGATATGACAACACTACAATAAATAAAAAAATAATATAAAAAAAAAACATTAGTCCAAATTGACAGATGCTTCTGAAGTGACAAAGCATTTCCATCCATCATGTGGTCACATTTCATCTTATTCAGTTCAAGAGTTTGCCAGCTATGGCTGTCTGAAACTAAATTTATTATGAAGTAGTTAAAAATGAGAAATCGATGTGC
This sequence comes from Percina caprodes, assembly GCA_013375575.1. Lineage (NCBI taxonomy): Eukaryota > Metazoa > Chordata > Actinopteri > Perciformes > Percidae > Percina > Percina caprodes. The sequence continues at coordinate 308,071 of JABXJD010000093.1, read as the reverse complement.
CCTGTAATTTAATCTTTCTCCCGTTCCCCTCTATGCTCTAGTAAAGGCACACAAAATAGAATTGATTATGTTTAAAACAAACACGTTGCGTTGCTGCCCTAGTTCCCCTAAACCACAAGGTGAAATATGCAGTGTCAAAATGGCTTCCTGGTCAGATGATGCCGTGATAAGCCTATAGCCTGCTAAAGAGGATGTGTGCCGCTTGGATGTGAGAAAATCCTGGTAGAGCAAATCAGGACAGCTAATGGTTTGATATTTTGCAGTTCTGCAAGTTGTTCACGTGTTCACCTGATATATACAGCCCTGTCTGCTCCCCAAGTTTTCATTTACAGGTGTTATATCATCTTCAAATCCACTACTTATGATAATGTAATGGTTGATTCATTTTTATATGTATTTTGTGATTATGTTCTCTGGTGTCACTTTAATGCAGTACATATAATAATTGTACATGTAATCCCTGTAAGTATGGAAGGCCGTTTTATTCAATATTATATAAATAAATACATAAATACATCAATAAATAATTAAATATGCCTTTGAAATACATCATGAAAAAATGAGGCAATAAATACATAAATAATTAAATAACATTTATTTATTCCCTAATGCCACATTTATTTATTTCCCTCTCTATGTATTTACAATTATTGCATGAAAATCAGCGGGCGTGGCCATCTCTCACATGCAGAACTGAGCCGTGGGCAAAAAAAGGCTGGAGAAGTGAGAGTGCACCACAACCGGCAGCTCGTGGGGCTCTACCCTAGCGCTGACCTGACGGAGCTCTATACCCAACCCACAGTCACCTATTCTCGGGTAACTACACCACCAACTTCCACTGACCTGACAGAGCACCGTGACTTGCCGGTCATTCTGTATCAGTTCTGTTGCTCCGTCAGGTCAGCGCTAGTTGGTGGTTCATTTACCCCAGCATAGGTGACTGTGTGCTGGGTAGAGCTCACGGCTCTGAATGTAAGAGATAGTAGCCCAGTCTCATGGTAGTTTGCGAAATGGTCATGTTATTTTATTTAATGATTTGTGTACAGGTCATGTTAATGTCGTTATTTTCGTGTGTTGATTCAAAATTTTGAAGTAATGTATTTCAATGGGAAGCCTATTTTGTGATCACAGAACGATTACGGTAGCGAGTAGCATTGAAAAGCCTAAAATCCGCGCAGGGAGGTTGGTTGGGATAGTTGATGGGTCAAACAACACAGGACTTTCACACGGAGACCGTGGATCTTTCCACGCGTGTTGCAGTTGCTTTCTGCGTTATTCTCTTCCTTATCACAACCGTCCCGTTCTTGTCGAAGTGTCCTGTTCCTTTCCCTGTTCATTTTTTCCGGTGTGATGCGTTTCATTTCCCCGTTGTTGCGTCCGCCAGAGCAGCCCAGTCTCATGGCAGTTTGTGACATGGTCACATTCTAAAATGGTGACATGTACACGAAGTAAACGAGAAAATCGGAACATCTACACAAATCAATAATTCGTGAGGCTAAGTTGGAGATAGCCACGCCCCCTGATTTGCATACAACAATTGGAATTATATAGAGAGGGAAATCAATAAATGTTATTAGCAAATAAAAGTCCAAAGAAATAAATAAATGTGGATTGATGAAATAAAAGTCTCTTGAAATAAATAAACATGGACTTAAAGTACCATGAAATAATTAAAAGTAAAACCTTTTGATATAAAGTATTCACATTGATTCAATGTTTATACTGAATATTTACATTTATTTAATTATTTATGTATTTATTTCCTAATTTATTAATTTCATTATGTATTTCAAAGGCATATTTATTTAGGTATTTATTCATGTATTCATGCATTTATTCAATTTTTATTCATTTATTTAATATTGAACAAAATGGCATTCCATAGTAATGTAGCTAACTTGTGTATGTCAGCAGCACAGACTCACCATTGATGTTTCCTGCAGCCTGGATCTTCCTCAGCGTGCTTTCCACCTCCGTCTCATTTATACCAATAGATGTTACCAGGCCAACAGGAAGCCCCTTCTCTCTGAGAGCAGTAGCAACCCTCACAGCAGTATCCCTCCAAATGTCCTCATTGGATGAGACCACTACAACACTGGCCCACCTGAAGTGTTTAAACACGGTGAACAACACCTCTGTGGGAACCGGCACTGTCCTGGCAAAAGTCGGGTGTCCCATGAGCTGGTCCAGCTCATAGTTAACACAGCTGTAAGAGAAGATGGCTTTGTCCCAGTTCTTGGCCAGCAGAGAAGCTGCAGTACAGTATCCCGGGTTGGATGGGCCCACAAACGCATCTGCCATCTGCTCATAGTAAATAAACGCAGTGAGGGCTCTGGACGTTTGGCAAGGCTCTTGAAGGATGATAAAGTCCATTTTCAGTCCCAGATCCAGATTTAGATCTCCATTTATCCTGTTTACAGCAAGCCTGGCAGCTGCAGCCGGCAAGGCCCTGTAGGCTACAGGGTCGCAATTCCAAGGCCCCAGAACCCCCACTTTGAATATTAAACAGTGGACACAACAAGGGAACGTCAACACTCCGAGGAGGACCCATAACAGAAAGTTATAAAAGGGCAGAGTTGTTAAAGTTAGTCTGCTTTTAAATATTGGCATACATGGATGGTTAGACTCCCAAAGTGCCCCTCTGAAATTTGGATGAATATGTTGCATTGTCCTTCCAGAGTGTCAAAGATAGTGAAAATACCAAAACCTTACCTAGACACCCGAGGATTCACGGTGTAACTCCGGTAAAGACACAGCCAAGTCATTGTGTTCGGATTATGGGCTGAGAGTGACAGGCAGAGACTGAACGCTGTGCCTGTCGCGTTTGGAGACAACTTCAGCACCCTGGAGAGCTATTTAGGTCCCGCAGTGAGCGCTTCTTAAGGCTCCTGTGCGTTTTTCACAAACACTTCTGTTCAAAGGAAGCATATCTGAAGAAGGACAAAGAAAATCACCTCTGCCCCCAGGTTTCCTTTCTTCATTATAGATCTTCAAAAAAACAAAATATATCAGATTAAAAATTCAAAATAAAATCTGCTGCAACAATGAGCACCCTTCCCCAAAAATGTAATATTTAAAATTGGAAGCGTGTTTTGATGTATTAATATAGGATGACTGTGTCTGCTATAGGCACATTCAATCAAATCCCTCCAAAGTGACCCAGGACCAAAACGTAAGTGTTACCCTCTAATCCTTTTTCAGTGAGGCACAAAATAAGAGGATTGAAAACAGGCCTTAGTCTACTCTAAAAGCCTTGTTATCATCCAGGCTGGTGAGACAACAAGGCCTCTCCCCTGGAAGTCACAAATCAATCAGTATATACAGTATATACTGTATGTATGATTGATTTGTGAGAGGCCTTGTTGATATGATATAATATCATAAAATTACTAAATTGCTCCCATTGCTCCCATTGCCTAGACCACATGCATATAGAAACAATTTTTTAGTACACAAATATTTCCTGATGTGCAGAGTGGGGTCTTGCCATGGAGACACCTCAACTATATTGCATGAAGACATCTCAACCGTGCTTTAATTGGCCTAATATGCCAGCAGTAGCCTACAGCAGGTTCCACAGTAAATGGATTTGAACCCTGGTGGAATGGTAGTAATTAAAGATAACGAAGGGCTCTCCCTGTGGGTTCCCTGAGTCCTGCTGCTTTTTTGCCTGCGTCAGTCTTTTTTAGACTTCATCAGGTGAAGCAGCCTTGCCTGGCAAATGAGTCAAAGCTGGTTGCCACAACATCAACACCGTTTGGCAGTATTAAAGTCAAAATATGGGCTAGATGGATGAATTAACAGAAACATATACTATGCACTGGTAATGAGTAAGTGATGTTAATTATAGAAAAGCAATCATTTAGGGGAAAAATACTTTAATGTAATTCATCAGAACCTTACCATCATTATTCTGTGTCCCATAAACAATATGCTTAAAGATAAACTGAGTTTATCAATGTGTGTGTGTGTGTGTGTGTGTGTGTGAGAGAGAGAGAGAGAGAGAGAGAGAGAGAGAGACTCATCCTACCCTTCTGTCTCCTTTCTCCTTCTGCCTGTCTCATTCTCTAACAGTATGTGTGTGTGTGTGTGTGTGTGTGTGTGTGTGTGTGTGTGTGTGTGTGTGTGTGTGTGTGTGTGTGTGTGTGTGTGTGTGTTTGGAGGACATGACTACTAAAGACAAAAAGCCAGTGAATAAAGATATAGACATGTTGCAGGACTATTACTGTACATGATATTGTGCACATTGAGCTGGAAAGTGATTTCACCTTTGTTGACCTATATCTCACATAAGCTGATTAGCCTCTTAAACGTAACACCTTGACACCACTATCCTGCATCCAGCAATAGGGGACAGAAATGACGACTCAGCGCTCCATCCACCCATTGAGCTGTGAACACAACACATCTAATGCTGCTCCTGAGACCAGCTCTGTGCTTTGTATTAAACACCGTGGAAGGAAACACTTCTCTACACAAGCAAAAAAAAATTATAAATAAATAAAATAAAAAGATATTAAAACAAAATAAATAATCATTGTTGGAGCTTGTACTGCAATACAAATGTCCATGCATACTGAGAATAAAGTGTTATCTCATGTTATAATTCAAAAATGTAAATAGGGAGGTAATTATAACACAACTCTCTCACTATACAGTGTGGAACCATAGACTTTAAATATATTAACAGTGTATGTGTGGAACAAGGATGATGGGAAATGCAGTGTGGGTAAAAAAAAATAGATAGATGATTTACCATGTCCTTGGACTGATAAAATAGTGTAAATGACAATATGACGGGGAAAAAACTCAAGTTAAAGGTAAAACAAAGACACCAGGGAACAAAAGGGCTTTATATTAATATATTGAAGTAAGTCACACTTTGCATATTCATATTAAATGGAAGTCCCTATAATAGTCCAATCTTAAATGTTCTATATGTTAAAATAAATAAGGAGGTTTAACCAGTAATAAGAGGTGTTTGAAATCTGTCCTTTAACTGACAAAATAAGATCAAATTGATTCTATTTTTAATTAAGGGGAGTATGCTTATATCAGGGCAGTTTTCAACAAAAATGTGAATACAAATGATTTGGGCTCAGATAGACTTTGAATGGCATTGGTCATTTTTAAAACATAATGATTTGATAATCAGTAGGTATCTCAGGCCTATCTTGAGTATAATTTACATCAAGGTTTGTGAAGAGCTACCAGAATACTTGGTGGTCACAACTACTGTGCAAGTCATAAATGATACTGAATGCCGTGATGCCTCTTGTGTCTGCCAACAGTATTTTATCTTCTGCTACTTTTATCAAAAGCTCTTGTGTGTTTAGAAGTGAGTTAGTTTCTCTCAATTGCTTTATAGGTTTTTACTGTGCAACTGCAGACATCTAGTTGAGGTTGTATTTAGTTCTGCCTCCATCTAGTGGAAAGGTCTTACTGTAGCTTATTTTGCAGTAGGATGAAAGTAGTGGATCTATTCTCTATATATCTCATCTTAAAATTGACCTCTATGTATGCCCAAAAAATAGAATAACCCCTCCTTTTTGACCTAGATTAAATAGGGGTATTGTCCATAACATGCTCCCTTAACACAGGAGCACAAGTCAGTTAAGGAGAGCTGAGATGATCTATAGGAATGTTTTTGTAACTTCCTTAAGCAGAAAACATCTATTATATGGTCATTATTTTAAAAATGAACATGCTGCAAAACAGTACTTCAATATTAACACTCTCATTTCACGTTAGTTTAATCAACACATAATGGGATCAGTGTGCTGTAACTAAAGCAACAATAAAAACAATAAAGGAAAAAAATTAACTAAAGTTCTGTAAGAATTGAATGGAAGTGACCGTATAATACATGTTTAATTTGGTAATTGATATTTAGGATATTAAGATATTCAACCTCATTTATTATGTTTTTCTTTCCCAGGTTCTTGAGGTTTTTTTTGTTCTTTTATTTTACTGAAACTGTGCCCTGCATTCTGTCTGGCTGCATCTCTATCTTATCTTTACAGTCTTGAAGAATCCAAGACACTATAACATGCAAGAGGTGTGTGTTTATGTGTAGTAGCTACATGTGTAACACCACATTATATAGTTAAAATGGGTTCCCCTTTCCATCACAGCTTATGACATGTATTTTTATTTGTGAGAACAGAATCATCTTTCTTTCTTTTTTTATTTTGGCAAAACTATGCACGTACGCTTGAGAGTGCAAGTTTGAGTGAATTTGTAGGCCTATGGAATAGCCTACTGCACTGGGTGTGTGCTGTCATGCTCTCTTGAGGGAAGATATGGCTAAGGGTTCAGATGAAAAGCAGAGGCCCCTTAGTGTTGCGTGAGCAGCAACAGATGTTCACCATAATTGCTCACACTTGACCTCTATGTTTTTCACCCTTTAGAACTTGTTACAATATCTAACATGATGTGGCCGAATGTCTCTACAGATTTGCTGGCCTGTTACAATGAAGGCATTATGCATACGTTGTCCTGGTATAGGCCGCGGTTGACTCTCCAGATAGTCGTGTCTAGAATAGTTTTAAAATGAGTTTCTTAATTTTGAACTATTTTTACTTATTATATTATAATGACCTGTTACTTAACGAAACTATGTGGCTATATTATCAAATGACTTTACATAAACCTGCACTCTTTGAAAGTTTTCCTAGCTACACAGCCTATGCTCATTTTTGTAGGCTGGAGAACCAAGACAGAGGTTATGCTATGCTGCAGCTTGTCTGATAAGCAGCACAACAGGAAAAGCCTGTGTTTCCTTTCACATGTTTTTAATCAGTTTCATCGAAATGTGAACTTCGGGGCAAATGAAAAAACCACCGCCTTGTTGTGCAACGCTGTTTAGGCTTTCCTTTTCATGTGGGTTTGTTTGTAACATCTCCACTAGAGAGCACCAACAAGCACCGTCAAAACTAGCTACCTTTAACATTGGTCCAATTCAGGAAAGTAGCCTACACGTGTTGGCCTTCAAAAATAAAAGCGCACAGAAATGTTGCCTTCATATGGGACAATATTTGTTGAGACAGTTTCTGTTATATATGAGTACCTAAAATTAAAAAAAAGACAAAAATATTTAACTTACACTTGATGTAAAGCTGTAACGCTAGCCAGAATATTTCAGCTAGGCTAATGTTAACATTGCCAGCTAGCTGACCTGCATTAAAATCACCATAGCAACGGTAGCCAACAATGAAAATCTTAACTGGCCTAGGTTAACCTAAATCACAACATTTAACAATCAATAGCATACAGCTATACTATTTATCGCAAACATTCGCCATAACAAAGAGTACAACAATAACCAAGTTGCATTTGAAACATTTTGTTTTGGAAAGCATAGACAGGAAATGCTCTTATTTTGTACGCTGGAGGGCTTTACGTTGGTAAAACGACCCGAAGAGGCAGGCAAGACTTTATGGGATGAGAACAGACGAGTGTGTACCAGTGTTTCCAGCTACTGACAGTTTATTGTGACGCAGAAGACACGCAGAAGGATCCGCAGGGCTCATGTAGACCAGCAGGCAGACTAACCACCGGGATACAGGACCGCTGCGGGGGTCTGGAAAATGGGAGCGGTGAAGTGAAAAGACGGCCAAAAGTCTGGATGCAAGGCACCAAAGTAAGTTACTCGGAACATAGGCTGACGAGAAGTTCTGAAAGAAGGACCGTTTTTTATTCTTCTAAAGTTACTCCGTTTTTTGTTCGTCAGAAAGTGTCTGTTAAACCTTCGGCTATCAGCAAATAGTTTCCGACACAGAAAGGCAGCAGACCAGCGGACCGCTGTGGGCAGATCGGATTTCACGTTTGCCTCTGTGTTTAAGAAACCGCCCCTGGTGTCTCGTCTGAACTGACCAGACTGTCGTGTGTCGTTACCGAATTTTATTAAGACGGAGAAAAAAACTTTATGGGAGTGTGCAAACATGTGAATGATGCCCGCAGAGGTGACATGTGAACCTTTGATTGACAGCGAAAAAGGGGCGGGGTTGACGTTAGAGGCGGTACGTGGAGATAACGTTACACCTGTGATATTTATTTTGGTATTTTATCCGAAAAAGCTAAAGTTGAGTCATCAGCTCTCTCCGTTGTTTGCCACGTACGATCTGCAAGAAATTTGATCTGCGGAGGTGCCCATCCATCCAGTAAGTGTATATACCCGCCTCCTGTGTTAACTTGCCTGGGCATGGACGTGGTTTATCGTGGTCATGCAGAGAAGGCAGTGACACATATGTCACAAATGTCCAACTCTTATGATGGTAAAAGCTGCTGGAAACTGTAATGAATATGAAAAACTCGCATAGGCCTATAGATAGGATAGGTGCTGGTTGTACTTTGGTTGAATACATATTTTACTGAAATAAATACTGCAGTGGGAACAAGTAAGATAAATGAAATATGTATCAAAATATTTATGAACAGCAACATGTAAGTAAAGTGATAGGATTTCAGTCCTGTGTTAATAAGAATGTATGTTTAAGTAAAAACAATGAAATTGTGCTCAAAGTTTAGCAGTCTGAAGGGTAGAAATAAAGAAAAAGAAAGAAAAAAGAAAGGAAAAAAAGTGAATCTAATATTGCTATGGTCTGGAATTTTGTTGATACATGAGTTTAAAGTTTTCAAATTTTGTTTTATTATTTTGTGTGTGTATACAATGCAGGAAACTGCATTATTTCTGGGAGATGCAAATATCACAATATACTTTCATCAGTGGGCCATAAGCTCCGTCTCCATTGTGTTACCTGGCGCTGACACACCAACCCGATCATCGGCCGTCGGACAGTCTGGTGGGGTCAGTGACTCGAGTCTGTTTGGTGTGTTCCGTGCTGTTGTCAGTCAGAGGAAATGTTGAATCGGAAGGCGGGCAGTCAGACTCATTGACCAATCTGATTGGTGGAGTGCTATCCCCGAAATTATGAATAGGATGACCGGGACTAACAACTCTCAAAATCTGACAAAAATCTTTTAAACCGACCTTTGTCGATCTGAAATGAAGACAGATTCAGCAACTGCATGGCTTATTTCTTGCTTAAAATATCGGTGAACTATTTTCGTAAAATATGAGATTGTATTACCAACGAATCGCCATGACAGTCTGACTTTGAAATTCCAGAGACGCCAGACCCACATGACATGTTTGTCCAATCAGCTGCCGGTTTTCATTTTTGGGCGACAATACACATTAGCGCCACCTATTGTTATAGAGACGTATGCTCAAGTCAGCGTTGCACTTTTTTGACCAACTCAGGGAGGTAGTCAGTCCAACTGCCTTTTCTGCCCAAGGTCGGCTGTCGGGTTGGAGTGTCAGAGCCTTTAGTGATAGATAATGACTTAACTAGTTTAGATTATACTTTATTCATCCCACAGCAAGGAAGTTTCCTTGTTAAAGCAGCAATTTTCTTCAATAACAGCAAAACAAACAAACAAACAAACAAACAAACAAGTAAACACACAAGAAAAACAGGCAAACAATAGACAATGAGTAGAAGGTAGACTGAAAGTAAGCAAAGTGGCATCAAATAAAGGTATTTTAAAGTGCTGTTGCCATGATACAAATGCCATTAACAGGCATTTGTTTAAATGAAAATCTTTGAGATTACAGCTTTAAAAGTTTACATGCAGTAGAGTGGCCCCTGTCTGTGTTATATATCTACACATTATTATAAAGTATATTATTAAGTTATTATTACTGATGGATTGTTATCTGTCATGTTGTAGTGTAGTTTACTGTTACAATCCATCATATTTGTTATCATAGATTGTTTATATAAACTATTAATCTACAAAGAAAACATTCTAACCAAAGCCATCAGATAAATGTACTGGATTAAAAAGAACAATGTTTCCCTAAAATGTAGTGGAATAGAAGTTTAACGTAGCATACATTTGAAAATACTTGCATAAAGTACAAGTACCTCAAAACAGTACTCGAATAAACATGGACTGGAAGGTTTGGGCCATTTTGTTCTCCTCTGGTAAGTTACTTTGATCAATTTGAGCAGTCTCCTTGCATGTGAATGTGTTTACTAATGTAACAATTGGCGTCCCAGTGCTGCTTATTTGTTTTAAAGTATTTGAGTACCATTAATTTAATTTAAACTCACTGTGTCCTCACCGTGCATTCATTTGGTTTAAAGTTTTAAGCTTTCAACTTGAAGATTCAATTAGAACAGAGCAGTCTCAATGACATGAAGAATGCATCCCAGCACTGGATGGTGTTGAACATATTATGTTTGACATAGATGCAATTAAATTTGTTGACAATGAGACCATATTTTATGGTTGGTATGTTCACTCTGTCTTTAGCTTTAAATGTGCAGCTTTTGATTACCAGACAGCAGGATCACAGGATAAAAAAGGTGTGAAAAGACTGAAAGTGAGAAGGTGTTGAGGTGTAATTTCACAGACCTTTGCCAATTGTCCACTCAGGGGGTTCGCAGCTCTAACTGCCGTTGCCTTTGAGTAATTGCAATAGTTAGAATGTGTCTAATTTGAAGGCAGGGTCAGCAGCAGTTTGTTGTTAGTTGAGATTTATTGGTGAGAGGTGGAGGATAACACCTGGTGCTGAAGCAACAGATGGAGCAAAGGATGCAAAGTCCAAATATCTTTATTAGTCTCCCTAAGGAGAAATCTCTTTTGGACACTGGGAAAAATTGCTGCAAGAGTTACAACAGTGACACACAACAAGCACAGGATTAAAACAATTTTAAAAAATTGTTTTACAGTAAACATATGGGCTACTCAAAGAGCTGTGCAAATTACCATTTTCTTTACTTGTGCAAAAAGCTATCCTTCCTACATTCTTCTGTTCTCACATACTCATTCCTACTTCTATAAGTATCCATGCATTCTGTCATAGACATTCATTTATCCCTTCCTAAATATTTATACATTCAGTTAAAAATGTGCGTTAATTCCTCCATTCATATCCTTACATACATTCAGTCACAGATATACGTTAAAGAATTCATAGTCACGTTTATTGCTGCTCATTAATGAGCTTCACTGCGAGAGGAACAATTGAGTGCGTATGCCTGTTATATTTGCACAGGGGATCCCTGCACCTCTTTCCTGAGTTCAATAGCTCAAACTCTGAAGACAACACGTGTGAGTTAGGAAAGGAAGAAGGGACCAATGAATGTGGCTACAAAACCACACAGAGGTGACAAGCTGCTGAAGATCAGTGTGGTAGAAAACATGTATAAGCACTTGGTTTTACTGGCAGTTTCCCCATGTTTAGTCAACATATGGCTTCTTTGCGTCTGATCTCTTTGAGGCCTGTAGTTTGCTTGAGGTAAAACAAAACCTATAATAACATTGTGGAGAAGGACCTAATTTTTTTTTGTATGACAGCTAATGATGTGATATACACAAATTAAGAGTTTAGCAGTCGCTAAAAATGCCACAAAATGCCACATCATGTATTGACGTTTTCACCTCTGTACTTTTACTTGTGGCCTGTTGTTGTTCCATCGGTGGATTATTTACCTTGTAAAGAGCTCAGCCAAAGATTTGTGTACTCAGCTCAATTTAATAGTCATACAACTCGCCGATTCCTGTGTGGTCAAAACTTGCAGATGGAGGGACTCAGGTCTGCAATTGGAACACACACAGACAATCATGAAAACATCAGATACTATCCTTAACATACTAACTTATTATTTTTTTGTTGCATTTGTAGAGTGAACTGTATTACGAGTTTACAAAAGCATCTACAACTTTAATATTAAAGTTCCACCCTTTATGCATTAGAAGGAAATAATAATCATGAACAATTTAAAATACATGGCAGTAAACCGAGAACCCTCTGCACATATGAAAATACAAATGCAGATCACAGAGTATGTGAATCACTATACAAAAATGATTCAGTAACATTATGAACTCTCAGCGTTACAAACAACCAGTAGTAGTCAGTCAGTTCAGGGGTCAAAACAAAAGAAACACTGCACAGAGGTTATCAGCTCTGTCTAAATAGACTTTGAGCCAGGGTAATCAGCCTACATGCTGACCCACAAGTACTATGCAGCTATGTACTGTACAATAACCTCATCCTCTTACATAAGCCATGATAATTCAATGTAACCCGTTAGAGATACCTATTAACAGCCATAACCTTAGTCCCTTAGTACCTTTTCACTGCATACCCCAAAAAGAGTCAGAATTTAAAACAAATGTCAGTTTACCAACATGTATTTCTTAGAGAGGCTGGGTTTGCTAATGAAAAAATAGTTGCCCTCCCTTTCTTTTTGAGCATTTTTGGTAAATTTTTAACAAAAATGCTCAGTAATGTCCTTTTTATTGCATTCAGAAACATATGCTGTAAAACTCTGGATCGTATCTTCAACACACGCTTTGCTGTGACATGCTCAGGCCACTTGTGCATGACTGTTCATTTTTACCTATTACACAACACGTAATCTCTGTCCAGTTTTCACACTTATTTCAGTAATGTGTGCAGTACATGTTGCTTAAGTTGAACTGGGTGAGCTCTATTCAGCTCTCATTTACACATAGGTGGACAACAGCAACAGCTACGGAAATACATGAAAAAAAAAAGGTATGATATTCTCTGGTTTGAAATAAAATCTTTGTAGTGGATTTTACGGACATTTTTATTCACTTAGTATACTTATTATGCATTTTAGTCACTGATTTTTTTAAATGAATCTTATACTTCAAATTAGTTTGTCCGTATGTTATTGTTTAAGATGCAGTGCGATTACAGTATTAGACTACATAATAGTTTACTGTATCAGAATGAGAATTTTTTTCTCAGGCTCAGAGGATGCCCTCAGTGCTCATTTTTTCCTTAGTTTAAGATAGGACAGAGATATTTTAAGGGCCTTGATTTACAGTCATTCATTTTTACAACCATGCATACTCATTCTAGTTAGTAAACTAAGAAAGTGCAAATAAACTCTTTGATCAAAGAAATGAGGTCACACCCGTTGGGAAGCCAAGAGGGAAGGAAATTGGGGCTACTCAAGTTGCACCAAATAAAAGCTTAAAGTATTTCCACAAAGCTTAACAAATACTTTGAAGATGACATTTGAGCAGAAACATCTTCTCTAATTTCTAAAACAACAAACAAGGTGTTCTGTGAAGGAATTTGGACTAGGTGTACTGATCTAATCTGGTGATTGAGGTTGTGCATTTTTCTCAGCAGTGATTGCTGGAAGGCTGATTTTATCATTGTTGAATAGAAAACTTTGAATTGAAGACTTTTCTGACCTCAATAGTAGTTCCATGTTAAACATGTTTCCAATGTAAATAATTAATTTGTACTCTCTCCAGAGCATAATGGCACTCCTTCTGTGGCTTGGCCTGTCGCTGCTGACCTCAGTCCAGTCCAACGCTGTCAAGAACTGCCACCATGGTTGTCGCTGTGAGGTGGAAAGCTTTGGCCTGTTTGACAGCTTCAGCCTGACCAGGGTGGACTGCCGAGGGTTGGGACCCGCCACCACCATGCCCATCCCCATCCCACTGGACACTGCCCACCTAGACCTGTCCTCCAATGCCATGGGTCCGCTCAGTGACACCATGTTAGCTGGTCCAGGCTACACCACCCTCGTAAGCTTGGACCTCAGCAGCAACCTTATAACAAAGGTCAGTTGTTAGAGTAGCTCAATTGTAGACCTTTTGCTATATAATAAGGTCATGGAACCTTTTGAATGAAAAACAAGTTACACATTCTTACTCATACAAGTTAAAATGTATAAACAACAGAACATCCGTAATTCAACACGCTCACATGGTGCTACAGTGTTACATATTTGGTCACAACTTCTGGCTAATGTTGGCCAATCAAAAGAAAAGAAACTGTAAAACCCAACTGAATATAATTACCCAGCACCAATTGGTAAACAGACACAACTAGCAGGAACCCAAAACCCAGGCATTTTTCTCAGGAGTTGGTGGAGACCAAAACAGAGTTTGTTACATTGGTTGTCTGAAAATGAATAATAATGTTTCTTAACTGCGACATGTGTTATAGGTTTGCCATATCAGCTTTATAAGGAGGTAGTACTTGGTTGTAATGTTTACAGGTTGTTGTTTTAGCTGCCCCTAAGTGGTAAAAAAAAAAAAATAGCAGTGTTACGGATGAAGGCGTCTTCTCTACTTGTTATATTCATGTTTTAGCATCTTACAGATATATATTACAATTATTTTATCATAAACAATGAATAAGAGATCATACTAGTGCAATTTTGTAAATGTAAACAAAGGCTGCTCACTCATATTTAAACATACGCAGCTCAGGCCTATGATAGTACAGTCAAGTGAGGTTGCTTTTGATAATATACAGTAAAAGGTCGTCTTGTCACACCAAATCACATTTCAGTGGATGCTTGTCTTTATATTGTAGTGCAAGACGAGTCATTCAAAATATTTAAAAGTTCTCAGAGGGCAGAGAAGTGAGATATTTTTTATATATAGATATTTAAAAATCAAATCTCATTGTATATTTTTATTTCAACCTATCTTGAACTCAAAAATATATTCCCTTCCCACTGCTTAATTTTTTAAAATGTCTTATTTTTCTCTCTGTTCATCTCTTCCTTGCCTTCCCATTTTCAGGTAACACCCAATGCTTTGTCCAAGCTGCGTTACCTGGAGTCTCTGGATCTGAGCCACAACAACCTAGAGAGCCTCTCCCCGAGCTGCTTCTCCAGCCTCCCTCTGGCTGAAGTTGACCTCAGCCACAACAGCTTCCAAGAGTTCAATATGGATGTGTTCGCCACTAAAATTAATGGTCAACCTGTCAGCGTGGATCTGTCTCATAACAAGCTTGTGTCAGTCTCCACAACTTTGCAAGTGTTACACATTCAAAGCTTAAATTTGTCAGCAAACCGGATGTTGAGCATACCGAGGCTGGCAGGACTTCCTCTGCGGTACCTCAATCTGGATGGTAACCCCATCACACAGATCAAGGAAGGAGCTTTTGCTCAGCTGAAAGATCTGGGTTATTTATCCATCAGTGGCCTCCATGAGCTTCAGGAGATTGAGCCGTACAGCTTTAAGGGCCTCCAGAACCTGCAAGTTCTGGATCTCTCAAACAACCCCAAGCTCAAGACTCTGAGCCCTGTTGTTTTCAGCGGACTAGACTCCCTGCAAGAGCTGAATTTGTCTGGTTCTGGTGTAGTGTCCTTGCCAAATAACATGCTGACCCACCTGCCCAGTATTAAGAGTATTACACTGGGACAAAGCATCCACTGCTGGAGGACCCAGAAACAGGGTCAGTTTCACCGGCAGCTGGGTCAGGTCCAACACAACGACGTGCTGAACTGTAATGTGGAGGGCATCGTGCTGTGAAACGGTGACTGTAGAAATTGACCACTCCTTAAGGAGCCAGTGTACTCCATCAGAAGTGCTTGTCGCATGGTTGAATGGCTTCCAAAACCCCCTCTCCGCACACCATTTGTACGTTGAATATAACTATTAAGACTTTTGATTTCCAGAATGGCCAAATAACCATCCTACAAACAAGTTCTGGTAGACCATACCCTGGCCCTTACAATCCTGATACCAGAGCTGTGCCTTATCTGCTTGGATATGCAAAACTATTTTTTTGTGTTCTTTTCACCCAATTACCTCTGTTCCAAGGTGAGCCTTTGGAATATGTCTTATAGGTTTAAAGTATCCTTCATGAGCTCTGAGGATACAAGTTTTATACATGCTGTACCTTTTAAAAAAAACAATGACAAAATGTACAGCGTTCTACATATACATATATTTTACATCTTAACATGAAGCCTCAACTGGTAGAGAACCATTACTAAATCAAACCAAGTAATATTCATCTGTTATGTACTTCATTTACAGTGGGACCATAGTAAGAGCTATTTGCACTTATGCCAGTTGCAAATAGCTGTAATTTAAGTAATGCACTTGAAACATGGCCTTAATTTCATCCAGTACAATACACCTTATGCGCATTTCATAATATCCACACTGAAGAATATTTTACAACTGTTGACCACTAAGCTGTTTTATTTGACTTTGAATGTGATGCTTTATTGAAACCATTAAAGGGATAGTTAGACATTTTGGGTAATGTACTTCTAACCGAGACTTAGATAAGAAGATTCTCATGTTTGTTTGTTCAATGTGAAGCTACAGCCAGCAGCTGGTTAGCTTAGCACAAAGACTGGAAACAGGGAAACAGTTAGCCGGGCTCTGTCCAAACCTCTAATTACCATGTAGCTGGTTTGTAATAAATAATAGAACAACATGTATAATATGTGTGTAAAAACAATCTCGAACAAGTCTTAATGCTAACTAAGTTACTGGCTGTAGCTTTACCATACAGACATTTTATGTGTCTCCCAAAACCACAAATCTTTTATTCAGCAGTGTCTGGGTGGGAAACTTACAGTAACCAGTAGCGTGTGTAACTGTTGAGGACAAAGATCTCTTGGAACACCTACAAAATGACCTTTATATTACTTGAATTTTTTTTTATAATGACCACCATCCCAAATCTGACATCTTGTCCATTATATTTGGGCAATGTACTTTCAAAATGACACAAGTTTGGTGTACAGCTTTTGCAAATGAGGTCGATGCACCCTTTGACATGGTGCTCAATGAGTTTTTGAGATAACAGATCAAGTAAACAAGCCGTGACCATGTTGACGGGGGGTTTAATTTGACCCGCTGTTAAATCAATCTCCAGTTGAACAAGACACTGAAACATGGCAACTTTCATATACTAGGCAATGAAGTGATGAAGTTAAACACAGAGCTGCACTGTGATGTCATGTTCAACTTCATCTTGGCATTCCTGTAGTATTTTGGTGGACCTAAGACAATGATCAGCCTCAAGATTACACATTAGGGTTTTTGAATGTTTTCTGCCAGCCAATCAGAAATTACCTCCTCCAATTCTCCATTTGGCTGAAATTGTGACCCTCAAAGTCAGTTTAAGCAGTCTGGCAGTAGAGTTGTGTCGATTTCCAATCTGGTGTATCAGGCTAAACCGGTTGAACTGGCATTTGTTAATATGAAGGCTTTAGGCCTTTTAGTGTTTTGGTTTTGAGATTTTACAGTTGGTTAATTGACATTCAGATGAGCCCGTCTTGGTGTAGAAGTTTATGTTTCTATGTATGTAACTAAATTGTATATAACTTTATATAAATCACATGGGTAATTAATTGACTCCTCTCACACTTGTTGTTTGATGACTGCTGCTTGTCCTGTTGTAAAATTGGCCAAAACAATTCTTAGGTGTGCCAGCAAAGGAGCACAAACATGTGTAGTATTTACACTCATAGAAGGGTGTGTCACTCTGTATAAGATCACTTTTTACAGCTCAGCAACATGTTGTGTATAAAACATTCTTGCTTTATTTACTTAAAAGTGTCTGGATACACAGACACATACACACACTTGAGGTCTTGTTTTTTAAGTGTTTTTTTTTGGCAGAATATTATGCTACATTGGGACTGGTAACCTGTCAAGGAGGTGACTGGGAAGGGGACAAGAAGAGAAAGGGAGAGATAGAGCCGGATTTCAGTCATGGCAGCTTACAGATCTTCTGTGGTTTAGTCCGGTGAGACAGAGAACACATCATGCCCTTCTTTCTGTGACACATTTTTTAAATTTAAAGAACCACAAACAGCCAAATTAAGGCTAACTAAGCCAAGGGATTTTCACAGATTGTATCGCAGCTGTGCTGTACACGTTACATCCTGAACATTGAGCATAAGAATATAGAGGATCTTTAGTAGCCAAGATCCCTCCAATGATCTTGCACTTGAGTCTATTTATGCTTATGTGTTGTGAAAAGCCCTTAATGGACTGACCCAATTGCAGAAAATATTTCCAGATGTGTGTGTTGTTGTCCATCTCTTGAAGCGCTGGCATGACACCCAAGGAACCAGCTATCCATCACAAACTGTCCAAGCAACATTCAGTAGCACAGAAATAAACGCTCACTACAACAACTGCAATAAAATCGCAAAGACATCCAGGGAATACAACAGCTCATGTTACAGATCAAAAGTGGGGGATTTCTTTTACGATTGTAGCTTTTTATGTCTGAACATATGGTCTGGTTTTGAATTATGAAATTTCAGTGGATGAGAACTCAATCGGAAAGCTACGCTGAATCTGACCAGCTCACATGTCTCTTTACTTCATCAACATCATGAAAGACGATTTGTAAGAGTACCTCTAATGATTTTTCACAGCTAGTGGAGATGAACAAGTTTCTCTCAGAGCTGGAATCAATAGAGTTCTTGACAGTAATGTTGACATTTTTTTTGTCAGACACCTAAAACCCCTGTATTTGACATTTAATTGTAAAGTGCTTTCTGGCAGGAAGTTCATTTCTCATATAGGTAAAAAAAAACAGACGTGTTCAAATACACTCGCAGAGCAATGACTATGTAGAAATTATGTGTTTGATCTCCCCATGACATCTTGTGGTTTGAAGTAATGTCATCACATGAACACAGTACAATCATAGGAACAGGGGCAGTAATCAGGAGAACAAAAGACCCTTTTTCAGTGGATAAAGTTGACACTGGGTCAATAGAGGCCTTGAGTGAGGTAGGCCATGTTTTCAGTCATCTAAAGTCTGAAAAAACAGTATTTGCACGTCTGATGTGCACATGTGGTGTAATCGCTACTAAATAAACAGCAGTTCACATTTGTGCATGTTTGAGCAATATTAAACAAGATTGAATTCTTGCCTCAGCTTTTACTAAATAACAAGTGACATTATCTACCTGCTTTTCTTGTGTTGTTTTTCAAAGCACACCAATAGAAGGAGGATTTAATTTATGCATGCTGTTTGCATAATGGCTAGTGTGGGGCATGTGAGCGAAAGAAATCAAAAGGTAATCACTCACTTCTCTGCAGTGGTCCTGCTCTGAGATGTAATTACTTCAAAGCAGAGGGAAGCTTTGAACTGTGTATAATTATTTCAGGCAAGCAGAACCAGGGTGGCTTAACTAAGTGCTCTGATCTTGCTTGAACAACTATCAAACAAATGTAATTTGACCTTACCTGGATAGATCCTCTAGAGGATCAAGCTATCCAAGCAGCTAATTCACGTTGCTTCAACAATAAGCCCATACTGCTCTGAGGCTGAAACCCAAGATTTATTTTTTTATTTTTTTACAAGGAGGATTTTGTAATGAATGTAAGAGCGATTAAGTGTTTTCTTAACTTATGGCCTTCCAGAGGCATTATAGTACATTTTTCATCTGACCACAGTGATATTAACGTATCAATGCTCCAAATGCCCTCTGGCTTGTCATGCTGCTGTGACAAAAGACACCAAGGCACTGTGTCAGCGTACTGCAGCTCAGCACAGAGGTTTTGTTTTTCAGACAAACAAAAGATCAGCTCAACTTGTCACAGACCACAAAGATGTGCTTTTCTAAAGAGACACTACATCTGTTGAAGTTTGTACCACTGCATGGCATTCATATGCATTCAGTAAATCCTAGACAATTAATGTGGCCTAAATAATGAAAAGACAACATAGGTTTATTATTTGCAAGGTTCCATGCACATTATTGAATTTGATGTCTGTGTAAATAAAGCAATGCCACATTTGAGGCAGTATTAACCAACCTAGCATTTTGGGACCCTACTAGGGGTTGCACAATGATAAGAGAAAAAAGTTCTGCTACACTTTTCTTTCAGACTTTACCAAATGCTTCTTTAAATGCAAACATAATTTCTCAAACAAATAATATTTTGTCTCTCTCTTTGTCACAACCTAAATATGTGTAACCTGTTACAATGGGATGCCAACAAATCCTGCTTTGTTTTAGAGTTGTGATAAAAAAAAACAACATAAAAAACCATTGATTTCCAAACATACTGCTGTGCCTTAAAGACCTCCCAAAAAATTAACACGTTTCAGGAAGAATAAAGATTTCTTTAGATTGACCCATCCATTTTAAAGACTGTAACATGACTCAGCATGTGGAGGACTGGCTCATGGTCTGTAGTGCTGTATAATGAACTCTGTATAATGCTGATTCTTCTAGTTTGCAAACAGAGGTCCTCACACGGATATAATAACAGTTCCATCAGCTGTTCACAAGTCTGCATTCAACATCTGATGGAAACTCATGTTGGAAACTCATCATGTTTTGTAAAGTATAGGGAAAAGATCAATTGTTATTTATTATTTTGTATTAAGATATTATGTATTTTGATATTCAGATGGTGGCAAATTCACTCAAGATGAAGCAATTCTAAAATGTGGCTGATGTAGGCCACGCATCAAAATGCCCATGTGAATCTTACAGCCAGATTGTGAAAAATAGTCTCTCCTAAATGTCAGAGACAGTGTGACTTGTCCAAATGTTAATAGCCCGTACAGGTTTATGTTGCAAATGAAGGTGGTGCATTATTTTCCTTCATACAGCTCTGGTGTCATACCACAATATACAACAAAAGGAGGTCTTAGGTTATCTGTTATATATCTATGGCGTGTAACATTAGGTATGTGAGAAAAGCATGGCTTGCTTGACAAATCCTGGATCGTGTTTCTCTCACTGACGACTTGGCTTACACTGTCTTCCTTACACGAGAAGAAGAAGCTCAATCATACAAAATCATAATTGGACATGGAAGCACTCTGTCTTCCTGGTCAAAGTATTGTTAATAAGCAATTTTATTTAATGTCCTCATTGATAAAACTGTGAATACAAAAGTGTTAAGCATTCCAGTTGCAATTTTTAAAACTGATGGACTGTACAGTGTGGCTGGGCCTCTTACCAAGTGCAACAGTTTTTGCTTTTTGCACTATAAAATTTGAAATATTTAACCACAAAGTATGTTGACCAACTACTACTACTACTACTTTTTAAAACTTTTTATATTGAGTTTCAGGGAAAAAAATATAACTTAACTTAAAATACTATACTATTCATGTTCATACAACATAGAGACTCCCAAAACACCAATATTGGCAATAACATTTTAATCTAATGCTGCATGTCATTTTAACATTACAGCAAGTACCCATAAAAGCATGCTGGGAGGTCCGCTGTCACGTCAAACTCAACGTCAAATCTTTTTCTGGATTTACTGGTCACTTTTACAACACAGTCAAATCTTCTGCTGGGTCAAATCTATTCAGCTTTATACAGGTAAAAGCCAGTAAATTAGAATATTTTGAAAAACTTGATTTATTTCAGTAATTGCATTCAAAAGGTGTAACTTGTACATTATATTTATTCATTGCACACAGACTGATGCATTCAAATGTTTATTTCATTTAATTTTGATGATTTGAAGTGGCAACAAATGAAAATCCAAAATTCCGTGTGTCACAAAATTAGAATATTGTGTAAGGGTTAATTTTGAAGACACCTGGTGCCACAAAGTAATCAGCTGATTAACTCAAAACACCTGCAAAGGGCTTTAAATGGTCTCTCAGTCCAGTTCTGAAGCCTACACAAACATGGGGAAGACTTCAGATTTGACAGCTGTCCAAAAGGCGACCATCGACACATTGCACAAGGAGGGAAAGACACAAAAGGTTATTGCTGAAGAGGCTGGCTGTTCTCAGAGCTCTGTGTCCAAACACATTAATAGAGAGGCAAAGGGAAGGAAAAACTGTGGTCAGAAAAAGTGTACAAGCGATAGGGATCACCGCGCCTAGTCAAGATTGTGAAAAAAAGATTCACAAGGAGTGGACAGCTGCTGGAGTCAGTGCTTCAAGATCCACCACCAAGAGACGCTTGAAGACATGGGTTTCAACTGCCGCATACCTCGTGTCAAGCCACTGTTGACCAAGAAACAGCGCGAAAAGCGTCTCACCTGGGCTAAGGAAAAAAAGAGCTGGACTGCTGCTGAGTGGTCCAAAGTCATGTTTTCTGACGAAAGCAAATTTTGCATTTCCTTTGGAAATTGAGGTCCCAGAGTCTGGAGGAAGACAGGAGAGGCACAGGATCCACGTTGCCTGAAGTCTAGTGTAAAGTTTCCACCATCAGTGATGGTTTGGGGTGCCATGTCATCTGCTGGTGTCGGTCCACTCTGTTTCCTGAGATCCAGGGTCAACGCAGCCGTCTACCAGCAAGTTTTAGAGCACTTCATGCTTCCTGCTGCTGACCTGCTCTATGGAGATGGAGATTTCAGGTTCCAACAAGACTTGGCGCCTGCACACAGCGCAAAATCTACCCGTGCCTGGTTTACAGACCATGGTATTTCTGTTCTAAATTGGCCAGCCAACTCCCCTGACCTTAGCCCCATAGAAAATCTGTGGGGTATTGTGAAAAGGAAGATGCAGAATGCCAGACCCAAAAACGCAGAAGAGTTGAAGGCCACTATCAGAGCAACCTGGGCTCTCATAACACCTGAGCAGTGCCAGAAACTCATCGACTCCATGCCACGCCGCATTAATGCAGTAATTGAGGCAAAAGGAGCTCCAACCAAGTATTGAGTATTGTACATGCTCATATTTTTCATTTTCATACTTTTCAGTTGGCCAACATTTCTAAAAACTCCCTTTTTTGTATTAGCCTTAAGTAATATTCTAATTTTGTGACACACGGAATTTTGGATTTTCATTTGTTGCCACTTCAAATCATCAAAATTAAATGAAATAAACATTTGAATGCATCAGGCTGTGTGCAATGAATAAATATAATGTACAAGTTACACCTTTTGAATGCAATTACTGAAATAAATCAAGTTTTTCAAAATATTCTAATTTACTGGCTTTTACCTGTATACGTATGGGTCAACACAGAGCAGAGCCTGACTTTCTAAATATGCCAGCATCTAAGTAAGAGGAAGAAACAAACACTGCGTGCGTCCCTTTCAGTAAAGTGCTGGCTACTTTTCAAACACTTCAGTTTTTCTATTCATGGAAAAGGAAGAATACCAACAGGCCGATAAGACAAGAAAGCCGACAGTACACAGAAGGTAACAGAAAATAAACAGATAGCCCCAGAATGATATTTGCCGATGTCATTCGCACTTTTCAAATTAAGGACAACACCCTGTCCAGCACTCTAAAATGCATGTTGTAAAATGTGTATATCTATGTTAGTTTGTCAATTAATCAATTTAATAGATATGAATAAAAGTTGTTGTTGTATCTTTGACATTTCATAAGCCCCTTAAACCACACGGCTTGCTCAAACTTGGAATAATCAGCTCTGTGCGGAAGTTGCAGGATTGCATCACACTTCTCATATTGTTGGTGTGAGGAGGGAGTTCCCCAGAGGAAAAGGGATATATCCTGAGGCGGCTGCCCTCTCTGTCATTCTCCTCCATCTGGTTTCCATCAGGAGCTGCTGGGCTGGACTGTGTGAAGGTTTTCTCAAAGGAAACCATCTTTTTTTTCTTCTTTTTTTTCCTCAGCCAATGCCATTTTCATTGACCTCTTGCAACTGTCTCTATCCTTGCTTTACATTTGTATTAACTTTAAAGTGCTATTTAACAGATCCAAATAAATAAGTAACATGAAATGTCCCCATAAAATTAAAGGACACATTTGGAAAAATAAAAATGGGATCAGGGAGCTTATTCTAGGGCAGCAGGATCTTAATCCTCCGCTTACAGGGCATTGAATGGTTGTACTTTGAAAATCAGTAAACCCACATCACTGCACCACCTAATGTATAACCAATGAAGAGATATTAAAATTCAGCATTCATGCTCTTTTCATTTGGCTCCAGGTCGAATCCTCAATGCTACATCTTGAACTAGTTGAAGGAGTTGGATAGGGTAATTACTTTCGACATGGGGCAGGAACAGGGAGAGGTGCCCAACTGTGACTGGAATGGGGTGAGGAAAAAAGGACACTTACATGACCTTTAAATCTACATGGGGCTAAAAGTGATGATGTTTTTAATGTTTCTCAGTTCCACTGCTCTATCAATGCCCAAAGTTAAGTCAATACCAAAAGTTGCTCAATTTCTAAAACCACCAAGGAGCAAGAGCATGTCAGCAGTGAATATTTGGAGATAAGAGTTTGTCTTGTTAACTTTCCCAAAGGCATGAAAACACATCCAAGTATAGGAGACGTAGTGATCATCTCACTGAAATAAACATACATTAGAGAAAGCTTTAAATCTTACACTGCCAGTGCTTCTTGCAGTAAAAGGGAGGATTTTCAGTACAGGCCTGGAGTCAGCTGGTTACTGAGCCTCCCTCAGCCCATGCTGTTCGTCAAGCTCTCTTGTTTAAATGTTTCCTTTGTCCTATTTCTGCCCTTGTTTGCATTGCCCATGGCAAAATGACAATTTCTATTCAAAACACATTAACAAGCAAGTGACAAGCTGAAGAGGAAATATCAATTTCAGATAATGATAATCTTCATTTGATTGAAAAAAGGCTTATGTAAAAGATGCATTACTTTCAGATAAACCATCTTATAGACTCTCAAAGCCAACATCGGTGATGAACACAGAATTTGTGAAGCGGTGACCCAGTCTACACCACGCAATACTGCAGAAACGAGCAAATGAAGTGTCTGCTTCACTGCACTGTAATTACATCCACATGATTGGGCCTGTGGATAATGCTGATTGGCTCAAGCTTCATTGTTTCGTAAACTTTTGCTAGAGATACTGCACTTTTCAAAACTGGGCTGCTCACAGTACACTCATTCTTAATTTGTATAAATCATCTCACATGTTCCTAAACCTTCTGTTCAGATAATTGCCTTTAGGTTATAGTATGCTGGAGGATGAAGATACTGTGTGTAATGGGCCTTTATTAATAGGATTAGTGCTCAGTCTGTTTGAATCAAGGTATGCTCAGATCTAAAATGGCCAGAGCCAAAGATTTCCCCCAACATTTATTGCCCTAATGAAGTATACACTAATTCTGTTTTCTCCAAACTGACTCAGGAATGGATTGAGACACTTGGTGTTGAGACCTGACAACTCAGCAGTGGAAAGTTGTCATAATGGTGCATATCTTGGATATTACTTGGTGTTTCTGTATCTTACTTAGCCTTTCCCAAAACTGTCAGGACTCTGGTTTAAGGACCTTTATGCAGTAGAGCTGTTGATTGGAGTGCTCTCTAGTGGAAACAGTGCCAGGGATAATAGAAGGGAAAAAAAAGAGGCAAAAAATATTAACTCCTTGTAGGAAGTCTGACTGACTGAAGTTACAGCAGTGTGTTACATGCAACCGTGCAGCCTTTGAGTGGCAGAAAGAGTCCAGCTGCTTTAAGATTATGCTTCCCATCTGACTTCCCACACAAACAAATGACTTGTAAAATTGTATGAGTTTTGAAATAAAATATCTTTGTGCAAAATACTTTGTACGGTACACAGACAGTTTAATTTGTTTTGATCAAAGACCACACTTATTGCCTTAGTTTACTAATATTTTATTTAACACATTTCAACCAACCATCAAAAAGTTTTTAAAATACTGACAAGGGAATTCACATATACCAGTCAGTGCTAACATGCAGAAGAAATGTGGGTTGAGTAAGTGGCTCACTCAACCACATTCCCATCTATGTCAAGTGTTAAACCTCATCTTGGCATAGTCAATAAGCCGTGTTAAGGATATTACCTTTTATGCAATCTTGCATGTTGGAACTCCCTCAAAAGGTCACTAAATAAGACATTACTTTACGTTCAGCTCTTCAGCACTTTAACATAAGAGACATAGCTTTAATTTCTCTGCTTTTATTGTAATGCACACAATTTGCAAAAATCTTAAAGCAAACAAGAAAATATCAAACTGCTGCACTCTCTGTTGAAATACTATGTTAGTTCAACACATGGTCAAACAGTGAGCTTACAAAACAGCTAAACCGTCACTGACAAGAAACTTAACCTGCTAAGGATCTTGCTGTCCATAGAGACACTACAACTATAAAGATGTAAAATAAATAGCAATAATCTGAGGGAATATATCTCTGAGAAATTGTCCAGCTATTACAGACACATTACACTTCATTACGTACAGGTGTCCAGCACTAGTAAAAAATAAACTTTAACTGTAACAGGTCAAACTTGCAGGTCTCCATTTCCCTGCTTATTCAATGAACTGCATTTTTTTCAATGTTCCATTTTTAACATTTGAGTATTTTGTTTATTGTGAAAATGTGTTGTGTGCCATGATGCAGCAACATTTCATCATCACTGTCGTTTGCAGAACAGCTCATCAACAGTTAAGAATGGAGTTGGTCCTCATGATGCGAATTACCTTCCTTGAGGTGTAACTGTACTCATACTGTATGTGTTCATGGAAGAAATACAAGAGTCCTGAAAGAAAAAAGAGTGGGATATCATTTAGGAAAAGCAGTGTATTGGTTGTCCTGGATGCTTTAACTATATTGAAAATGTGGTAATTGAGGCTTCATACTACCATAGCGATATGCAGCTGCG
Organism: Percina caprodes; assembly: GCA_013375575.1. Classification (NCBI taxonomy): domain Eukaryota; kingdom Metazoa; phylum Chordata; class Actinopteri; order Perciformes; family Percidae; genus Percina; species Percina caprodes. Next base: position 281,720 of record JABXJD010000093.1, on the reverse strand, counting down.
TCAACCTCGTCAGCCATCCCAGGAAAATCTTCCTCAATGGATCGTGGGTAGCCGCTGTCCATGGTGCCTGTTGCTTCATCATAGCTGTAGGTGACGAAGAAATGCAAAAAAATGTTGATGAAATACAGAATTACATGAGGCAAGAATGACAGAAGAATTGTTCAGGGCAGATTTAAATACTTTAAACATGACATGTGATACTCATCACCGCATACCTCCAATAGTCCTCATCAGTAAAGAGCAGAGTTTTCCCTGTGTCTCCAATGTGCACGGCTGCATCTATTTTTCTTATTTTCTTGGGTAAACCAAGTTTGTGTATGTACTTTGGGTAACCATTCACAAGGTTGTATCCATTCAAAGCCCACATCTGGATCCCTGTTGAAACACAGAGTTACATACTGTATTTATTATCTAATTTAAAAAAAAAGCATAAAAGCAATAAATAAGTATGTATAACCCACCACTAAATATGATGACAACATCCTTCTCTGGATTCTCGTATGCTGCGTCCACCTTGTTGGGGATGGTAGGCCACGTGGACTTGATTAGTGTTTGCTCAGGCTCAGGCATCTGAGGATGGAGACGCCAGTAGAATCTGCAACAGAGTGTGGGGTGTTGAAAATATATAGCAATAAATTGATTGACAATATGCAAATCTTAATGTAGAGTAATTGTTTGGGTCACAGAGTAATCAACTCTTTTATACACGCATGCATCTCCTACTGCACCTGTCTTTGAAGATGATGGTTTCCCCTCTGAGCTCGGTCACAGCATCAAAACTTAACATGGGGTCACATTTGTTTGGTGCATCAGGCTTTGGCTTCACTTTTCTTGGGTTTGGATTTGGGCCTGTGATCAAACATTTGGCATCAACGCATAGTTCACATATTTCCGTGCAAAAATAACCCTAATGCTTTAAAAAGCACGACATCAATCATGATTTGACTTGAATTTAAGTTGTTGAGTTTAGAATCAGTTTTGAATCTAAACACAGATCATGGATTTTCCCACCGTAGAGTGCTTGAATGCCTTCAATGTCATCCTCAGCCAGCGGGTAACCTGTAGTGTATGAGTAGATGGGGTACATCAGGGCGCCGGCGTCTCCTGAGTGGGACATACCAAGGGCGTGGCCCAACTCATGGGCCGCCACTATAAACAGGTTGTAAGCTGTAAAGAAGAGATGCTTGGCATTAATCAATATATGGTACAGTTTAGGGGCTTATGTTGTACATTTGTGCATGTCTCTTACCTGATGAATCTTTTGTCCAATGTTCATCCTCATCAAAGTGAGTGTCTCCTCCGATACCTTGGCCGGGTGGGTAGGCATGAGCGAGCAATCCATTAGGCCCGTCAAAAGGGTTGTAATCTCCATGCTCTACAGAATAGAGTCACATTTTAAACATTTTGAGCAGAATGCACATATAATGTCTATTCTTTAGAACATTTGATTAGCAGGTGCAGTGTAGAAAAATGTATTTTTGTATTCAGAAGATATTCAGTATGTCAGAATAACCTTTTTCTCCAAAACTGATCATAATATCAGCAATGCCTTTATGCAGCTTCTTAAAGATCAGAGGGGTGACATTAGACCAAATGTTCAGTGCATTGCGGATGGCTCTGTCTACATCAGACTTCTTCAGATCTGGTGTATAATTCACTATCCTGGAACATCATGGGATAGACAACAATGAAAATTAGTGAATGCTGGTGTTCACTCTCTGCATAGTTCAACTCATTATAAAAACATATTTGAGTCATATCATTTTACTGCATACCTGAATGTGACATTGTTGTTTTGCCATTTGAGGTGACGAGGGAAGTGATTGTACTCCCCGACGTCAGGGACGCCACATCTGGCCTGCTTCATCAGCTCCAAAGTGTTGTCGTCCAGATTCCCAGTTACCTTCAGAGGCGGGAGAGGTGGAAAGAAAATATGTGTTGCCAAGGTTTAAAGTGCTTTTGTTTTTGGCAAATATTTTTTGGGGGACATTTTTTGTGGTATTTAGTTTATTTGAATAATATTTAGGCTATTCAAGGCTTGCATCGTAAAACTGTGACCTGTATTTATACAATATAGTTTAATTTGTATGCTGTGTTCAATCTGTCCCATCTGTCTTGCACTATGAGCTCAACAAGGCAAGTCCCTAACAAAAGTTGTTATAATGGCAATGAAGGTAAAACAACTCAACCCAATACCACTTCTTTCCCACAACAAAATAACAGTTTTATTGTAAACCAAAATATTATCTACACTCCCCTGTTACACAAGAGCAGCACCATCAAAACCAAACAACCAACCAACCAATAAGGTTCAGAAAAAAGATCACTCCTCAAGAAAATATCACATTAAAAGATCTTAAATAACATGCTAATTTCATTTTTTAATCATTATTTTCATCTCTCTAAACTATGGATAAAACCTACCCAAATCAAGACATCAAATGTTGCTCATTTACAGTACCAACAAGATCATAACTAGCCTACTTTCCAGATTTTGTCACCTTGAGTTTGTAGAATCTCTGCATCTCCTTGATTTTGGTCTGAAATGCACCCGATGAGCTCTGTCTCCCTTGGAGACCAGCTGGAAGCCCATAGAACCGATGGAGGTACTTCTGTTTTTTGAAAGAGAACACATGCCAAATTTCATTCATAACGGTATGAACAAACAGACGTAGATTACTCCACTCAAGATTGTGTGAAGTCTTTTTTCTTTGATTATGGCAAAAAAAAGCCACTTGATGCCAGAATACAGGACCAAATTACACCTGATTTAGAGGGCTCAGATCTTACCTCTGCTAAAAGTTGGTTGTCTTTGTCCCCAGACGGCAGAGGCAAAGCAAAGGAGTGAGCGACCAGAGCCAGCAGCAGCAAAGCTATCATTGTTGTTGTCTCTGTGTTGTCCAAACCAGTCATTGGGGTCAAGAAGCTCTGCGGGGTATATATAGTGTTTTGGGTCCACTGTTTCAAAGGGTCCCAGTGATTCATGTAAAAGCACCTAGCCACTGACTTCCTCCTTTGATAGGAATGTGCTTATATCTGTAAAACTGCAGTCACAGTGGTTTGAGTGTACTCCTTTGAACCCACCTAAAGGCTTTTACAAAGAATTTCCCATTTCTGAAATTGCATCCTTTTTTGGCAGATATACTCTGAGACTTTCCTTTAATAGGGATGTCATATCAGCAGTTAATTCCTCTACGTTTGAAATAAATAAATGTCCTACTATGAAAAAGTAGGGAATTTTAGGAATTCTTTAATGCTGCTGCTGGTCTCATGATAGTCATTCTGTGTCTTGTTATTTTAGGTGAAGACATTTTAAGATATGTGACTACCCATAGGAAAAATGTGTTGCTCATCTGTTGTTCAATCTCATCTTTTGAGATCAATTTGAACTTCTCATATTCATATCATTCTGTGATCAATTGTTTCTGAGTTACTTATCCTAAGGGTCCCTTAGGAGCAAGACATAAGCTAAAAAGAGACAAGACACCAGTAAGACAAAGGAGGTTGAATTGAGAAAACCATTTGAGCAATACTTGAGAAGTGGGATAAACAGAGGAGATCTCATAATTGTATATCCCTGATCTCAATTATGTCTTGGTTATTTGAAAGAGAACTAAAGAGAATAACATGAGATGAATCTGAGACTTTTATGAGACAAATCTAAGAAGTATGAAAAATAAAAAATAAAAACAGTTAAAAAATAAAAACAGATAAAACACAGTAATAAAAGTTACAGTGCAGTATAAGAAATTAAACATTAAAGAAATTAACATTATTTAAAGAAAGGCAACATCAAAAAGATGTACATCTTGAACATCTTCAGCATTGATTTAAGAGAATTGAGAGTAGCAGCAGATCTGTAGGTTTCTGGGATTTTATTCCAGATATGAGGAGCATAGAAACTGAATGCTGCTTCCCCCTGTTTAGTTCTGACTCTGGAGACAGAAAGCAGACCTGTCCCAGATGACCTGAGAGGTCTGGGGGGGTCATAGTAGTAGCAGATCAGAAATGTATTTTGGCCCTAAACCGTTTAGTGATTTATAAACTAGCAAAAAGTACTTTGAAATCAATTATTTGGGGCACAGGAAGCCAGTGTAAAGACTTCAGAACTGGAGTGATGTGATCCAGTCTCTTGGTCTTAGTGAGGACTCGAGCAGCAGCGTTCTGAATCAGCTGCAGCTGTCTGATTGTTTTTTTAAGTCAAGTCTACTGAAGATGAAAGAATGGACAAGTTTTTCCAAATCCTGTTGACACATAAGTCCTTTAACCCTTGATATATTCTTAAGGTGATAATAAGCTGACTTTGTAATTGTCTTAATGTGGCTGTTAAAATTCAGGTCAGAGTCCATGACTACACCAAGATTTCTGGCTTTGTCTGTTGTTTTTAACATTGTTGTTTGAAGCTGAGCGCAGACTTTTAATCGTTCCTCTTTTACTCCAAAAACAACCACCTCAGTTTTTCCCTCATTTAATTTTTTTATTTTTTGTTAGCATGCAGCAAGCATTTAGCTTAAAGCAGTGCTGTACAGCTGGCATGGCTGTGGAGCTAGACTGGTAACAGGTAGAAGACAACTCATTTGTCAACTGAATTGATTGAAAACAATGCTTCTCACAGAATATTTTTTTTATTTAGAATACTACAGTAATTCAGTTTATGAAAAGTTTAAGTCACTCTTCTGTTTGGCATTGCAGTAGCAATGATGTTCAAACTGATTCTGGGCTATGTAGACCTTGAGAGTATTGTTCTAGACAATAGATGCCTGCCGGTCTCTGGACTCAAGACAGGTAAATACATGCTGCTTATAACTGTGTCTACTACATCAGTGTCTGTGTAGACTGTGTGAGACAACAAAGGTAATTATTTGCCCCTGTCACAACAGTGGAATTCATTAACTTTAAAAGAAAAGGCTGGTAATGACCACTAGAATTGTACCTTTTTAAAACGTTTATATTGTCCTAAAGTATTTTTTTTACTGTGTGATCAATTTACGTTTGGATACAAAAGCACTCTTTTGTAGAGGTAACTTAAATTGCTGCACTGACAACAATAAGGAGACGTCAAACAGAAGAATGTGACTGCATGTGTTACAATTGTAGTAATTATCAACATACTTTTGGATAATGTCTGGTAATGACAATGCTTTGCTAAGTATGAGACAGAAGTATGTGCGTCAAGTGCTGTAGTCAAGGTAGGTATGAAGATGTTGCCTTGTTAGAGAAAACCCAAATCAAACACACTGCATTGAGAAATACAGATTACAAACAGGTGGTGGCATGTTGATTGGTCATGGGTAAAATGCTTGTCTGCCTCCAATTAGTGATATCATGTGTATTGCATAACAAACATTGTGTCCAAACACTTCTATATCCTGTGGAGACAAATATTTTTGGAGTAACCTCATTGCTGAAAAGGTGGTTAACAGAGTGCTTCTGACTCATGGCAGGGGAAGTTAGCAGCTGGGGGATTTTTGCTGTTATTTTAAAATTTACCAACAAACACACACAAAAATATGGAAACATATACAGTATTCACTACAGATCTGTGTTGTGTTTCGACCAGGCCCATTTTAAGATTGGGCGTAACATAAAACGGATGAATTTGGAGGAATCAAGGCAAAAAGGGAGAAGAGGTCACAATAAAAGAAATGAAAATAAAAAAAATAAAAAATAAACACCTATATGGGTGCTGCCTATATAAACAAAGTAATTTCCAAACACCTAAAAGAGCACAGCACCCATTAGCTTACCAAATTACAACTTTGTAGAATGGAAACAAAAAGACCGCCTTGCAGCACAACAAACTCTCTAAAGCTCTAACAAACTATTAACGCTTAAAAGCTTGTAACAGCACACCGCTTTAACCACTCTAACAAAGGTTAATTAGACGGACAGCATGGCGGACTGAGCTGTACTTTCAGCTGCCTGGACTGGTGAATCCAATTCAAACTACACACTCTATAGTGCACTGAATTATATTCCTTTTACCAAAATCCTAAAATTATAATTTACCACTTCAGGGCAAAATAAATCTAAATTTGAAATGTTCTAACCAAATTGCCTGATGGAGGCGCCAGAGGAAACCACATGTTGTTTATCCTCTATATAACAAGTGGTATTGGACTCTCCAACTCTTAGCTACAAATAAGAAATAACAATGTTAATAATTTTGTGTTTCAGTCTTGATGTTTTACAAAATATGAGAGAAAATTATTTTAACAGTTTGTACAGCATGTCTTTGCCCACATGACGTACAGTATGAATCAGTTGGCTCCACTTTGTTTAGAAAATGAGTCAGAACAAACTGGAAGCTGCATTTACATTTAGCTGATTTAGCGACTAATTTACTGCACAGCACTGTGGAGATAGATCTGGCAATGCAACTGACTAACTGTGCCTGTAGCTACTTCAAACGACTTTCACAAGAAAGGTCCTACAGGAGAAGCACTTAAAGGATCTGTATGTGTATTTTTAAGTTTTTTCTTTTGACAATTTTAAATTTGTAAATGAGGTTACTTGAACAAGTAACACATTCAATTGATTTGAAGGTAGGCTTTAATATTAGGCCCTTTTCTCTGGGAAAAAACAGCAGTAGCCCATATTAAAACCTTCAACTGTTTTGTGGTTAGAAAGTTTGAACATAACTAAAGCTCCCTCCTTTCTAAGAATTGTATGTGTTTCTCCTAAATAAGTAGGTAATGTTTGTTGATTAATTGGTTTTCTCACATGTTAGCCTTTAATTTAGAATGTTAACTTGAAGACTCTGTACAATGTGGCTCAATGTTTCCTGTAATAATATTAATAATAATAATAATTTATAATTTATTAATCCCGCAAGGGACATTAAAATGTTTACAGATGCCTGAAATACACACACATGCTCAGTATCTATTCATGCTCTAATGGAGAGATTTCAGAGTGAGGGGGTGTCAGCTGTCAATGGACAGGTGCCCTGAGCAGTTCGGGGTTCGGTGACTTGCTCTAGAGCACCTTGGCAGAGCCTAGGAGGGGAACTGGCACCTCACCAGCTACTGCCACACCCAAAAGAGGCAGAATATGAAGCGTAGACATTTAAATCCATGACAAACACAGTTTACCATACTGAATCAACAGACATTATTAACAACAGACTGAGGAAAAATAATTTAAGTTTATTATACAGACATTATCACTTGAATGTATCACACAATTACACACCCACAATAGCATTATTGCTAGCAAAAGTATTTATTGTATTTCTCTTTGGAGAAAAGCATCTGCCAAAAAATGCAATATAATATAATGACAGAGCATGGTCTGTGAGTCACAAAATGAATCAGCTAGCTTACAGTAAAGAGAGGATATTTGATTACGCAGATGCAAAGATGTATCACAAATGATACAGTACACTATTGAAACTTTTATTTTTTATTTTTGCACATTGCAAGTCCACAAAAAACAGTAAACTGTACAAAATTAAAATGCTGAGCAACAGGAAATATTCAAACCACAATGACTGCTGTGGTGTAAGGTCAGGCTGACTCAGCCAACTGCTCCATGTGCTGAAGAGATACCACAGGAGGGCAGCAGAGACTGTTTTGGAGGGGGAGCTGGTCCCATGCCATGTTGTATCATGCCCTTTAATCTGAAATGCAAAATTTAAATAAATACAGCACAAATAACTTTGATGTCAGATTTTCTCCATCATTAAAAGAGCCTGTATAAACATATTTTTTATTTGCTATCTAGTCTTATTTTTTGCTTTAGGACCAAATTGTTTTAATGGTTAGCATTTAATTGCGTTGTCCTCATCTACACTAACATGTCGGCCTCTTTGCAGAAAAAATAGTCACAGTTCAAACAACTGTAATCTAGGTATTGCATTCATCTATTCATCTCAGTTTGGATCTGTAGGATGCACTGTGCATTGTGTATTGTACATTGTATTGTGCCACAGTGACCACTGTGGGGAGCCAAATTCAGGTACTTTCAAATTATACACATAGTGGCTATCATACATAAATGTTAGTATGACCCCCTGTCAAAATAAAGGTTGATAGTTTGTGATACTTTAAATTAGGACCCATGACAAACATTGACTCAATAAATAGTTCCATCCATTAAGCTGCATCTGCACTGCATGTGCTGCACTGCTTTAATTACCACATTGGTTTCCCCCAGCTTGTAACCAAACTATACTCTCAGTCTAAAATCTGTCTAAAAATGACTTCATTACCTCCCCTGTACTCAGACCATGAAACCAAAGCGACACAAAATCTTTGTCTTTTTGCCAAAGAGCGTGGGGTACTCTGGGAAAGTCATGTTGCCTTGCAGAGGAATGCTGTTGGTCCCATATTGCACCACAATAACCAATCAGCCGTAATTGTACCTTGAATGTACCACGGCACCACCCTTGCCAGTCTACGCGGCCTGGCTGGCAGCCATTTTCCTGTTTTTAAAGGCCTTAAATCCACCCCTGCAATTTCATCTCCCCTTCAGCAAACTCTCTCATTGAAAGGTCTTACATGTATTTGCTGCTAAAATGGGTAAAGAATGTGCTTTCATGGTGTTATTTCAGGAGCTCTTGCAGAATGTGTGGGACTGAGCAGCGCCACCTAGCTCTTTGTGTTTCATCAGTTGGGTCTGGAGGGAGTTTAGTTGAGGTTGCCCTACAGGAGTTCCACTGAGGAAATACTTTACTCAATATCAGAGCTGCTTGGATTTTGATGGTGGAAATATCAACATGTTTATGCCAAACATACTCATAGTTAAAGCAATGACTGCAGAAAAGAAATCCTTGTCTGTGTTGTGTGTTGCCACATAACTTGTTTGGGATTGATTGGTATCTGTGAGTCAGTAAACTGCATTCTAAAACTTATTCACTTCACTTGAATTACTATCAAAACAATTTTAGCCTAAATTTGCATCAGATTTGAGTAAGATGTTGAAATTGAAAGCAAACATTGAATATGTTATCCATTTAGATCATGATTGGAGCAAACATCTCATGTGACCAATACTGTCATTTTTTTCTTTTCTCTTTTTGCTGTCTTTGGCTTTCTGCAAACCCCTCCCTAATTCCATAGTACTGTCTGAGGCTTCCATTGGATTTGCAAGTGGTATGAGTCACAATAACCATTTAAAAGGCTTTCTCATTAACCAGAACTTCAATCTCCATGTTTTTAAACAAGGCCGCTAAAATCCATGTAGTGTTCAGTCTGTGAAATGCATGTCACGCTGCTTTTTTCCTGTGTCTTAGTCTCACTGATGCCTGGTCCGTGTCTTACGGCGCCCACACTCATGCCGGAGAGCGAGAGCTCTCCTTCAACAGGAGCACAGGTTGACTTGAAACTGGCCACAGTAAGTGCATAATTGCATGAGTTGCATGATATTAGACTGGATGGGATTTACTATGCCAAAAACATGCCAATGTTAAGGTATTTCTTTTGAAGGAAGGAAATAGCAAGAATCCATTCTCGCCTTTGTGCTGGATGTTGAGATAATGTTTTTTATTTCATTTGGTTTTGTGGGGTGGGGGCAAAGGTAAGTAACTGTACTGCCCTGGGAGTTCTTGTAGTGGTTACATTGCATGCTTTGTCTTACATTCTCTGTTTTCTCTCTTCCTAATTTCCTTTCATAAATGTATTCTTCTAAGTGTATTCTAAGTGTATTCTTGTTGGGACAGACATTCTGCATGGAAATTAGTTACCATTGTTGCTTACGAAGTCTTTATTAAGTTTTGAACAATTTGAATTGTATTAATTTGTAATTGTAATTGTAATTTTAGATGATCTAATTGACATTTGATGCTGCAAATTTGATGACCCAAGGGTGCAGATTTATAACTTTAAGTTATAAACAATGTGATGGATGTAGCCAAGTATGACAATAATGTGTAATCTACTATAATGCATGCTGCAAATAAAAAGATCCACAAAGGTAACACAACTTTCTACCCTGGCAATAATTAAGTTATTAATAATTAAGATCAGTATTCAATTCTCTGGCTCTTTACTGCAACATAATAATAACATAATCTTCTCATAGGAATACCTCCAGCAGTACTACAACCTCCAAAATGACCCTATGACACGCATTAAGCGGAGTGGCCCCTCCTTTACCTCCAAGGTGAAAGATATGCAGCTATTCTTTGGGCTCAATGCAACAGGTATGCTGGATTCATTCACCCTGGAGATGATGAGGAGCCCTCGATGCGGCGTGCCAGATGTGGAGGAGTACAGCCACATCCAGGGGACACGATGGAACAAGAATGTCATCACCTACAGGTGTCTAAGTGGGCTTTAATGATGTTTAATGATCAAGATGCTACCAATCTTTTTTTACTTTTTCAGTGGAATAGAATTGCAGTCTGACAGATATATCTGTAGAAGAAAGATTTAGGAATGTCTGATCCAGACTGGTCGTCCCAAAAAATGCAAACTGTGCCAATACGTGGGAAACATTTTAATGCAGCAGGACATAAAACCTTTGGCAGCAATAGGGAGCTGTCACAAATCATTGTGGTTAACACATTTATTGGGTTTGGGAGTTATGCCTCTGAGTGTCATTTTGGGCTTGTACAAATGCCAAGTTCTCTATATATGCTTGGACTTATGTAACACTGTCTGGTACGTCCTAATCCATTTCTTTGCTAGTTCTGTTTCAGTTACACCTTGCTGGTATACATAAAGAATAGATGCAAAAATAAAGAAAAACTAAGACAGGCAGCAGATGTCAAAGTCTGTAACCATATATGTAGTACATTTCATCAATTAACTATTATTCTTTAAAAAGTATCACAAGTTGGGATAATGTTGCTATCAATATTTTTTAATGATGTTAAGAAGACATGTTTCTAGGGGACATTGTTTTGATCCTCATGTTCATCAACAACATCGCTATTGCAGCATTGGCAGGTACACCAGAGATTTGCGGCGCAACACTGTGGACGCGCTGGTTGAGTCGGCGTTCAGCGTTTGGGCCAGAGCCAGCAGTCTGACGTTTATCAGGTCACACACCCACAACGCTGACATCATGGTGGAGTTTTTGACCAACGGTGGGTTGGTCTTTTTGCTTCACACAGGAGAGATATATATGATATTTGGAAGTGCATTGAACGAATAATGCTCACATAAGTCCACCTTTGAGTGACATATGAAGTATTATGTCAACAACAGTCTCATGGATATACACACAGGGAGCTTCAGTAATCATTCAACTGCTAAGCAAGGCAGCGTTATTGTGCACTGAAAATTAAATTCTCTGTGGTTTCTATTTCATGTTTGGCTTGGATTACATTATGAAGAACATGGTGACTTTTATCCATTTGATGGACCCAGAGGCACACTGGCCCATGCTTTCGGTCCAGGGCTGGGCGTTGGAGGGGACACGCACTTTGATGACGATGAACACTGGACAGCAGGAGGAACAGGTGCAGAACTAAATCACACTGGCAATTCACAATGATGCTGAAGGGATTTAATAGAAAGCCAACAAATCAAATATTATCATTTTGATGCATATTCTTTGTGTTATTGCAGGTTTCAATCTGTTTGTTGTAGCTGCACATGAATTTGGCCATGCTTTGGGCCTTAAGCACTCCAGGAACCGAGAGTCACTAATGTACCCAACCTACAAATCCTTCAGTTCAGCCAACCTGTTATCCATAGAAGATGTAGCAAACATCAATGCACTTTACAGTAAACAATTTCTATTTATTTGAAATAAAGATTTTATTAATGTAATGGAAAAGTAATGGAAGTGCAGTAACATTAATACATTACAATTTGAGTGTTTTTATTGTTATTATTGAAGTGGAACCTGATCTTTAAGTGTGTGCTTGTGTGTGTTAGGTCCCGTCAGAGGTCCAAATTTCTTTTCGAGGTTCAGCTGGAGCTCTCAGAACAACCCCTGGCTGTCAGGGTCGCGTTTCCCTTGGCTCCTGCAGGACAAATGTGCTTCAGACCTAACATTTGACGCTGTGTCCACCCTTGGGGATGCAACCTTTTTTTTTAAAGAAAAGTATGTTGATGATTTTTCTTTCTTTTATTCTTTAATTCAAAACACTTATTCATTTTAAGCTATATTTCGTCTTCAGAAAAAGCCAAAAAAAAATCAAAGGTTATCGCTTGTATCTCTAAATGAGATACATAAATATATAGTAGATTGATTTTAGGATCTGATGCATGCATGTATAAGGTTTTGCCTGAAGGATATGTAATTTCTTTTCATTTCATCATACTCATGAATGTTTTGACCTAAGTGACAATGTTTTTCCTACAAGATACCTCTGGATTAAACATAATGAGCAATATGACATTAAAGAAGGTCCCATAACCAACTTTATGCCCAAGATTGAGACCAGCATTGATGCGGCCTTCTGGGTGCCTCGCAGATCCACTGCTTACATCATTCATGGTAACTGTCTTAATTCAGTGCTGCAAACTGCAACATGATATTCCTTGGTCTCACTGCCTCCTTATAATTAAATTGAATCCCAATTGTTATACACAATCCAACTATTAATCATCCCAGAATTCTGCATTCACAAACATTCAACATTCATTATATATTAAAATATGTTAAAATCTTACCAAATTAGTGAAATCCCTCTGACATAAAAAAGAAAAGTAAAAGAAAAAGACAAACACAGATTTTTCTCCCTTTGTTTCAACAGAATCTATGTTCTGGACACTGAAAGGCTCTGTTGTGAAGGGAAAGCCTCGACTACTCAGCCACTTTGGATTTCCAGCCTGGGTCCAGGATGTTGATGCGGCAGTGCACATAGTGAAAACAGGACACACCCTTTTCTTTATGCATGACACTTACTGGAGGTAAAGTGAAAAATTAACAACATGAATTCAATAACTGGATCAATCATGGCAATTATAGACTTTTGACTCAAATTGGAATCAGACATGATAGCAATTGCACTTACTTGAAGGTAATTTCTTACACACAGAATATTCCACTTTATTTTGATTATTTGAGTTTATTTGAACAGTCATGCACTGCCCTAAGAAGAATACTAATGTTTTGCACCGTAGATTTTAGTTTTTGTCATGAGGACAGAGGATTTGACACCAGTATCAAGCATTAGTAAGAGCCACATAAGAAATTCATGTATGCGTGCCCTTCAAATTGAATTAAATACAATTATACTGTACTTTTTTAGGCTAAATATAATACTTATAAAATTGCATATATTTGATGAAAGTGTAGTGGCATAATCGAGACAAATCACAAAGCACCGGTAGGTAGGGGACATTAAAAAAAGTTGACTCCGACTGAAAGATTCCATTTGTCATTTGGACCTCACACAGAGAGCAAAGGGCTCAATTTGGACTTTGATGATGTGACCATACCAGTAGCAGTCATGGACAATTGTTTTTCTCAGCTTTGAAAGGGAAACAGATGACCATGAGTCATGACTTCTGATGAACACTGTTTGTATCGTGTCTGTTTCAGTTACAATGAAAACCGAAGGGTTATGGATTTTGGTTACCCAAAGTACATCAGCGAAGACTTTCCTGGAGTCAACACAACAATAAATGCAGCTGTTTATAAAGAGGGTGAGCCAGTGTAATTACCATTACCCATTGAACTGTATGTTTGAAATGTTCTGTCAAATCTAAAAATTTTCTACAACAAGCATAATATACACATCAACAGTATCAATGTTGTAATGTAACAAAGAAGAAATACTTCACTACTGTACTTAAGTAGAATTTTCACGTATCTGTACTTTGTTATTTATATTTCCGGAATATTTTTTCTTTTACTCCAGTACATTTCCTCAATAAAATGTATACTTTTACTCCACTACATTTCCCATAAGCATCTTAGTTACTTGTTACAACAAAATAAAATCTTCATAAAAAATAACAATTTTATAAAATAAAAATACAAAAAGAAGAAACTTGTTACAGTGGGTAAAAGCAAGTTTGGTTAATCATTGCTCCTAAATTGCCAAGATAATGCACGTTCCATTCCAGTTGGTGACCTAATGCTTGTTTGTTGCCAAGCAGCAAAAAAAAAAAAACATGGGCCAAAACTAGAAGAGGATGTAGAATAATGACTGATAGTGTCATGGAAGCACCTGGTGCAGGCTCTGCCGCCCTGGTAACAGATGATGACCACCGCGACAATAGTGATGAGGACAATAACGTTACACATCTTTAGCTATAAAGTTCCTATTCAAAGTTTTTTGTACTTTTTCTGTACTTCCAATACTTAAGTACATTTAATATCAGAAAATAACTTTTGATACTTAAAGCTATAGTGCGTAGTTTTCGTCGCCACCGTGAGGAATTCTAAGTTACACGTTAGTTGTACTAATCACAACAGCACTGTCGGCGCGTCCACATGATACAAGCCTTACACAATCACGCACGCGCCCCCACTCCTCCTTCACACAGTTGCTAGTAGCCAAGGAGGACACAGAGGATTAAAAAAACATGATGAACTCTTCAGAAGAGTTAATTATCTTCACTCGAGTTTCTGCACGGGAAAGTCACCGGACAACACAATCTTCTGAACATAGCTGTACTGAGAAATACAGAGAGAGTCTTATGGAGCTGAATTAGCTTTGTAGCAGTTCATTTGGCAATAGCTTGAATATAACAGACGTTTATTAATATCAAAAAGTTATGCACTAAAGCTTTCAGTACAGTAATATGAGATAATTTAAGACTTTTACTCAAGTAATATTCTAAAAGGATACTTTAACTATAGGCAGTATAGGCAAAAAGGGTGATGCTTTGAAAGGAAAGTGTAGCTAGGCTATAGCGTTAGGAGGTAATTTTATCTAGCTCATCATCATCATCATCATCATCATCATCATCATCGACAACAACAAAAAACAGAAAAAAATCCTTCCCGACAACACAGCATGATAGAGGTTAAATATGTGAATCGCTGTGTTTGCATCTTTAAAATCTGTTTTCTTTTCCTCATCTCAGGTTTCATCTACTTCTTTGTCGGACCACAAGTCTACAAATACGACTACACCCAAAAACATGTTGTTGGAGTTGAGAAAGCTAATTCTTGGCTTGGATGTTGAAATACTGTAAGTCCATGAACATGTGGCAAGGAAATGACCTCAATATCTTGATTAAATCAAAACAACGAGAAAAAGAAAAACACTGTGCTTCTTCAATTTTGAGTGAATGTGTATTATTCATTCATTCTTTGTTTTTTCAAAATAAAATCAAAAGTTCAAACCTGATAATAATGTGTGTTTTTTAATCTGTATCCCACAGTGAAACGCTCCCAACATCAGGTTTTATGGTTTATTTAGTGTAAAAATATTTTTATCAAATCTGCATGTCACTGTGGAGGAGACTGATATATATATATATATATATATATATATATATATATATATATATATATATATATATATATATATATATATATATATATATATATATATATATATATATATATATATATATATATATATATATATATATATATATATTGAATGTAAATTAGGTTTGCCTCACTAATGCCTTACAGAAATCACAAATTACACACTTTCCCTTAAAAAAGACAGACAGCCCAGACATTATATAGACGTCTCATTGGATGGTTTTAACCACAAAAATCTCCAGGAAATTGGAGCTGGTAGACTCACTTTAACCATCTGTACTTCTGTGAAATGCCCAACATCCCAGAGAATACTCCCATATAAAAATCTGTAGTCTGGTGGAAATGTACATTTTAAAAATGGAGATGTTCCAACTGTGAATACATGTATAGGTTCTCTGATGTTAGCGGCAGTCTTATGGGGTCTACCCGTTGATCACGATCAGTGGCCGAGGCCTGAGGATGTGGAACTAGCTGAGGTGTGTGGGTGGATGACAGGCATACTTCTGGCTCAAAATTGAAGCTTTTGGTCATCCCTTCTCATTTTTCTCAAAAATCCTAAATCTCCCACTTTGCAATTTATATACTGTTCGTAGGGTCAACGAGGGATAATCCTTACTTTAACCAGGATTCACCTCATCTGTCCTTCATGAAATTAACTACCAAATTAAAAACATAACATCACTGAGAAATTTGCTCTGATAGCAACAAAATGTAAAGGTTTTTATTTAGAGTGAAAGGATTTGTATGAATAATTAACAATCCCTTTTCCATTTGTCTTCATGTGTGCATCTGAAAAAGCCACCTATGACCTCACATCAAACAAAGACTAACCTACATCAATATTGAGTAATACCATAAAACGCCATCAGATATCTCAACATACAAACTGAGATCTAAGTCTTCAGATCTGAACTCTTCTCAACAACAATGCTACCTCAAGAGGTTTTACAACCTGAACCTCAGAAGCAGAGATCCGGTCCACGTCAACCATGGAGGAGAAGATCAGAGAAATGCAAAACATACATCTGAGATGTTTAGTGTATACTTTTAACAATGTAATATTGTAAAAAGCATTTTCTTGTAGATTGTTTTATTTTTATGACATGTTACGGGAACTACAGCTGCTGCTCCCACCGTCTCGTGTGTGTGTGTGTGTGTGTGTGTGTGTGTGTGTGTGTGTGTGTGTGTGTGTGTGTGTGTGTGTGTCCGTATTTGGCAATGCAGGATTGCCAAATACGAGGATGTGGCAAAGTCCTTTTCTTCAGCCCTGAGGATGTGAAGTGATGCAGCACCACTGAGGTCAAAGTCAACCATGGCAAAGCTGAAATTGTCTTCTCCCTCTCCCACAGAAGTAAATCTGAAAATCACTTCCAAAGAATAATTATGTTGGCTAAGCACTCACGAAAGTTAGTTACCAATTATGGTTAATAATAATGCCACAAAAGAAATAGAAACACAGCTTATTACATGTTTAAGTCCTGTCTAATTCATTATGTGTATTTTCTGTTGCAGCTCATGGAGATTTCTTTCCCTTTGATGGACCCTGTGGTGTGCTGGCTCATGCCTTTCAGCAAGGAGAGGGGATGGGAGAAGACGTGCACTTTGATGGAGGATGAAACATGGACAGTGGGGAGTACAGGTTTGTCAGAATGAAACACAAAAGATTACCCTAAAGAAGCTAAGAATCAGAATAGTATGCACACTGTCAAAACAAATCTTTTTCTTTCATAGGTCTTGTTGAGGTTAATCAATACTTTGAGTTAATTATAACACCTTAAAAAATCCACAGTGGGGAAATGTGACCTGCATTTACTCAATTATTGTATTTAAGTACAATTTTAAAGTATATGTTCATTATTTTAAAATGTCCATGTTATATTACTCACTACACTACATAATAGTGTACTTTTTACTCCACTATATCACTGTTTTAGCTACATTACAATTTAAAATTATATGTGCAAAAATCAACTTAATCATGAAATTGTTATTCAATATTTAATTACTGTACACATTAATGGATACATAATACTTCAAAAACCCAATATATGACATAATCATATAACTCCATTTTCTGCAAGTATTTTTTCTTTGGATACTAGTTTACATTTTGCTGACAATACTTTAACTACAAATCATGACAGCAGGAATTTGACCTTATTTTAGATTTTAGTATTTTCACTTTTACTTGATTATAGGATCTGAATATTTCTTTCGACAATGTCGATTCTGAACCAGAATTGGCACAGCTGTTGCACTACTCTTTGTGAGTTGAAACCTTACACAGTGTCACAGCAGGTGTTGCACGTGTCTTTGACAGCTGATAGAAAACTTCTGCTGTGACATCATCACTATGGTGTGGCCAAAAGTGCAACATTCCTGAAAGTTTGAAACCCACAGACGGTAGTTTTCAGTGTGATTCTGTGTTATTTTAACCAGCCATGTGGACTAACAGGACTTGTCTGTTGCTGTATTTCAGGTTACAGTCTGTTCACTGTTGCAGCTCATGACCTCATCCACTCATCCTCTGCTCATGCACCTAAAGTATAGGTATCACAGCAGTTCACAGTACTCTCTTTCCAAAGATTATGTGGGATCCAAACGCTGTATGATGAGGAGCAAATTAAAAAATACAAGGTGATTGTTTGCACAAAATGGAAATACAATAATGAGAGAAAAGTGTAACATAATGTACAATGTCACATTTAATATGCATTACATTTTATTAAGAAAATCCACAAGAAAAGCGAAAACACAATCAGCCCCCAACAGGTGACACCAACTTTTCTTTTGATGCCACAGCTGTGATTGGAAATGAGATTGTTTTCTTTAAGAACACTTACAACATACAGTAAGTCAAAAATGTTTTATAGTATGATTGCAAAAGAGCTTTTTAGCTGCCACTGATTCTTCTTATTGTTTCAACTGAGGTAAATGTAGATGAGAACAGCACAGACAACTTATTGGAATCGCCTGAAAGGACGTCACAGCAGCATATATTTACTCAGCATCAGTTCTCACATTGACGCTGCTTTGCTTTGCTGGATTTTTAGTAGGGGGAACAGTTGTGCCCAAATTACAGCCTTGTGCAACTTAAATGTTGCAGTTCATGCAAGAAGCTTGTTGAGTTTGGTTGCCTTTTTCATAGTGTCCCAAAATGCAATGACACGGCTGTGTTTTTTCCAGATCATAAGCACTGGGTGGTTCTACAGCTTAAGATGAAAAGTCTCCATCCATAAGTATAGTCAGACAGGTTGATGTTGCAGTGGATTTCTTCTTCATAGGAGAGGTGTATTACAGGTATTTTGTTTGATGCCAACTTGCTTCACATTGAACATGATTCTCTGTTTTGATTTTTAATTTTGACACAAAAACTCAAGAGGAAAAATTACCCATCAGAATTAATTAATTAATACATTATCATCAGAAGTATACAAAGAGAACACAACTGAAATAGAAGTTGTAATTTTTAGTATACCGTGTTTAAGTGATAGACAGGTGGGGTTTAACTGCACTGGACAACTTTTATACTAAAAAAAACACTTAATTTTAAAACAATGTATCACTCAAGTAGAAATCTTATGTTTAAATCTTTATGTTTGCTAAACTTTGTTGTTCACATTTTATCTCATCTGTTTTGAAACAGAATAGGAGATAATATACTTTTTGTATGATTTTCTGTCTACAGGTAGCACCTACCTCTTCAGTGGGACAAAAGCCTACCTGTATCACTTCAAACTAAATCGGATGGTGAAAATAATTTCAGCAAACTGTTGGCTTCACCGCAGTAGAAAGCAGTTCCACTAAAAACAATGAGGTCAACATTGAGGTCAGTCCATGGTTTTAGGTGTTTTAGGCTCTGCAAGATGTCCCTGTAATTTGTGTTTTATTCTCAGCATTAAAACAGCCACACAAACATATAGGTGTGTTAGTAGGCCTATACCACATAACCTATTGGAGGTCATTTTTGCATTGATGAAGGATGAGGGAAGATATTATTATACAATGAAGGTGCCAGAAAGAGGTAACTGAAAATCAAATGAAATTATCTTGACCATGAAAGAGAGTTTTTTTCAGATCACACAGTGACTGCCTGGAACAGAAGCATAATGTCCTTCAATTATTGATGTGTTTTTTTGTATGGCGGTCACATGGCCCTACCCAAAATCTAAATGAATAATAATAATAATAATAATAATAATAATAATAATAATAATAATAATAATAATAATAATAATAATAATAAACAGCGAGATAACAGTGAGAAAAATCATCTACTTTTGTAAACTGTGTGTGATTAAGAGCAGAAAACTTAAGCACTGGATGTGCTTAAATTTTCCACGATGTGAAGCACGATTTTAAGTATTTTCCAATAGCGTACAAACTTGAACTTCTCATTTTTCTCACAAAAAAGGTTATACAACAACTTTAATAATTTAATCTGAACATCAATTCAAAAACTCAAAACCAACTTTAATTGTAAATGTTAAATTGGCATGTTATCACTTTTCTAAATGTATGTAACCTCTATGTACGCTACATTATTTAAAAAAGCTTCAAAACAAGCAAAACCGGATATCCGGTAGAAATGCTCTACGGAATAGGGTCCGATGTGAGCCACTGGCCTTAGTTTCTCTGTCTACGTGCATAAATTTGTTTCTCGCGTTTTGAACCACATTACTGAAATGCTTTTCTGTAAACAGCTCCGTAGTGTAGTTTTATTACAACATAAGGTGCTGTTAAGAGCTTAACCCTAGTGTTTAGCCACTCTGTATTTAAACAACGCGATGAAGACGACTGGAGGTTCCGGTGGACACACGGAAACAAACAACCCGGAGCACGAAGTGAAAGAAGGGGCTTTGCTGCGGTTTCACTGAGGTGTGTGCGTGTTATGTATTTCTGTATATGATGGCATTGGCATTTGTGGGCAACTCTTACCTACACTATCACGGAATATTGAGATTTCTGTATGTTTTGTATGTGTGAGTGAGTGTGTTCTCTCGTGCTTAACGTTACAGCCTCAATACTGCTAATGTTAGGCTAGCTGAATGTATGAGAGGTATACCAGTATATGCAGCAAAAGATAATTAATGTATTGTTAATGTCCCTTCGGTTTACAGGTCCCCCTCTCCTATGGATTCTCTCAACACTTTTGAATCTGAGATGGAGGCTGATGAACAGGGGAACTACTCTCTGTTTCCTGCTCTGGACAGTATTGCAAGTCTATCTGGGACCGCTGAGACCCTGGAGAGGTTGTTGTTAAAACATGTCATTACGGCGTCATACTTTATAAAACGCCCAGTGCAGATTAACTGCTTATACTGTGCAATAATACATTTAGATAGCAGAGTGGGATTGCTACAGAGAGGACAAGAGCATCCCATCCGTGTAGGTTTGTGCTCACAGGGAATTAAATCATAATACAAATCAGATGCTATGATTTAATACCAGATGTCCCCTTTCTTAGCAGTGCTTTGCGATTTTGGACTATCATTTTAGTTTCTTTTTCTTTTTTCACATTTGATAACAAGCAATCCTATGACGCATGTTGAGTTGAAATTTTATACACTGTACACACGGGTGGGCAATTTGTAGTTGCCCGCATGCTGAATTCAGTGGTGCAGTTTCATTATTTACTAAAATGCAGATAAATATGTGCTCTAAAATTATGTTAGTTAATAAGTAATGATTTGCAATGTGACAATAAATGAAATAATGTTTCACTGGATGAAACTAAACTTTTTCTATTTGTAGCGAACCACCCAGTGAAATTGCAGAGAAGCCAAACCTCACATGGCTCGATGCTGCACAGGTATCTGCCGTGTATTTATTCATCATATTTGTTTGGTGTTTAACAATGTTGACCACAATCAACTGGTGTGTGTTTTTCTTGGTCCCCTATTCTCCCACATAGATTGTCTTGGAAGAAGCTGGACGTCCTATGCACATAAAGGAGATTAAACAGAGAATCATCGACAGGGGACTTGTTCAATCCAAGTACAGCAATCCTCTTAACTTACACATATTATTGCCCATGTGCTCAAATCATGAATCATTAATTTCCTGAGTAGACCACAATCTTTTTCCATGGTCTACATTTAGATTCTGCTTATTCTTTTCTCTCCTTGGCAGTGCAAAATCAAGTCTGGAGGCAGTCATGTACCGAGAGGTAAGGAGGATGTTTTAAGATGCAGTCTGACAACAACCTCTGCTGTTGAGTATAATAACTTGCACCTCCATTTAACAGTTGTGTCAGTTGATCCAGTACATGCATCATCTGTGTTTCTGTTACAATTTTTCCTTTATCATATTTTTCTTTCTCCATGTTTTTCCATTTGGCTTCTTTGGCCTTATTTTAACAACTTTAAAAAGAGGCAGACGTTTCTGTGCTGTTATCAGAACAAAGGATGCTCTGTGCTCAGACGCAGAAGCCTTGAACCTGCTGTATCTAATAATGGTGGAATTCATCTACAATGACCCCCAGCTTTTGGGAATAAAATTTGGCTTTTCCGCCCCGTGCATTGGCCTCAGTCTCACATTATGTTTCAGACACAAAAAGGCAGCAGGAGATTCAAGAGGATTGAGAACAGAAACGGAGTCTTTGCACTGCTGGTGAGTTAAATGGGACACTAATGCCAATTTCACACAAAGCCAGAATAGACGTATATTGGGATACTGAAAATGCATTTGACCTTTTATGCCAGACTCTTGGTCATGGATAAATACTTGGCGTTAAAGATCTTGGACTTGAACTGTAGTTTGATACACATCACAGCCTAGTATAATTCATATCACATATCATATAGACAAAATGTATTTATAGTGGAAATAACATGGGTACATACAGGGCATGTAGGATATCTTATGTGCTATTTATCGTCTAAGTTAACCTTATGCATGAGGGGTAATGTTTGTTCATCTGCTTGATCCATGAGAGCAGAATTTTAAAGTAGAGATGGCTAGAAGGCACTCCTAATTTTTAATTATAACTACAGTACTAATAAGCCCTTAATAATTCTTTAAATACCATAGGACAAATGCTTACACCATATGCAGGACAACTCAGTTGGACTTAGCCACACCTGGCCACTGTTTTTCAGTGTAAAAATATACAGTGAGGAAAATAAGTATTTGAACACCCTGCTATTTTGCAAGTTCTCCCTCTTAAAAATCATGGAGGGGTCTGAAATTGTCATTGTAAGTTCATGTCCACTGTGAGACAAATCACAATGTATGATTTAAAAAAAAAAATCAATGTTAATATTTGGTACAGTAGCCTTTGTTTGGTCAAACGTTTCCTGTAGTTTTTCACCAGGTTTGCACACACTGCAGAAGGTATTTTGGCCCACTCCTCCACACAGATGTTCTCTAGATCAATCAGGTTTCTGGGCTGTCACTGAGAAACAGAGTTTGAGCTCCCTCCAAAGATTCTCTATTGGGTTTAGGTCTAGAGACTGGCTAGGCCACGCCAGAACCTTGATATGCTTCTTACAGAGCCACTCCTTGGTTATCCTGGCTGTGTGCTTCGGGTCATTGTCATGTTGGAAGACCCAGCCTCGACCCATCTTCAATGCTCTGAGGGAAGGAGGTTCTCCAAAATCTTGCAATACATGGCCCCGGTCATCCTCTCCTTAATAGAGTGCAGTCGCCCAGTCCCATGTGCAGAAAAACAGCCCCAAAGCATGATGCTACCACCCCCATGCTTCACAGTAGGGATGGTGTTCTTGGGATGGTATTCATCATTCTTCTTCCTCCAAACACAGTTAGTGGAAATATGACCAAAAATGACTCCTCTGGATCATCCAAATGGTCATTGGCAAACTTAAGACGGACCTTGACATGTGGTGATTTAAGCAGGGGAACCTTCCATGCCATGTATGATTTCAAACCATGACGTCTTGGTGTATTACCAACAGTAACCTTGGAAACAGCGGTCCCAGCTCTTTTCAGGTCATTGACCAGCTCCTCCCGTGTAGTTCTGGGCTGATTTCTCACCTTTCTTAGGATCATTGAGACCCCATAAGGTGAGATCTTGCATGGAGCCCCAGTCCGAGGGAGATTGACAGTCATGTTTAGCTTCTTCCATTTTCTAATGATTGCTCCAACAGTGGACGTTTTTTCACCAAACTGCTTGGCAATTTCCCCGTAGCCCTTTCCAGCCTTGTGGAGGTGGACAATTTTGTCTCTAGTGTCTTTGGACAGCTCTTTGGTCTTGGTCATGTTAGTAGTTGGATTCTTACTGATTGTATGGGGTGGACAGGTGTCTTTATGCAGCTAACGACCTCTAACAGGTGCATCTAATTTAGGATAATAAATGGAATGGAGGTGAACATTTTGAAGGCAGACTAACAGGTCTTTGAGGGCCAGAATTCTAGCTGATATACAAGTGTTCAAATACTTATTTGCCGCTGTGTCATACAAACAAATAGTTAAAAAACATCATACATTGTGATTTCTGGAATTTTTTTTTTGATTATGTCTCTCACAGTGGACATGCACCTACGATGACAATTTCAGACCCCTCCATGATTTCTAAGTGGGAGAACTTGCAAAATAGCAGGGTGTTCAAATACTTATTTTCCTCACTGTAAGTGGGAAGTCCTGGAGGAGCTCTGAGAGTAGATTTAATATCTTTATTTAATTTTATTTAGTTTTAAAGCTCTTGTGCACATTTTGTTGTTTGTCATACAGCAGTCTATGTGTTACCTCCCATCAGTGTTATTTTTGTTTACATTTTTGTCTTTATTTTCATCCCTCACCCTGAAGGCCACACAAGCATTAGCCTCAGGTACTCCTGTTGCACATGAACAGATCTCTGTCTTCCTCCTTGCCTCTGTTTCCTCGCAGACTGATGAGGAGAGGCAGCAGGCTCTGCAGGCTTTTACTGCCCAGTCATTCCTTGGCTCTCCGCAGCAGAACACCATCTCCAATTCTGGCTCAGTTGCCTCGTTGCCCACCTTCCCATCCCCCACCAGCTCCTCAGAGCATAGGACCAAGATGAAGAGAGGTTCACGAAAAAAGCAGAATGAAAAGTACAGACTCAAGTACCTTAGACTGCGCAAAGCTGCCACCGCTATAATATTTGTGAGTTTATTGACTCTTAAAAAGCTAGAAAATCAAGCATTTTTTGGTATGGTATTGTTATAAGGTTTTTGGTAAGAACAGTTTTTTAAATTTTTTAATTTTATTTAATTCATTTAATTATTGTTGTTCTACTGTTTTACCCACAGGAGAATGCAGCTCTCTGTGATGAAGTTGCCCACTTAGAAGAGAAGTTTCTGAGAGCAAAGGAGGAGCGGAGGTGAGTGGTCATGTTTCAGCTATGCTAATGCTTCCCATAATGTTCTGTAACTGGGTGTTCAGCAAGGACCTTCTTATTCGTCTCACTTTATCCAGTTTTTTACTCTTGTACATCGTGGATGTGCTGTTGTGATTGTATGAAGTGTGGGTTCATAAGTGTGCATAAAAGTGCTATTTTTAGCAAATGTTTCATGTCATGTCACCTTTGAAAAACAAAGCTAAGTCACATTTGTATTCATTTTCATTTCCAGGTTTTTGCTGAAGTCAATGTTGCAGTACCAGTCTTTGTCAGAGGGGGATGTACTGCCAACACCCAGCTCAAGCTCCCATCCACCTGTGCCGCCTGCAGCATTAACCTCAGGTCCTGCAGGGGCTTCAGGCCTGTCTGGAGGGCTTAACCTGGCATCAGTGGTGTCAACAGGGGAAGAGGGACTTCTTAAAAAACCCAAAAAGGAAAGGAAAGAGCGAGGCAGGGAAAACGGAAAGGAGGAACGTGAGTGCTATGGTCAAGTGTTAATGCATGCATCAATGTGATTTAAATGGTTTACAATCAACCTTTTAAGACAGTGGGCCCATTATTTTCTTCTCTTATGCTTCTTCAGTTCCAAAGAAGATGTCTAAGAAGAGAAAGCTAGCAGATGGGTCTCGGAAACTGGTGCAGCCCATCCCTTTGGACTCATCTGGTCGTCCGGTTTTTCCCATCGTGCTAGGAGGTTTAACCGTCTACAGCCTGGGAGAGGTCAGTGTCTGGCTAGTCTCGCTTTGCCAGACCCTCCTCCAAATCGCGCTGACGGAGAGTCTGGCTACTCCACATAGCATTCAAGGATAGGAGTAAAACGTACTGTGGTTAAATGGCATTTCTTTAAATCAATCAGAATCGTCATGGGAGGTGCTAAACTCTGCACAGAACCGCTGTCTTGCGAAAGAAAACTCAGATTGGACAGATAGTCTAGCTAGCTGGCTCAATTTACCCTGCAGCGATCTGAGGAGCGGTCAACAATAATCCCCAAAATACACAGAATTTAAAATTTCAACACAAAGAAAGCGGAAGGAAATGGAAAATACATGCATCGAAATAGTTCCACCTAGTGGTGGATTGATGTCAAATTTTGTACACAGCCTCAGTATAGCATGGAGAACTACTGTTTTTAGTTCTGTGTTAATCAGAATAGTTGTTGTTGCCAAGATATGCATGACTTCTGGTTTGACTGCAACTTACAGGAAGTTGATGCTCTATAACTGGCACATTTTTTGTATTATCAAAATTCTTTTAATAACTTTTGGTCATAAGGGTTCACTGAGTCAATGTACGGGAGTTACTGGCCTAAATATTTTAACTTTCATTATAGCGCCATCTGCTGGTGGATATGTGTCATTTTTGGTGTCTGAGGTACATGGACCAGTCCACCCCTGACATTTTCACTTGCATCACTTATACGGTGTAGGCTGCAGTAACACTTTTACTTTTTTAAAAAATAAAAACCGGAGCTGTTTCAAAGGGATCGCTAAATATTTAAGGTGCTGTAGGTAGGATTGTGAAAATCCAGAACTTAGCTAAAATATTTGAACAATCGGGTCAGTTTCAGCAAATATGACAGAAAGTTAGCTTTATAAAGCTTACCTACTGCACCTTTAAGTCTAACCTTTAAGTAACAACATCTCTAAAATCTGACACAAATCACTCCTAATGCAAACTTTTGCCTGCTCTCCAGATAATCACAGACAGAATGTTGTTCCATGATGAGTGTGCCATCTACCCGGTGGGCTTCTGCAGCACCCGAGTCTTTGCCAGCATGAAACACCCTGACCAGCAGTGCCTCTACACCTGCCAAATCAAGGATATGGGAGCAGGTCCACAGGTATACACAGTTGATATTGAAATGTGGGTTGCCAAATGTCCATCATCCTTGTTTAGACCCTCGTTTTTAGATGTAAACAGTATTTAAAGAACATTTTATTAAATATGTAATATAATAAATATGTAAAATAATAAGGACAAATACATTATTTTCTGTCTTTAGAGCCAAGTGAACAAAACAAAATTGCACCTTACTCTCTTTTAATAAGTCATGTTTGGATGGTTCAGTTTGAAATAGTATGAATAAAATAAAATTTTATTGACATTCTAATATTGTCCCTCACAGTTTGAGATTGTGCCTGAAGAAGATCCTCAGAATGCCATCGTGGCCTCCTCAGCGCTGACGTGCCACTCCAATCTACTAAAGGCCATCGCATCTGTCAGGTACCAAAGTTCACAACAAAGGCTTGAATTGCGATTGTGGTTGATTGATGTTAAGTCTAGAAAAAGTCCACCATATGTCCAATACAAACATCTTCAGAAAGCAAAGTCCACTTTATTTTAAAACATTTTAATATAATTATGAACTATTTCTGTCTTCTTAGTTCCAGGTCTGTGGTGCCCATCGTGCCATCAGGTGCTGACTTCTTTGGCTTCTCACACCCCACCATCCAGAATCTCATCCAGAGTTGTCCTGGAGCCCGCAAATGCAGCAAGTAAATGCAAAATAATGTGCACCTTTTCAACATTCAGTATATCAGAAAGGAATGAGATTTGTTTTCATGTTTGATGTCTTTTTTCCGTGTATTTAGCTACCGATGGATACGTTTCGACGTGTGTCGTCCTGGTGATGGCCAGGTTCCTCACAGCCTATCAGAGGACGATGCCTCAGTCAACTTTGAGGCTTACCAGAGACACCAAGGCTATGATGAGAACATCAAGACGGAGCACATAACAGGTTGCCTAAATATCTGTTTTCCAAATTGCAGATAGTTGTAACTTGTCTGTAGATTACTTCATGTTATGTTATGCCTGTTAAGTTTACCCCTGATTTCCACCAACTGCGGAACAGCTTTGGATCTGCTCAGGAACGGCGGTGGAGCCATTAAAGTCAATGTGTGTAATTTTACTGACTGACTCCGTCCCAGCTACCGGCGATCTGCAGCCCTCTCAGACCTTCTATTTTTGCTGGATGCTGGAGAACTCCGCAGCAATTCAGCACAAGCAGATTGTGCAGGACAGGAAGTTGAGCAAACAAAATAAAATATTCTGTTAATTTTCAAAATAAAATAGACCGTGCTCACGGCAGATCATATTTCCCTGCACTACACCTTGAAAATGTCATAGTGGGCGGAGACAGGCCTGAAGTCAACAGGTCACAGGTTTTGTGGTTCTGTTTATAGACATATAACATTCTGTTATATTGCGTGATCATACGTGAATTTGCGAGATCTTATGGGACCTCATGACTTCAGCCGTCAGTCATGGCCACAGCTGTTCCACAACAAATCTGGACCTGGTGGGTATTGAAGGACGGCGGAGCACGGAGCTGTCACGCAGCGGAGCTGATCCGCAGTTGGTGGGAATCCAGGGTTACAGGACAAGCAGTAATGCCAAAAATATCAGTCTAGTTTTGTCATTTTGTTTTTTTCTAATGCGTATGATTGTCGAGTATTGACAGTGACTATTCTCTTTCCTCAGGACAGACACCACAGTCCCCTAGCTCCTCTCATCAGCACCACCTGACCACCCCCACCATTAAGCCCACTACCAAATATTTCAGCTCCTGATTCTGAAAGTGTAAGGTCCAACAATCTTTCCTTTTCATTTACAAAGCCTACTATATGTTCCCCTCCTTGGTTCCATATTTCAATAAACAGAGGCATATCATTGCTTAAGTTAATACCTATGTTATTTTCACTGGGAATATGTGCTAGCATAGTTGATGCTAATGTATTGGATGTAGCTGGTGAGTTAGCTTTGTGCTTAATGTGACAACAGCAACACAACAACACCTTTTTTTCCCCATTTAAAACCATAGATCATGATTGAATAATCAATACAATTTTATTTCAATGTTTCATTTTGAAGTAAAATAATTTGCTTTGAATGTACACACACACTTAGTTGTTGATATATCATTTATTTGTGCAAAATATACAAACTAATTTGTGTTGTAACATCATTTCAGTGTTTTAAAAGACTGACTGATAATCTCCATTTAAAAAAGAAAAGGGGAAAAAAAATAAAATGAGTGTCCCGCCTGTAGAATGGCCAAACCTTCCAAAAAGACATAGCAGTATTAGTCTAGTGGTATTATTCTCTATTCTGATGAGGCACTAAAGTTTGGCTGTCAGGAAATTCAGACCACTGGGGTATAAAGGACGTTAAATAAATGTTACAATAAGCTTGCAAACAATACTTGTGAGATTTGTCCCACTTTTAGGCGATGATTGTCTATTCTTAAACCAATCCAAACAAGGAAGAAATCAAAACAAACTGACAATCACTGACCAAAAAAAAAAACCAATCCTTCTCAAAATGCATTATATCTGTAAAAACTCAAAATACCAGCTACATTTGTCTCATTAATCTACTGTCATCACTTTTCCAGTGTCATCAAATTATCTTGTTAAACTTCACTGAACAATCCGGTAAGTCTGGCTACACATCTGTCTTAGAAACAAAAAGGCACGTTTTGCATCCAGATTTTTTGTGTTCATGATTTTCTTTGGCAGAATAGCGGTTGGAAGTAAAAGGAGGCGCAGGTAAAATCCTACTGCTGCTGTAGATTGGACAGGCTTTAAAGTCACAGGGCCAGTCCCTCCATGCATATCTGAGGGCAGCTACTTCCTCACACAAGTGAGCAGATAACTGGACACTGGTCGGACCCTGCTGCACGATGGGAGCTGGAACCCAGCGAGACTTAGGCCCACATGGATTTTTAGTCTCTGAGCAACAGATCTTGAGAAAAGGAAAAAAAAACTAGTTAAATTACTGATTGGAGCTTATTTGTTTATCTGCAAGAATTCAGTTTGTTCTGAACAAAACTATATATGATGGTTATTTGATAAAGATTTTGTGTTAGCATTGGTAACGGAGCCAACAGATGATATGGGACATTACTCACACTGTACTGCTGCTAGCCTTACCTCAAAGGTGTCATTAGATGGTGTGACAGAGACTTTCTGGTCATAAGTAACGTTGACATACATTTCAGTGGCCAAGATTTTGTAGGGGAAAGGTCCAAGAAAGGACACGTCCTTCTCATTATAAGCCACTGCCCTTGCTCCCAATGTCAGTCTGTAGGCTACATCCTGCTTGTCTCGGGGATGGATCCTGAAACAAACAAAAAATATCACTTAATCATTTTAACAAACAGCACAGATGAACCAGTTGGTAAGACCAGATAGGGAGGTTGAAATTCAATACAGTAGTCATCACTGGATAAATACAATGGCAAGTCACATCATTTGTAGTCTGGATCAAGGACAGTTCATTTCCAGGTTAATCACCGGAACGTAACTGTTCTCTTAAGGAAAAAAAAAAAAGAAAACTTCGAGCTAGCAAGCTACACACTGAAAATGGCAAGTTTTCAAGAAAATGTGGATGGGGAATGAGTATGCATACCCCTATGTTAAAAGTGCCCATGGCATGAAAATTCCACTTTGTTAGGTTTTTTAACATTAATGAGTTTCCCCAGCCAGCCTATGGTCCCCCAGTGGCTAGAAATGGTGATAGGTGTAAACCAAGCGTGGGTATCCTGCTCTGGCAAATTAAATTGGAAAATTAAAGCTCAGGTGGACCAATCTGGAATATTGCCCCTTATGAGGTCATAAGGGACAAGGTTACTTCCCCTTTCTTTGCTTTGTCCGCCCAGACAAATCGGCCCAACCATGAGAGAGAGATACATCATGGCTTCCAAACAAGCAAAAACATTTCCCCTGTATTTTAAGAAAGAACATTTATTATTTACGATACATTATTCATTCAAAGAAAATTGGTGTCCTTAAAGGTTGGATTTTTCCTAATATTTTAATTAAGGCAATAAGATTGAAAAAGATTTTTTATATTCCTTTCTTTAGTGAACTTGAGGGGTTTCTACATTCATGAGCAGCACTGTATGTTCATGGCATTTACTGGGATTGATTGGTAGGGGATTGCCATAGATGAAGTACGCACGGCAACACACTGGTAAGAGAAATTACATTTAGCAATGTATCCAGATTATTGAAATAGCTCACATTAATGTATTGTGTTAAAAAAACATAACTTTATATAATATTGTATGTGGCACGTTCTTTTGCAGTGTGCAAATATTCCACAAAAACCAAGTTCCTTCCCTAGACAATTTTGTGGAGCAAACATTGCTGCGTCCGGAGCTTAGCTCTACCCAAGAAAATTGGGATTGGTGTGAAGAAATTAAAACATCCCAGCACTTTTTTTTCCTCCTTTCCTGGAATGTATGTGTGGAGGAGCCAGTCCTACTGTATACTCCACAGTGCTGTGGAGATATGCGAAACTACATCATTTGCATACTTTTAATCAAGACAACAAAAAAACTGCAGAAAGCTCTTTCAGTCAGTACATTAAGAAAGTCTGTTGTTAGAGAGAATTATGCCAGGGACTTACTGTGTCTTGGCAGCATATCCAGGGCAAGTCCATTAAAAAAGTTCTTAGGATCTAAGAATCTACCCAAAGACTAAATGGAGCCAAAACCGAAATATTTGAACAGGTGGGATTTGAGCTCTTTGACCCAAATAAAACTCTTGCAGCAGCAGCAGCATTTGTTTGAGAAATATAGTCCAAAAGGTCAAACCTGTTGTCGTAGTTAAAAAAAAAAATGCTCTAACTTTTGGCACCACATCTATCAAATTTAAATCACACATACGTATTAACAAATAGCTGTATAAGCACACTGTAATGCTCCTTGGTGTTGTGCAGATTTCATATGGTATGAGTACATATGAACAATCCTTACGTGCCAAGAGGTGAGGTTTCATCTGGTAAATCCAAAGCCACGGCCATGAAGGTTTTCGGCATCCGGGCATTTGGGGCAAAACCGGTGTCTGCTGTCTGGTGCCAGCGGATGTTTGGAAAGGCATCACTAGTGGAGCCTTTTTGGTTGGTGGACAGCTGCAATTACAAAGAAATCCTGAATTTGATCTACAATACTGAAAGTGATGTTTGTAAAAACTTCTATGGTCATAGATTTTCTAATTCTAAATAATGTTTTCAAAACTTTCTCTCTAAAAACTGCATTATTTTAAGCGTTACATTTTCAAATCTATTGTTGTCTGCACTTGTTTCTATTGTGCACTAAAAACTAATAACATACCTGGACAAATCCAAAGGGAAGGTCGTGAGAGGTCTGCCCCCCTGAGCCCAGGTGAAACGCCATCCTCCAGTCATCAATCATAGCTGGGAAAGAACAGCTGTACTTCTCTTGATGATAGTTTGCATTTGCCTCACCTGAAAATGCCACACGGCTTATAGATAGCATGCTATACACGTGGCTGTACTGAACATTTCATACCTGTGCAGATTGTCTTACCTTGGTACCAGATGACACCTCTGATGGTCATGT
This sequence comes from Percina caprodes, assembly GCA_013375575.1. Classification (NCBI taxonomy): domain Eukaryota; kingdom Metazoa; phylum Chordata; class Actinopteri; order Perciformes; family Percidae; genus Percina; species Percina caprodes. Next base: position 249,687 of record JABXJD010000093.1, on the reverse strand, counting down.
TGAGCAGTGGGTGGATCATTGCATTCCACAGGACAGAATTGACACTAGGACTGACATTTTAATGTGAAAAAGAAGCAAGGGTGCAATTAATGCAAGCTAACTTTGCTTTGTCATTACATAGAACTATTGAGAGCAGGAGAAAAAGTACACTTGCATAAGAACCGTGTCAGCTGGTAAAATTGGATAAGCGTTGTCATAGGTAACATGTGGCAGGTTAGCTGAATTGTTTTGTGTTTTTTCTCTATCGTTACCCGTTAGTTTGCTGTAGTCCACACTGCTGCAGTGCTCTTGACGATGACCAGGCTTCGATAGGTGTGCCTCCCCAACAGGACTCCACCAGTCCTATGGGGTACTGCAGCGTCTTATACAAGTAACGTCCAAAAAGCCAGCATACTGCAGAGAACTCTGGCACATCTGAAAAATACAACTGCTTGTTAATCAGACCATTACTCGCAGAAAGCAAGTAGGTAGTAGTACGCATGCACATAAACAAACATCATATTTCATCAAATGTGACTACTGTACATTATCCAGTACTATACTGCCCCGGTGCTGTAACCATAACAAAACACTAGCTTGGATTTAGGAACATCCAGTTGCTTTTCAACATTGCAAACCTAAACCTTTAGCTGCAAACACATCTTTAAACAATTCTATGAATAAATAAATCCTCAACTTACTTGCTGGCGGCACAGACCAGGGAAGTTCCACTTTAATTAAATCAGTCAGCTCAGTTTCACTCAGTTCCAAGGATGCCATAAAGGTCCTCACATGGGGAAACTTTGCTGCAAGGTCCAGCTCCTCTGAAGCATTGAAAATCTATTGGGAGAATTAATAAATAAAAGAAAGCTCATTAAACAACAAAATGTGAATGTTAAATGCATACATGCATAGCAAATTAAAAGTTCTTGAATGCTTCATGTCAATCAGGTATTCGTGCAAACTTTCAGAATATTACAGCAATTCTGTTGCACCAAACAAGAAAGCCAATTTAATTGATACCTCCTATATGTTGTGTAACATACTGTAAGTGAAAGGGTTTTGTTTCTAAATTCAGCCCTACAAACAGCCTTCTACGGCACATTTATATGAAAGAAAATGGGCTCATGAGAAAGACAAGACAGGTGTTCACCTGGCTGGGCCTACCTCAGATGTTTTAAACATCATGTTGCTCTGCCCTCCACACAGCCAAATATCTCCAAACAGCACATCTGTCAGAGTGGCTGTGCTGTTCTGAACGGTTGCTGTCACAGTGTACGGACCACCTGCTTCAACAGGGTCAAGAGTGACTCGCCACATACCTGTAAAAACAGTCAATTGACTCTTTTCATTTCATTATTGTGCCTCCTTGTTTTTTCTCTTCAACTGCCTGTGACCCGGAAAGCGATCTCAGTCCCATCTTGGAGAATGTCTCCATTCCAAAAAAAATGCATTAAGGACTGCGCAGAATCGATCACTGTCAATCGCCACTTGCCGGATAGATTTTTTTTTTTTTTGTGCATACTTTTACAAATATTGGATAGATTTGTGTCCGACTTGATCCTAATGATACCCTCCCAAGATGAAGGTGGCTGCAGGTTTGAGAGGGAGGAAGAGCAGTTGCTTTCCATCGATTGCAAGACAAAGGCGGACCCAGAGCATACCGGGATACGCCTGGTTCTCAGTTAATCTAACAGCTGACTCATTCAGTTAACATGATGTTTTACATCAACTTTTTATTGTTATTGAATAGGAGGGATTTGAACTGCTATTTGTCTGATTTAAAGGCTTAAATGAACAGAACACATGTGTGGCTGATAGGGATGTTTAGAAGTTTAGAAGACTAAATCCATTCAGATTACGGATCATCTATGGTCTGTTGTTCATTAACATCAGCAACAGATCGCAGGTAGAGCATGTTAACAGCTACGCTGTCTCAAAAGTCACAACTGGAGACTGTGTACAAGCTGATATATGGGTCTGAAAACATTTTAGTAAATCGGACCTAACAGGATGTGAGTGTTTCTGTGATTTCCTGTTTAGATTGAAGGCTGATGGAAACGGCTGTAACCTGTCAGACTTGACCGGGCCGTTTGTCACCGCACCCTGCTGCTGCCACCACCTGCTCTCGTCCATTTTACAGGCATGGCGCAGTTCATCTCAAACGAGTCTATTGGTAATTGTGAAAAAAACTGTAATTTGGATTTTGGACGGGTATCAAACTACTTGGGCGGTGCGCCCAAGTAAAACCTATTTATGGGAAACACTGGAGTGGTGTCAGCTGATAAGGCATACCTGGGCCTTTGCTGTAAAAGCTGGTTCTTCTGCAATCTTTCTATTGCTTCCTACTAGGGCTGCACGATGTGAGAAAAACATCTTATTGCGATTAATTTGACTGATATTACAACGGCAATATGATCCACAATATTGGAGGGAATTTTATTTTTTTGTGTATCATGCTTAATTTTCCAAGAAAAATATTAAAATAAAAACTAAATTAAATGATTATAGTGTGAATTTTTTTAAGAATCTGTACAACACCTTCCTTTAGTCTGTAGGATACAATTTGTTGGCTGGAGCACCACAATACTTAATTCAGAAGTGTTTGACACATGTTATGCCATTAACAAACATTGCGCCCCCTCCCCCTGCAATTTGGATATTGCAGTAGTCCATATTGCGATTTTGAGAAAATTGCAATAATTGTGCAGCCCTACTTCCTACAGCTGACATTCACCCTGCATCACATTCACCCTGCATCACATCAAAAAAAAACTTGTGTGGACTCCCTCCTTGTCACATTTCCTGAGCCAGTTTTTGACAGTAATCAAATGAATAATTGCAGGCTGTAACCCATTGACATTTTTTCGAGGGTCTTAGGACAGAAGGGTGTACAGACTGAACTTTATTCAGGCCAAACTCTTACCGTCTTAACAGTTGTTACACAACAAAATCTGTGATTGAAAAATGCAGTCTCTGCACTCTGCACTGGAAGCCGTTTGTTACAGACTCACCTTTTGTCACAGTGACCGGTGAGGTTTTTTGTTTGATTGGTCCTAACAAGTAGAGGGTCACCAGTGCACCCTCAGGGCCATAGCCCCACAGCACAGCTCTCTCTGGAGACTTTTGTAGCACCATGTGATCTCCATAGTAGGAGGCAAAGCGCAGGTCGCAATCTACACACACACACACACACACACACACACACACACACACACACACACACACACACACACACACACACACACACACACACACACACACACACACACACACACACACACACACACACACACACACACACACACACACACACACACACACACACACACACACACACACACACACACACACACACACACACACACACACACACACACACACACACACACACACACACACACACACACACACACACACACACACACACACACACACACACACACACACACACACACACACACACACACACACACACACACACACACACACACACACACACACACACACACACACACACACACACACATTATTTTCCCTGGTGTGGTACAGACATGGTGGACTTGGTAAGTAGGCTAGATGAGAAGACAGGGCAGTAGTGGCGCAAAAGTCCAACACATTGCAGTTTAATGTTGACAAACCATGTTATAATTCATATGATTGTACTGCTGACTCACACGGTTACTCACCACAGTCGTGAATAGAAGCTACAAGTATAAAGGCAACACACAGAATAATTGCCATTAAAAAAAGACAGCCCACGTTAACACAAAGCTGAAAAACTCTGTCGGACAAAGTCATACCAGCCTTAAGAACAGACGGAACACTTTATACTAACTAGCTACATTTCCGTACCGTGAAGTCACTCTGATTGAGGACCTTCAAAATAAAAGCACGAAAGCTCAAACATCCAATTTCCAAAGTATTGGTCTAATCCAATTCTATTGTATAACTATCTCAATAGTTGGAACCACGTATAGGCCTACATGATATTGAATATAAAAACATTTTAATTAAAGCATAGGTTCATATTTTTTCAAGTCTGTCTCACAACAATACATGCATGCCCATATACATTTCAAGAGTTGCTGTAATTGTTCCGAAACGGGTATGGCTGCAGCCTGGAGCGTCCCATGTCATCCGTCCCGTCTCATGCAGATGGAGTCACGGGGAAATTCGTGACCACATTTGTTGCAATCAATTGAAAAACGTTAAAAACTGTTAAAGTAACAATTTTGCCATAAATACAGTTTGCTCATTTCTGAATATTATGGTTGTGTTGTTCCATATTAACGTAGCTATACATTTGATGAAACCTGCATTGGCGACGCAACCATTTCTGCCGACCAACGGCAGGACTTCCTGAAGAGGGATAATAAGGATCTGCACACACAAGAACAAGAATACAAAAATAAACATGTTACACTCTTTCCAAGACTCTTTACTCTTTATTTTATATTCTATATTGTATAGCTCTACTGGCGCTGCCTCGGCTGTCGGGTCTCTGAGACCCGGGGCAGAATGCTGTCGGGTCTCTGGGACCCGGGGCAGAATGCGGTTGTATTTTTCTACTACCGCGGCCTCGGCCTTCGGGTCTCTGGGACCCGGGGCAGAATGCTGACGTGTCTCTGAGACCCGGGGCAGAATGCTGTCGGGTCTCTGGGACCCGGGGCAGAATGCTGTCGGGTCTCTGGGACCCGGGGCAGAATGCGGTTGTATTTTTCTACTACCGCGGCCTGGCCTTCGGGTGTCTGGGACCCGTCCTGCATCCGACTGCGTATCTCTGCTGCCACGGCCTTGGGCCAGAATGTGATTGTATTTTTCTTCCACTTCCGCGCCTGTGGTTCTGTTGTATTTTGTGTTGTATTGTATGAAAAGGGGAAAAAAAATTGCTTGACCTCTGCCAGGAGAGAAATTCCTTCTATGGCTGCAACTTGGATCAAAGTTGATCAAAGGAATTTTTTAGTTTGCCTATAATCTGCATTTATTTTAGAGACGGACATATTTTTTTAAACATTTAAAAAAAGACCAAATATTTTACTCATTAGCATGATAGTTGACGCAAGCTTTTACTTTGAAAAGTAAAAGAGATATAGTGTTTTGTTCCAGATGTGAGGTCTGGGATGGCCTATAATCTGCATTTATTTTATAGATGTACATATTTTTTTAAAGTATTTTAGTCATTTGTATGATTGCCGTTACTATTAGTTAAAAAAACACCAAATATTAAAAGTATTTTATTCATTAGCATGATAGTTGACGCAGGCTTATCTTATTCCAGACGATAGTCTGCATTTATCTTGTCAACACAACCATAACATTCAGAAATGAGCAAACTGTATTTATGGCAAAATTGTTACTTTGATTGCAACAAATGTGGTCACGAATTTCCCCGTGACTCCATCTGAAAAATTATTCGCGATTTCGTATTTTTGACCCTCTGAATTTACCGTTGGACACACCTCCGCATGAGACGAGATCGCATGAGACGGGACGGATGACATGGGACGCTCCAGGCTGCAGCCATACACTCTTGATTGTTCCTCTTGTCCATACTAGTAATGAGAAGAGCCCCAGATTGGGGAAAAATCCACAGTACTCGTTCTATTCAAAAATGCATTCAAAGGTTAAACTGAAGCTATTATGAGGCTTTGTTGTTTTGTTAATTAAATGTTAAGCCTAATATAAAAAATATTTATAGTGCAGCTTCAAGGAAAAACATATATGTCTAATTTTGTCTGTAGGACTGTAAGAGAGGATTTTTCATTTATTGAATACAAATCTTTTGTTTTTGACAACTTCTCTGTGTTGTGTGTGTGCTGCAGTCAATTTGATCCACTATATGATGGTTATAATTATTGATGTTTATCATAAAGACTAGTATAATAAACCATTGTATGGTGTTTGCTAGTTTTCAATGTTTGCTAAAAGAAAAAATATGCTAATTATTATTTCTGCTAACTCAAACTCATTGGCCTTGGCTCATTTTCTATGAAGAACATAAAAATAAATTATTTTCAAGGACTGCACAAGGCAGACACCACACAAGGGTTAATGATGCAATAAAGCATTTTTTATATTTTAGGTCTGTTCTGTACCAGAATGGTTGCTGTGACAACTATTTGAAGAACACCAGCAATAAGATAAACAAAGTAGTAGTAGTAGTAGTAGTAGTAGTAGTAGTAGTAGTAGTACTGTAGTAGTAGTAGCAACCTGGACACATTGTCAGTGATTCTCCCGGGAACATAGGGTGTTTCAGGTCTTACATCCTGGCCCTGACTTGTGTCCAGGTAGCGCACTACGCCATGCGCCCCCAAGTCCCAGGACCCGATGTAGAGACTGGCCTGTGAAGCCCCTGCAGCCCACTTCAACAGGCTCACAGCGGGCCTTCCACCAATTCCTCCAACACTCAGCTACCAGATCAGCGTACTTGGCCCTCTTCCGTTCCTGGGCTACTTTCATTTGATCTTCCCAGGGTACAGTTAGTTCAAGCAGCATCCCCTGCTTGCTTGCCGCGGACATCAAGGCCATGTCCGGTCGGAGTGATGTAACTGCAATAGTATCCGGGAATCTCAATTGTCTCCCTAGGACCACCAAGAGGTGCTAGTCTCTTGCTTTTGCGAGCAGGCCCCCTTTGGTCTTTCTGGGGGTGCTGTGGCTTCTTGCCTGCTCAGACAAAAGCAATTGTCAGACTTGGTTGGATGATGCTTCTTGCTGATGTTAATGCCAGTGCAGATGGCATCTGCATTTGCCTTCAGGACATGGTCTTGGTGCCAACGATAACGTCCATCTCCCAAGGCCTTTGAGCAGCTGCTGAGGATATGCTCTAATGATCCCCTTTTCTGGAAGAATTGTGTTGTAGAAGTTTCTGTACAGCGAGGGAGGAATTTCAGTGGCAGAAGAGACCTTGTTGAAACAAAATAAAGACAGACTGCAAACTGGATTAAAGGTTTTAGGAATTCGGTGAAAAGGTTTAATTATTTTAACATAACAATAAAAATGACAAGAACAGCTTTCACAATGTACAGTTACAGAGTGGCAAACAGTTCTGTGCCCCTTGCGCAGCAAATACAGTCCCTTATATTTCCGTGCCCCCAGCAGAAACCATGCATTGTTTGGAAAACAAAACTAAACATTTCATCTTCTCCCTCAGACTGTTGGAGCCAACATGTTTCCGTGCATTTGTCTATGTGGTGTGTCAAAAGTGACTGTGCCAGTGATTCTGTCTTAGAAGACAGAGATTTATCTTGTCTTTAGATTGGTGCCTGGCTCCAACCTAGAACCTGGGACATGGTGACCCCAGCATATCTTCGAGGCACTTGTTTTCCTGTGCATTTGTCCTTAGGGGAGAAATGCTGAGTCACGACATTTTTAGCTGTCTCCAGAACTGGAAGGACTTACTGTAGGATATATTTTAGGAGACACATATTTCAGCAGCACACTGGAAGATTTTACTTATTAATAATAAAACTAATTAATCACTTAAGAAATGAATAGAAAGAAATCATTGTCTATGTAATTTTCCCATTACAATTGGCAAGCAGGTAAGTTCACCAGCCTTCCAAAGTTTGGCCCAGGTGATCTTATGATCAGCTGTATGCTCCCACCTGGTCCAGGCCCTCTGCTTGGACATGCCCACCACTCTGCTATAGCAAGCTTCCTCAACCTCAACTTCCTCATACCTCCTCCTGGATAAGCTTTCCCTTCTCCTTTCCTTAGGCTTTGCTGTAGCACAGCTTTGGATTGCTACCAATCCTTGCCCGCCCAGTAGCCACCGTTCCCACCAGGGTGCTGTGCCACAGCCTTGCCTCCGCCCGTTTCTCTGCATCCTAGGCATGGCACTTCCTTCCTGTTCTGACCTCAACCCCTGCTGAGGAGACCTTGGTGTCAACTGAGTCTCGGTAGAGCAGGACTTCTCTGGCTCGGGTGACCTTGAACTTCTCTGCCAGACTGCTAAAGGGAAGCTCTAGCTTGTTGTTTTGGTCAAAGAAAGCAAACTGCTTAGGCTCCGTGGCAAGCCCAGCCACCTGCACAGAAATCTGCTGACCTTCCGCTCAAAGCCCTCCACAGTGGTGATTGGGACTTCATAGATTAGCAGTGACCAGAGGAGATGAGGGAGGACGCCATGCTGGTAGATCCAGGCCTTAAACGTTTCAGGAAGTCTTGAAGACTTGTCCACTGCCGAGAGCCATGTATCAAGGTCATTGCTGGTGCCCTGCCGTGCAATGCTGTCCTTCAGGCTGTCAGTGAAGAGCTTGTCCAGGTTTTTCACTTGCTCTTCTGACACTGATGGAATTCTGGTGTCTGGTACATGAAACGGAACTGATCAGCTACTTTTCCTTTCCTCAAGACCAAGGACCTGGATTTCATAGACTTGAAGCTCATTCTTGCCCAAGTAATGAGCTGTTCGAGGCCTTGAAGAAGCCACCTGGTATCTGCTCAGGGCCAATTCCACCAATTTGTGTGGTACATTTTATTAATACAAATCTCAAATGATCTTATAGCATTCCACCACACTCTCTACGCCCTCAGTTAACTACAGTGAGTCCTTGTAAAACTTGATGCTATAATTGCATAGTTTCTCAAATATGCCCCTCAGATGCCCAAAGCAGCATGCTACAGTGAGGGGAATCCTGATGAAGGCCAAAGTAATTAACATCTATAGACTTACACAACAGCATGAAAAATGAAAAGCTGGTGTAACATTCATTATCTAACAGTTTACCAGCCAGGTGTTTATTTTCTGTAGTCTTTTATGAGTTTGCCTAGTGTCAAGACAAATGAACAGGGCGTGTTTTGTTGACATGCTATTTAACAGAAAACATCAACACTTAAACTAAGATAAGTGATGGATTAGAAGAATAAAAAAGCTCTTGGTTGGAGCATGCAGTAATGCAAGGACTGTAAAGTGAGTACACACACACACACACACACACACACACACACACACACACACACACACACACACACACACACACACACACACATATATATATATATATATATATATATATATACATGAGTGAGACATATGCTGTAGGGTGAATGATTTCTCTCTTTCTTATTTTCTTTTCCATGGATTACTTTTATAATTTCAGTTTCCTAGTCTTTCCCATCCTTGTCAGCTTGACTGCTAATTGACTCAGCCGTCAAATTTTTCTCCTAACACACGGGCAGTTGATCATATACCACGTTAAGACACAATTAAAAGGATGAGAAGTATCTCTCTGAACTGACTGTTTGGGAGGGATATGTCTGAAAGATACACTTTAGAATGTATGTACCCTATGTATTATGTAGTATTCATACACACCTTTTCTTGCAATAATCATTAACAGCAATATGGAAAAATAGTCTTATTATCACTTATAATGTGTATTTAGTTCATTTGGTTTCAAGCTGCAAAATGGTGGTACTGTGAAAGTAAAATGTATTTTTCAACTAAATTTAATTTCTGGAAACAGTAGTTTGCTTTTTGTCAGTGTTGAAAAGCAACTTATAAAATTGTGTATTAATTATGTATTTCCTTGTATTGTATTGTATTTCCCAACTTTTGTAACCCTTAAAAATCCAGTTCTGAATATACTTTAAATCAGGATCTTAAGCTCTGCAGGCCTGCAAGTCAAACATATTTCTCTCTGACACTGTTTGAGATCATTCCAATGATGCTGAGGACCAAACCTTTAGTATTTCCTTTAGATAAGCAGACATGTTGGAGCAGGTTCCAGTATGTTTCAATATGCATTATAAAACTGTGTATTTTTGTGCTTAATGGAATTTCAAATAATTCATAAATAAGAAGACATGTTTGTAAAAGTACACATAATTGAAAGGTACAATGAAATTAAGTGGTCTGATATTACAACAAATGACCCATTATTTTTCTTCTTTATTTCTTTATTTATTTATTTCAGGATACCTTTTCTTTAACGTATCACTCCTATTTAATTTTTTTTTTTAATTTGGAGTGCAGATGTTTTAAAGCTTTGTGTCTGTTTTTGTATGAAAACAAGAACAACAGCAAAATCTCACTTCACAAAACTAAATAACTTGCACGTCGACATGCGACACCAATATCACAACAATATGTTTGCCAAGAAAGATCACACATCAAGAAGACTAAATGACTTCTCCATACAGGTATTTACTGATACAATAACTGAAACAATACCATGCCGAGTACTTCACCAATTACAGAAGCCTGCTTAAGTTACCAATGGACTAATTGCACACGCACACACACACACACACACACACACAAAAACAAAGTCTCAATATTAAACACACATTTGAGTCTCTCTCTAAAATGAAAAATGTGTCATCATTAGCACCTCCACATCTATAATTTACTCATCATGTTTCTCTACATGCAGACCTGGACACCATCAGACTGATATGACATGCATTTCTGTGTGAGTGATGCTTCAATATTACCGCTCCACTTCAGAGTCCAAGGCAGTGCTCCAATTAGATTGCAGAAATTGGGTTGAAAATGGCTGTCCCTCCTCAAGTGATCCGTGGAATGGGCTTTGGTCTGTTCCATCAGATTTTACAGCTAATTTCATATGGTGAAATGAGAGATGCAGATATGTTTGTGGTTTCATGCATGAACCAAGATTTATGACTGCTGTCTAGGGCCCTCCTAGGTCTCTCAACACATCAGCTCCCATCCATCATGTGATAAATCCCTTGAATTAGTGCCTCCCTTTAAATCACTCGGAAGCTATTAGGTGCATAAGAGGAGCCTGAGCATCCTCTCCTGCAGCTTACATTGCATCACGGTTATACACTTTAACACTTGCTGCTGCCTAAATCAGTTTACACATGAGACTGCCTTGCTCCATTTATGCCAAAACAAGATTCTGAAGAATAGATGTTCAGGCTACTGTACATTCTCTTCCAGTACAGTCAACTCAAGAAATAGAATTCAAGAAATTCTCATGTACAATATGTAAACAAGTCATTTGAAATTAAGGCCATGTAATTATTTTCATTTTGGGAAATAGGCTTCTTGGCCTTCTCACATGCAGTTAGTTTATGAGATTGTGTACATATATATGAATCTACCACCAGGAGCTGGTTAGCTCAGCATAGTACAAAGACTGGAAACAGTAAGAAACAGCTAACCCGCTTCTGTTCCATCTTTGTTGAAAGTCGCACACACGCAGTAGCTAGGTAAGGACTACTAGCCAATCAGAAGCAGAGTATGAGGGCGTACCATGTCATGTTGTGGTTTTACGGGGTGTTATTTCTTGGCCGGCCCAGTAACTTCGTAGAGTCATCATTGTGATGTTCCCAGGCAACCAGAGGGAACTACTGTATAGTATATATATTTTCATATAAAGGTCTGCTTACACTAGCAATTAAAACAGTGTGATTTCATAACCAAATTAGTTCATTAAAATATGGAGCAAAGTATGCGCGTTTCGTTTTATACTTGATTATACCCCAATTTTATAACCCGCAAATTTATGCAGGTGACCAATGTCAAACCGTCTTGACTTCTTGACTGTATTGACCTTGAAGGGAACGGGAACTGGACAGTCCAAAATGGCTAGCTTATTAGCTGTAAACCTTTGTTATGGTTTATTTTTAGAGTCTCAGATGTTTTGGCCTTGTACTGTAATATATCTGGAAAACCAAATGGCTGGTACAAATGTCACAGAAGTTAATTATTGCAACTCTTATATGAAACAAAAAAAGTCCAGCCTCTAGCTCTTAGCCTCCTCCACAGATCTAAATTTGTTCCCAGGCTTCATGATTGATTAAGGTGTTGCAGCATTACTTTATAATATTTTTGTTGCATGACAAAATGTTTGCTAGGCTGATCAGTAGATATATGCACAGTTATGTTTGACATTATGTCTGGTATTTGGCCCAAAGTGAGTGTTAACTAAGTTACTGTCTTACATTCAATATAAATTCATGAGAAACAGAAAAAAAGAAAGAAGCTCACAAAAATGCACACACTGATGGCAAACACAGTAAGACATCACCAGTTAAAAGAGAGCTCTTCATCTTTGTGTCATGATTTCTAATCATATTGCAAATCATTGACAGAGGTGGGCTCCTTGGTATCATGAACATAGTGAATAACCAAAGGGGCAATATCAAAATGGCAGCAAAGCAAAATGCAAATAACATTATTAATGACCTTTTCTATTTCAGTGGCAACCAAAGCCCACATTAATACAAGCCTGGGAGGAACAACCCCAGCTAAGTGTCACTTTAATAAATGAGAGTATCTGGTTCATCAGCTATTGTGATATTGGCTTTGAAGCATAAATCAATATACTGTACTCATTTTTCAAGTTGCAGTGAAAGGTGCAATTTGACAGCATTGTTACATGTTTATTATTGTCATACCTTTTCATGCTGATATCAAATAAACTATATTACTTATATACCTTGTATTGGATAATATATATCCAATTTCTGTATGTGGCGGCACATTTTATGATGCATAAGAAATACTATCATAGATCTCTGAAATTGATAAAACAGTTTATTATTAATATTGTTCTTAGTATTATTGTTATGTTTTGTTTAATTATATAGGCATTCTGTGTTGCCAAGCAACCAGCCCTCTTCTCCCAATGAAAACAAAAGACTATATATCTTTTATATTACCAGCAGGAGCAGACAATAGCAGGCACAGGGATAGACAGTACACACAACTACATTTATGCAATTAGGTGCACATTGACATTCACTATAACTCATTATTTTATTTGAAATATCTGCTGTTCCATTCTCAGCAGTGGACAATGGATATTGAGTGACTTTGTACATTTAAAGAGGTACATAAAAATGCACATAAAAGGAGGATACAGACATTAAGAAAGTTTAATATTTTGTCAAGTTAACAATATTATCAAAGCGCGTTTGTAACTTTTGCCAGCTGTGTGAAATATGTCCAGTATCTACACATAAACATTGAAAAGAAACAACAGGGTCTCTAATGGGAAAAAATCCTTTGCTCCTTTCTCCCAATGTCTTTGTCTTCCAGGTGTTTTCCTGAGTTTATTCATGGATGCAGCTAGCCCTGTATTCATGTCTCCTGTAACACTTTTCCTTATAAACATGGAACATCTCCGCAGCTCCTTCATCATCAACAGGCTGCATGAAAAACACTTATAATCACACACTTGGTGCATACAGTGCCTTTTGTCTCTAATATTTCACTTTCGCTTCCTCTGATGATTAAAGAGCTTTAAAATGAACAGTGAGCATTAGAATAATAAATTGTTTTAAAACCAGCTGAAGCTGCTGTTTACCAATTAAAAGGTTTTTTATTTTGACACAGGAGCCATTATAGTAGTTGTCCGATGGCCGTTGGACATGCTTCAGATCAGCAGGTGGCACTCTCATGTCAGTAAAATAGGCAAGGCCGTGTATTTTTTCCAGGATGTGAGGGAGCGAATGTGTTTGCCTTTTAGTTTATCTAAAGCCTTATAGAGATGAACTTCAATCATCTGGACCATAATAGCTAAGTTTCAAAGATAAGCCACATCAGACCAACACAGAGAGATTTAATTTTATTCTTATTCTATTTTATGGACAAATGACACTTGAATATTACCAATGGTGCATTTAATAGCTTGGATAAGCTCCCAGGCCTAACAGTGTGGAATCACTTGAACATGAGCATTAGATATAGCAGTGGGAGCTGAGATATTGATGCATTGTACATAAAACACCTTATCTGTTCTTTCTTTTCTGCTAACCCTCTCATAAGAGTGTATATATTAATAAACATAGCATTTGAATGAGGCAATCTGATGTGTAATGAATGGCACAGGTATTAGAATTATAATATAATGTTTTATAATGAAAATGTCTATACTGGTGACACAGACATGTGTGGCTCGTGTCTTAACATAATTTAAATTTATTATCATTGTTCCATAACAATGGTATACTTTGTACATTGTTTATTAATTACCAGGAACTAAAACCTGTATTCTTAATACACTTTACATGTACACACACTTATTGTTCATTAACGACGGACGATGAGACATACTATCAAATAATGGAGTTATTAAACATTTGTTTTATGAGATTACCTTGCAATTGCCTCAATATCTATTACAAAATTATAGCTGCAGTCTTGACAGTGACTTTTCTCTATGTTTCTATTAATAATGAGGTTGACAGATCAACTTTGGCACACCTGCATGCATCAAAAAGTCACAACTCATAACAAAGTCAAAACTGGCTCATAGCAGAATGACAATTATAAAATCTATTTCACAAATCTCTCTTTGTAGCACAGGTGATGTTGTAGCTTATAAGCAGTAGTCTTGTGTCTGTCCGGGTTTATTGACTGTCAGTTGTGCAGAGTTTGCTGTTTACAGTGAAAATAAAATGATGCTACAATTCCCAACATGCTGCTGCTTGCCAGCAGAGTACGCAAGAAAAATGGCCTCCAAATCAAACCCTTGATAAATCAAAGCCAATAAAGTCCCAAAATAGCAGAGGCCCTGCACTGGATGAAAATTAACTGAGTATTTCCAATTTGACATTGGACCTAGTAAGAGTTGGGGTCATATATTCTCTCATCCCTTTTGCAGTTTCCTCTTTGTTGAGTGCTCAAGAGGCTAGTACAGCATTTCCATACATATTCAATCAAAAGTGACTTAAGTGTTAACAGTGTAGCAGAAAAAGAAAACACTCTAACCGTCTCGCGGGACACCTCTCAAGATTAATAGTCTGTGAACGTGTAGTTCTTTTATGAGCAAAATGCACTGCTTAAAATCTGGTCAGCCTTGGATGCACATGGTATGATAAAGTGCAAAAATAAGTCTAGGAATAAACGCTTTCTAAAGTCATTTAATTTTGATGTGCAGTGTGGAGAGATGCACATTTTAAGCATAATGTAATGAAAGCCTGTCTCCTTTAATTTACAAAGTGAAAGATTTGCTCCCTGCACGCACAAATTTCTTACTGCATGCCCATTTCTGATACGATGAGATGGGAGTACGATGCAGAGCAAGAGAGGAAGCAGGTATGCTAATAGAAGGACTTTCAACTGCATCTCATGTGAAAAGGCATCTTACCACTCATATACTGTAAGGTTTTTTGATTTTAATCAGCTCCCAGCCAGCTTCAATTTAAATGAAATTGTTAGAGAGGTGAGGACACTCACATTTATAGATAAAAATCAACATTTATGGATGGATGAACACCATGGCTGTTTACCCGTGGGCTAATTATTTATTTGGCTGATGGAACATGCAGTTTGTGGTAATTAGTCGATTTGTGTGTATTTAAACATGTTGTATAGCAGGTTTAATACACTTTAAATACCACACAGAAATTTATTCCAATGTTAATGTGTATGCCGAACCTTCATTTTAACGTTCTTTATAGTTATGTACATAATTATAGTTACAGTTAGTTGTAGTTAGCTGTTTTAAATTAGCAGGTACATCTTGTGATGCACCACTGACTATGTTTTAACCACATGTGACATTTCATGAGGTGGGGTGCCAGACACTCCATGGTTCTGGTTTAATTGAGTTTAGTATTTTGAAACCCTACTGTGTACCAACGGAGAGATCTGGATTACTGGTGTTTAACAATGAAATGCTTCATGTGCATTTAGAGAGCAAAATGGTAGAAAAAACACAGTATTGTGTTCTGTTAACCTAAGCTTTCAGTCACGGAATTGTAGCCTCTGAACTCCAAAGACAAAGAGCCAATAACTAACTGAAGAGCTGCACCTTTAAAATGCAATTTTAAAAGGATTAAATTGTCAAAATGATAACCTGAGCAATAAATAACATTTATTTAGTGCCCAAAGTCGCCTCGCAATATTAGTACACAAACAGCTGCTGATACCAGCTCATCTCTAGCACATGCACGCACACACGCTTGCACCCACACACGCACGCACCCACCCACCCACCAACACACGCACGCATGCACACATTAAATTAAAAACAGAGCAAGAGAGGAAGCAGGTATGCGAATAGCTTCATTCAAGAGAATGACTTTCACTGCATCCCCTGTGAAAAGGCATCTTACCGCTTACATACTGTAAGGTATTTTGATTTAAATATTAAAAACATACTCATCAGTTCAATAACAAAGGACTTACAAATGTACAAAAGTCTATGTGCACATCACAAGACATTCAAACTGCAGTTCTGAAAATGCAGTCAGGGTAAATTAATCTATGTTTTACTCTTAATTTTTTGCTTAATTTTTTGCATTTCAAGTAGCACTTAGAGTACACTCCTCCCCATGAAGTGGAATGAGTCAAGAATGACCGTGAGCTTTATCACTTCCAAGATTTCAACTGTCCTCCCAAGAAAACGACAGCAGTCCTATAAGCAAATTCCTCAAAATGACATATGTCTATGTTCAAGTGACAAATCCCTCAAGTAGCCATAGGAATTATGATGAAGTACACAGAGGGGGGAGATGGATGGATTGTTGGGTCAAAACAGATCTTTTAAAAAAATATTTGGGGCATTTGTAGGCCTTTATTTCCACTGGACAGTTGAAGACATGGAAGGGGAGAGAGAGGGGGAAGGACATGCAGCAAAGGGCTGCAGGTTGGAGTTGAACCCACAGCTGCTGCGCTGAAGAATAAACCTCTATATATATATATATATATATATATATATATATATATATATATATATATGCGCCTGGTCTACTAACTGAGCTAACTCAAAACTAAAAAAAAGTGTTGACTCTGGAGACCGCTGTTTGTTTGCTGATTCTGTTACAGTTCGAGCACAAACTAAGACTAAGGCGCAGAGAGGGAAATATAGTCACAAAGACCACAGAGGAAGTAAAGTCACCCTAGACTTGAATAAATGATTCATGTGTTTTAGCTTTTCTCATATCTCTCATGAGTTCCTCATCCAATCCCAATTCTGGTATGTACCCAGAGAGAGAAGATACATGGGGATAAAACCAGTGGCTGCGTATATGAGGAAACAAGATTTAGCCATAATTACACAGAGTGAATCCCTAGATATGCCCGACACAGCACCAACACTTTATCTTGGTTATATCTGACAGCACCATCATGTAGGCAAATTTCACAAACAGAGATAGGCCATTGTAAATCAAATGAAGAGGAATAAGCTGGTTGATCCCCATCTAATGAGTCCTATCTAACATTGGAGCCAGACTGTGATACGTGAGGAATTTATAGTATTTATTTCATACCCAGACAATTTAAGAGTAACATTTTACAATAAGGTACACAAAATGTAGGTAGTTACTTAGGAACAAATGAGGAATGATTAATGAATGGTTAGCTAATGATTAGTTACTGACTGAGTCATTCAATCACTAAAGATTAGTTACTGGTAAACAGACTGGTAGCTACTGTTAAATGAATGAGTACCGAATGGTAAGGTAATCATTTGTTACTCATTTATTCAACAGCAGCTACCAGTTAGACTGGTACACTGTCTATGTGGTTAAAACTTAACACTTACTGACTGTCGGCTTGCTGTTGGCTGCTTGGCTGACATGCTTGCCATATGGTATACTGTGTTTAGAAGAACTACAATTAGAGACATGACACTGGCAGTTCTATCAGAAGTACTGTATGTAGCCACCAAGAAAGATTTGTGGCGTAAATAGAAAGTATGTTGTCTCAGGTAAGACATATGCAGATATTATACAAGGACACAGTCATGATATGTATAACTGAACAAATCACATTCATCTTAACTAGTCTTTAATTTGACGCTTCATGGATCCCCAAATCACCACGCTGTCACACAACAATTTTGTTGTACAGTGTAATAAGCATAATGAGAGAGGTCTATTTATGGCTGTGATGTTCAAATAATATTCCTTGCTGCTGGTTCAGTATCAGTTACAAGCACACTGAAACAAGGAAGAGTGACAACCTACATTCATTCTCTACTTTTGCCTCCCACTGATACAATTAAATCTACTGTGCAACAAATAAAAGGGCCAGGTTTATTACACTGGCCAAATACCGACAACACCGACTTGTTGTTTACGGCCCAGGATACAAATGAAATCAATGAAAATGAATGAAATTTGAAATCTGAATCCTTAAGGAAGATGAGTACATGCTTCATTTAGTGCAACATATTCCTGAATGTTATTGTTCGGAAAAGAGCTTAAAAGAGTTAAAATAGATTATGGGAGGCACTGCCATTTGTGGTGCCCATTCAAGCTCCTGCTATCAGTGGCTGATAAGCAGATCAGCAAAGGGGTGTGGGAGACGTTAAGAGTGGGTACTTGCTTGGATAATGTGCCAGCTTCACCTTGCAGTGTGAACCGTCAATGCTGATAATGAAAAGCAGCTAACCAAAATGCTCCAAATCAATTTACAGATTTGGGGCACATTTACGAGAGGGCATTGCAAAGGCAAATGGTACTCTTGCTGTGGATTTCTGAGCAGATGAGAATGTGAGGTGGGTGAGACAGTTTCATGACATTCAGGAGAAAAAAAAATGTCTCCACTTAGTTGGCCTTTCACATGTAACCATTTCTTATTAACATGTCCTAACACTGGCAGTATACTCTATAATGTATTTGATGTGTTCTTACTGGTAGAATGCTGTGCTGTTTGTTTTTAACCAAAGAACAAAGCCAGACTCCAAAAGGCAACATTGTGAATATTACACAAGTTTTGAGTTTGATGGGTTTGAGTTCAATTGATTCAACGAGCTTGTGAAGTCTCATTACTTTACACATACTTGACATTGATGAGAAATCTCATCAAGGGAGTGGTTTGCTTGGATAAGCATAGTTTTGCACGCTGAGCTGTTCGTCAAACAGACAGTTAATTAGAATGCCTAGTCAATCAAACAACCTCGGTGTCCTCACTTTGACATGCATGGTTACTATAGTTAGGCCAATATATTTTGGCATAGTTCCAGCTTTGTTCCCAGTTTAAATTGGAATTTGTTAGCCTATTTAAGAGGGCTCTGTGGTTTCAGGGTGGCTAACTACCAAAGATTGGAGGCAACCTGCGACAAACTATCTAGCCTTAAGGTTATAGTATCATTGATCATTCTGATGTTCTGTTTGCAATTTCTTACATTAATTTAGGACATGTAGGACTATGTCCACCACAGCTACAAAGAAAACAATGTTGTAGTCAGTTGCATTATTAAGACCAAGAAAAGTGTAAAAGTATATAAGCTGTTAAAGTTGTGCAAAATGTTCCCTTGATGACAAATGGCATATTTTCGTTACATGGTACCTGCTTGACTCGCCTCTTTTACATTATAAAAAAAGTATCTCTCCGTCGAGGTTCCAAGTGAGCTGAGACATTACAAAAAGGTAACGTAGAAACCTGCAGATTGTTCAGAGAGAATAATTAATCACTAATCAGGTCATGGTAGTTTCCCAAGGCATCGCCATGACGACCAGCCAACTCGCCTAACGCACGAGGCGGTACTAAATCTGCAATGGAAAAAGGAGGACAGGGCACGGCCGTGTCAAGCCGAGCCGAGCTGAGCTGGTACTAATGGGTAAGCGCCAATAGGAGAGCGTAGGACTATGTGCCCCCGGCTTAATGTAACCCTATGTGCAATTCCCACATAAACAATAGTCCAAACAACATGTGCTCACACAATATTAAGTTATACAGTGCGACAATCTACAATATCAAATGGCTATCATAATATGTAGAGTATGTTTTAATTGAGAGACCAGTCAGGCTGTGGAATATCTCTTATGATGAAGTGGAACAATAACAGACACACTGATTTGATATCACAGCAAAACACATAGAGGAGACAGGAAGAACATTTGATCTGTTTTCCAGCCATCTGGATTCACCTTGGGAGGTGTGGCTGACAACAAGAGCAACAGTAACACACACACACACACACACACACACACACACACACACACACACACACACACACACACACACACACACACACACACACACACACCACATACACAAAAAGCGAGTGAGAGAGAGAGAGAAGTCCTCCAAATGACTCCCACTTGCTTTATGTCTATTGTGATCTGTATGCAAATTGTAAAACATGTACTGAACTTTAGTTTGTCAACTGAATATCAAAACATAATTAGACAATTGTTGATTCACGATGAATCCGATGTAAAAACATTAACTTCCATCCCTAATGATATGTATTTGTACTTGAATGTGGAATCAACGAAAGAGCCACTTGGCATATCTTCAAACAGAAATGAAAGAATACATGGAAATACAGTAATATTAGCTATTCTTTGTATGATTTTCTGTAAGCAAGTGCCATAGATTTGCTGCAGTGAATGTAATAATTGAATTGAATCTATTTCATTCAGACACTTTTGGCTTATTTGCTTTGAACAAAATAGAAATGAAACTATAATTCTGCTCTCCCAAGCCTCATCTAGGGTTGGTGATGGAGCAGTGGATATGACACATGCATTTGGTGTAGAAGACCTGGGTTCAATTCCCACTGTGATGCATCGACCAATGTGTCCCCGAGCAAGACACTTATACTCTAGTTGCTCCCGAGGCATGCGACCTCTGACAAATATAGAAATTGTAAGTTGCTTTGGATAAAAGCGTCAGCTGAATGACATGTAATAATCTTGTGATTTCCAAATATTGCCCTTGAAATGTATGCCTTAAACTTGTTTGGTTGGCATAATGAAAAGTCGCCTTAGCTACAATGCTTTTCAAAAAAATCTACGGAGTCCGACATTTATATGTTATGACACATGAATATCAAATCCAAATCAGATAGGGAGAAATCTTTTGGGTGTATTTACATTTCCTGCTCTGCCATCTGAATCCTTAAGAGCTTAAAACAACATCATAGACAGGCTAATGTCAGGCAAAAATATTTTGTGAGCTGAAGTTTGTATTGTAGCTTTGTGAACACCCAGATTTCACACAAACAATCCTGCAATCTAAGATCTCTAAGTCACTGTTCTGCATCGGCTAAAGCTTGGGATCCACGATTTGGAAACAATTGTTCAAAACAAGACTAAAATCTAGCAGTGCTAAATGCTTTTACCTGTAACACTAGAAGACCATTCTATCACTTCTGTTTTTTCAAATCTGAGTGAAGCTCTGCTCCATACTGACTTACTTGCATAGTTTGTATATTTAAGCGGGGCTGTAGTACTTGATTCCGGAGTCTGAGGCTAGTATTGGACTTGTTGGGTGTTGGACTTGGCCATTGGACTGGCAAAATATTGTAGTTGATCTCAATTGAGTCCAGCACTACATGTTTTTTATCTAAAGTAACTTCTTCTCTCAAAACAAAATCATTTAGGAAGTTCTGTTGTTCAGTATTAATTAAAAATCCATTTGAAACAGGCATCAACATTGGTCGCACATTGGTCGCCTGATATATGCCTGGCTGCATCATATACCTCAATCATCAGGCATCAGTCTTTATATTTTTGCCACAGACACAATGTCAGCAAGCACATTGTACTATGGATTCTTCAGGACAAGTTATAAGTAAAAAAATGTGAACATGTCAGTTTTTTTAGTGACAACTGTGTTAGTGACAACTGTGCTTTTTATCTGTTACATTTTCCATCTGCAGTCAAGAATGTCCTTATTACACCAGATTAAGTCTATATCATCAACAATTAATTTAGGGGATTTCTCCGGTGCCGCCGGATGTTCAGCCGGATGTCCGCTTTCTTTGTGTTGGCATTCTAATCTCTGGTGGATTTCTGAGGACTATGGTTAACTGCTCCTCAAATCTCTGCAGGGTGAATCTAGACACTTATAGTCTATTCGTCAAATCTCAGTTTTCATTTCGACAAACAACTTTTGAAAGAGCATGTTCCACCAAAACAAGTTCCTTCATGAGAATATTTTGCAGAGGCACTGTTTTAGAATCCGGCACTTAGCGCTGCCGAAGACGATTGTGATTGGTTTAAAGAAATGCCAATAAACCACAGCACGTTTCCTCCTATACTGGAATGCTTTGCTGACTAGTCAGACCTTCCTCTGAGGGGTGTGGAAGAAGGACTGGCAATGTGAGACTACACCAGAATAAAAAGACTCAACATCCAAAATGTAAAGTTGCACTTCAGCTTTATGTTATTTAAGGGAAATTGTTATACTTAAAGTATACTTTAATATGGCTTACTTTCATCCTGCTGTGTTGTACTCAGCACTTACTATGTTTTTCATTACAAATAATAATGAAGAAAAATGATCATCTTAATATGATGACATCAGGCTCGCAGAATCAATGGACTCTTTTAAATCACTTCTCAAAACAAATTTTTATAGACTTGCTTTTGTTCCCTTTTTATTATCTTGTTGTATTGTTCCTTTTGATCTGTATCTTATTACTATTGAGCTCTATTCTATATATACTGTATGTGGTTTTTCACCTGGTTTTGTGCTTTTTGGCCCCACTGTTTAACTGTCTGTTATTTTACTGACCTCTGATGCCTTGCTTGTCTGTCAAAGTACTTTGTAAACTTGGTTTTTAAAGATGCTAAAAATAAATGTATTATTATTCATAATAATAATAATAATAATAATAATAATAATAATAATAATAATAATAACTTCAAAAAGAAGATAGCCTGTATTTCACATTACTTAAATTATGAATAGGTAAGTAAGTGGTCTTGAAGAGGATTCTTATTTTTCTTTCTCGGTATTGACTCTCTCATTTGGATTCTGTCTTGACTTGGACTTGAACCTCTGTTACATTGTCTGCATCAATGGGCTCATGCACGCAGAGCATGCAGCAAAGGGTCATCTGGAGCACTTTCATTAGCATCTTATCTTCTTGTGTTGTTAGCAGTAATTACGATCTTTTACAGTGACCTTCTTAAAGTTCACCAACCTATGCGTATAGTTTCTCATGCAGCCTGTGGCGGAAACATTGATTTGTATCACAATGGTCCATCCCATTGTTTACCAACTGATGTTTTGTGTTGAGCCTTAATAGCCAATGATGACACACTTGAGTGTTCTGTAATTTCTCCCAGCTAGTCTAATTTAGTATATTTCCTTTGAAGGTGATATTTAACATTTAGACAGTTTGACAGCTTGACGTACGTCTCCAATGTTGAAAATTTAAATTACACCATACAGAGGGAAGCGTGCATGGCTCATTTAATCATTTTGAGATAAAAGTCACAGAAAGGATTTGCTTGTTCATTTGGTGAAATGTGGTAAAAATGCATTTCCTGCTCTAAGCATGTTTATATGGAAATGGATCACTGTGGATTAAAAAAAACAAGCACTCCAGGAGAAATGTACATCTGCTGTTGTTAATATAGATGATAAATGATTGTGGAGGTAACTTTGAGCACATTTTAATCATTTTCCCATAAAGGCACATTTATGAAAGCTGGTGAGCCTTATTAAGAGATTTGTTTTGTTAATGGGTTGAACCTCTTGTATGGTGTGCAGTGTGTGTTGTTAAACCTTGGCAGTGCAAGCTAATTCATGTGCAAGTGGCAAGGGATATTTTTTCAGAACTGTGCCAAAAAACTGGTGTTTGCTTTGAAATAATTGCAGTGCCCCATGTGTGTTTTTCCGTTAAGAATTTTTTTTTAAAAGAACATCGAACATTATGAGAAAATTACAAAAGTATAACTAATATGTCTGACACTATATGAATGGCCCTGATACTATAAATCCAATAGCACTGAGATTTATTGGAATCATATACTCAGAATATTGCATTTGCCCTTAGAAAAATGAAGATTGTCAACCACACAAAATGCCAATGTTTTGTTACAGGGCAAGTCTTAAATTTAAAAGAAAGAAGGTGGAGAAGTCAGACCACTGAGGCTTCAGCTGGAGCCTGTTGAAGTCTAAACAGACGAGCTAGCTTTCCTCCTTTTGCTGTAATAACCAGCTGCTGTTGATTGATACACAGAGCCTGGAGGAGTGTGCTAGCAGATGCTCTGGTGACATGGAGAATGACGAGCACTGTCTGCGCAAATCTGTATCACCGCAAATGTTTGCAATGGCACACAGCTTCACCCGCATACTCGCAACCACGTATGCACGCGCGCACACACACACACACACACACACACACACACACACACACAATGCCCCTTTAATTATAAGATGGGACAGTAATTTTGGATATATTCAGTACTTTATTTACTAACAACAAAATTAATCACTTTCTAAATTAGGTTTTAGATAGATAAGCTGATCTGATAAAGACACATGAAACTGAGGACAAACAGTGTGTGATGTTTTTACATACATGTATTTGTCCCTAACATACTTGTAAGGATGAAGTCCAAAAGAAGGTTAAGACTTACAAACTTTGATCATATGTGAGGGACAGGTCAGACCATGATGAGATGAAACATGGAGCCCGATGGCCGATTCACATTGTACGTGCAAAAGGCAGCGCTGCGCTATGAAACCCACTGCACTATGAAACCCACTGAGCAAAGCACAGTACCAGCGGCATTTTGCAGCCACGTTGAACTTTGACGTGCATTCACGTGTGTGAAAAAACAGAAAATTAAACACAGAATACACATGGATCCACAAACGGAACATGGACTAGAGGTTGATTTTGGCTGTCAGCGATCTCCCAGAGCTGTAGCCTAAGACACAAATTTGAGGTCGTACAGAGAGAGGACACAAAACTAAGCTGTGGGGCATATTTCCACCATAATAGGCATGCCAGATGTGTAGCTTATTTTAGCCTTTTAATTTAAATCATTCAGGTTTGTTTTGTGACATCAACATGTCTCTACTGAAATACAATAACTATTATATATTATTATATATTATATGTATGTATATTATATGTTTATGTGTCCAAAGCAAGTATTTATACCAATGGCCAAATCAAACTGACAAGTCCTCACGCCATTGTTTATACCAAGATAGTGAAACTGCTTTGTGTTGTTGTCCATATTTAACAGTTCACTCTGTAAGTATAGTATAATGAACAATGCACATTCCCTATGTGAAAAGTTACACGTTATTGTCATCTCTGATCTGAGAAATGTGCCAAAGCAACTGAGAAGAATTGTTGTGCTACTGCTTCTTGCGTCTTACAGTGCAGACGCTTTGATGCTTGCTCTTGCTTCTGCTTGCATATTTCTGCTGGCAATCTTGCTTTTCCTCTGAAAGAAACTATGAGCAGCAGCTCTTGGATACTTATAAATCACTGTGACGCTGGAGTCTCAGTCACTGAGCTTCTAAATAATTTCAACTGTAAAATTACAAATGTTATTGATGCCATTGCTCCCACTAAGGTTAAAGTTGTCTCTGGTAAGAAAAGATCTCCATGGAGAAATGTCATACTGGTGAAAACAGAAAAAAGAGAGTGTCAAAAAGCTGAACGAAGGTGGCGAAAAACGAATTTCCTGGTCCATTATAATACCTATAAAGAGAGACTTCACATTTATAATTTGGAACTGAGGAATGCAAGGTGGTTCTTCTTCTCTTACATTATCGCCAGAAACAATAATAATTCACATGCTTTGTTTGCTATTGTCGATAGGTTAACAAACCCTCCAGCACCAGTAGGATCTGACCTTTTATCTACCAAGGTCTGCAATGATTTTGCCTTCTTTAAAGACAAAATTCAGAAGATTAGACAGTCAGTGCCTCCATATCAAGTCCAGGATATGTGTTGTCACAGTGTTCAGGCAAAACTAATTCCAATATGACACAATTTCCTACGATCAGCCATAAAAATCTGGAGGACATTATACCACATCTGAAAACCTCCTCATGTTGCCTTGATATTCTACCAACGGGGGTTTTCAATTGTTAGGCTTCTGATCTTCTACAGATTGTGAACACGTCTCTTCTTTCAGGTATCTTTCCACAGGCCCTGAAAACTGCAGCAATCAAACCACTCTTAAAAAAGAACAATCTAGACATGTCACTAATGACCAACTATAGGCCAATTTCAAACCTTCCATTTTTAAGTAAAATCTTTGAAAAAGTGTTTTTTCAACAACTCAACCATTTCTTGTCACTAAACAACAATTTTGATACCTTTCAGTCGGGTTTCCAACCACACAACAGCACTGAGACGGCTCTTGTCAAAGTCTTTAATGACGTCCACCTTAACACAGATAGTGGCAAAATTTCAGTCTTAGTATTACTTAATCTTAGTGTTGCATTTCATGTCGACCATAACATATTACTTGGGAAAACTGAGTTGGCCTTTCTGGCTCAGCACTAAACTGGTTTGAATCCTACTTAAAGAATAGGGACTACTTTGTGGCTATAGGTAATTATACATCTGAGCATACAAATATGACGTGTGGAGTTCCCCAAGGCTCCATTCTGGGGCCTCTTCTGTTTAACATCTACATGCTTCCACTGGCTCAGATTATGGAAAACAACAAAATACCATAGTTGCAGATGACACACAAATTTACATAACCGTATCGCCAGGGGACTATAGTCCAATACAAAAACTGACTAAGTGCATTGAACAAAGTAGACTGGATGTGCCAGAACTTTCTTAAATTAAATGAAGGAAAAACTGAGGTGGTTGTTTTTGTAGCAAAAGAGGAATGATTAAAAGTGAGCGCTCAGTTTCAAACGACAATGTTAAAAATAACAGACAAAACCAAAAAAATCTTGGTGTAGTCATGGACTCTGACTTGAATTTTAACAGCCACATTAAGATAATTACAAAGTCAGCTTATTATCACCTTAAGAATATATCAAGGGTTAAAGGACTTATGTGTCAGCAGGATTTGGAAAAACTTGTCGATGCTTTCATCTTCAGTAGACTTGACAGTGTCTTTACAGGTCTCCCTAAAAAATCAATCAGACAGCCGCAGCTGATTCAGAACGCTGCTGCTCGAGTCCTCACTAAGACCAAGAGACTGGATCACATCACTCCAGTGCTGATGTCTTTACACTGGCTTCCTGTGCTTCAAAGAATTGATTTCAAAATACTTTTGCTAGTTTATAAATCACTAAACAGTTTAGGGCCAAAATACATTTCAACATACATTTCTGATCTGCTACTACACTATGACTCACCCAGACCTCTCAGGTCATCTGGGACAGGTCTACTTTCTGTCCCTAGAGTCAGAATTTAACAGGGGGAAACGGCGTTCAGTTTTAATACCTCTTCTCATGCCTCTATATTGTTTCTGTTTAGAGTATGTATATATTAGTGTGTATATATTGTTTGTTTGTTTTGTATGTGTAAGCACATTGTGAGCAACTATGCTCCAAAGAACAGGAACAGGAGCGGTCTAGGAAGAGGAGAGGAGTGGACAAGGTGATAAAGGACAGGACAGTGGAAGGAGAGACAGGAGAGGAGGGGAGGAGAGGGCATGAGAACAGAGGACAGTACACATTCTGACCTGGTCTTAAAATCTGTCCTGAGTGATCAGATCACAATTGGACAGGTAGGCCTACATGTGTTTTCACCTGTCTGTTGAATGTGTCTCCCCAAATGCTTCCTGAGTGATCACTTGTGATCTGATCTCACTTTCCCGTTCTATATGCAAATAAACATGTTGGTTGTGTGTGAAAAATGAAAAAAGCACTGCCCACGGTCTGTCTGTGTGCCAACCATAGACAGTATATAAAAGGGAGCCAACATAAGAAGGTCTACTGGAGGGCGGCGAGACCTGCAAAGAAGAAAAAAATATTTTTAAAAGTCTCTGTGTTCAGCTCGTTTTACGTTTGTAGATTCTAACTGAATCTCTGTGGTTTAGAGTTTAGTTTATATTATAACTGCTTTATTTTTTGTTTCATGCTCACTCACCATAATAAAAGCATTCAAATACCAAAATAACAAGGGACATTTATTATGAAGAACTGCATTGACCACTTGCCAACAGCACTGTGTAGCCTCCCTCTGGCAATTTGAATAACAGTAGGAGACAAAATAAGAGGAGGAAGTTTTGTAGTAATATCCTACATACATATTCATGAATTCTGGGACATTTTATGAAACTAATATCACTAATATCATTATTGTTTACCAGCGGCGTCCTTTTCAAGGCAACAGCACTGCAGAAAGTTCTGACAGCCAATAGCAGTCAGCGCAGACACAAAAACATCCAAAACAAATGATTCACTCTCAGTGGTTTCTTTGACATCGGAAATACTTTGAATAAATAGTTCTGCTCACAGCTAAGACTTTAATGTGGACACAGAACACATTTCCGTTCTCACTGGTTTTAGAATTTGGACACAGGTGGCCTAAACCACCTCAAAATATTGTTTTTGAGATCCAATCTCAATGCGTCCTGAATGTGTCCTGAGAGCGTTTTCACCTGTAGCTACCTAGACGTGTCCACTTGTGATCAAATCACTCAGGACGGATGTTAAAACCAGGTTGGAACAGGGTGAATATTATTGTCAAAAGTATAGTTCAATGGAACATTTAAAGGGGCATCATGTAGGAGCTATTGATTAAGTGGGATTTATGCTTCTGCGGGGGCTCTACGCAGAGCTTACGTCGTAGCACACATAAGTGGCCTGAGGTTTTTACTTTAAAAAAATACACCTCTGCATTGAGGTGCCCCATACTGAGATGATG
Source organism: Percina caprodes (assembly GCA_013375575.1). Taxonomy (NCBI): domain Eukaryota; kingdom Metazoa; phylum Chordata; class Actinopteri; order Perciformes; family Percidae; genus Percina; species Percina caprodes. The sequence goes on along the minus strand of JABXJD010000093.1, from coordinate 221,233 downwards.
GTGCTGTGTGTAAATCACAACCTAACTATTGCTAAGTCATTGTTACTGAAATATTCATATATGTTGAATTGGTGTACTGAACTGCACTCTTGTTCAACTAATGTATGATAAAGACAAAGACTTGTTAGTACATTTGCCAAACATCTGTTTACACTTGTATAGGCCCTCCTCTGAAACATGCACATTTTAGCTTTTGTAAGGCTGATCTTTTAAAAAACATTTTACCATCATGGATGAAGTCCTAATGTAATTATTTTTGTAATTGTTATTAAACAATTATGCAGCTCATTACCCTTAGTCATTGAAGCTTCACTTCTATACCATTTACCGATAGTGTGTCAATGTTTTACCTTGACTTTGATATGCATTAGGGCTGTAACAATACACCAAATCCAGGTTTGTATCATGATTTTTGACCCACGATTTGATACAAACCTCAATGCTTTTAGTTTTTTTTTTTGGGGGGGGTGCTAAAACGTAAAACAACATTTTTCATAATTTTGTCATTGATTATATAACACTTGCAACACAGCCACTTGTAACGTTAGCTACACGTCCGGTTACGGTGCCCCCTCTTTCACTTTTAGCTTTACAGCTAGCTAAATTTACCAGACAAAACAGGAATAAGGCACCAAAAGGACTACTAGTAATTTAAAGATGTGGTAGCACTGGATCTGGACGAGAAGGATAACTCTGGAGTTGGAAGGGGTGTGTCGCGTTTCTGCCATCTCACGCCGCGACACAGGTTTGTGGAGCTGAGTGTCGCAATGACTGAGTTATTAGGATGCCAGTGGGTGTAGTTCATTAATTTATCAAGTCAAACAAATTGCATGGCATTACACATTGTCTTCAGAAGGCTGAGCTTGCCTGTGTGCATTGGTTCGTTTGAACCAATTATCCTCTCACTTTTTTAGGTTTGAGTATCAGATGCTGCCATATAATAGACCTTAAGCCCTGTAAGGAAACATCCCCAAATAAAATGTCCCATTTGATTTATTCATTTACTCATAGTAACCATGCTGGCAGTATCTTGACACTGGCTGGATGGGAATTTCTTTTAGATTTTTCTGTGGGATGTTATGTCAGCACACTGAGAAAGTGAATAACTGCAGGAACAGGAGCAGTCTGGTAAGAGGAGAGGAGTGGACAAGGATGACAGAGCAGTCTAAGAATAGAAGACGACAGGACAAGGTGATAAAGGACAGGACAGTGGAAGGAGAGACAGGAGAGGAGGGGAGGAGAGGGCATGAGAACAGAGGACTGAGACAGGATTGGACAGTAAGAGGTGGTAGAGAACAGGACTGAGTCATCATTATGGTAATGGAGAGTGGTAGTGAGCGCAGAGCAGTCGAACCACGCTGACTCACTCAAATGCACTAAAACATAAAATGTCATAGCGCACCCCAGGGAGGGGATTATAAATCCAAGGTTAGAAAATACACACATAACTTCATTTGTCTTGAGGTTGTCTCCCTTGTTAGAGTCCCGAAAGACTAAAAACACATATGACCATTTTTGAAAATTTATTTCTAGTTACAATACATCAAATCTGCTATAATAGCGCAATTATTGATAGATTAAAAAACTGTAATCTGAGTTCTGAGGTTTCTGAGTGCAATAAAATAGTCTTACTTTTAGCAAATGATAAAAAATTGATTTTAGACCCTTAATTTCAATGCACCATTTGTGTGCAGTAGTTAGGATAAGGATAGGATATTTTTATATCCAATATTTCTGCAAGCTCAGTTGAACCAACATCACTCTCCTAATGAGCTGGTAATGAGTGTGAAACAGAGTGTGGAGTGCCAGATGCTTTGCCCCTTTAACCTAATAACTCATAATTGTGGTTTTTAATGTAAATTACTGCATCACATGAACTGATGATAAGTATCAATATGATGCCTTAAGGACTTTTATACCCCACTTTGTCAATTAGCATACCTGCGTTCAGACTGGCAGTAACTGCCTCACGAAATGCAAGGGGCTGTGCTGGTGTGGATGCATTGCTATAGACACCAACACTGTGGTTTTTATTGACATAAATGAGAACAATTGCTGTGTTTTTAGGGCAAGATTTGCCACATTTTAAGATAGACTAGCAGCGTAGGTCCATGGATGGCAATGCTGGTCTGTCTGTTGATCCAGACTAAAATATCCCAACAACTGTTGGATGAATTGCTGTGAAATGTTGTATATTCAGCCCAGTTTCAAGAGGATGAAGCATACTAACTTTGGTCATTTTCTGACTTTCCCTTTAACATGTGGTGATGAACATGAACTAATTACATTTACATAATCAGCTATATTTGTTTTTAGTGCTAATTAGAAAATGTTAGCATGCAAAAAAAAATGCCACATTTATAATAAGCGTGAGCTATTTAAGTTAACTGGATACATGGTTAAACGTAGTTTGTGTATTGCTGTGTGTACTGTCGCCCACTTTGTCCATATTGGTCCCAAATTGGTCCCAAAACATCCCAGTTATGCAAGATGATCTTTCAAATCTTTACAATCATTCACTGCAAAAACCCAAACAGGCCTGCCTTATTGCAAGATTCAAATTGTTGTCAAAACGTGCCACTTTTAGTGTGTAACGTCAGCTTGTTAGCTCAGAGGTTGTTCCTGCTGTGAAGGGCCAAAGCCAGACATCTGGTGAAGTGCAGGATGTCCGTCATTTTACGCTTATCCTGGCAATGCAATTCCAGACTACTCTTTAGCTGACCATATATGTGCATTATTCCTAATGTTTGAATGCCACCCATTTGATCCATCCAGTAGTACAGCTGGATAAAACAAATTTAAGGGATTATTTGCAAGTCCAATGTGACCAAGGTCATGTTGATAGTCATTACAGCTGTAGGGTCTGGTGGCTGTCGACCTTCTCTGTAAATCATTTCAGGACATTTAGAGAGATTTAACTCTGCTGGTGTTGATATTTGCAAACTAAGCCCTCTTCAACGAGAACGTTAAGCTGTTGCGAGGGGAGCATCTGCATGAACACAGGCAAATGAGAATGGGGGCTTCTTACACATATGTGTTGCAAGAATGTAATGGGGGTCATGTCCTCACCTTATTGTTTCTGACCTAGGGGCTTATCTAGAATCTGTGGTGATGCAGGATCACCATGGGGATGTCATCTTGAAGCTAACACTAGTAGGAAATCTGCCTCTTTAGGTTTCATTCAGCTGGGTTTCTATTTATTGCAGTAAAGAGCACATCTTTAGACGTGCCTCCCATTATCCTGGTAGAAAGGCAAGCGCCCAGTAAGCCATTTAAGCAGATGCTGTTAATGCCACAAAAACATTCATCTCTTTGTGAGCGGCTCTGACCAAGCCACTGCAAACCTCTGATAAACCTTTAATGGCTTTTGCTTTGGTGTGTCTACAATCGTTGGGGAGCACCTACACATGCATCCGCATTAAGGAGCATTTTATGTGTTTACTTTGTTTGGTAACCCTCATGCTGTCTGAATAGTCAATGCCTTTAAAACAAAAACCTCTCTTCCCGCTTTTATCACCCACTGTCACGCTGCCATTCCTCGCTCATTTCCCCTCTGATTACGATAAACACAACATGATTAATGACACAACATAATAACAGGGGGAGGAGATTGAGATTAAAGGTCAGTAGACAAATAAGGATGCAAACAAGGACAACGGGCAGGCAGAACTGAATTACCATGCCTGAGCTCTTTTGGAGAAAGACACCATCATCAGTTAGGTAAAGCACAATATAAATTATGCTATATATATATATATATATATATATATATATATATATATATATATAGACAATATATAGTGTACAATACACTCTATGTATATGCTACTTTATAAAAGTAACATAACAAATTACACCCTGACAAAAACTGAAACTCACAAAAGTAAAAAGAATTAAAGTGGCCTCTAGAAGTCTAAATATATCCGTTTCAACTGCTGAATGTTGGATTTTTTTTTTTTAATTGATCTGTCTGCTTTAAACCACCCCCACACACACACACACACAGAATCAGGATCTTGTATAGTATGGATCAACTGAAGTACATTTTCAGAAAAATTGCCCAATATGCCGGATGTCACTCACCTTACGCTCTCAGGGCTGTATCTTGCACCCGGTGCAGCGTGGCACAAAGCACGACATAAATGTCTTTGCTATTTTAAGACCATCCAGTGCCCACATCATTTAAAATGCCCATATTTATGCCCATGGGCATGTTAGTCTTACAGGGAGGTGTGTTCAGTTTAATTCTTGGTGTATTGATATCTTGAGGCAACGGGAAGTGATCGTGTCATTGACCAACAAAGACCTGGTCTAAAGTCAAAAGCGTAGCATTTCATTGCTATTTAAAAGCGCATTAGTAAAATGCGCCTAGGCCACACATAAGAAAGCATAGCAGCACACAAACATGCAAAAGATTACATATAAAAATATTACGGTGCAAATCCGCCATCATAATAGCAATGTTCCAAGGTACAAATGCGCCTGGCTGTTAAAGGCAATGCGAGATGACACTCATCATCCGATTACACTGATTGGTTTATGCACGTTACGCCAAAAACACACCTATGAATTACTGAAGACACTAAGTACAACCCTTTTGAATCATGCACCTGGCGCATGGACCCTTTTTTCAAACTAGCAAAAGTGGATTTGGACATGCAAAACGCACCTGTTTCATGCGCTTCACACCGTGCGCTTAGATTGTTAAAAAAATGCCCTCTGTGTGTTGCCGTTCATAAAATCCATTTGCTTCAGGAATCAACAAACTTTTTTCCTGAGACCATTTTGGAGCGCTGCCCAAGACAACTGCGATTGGTGCAACCCAGAGCACTTTTTTACCACAGAATGAATGTTTGGTGTAGCCTGACCTTACTCCACAACGCTGTGGAGATAGGTCTGGCAATGCGAGACCCCATCTTGTATTTCAAATACGGATATGCTTTCAGAATATGGTTTGGGTTATGGGAAAAAAATCAGATTTTTAATAGATTTATAATTAATATAATTCATTTTACTAAACCTTATGTGTGTTTCAGTAACATGTATTGGATCATAAATTGCAAGATCAAACTCTGTAGTTGGTTACCTTAAGAAACCCCCTCCGAAGATTGTGTTCTCAAAGAGCTCTTAAAAACCCATTAAGTATGAAACAAAAGTGAAAGTGCCCATCACCTTCAAGAAAAGGCAGGTGTGACAAGAGGTGATCAATACAAGACAAACGGCGTTGGGGCAGGGCCCAATGCTCTTTTTGACAAATGAGCCCGGCTTTGTGAAGCAGGCAGTGAAAACAAATGCTCTACCCTCTGGCATTTTGAAGGTAAGTGGCATTCCTCAGAATGAGCAGAGACAAAACAAAAGAACGAAAGATAAATGTGTTAGTGCATAGAAGAGAGAGCATGGCATGCTCACAGCTAAATGTAGCTCCAGCCAGGAGGTGATAATGTAGAAGAGAAGTGTTTATTTTAGATGGAAGAGCTACAGCACACAAGTCCACAAAGGGCAGAAAAAAGCAATCATCTCCTACATCATCTGGGTTTGTTTTCGAGTATAACTATTTTTTACCACTGATCAGTGGTGAAGATCATTTGAATATCGTTCAGACAACGTAAAGTGTAACGTACCTCTCAATTTCTGCTGCAGCCCAGCTTGTCCTCACCAAGAATGACCATGTGGGTCTTATGCAAGCAGCCTATAGCAACCCGCAATTAAGTTTTTTGTTAGACAGCAACGTCTTGTGGCTCTAGCAAATACCGCTATAGCAAACAAGGAAATGAGGTGACAAATTGTAACTCTGATTCTCCACTGGGCACATTAGTGCTGCGTTCTGGCTTAGTTCCGGTTTTGTAGTGGAGCGTCTTGCTGCCCGACTCGCAAATTTAATTGTCAGTGCTCTACATAACAATCTTGTGTTTATGATGTTAGTATCTACCTTCCACTCTAAGCACTCCTGTAATTAAACTCCATGCCTTCTCTTTTCTGGTTTCTTAGAAAAGAGATCTGTGATATCATATTATGTTTTTCAATCTCCAAGATGAATTGCTTGTTGTCCATGGTGTTGTAACGGATTCATAAACGATATTGGGGGAGTGTTTTTTGGTAAATTGACTGGATACATTCGCTGTTTCACTTCCGGCCTGGCTGTATGAACGGCCAGCGTGGGTCACAGTGCCTCTGGACGACGCGCCTGGTGGGAAATAGGGGTGTGTCAGATTCAAAGTAGGCAGGTTTGATTGGTAAACCGGTCAATCAAACACAGGACGTTTTTAAATTAAGGAGCTCTCATTGCGTAATTCAGAGTTGTTGAAGCATGGCATTTTATTGTGAAGGACAGAAGTAAGATGTGGTTGTTTTGACAGCATTGATGGGACTTTCTTTAGCTGTCTATGGACATAATACCCAGCACGGCCCAGTGTCTACTGCGAGGAGATAGCAGTATCCAGTTATGGCCGATAGCGTAATTTAGCTGGCTCTTATAAAGTAAAAGCTAAAGTAAACAGTAAAAACTATATATCATTAGAAAGGTAAGAAGTTACACTTTAGTTTTACACCATTAAATTAACGGAAAAAATTATTTATTATAGTATTATACTAGTATTTATACTAGTTTAGTATTTATATTCATATTTTAACAGATATTTTGATAGAACGTTAGCCAATAAGTGTCTGAACGTGGACTGACTTTGATGCTACATGTTACCTCCTCATTTCATTATTTGTATGTGAATCATGTTAAGCCAACCTAATGTTTTACTAACCCTATGTATTTTTGTTGCCTTAACCTTACTAGTTCCATTTCATGTTCACTACTGTACGTGTTTACTATTAAACATGCTTAAAACATTACGTAAAATAGAATGATTACATTAACATGATTAAACAGCCACTGTGCGGCAGTAAATACAATGGTTGTATGTATTGTTTTGATAGTCTTTGGAAATCAACCTATAATGTTTGCTAAGTATGATAATGTTTTGCCTTGAGGCATCCTGCAGCATGTTAAGCACTGTTGTTGCTGCCTCCTTCTCCAAAAGCTAAATTAAAAATAAACCAAAACAGCCTATCAGAGGAATAAAACTAGGCTAAATTTTAAATTATTGCTTACTTTCTTTCCTTCAATCCAATCCTTTGGGGTATTTTTGCGGCAATTGTTCAGCAAACCTTCCCATGGAGGACCTTTGTAATCTATTCTGTCAGTCAGGCGTTGTGACACTCAAGGGAAGGCCACAGTCAGGTGATTGACTCGAAAGTAACTGCATTACTTGGGAACTAAATGGTGGGTTGACAAACAGCGCATGCTTTCAGGTGAGGAGAGACACAGACACAAACCTAATCTCATCATCAACCAGTCCCTTGGCATGTCATGATAAAATTAGTACAGGGACATTAAATGTAATGTGTTGATAGGCTTATTTGTCACTATAATGAGGTTGGACGCAGGAAAATTGTGAACAGGTTCTGTTGCCCACAAGCTCTCTTGTTGACAGTTGCGTCCTTTTTCTATCTCTCTTGAGTATCTTTGCATATTTCAATGATGTTGACGACAGATACTGTTGTTTTAATCTTTATCTATTTAAAAAATATTCAAGTTAGGCATTTAGTCAAGCTTCTGGTCAGCATATCGTCTTCATCCTGAGACAACTAAGTAAGACACAGAAGCAATACATTAATAAATCACTAACTAATTTGATTCATATCGGATAAAAGCTATTTAACATGTTAAAGTCCTCTAATTGTGTGCCTATTAAGCATCTGTGACTGATACCCAGAGGGCCAGCAAACACCTCCTATCTTTCAACAACACCATTTCATAATAGACTTTTAATGGTTGTATAATAGGTTTTATGGAGTAATGAATTTACTGTAATTGTTGCCTTGGGTGGCAAGAAAACAGCAGCACAGTACATGAAACCATTTCATTTTCTGACTTTTGCAAAATACATAGTAGCAGTTAATGCAGAAAACATTTTGTCTTGATACTGTAGAATCAACACACCAAAAAGTATGTAACTAGTAAGTAAAATGTATACTAGAATATACATGCAATCTTTTTCTATCTATTTCTATCTACTATCATTCATGAACAAACTTAAACAATAGATTATGGTGATATTGTGGGTAAAATTGGAAGAGAAACCTGAAAATAAAATTAAGTTAAATAATGGCCCCACTAAGTTACATTAGCAGCAACTGATGTGTTGATCTTTTTAATTTTCTTTAATTTATAATTTTTTTTAACTTTATAATTTGCAGCTCATCATTTCAAAGGCACACTCAATATGCTTTTATGAAACTATTTCACACACACACACACACACACACACACACACACACACACACACACACACACACACACACACACACACACATAGTTATACACTTGCAAAGCCATACACAGCAGATCAAGCTGTGGAGCTGTGATAATTTTTCAAATTGTGTTTTAAACCCAAGAGCTATAACAATTCACAATTCATGTTGTTAAACAAACTAATCGTGGCTTAGTTAGTTCTCATATATGCATGTAATATAACTTATGTTACCATATTATCAGCAACATTGGAGAATTTGCCTCAAGCTTATCAGCCTGTTAGCAATATTTAAAGACCACCATGGTGCCACTTATATTAGTTTCTCCTACCAGGCTGGCTGGTCCTGATTAGAGTGCTGCTGGTTTCCACACTGACTCTAATAATCCATGTGAGACAGATTCTGTGAGAGCTGATTATGTCTCCCCAGTGGCAACATAATACAGTCAGTTAAGCCTAAACGGGTTGAAGTGGTCACCTGCTTTGGTTTCAGTAGAATGATTTGGCTACAGATAATTTAAACAGAGATTAAACCCGTTTTTGGATTAGCCCTCTATAATGCACAAAGTGATATTTTCATGAACTGCATATGTGTTTTAGTTGATGTGTTGAATCACTTGGGATGAGAAAGCTAAGTTAATTGTTTTAAGGATTTGTGATAAACAATAAATCAATGAAAACAGAAATGCTGAATGTAAAATTTTTACTGCAGCCTTCATAAATGGGACAACTTAGGTGTAGAGTTTAGGGTATACAGTCATCATAAAGCTTTCTCATGCAATCTTGTGTAATTGTTTCCTCCAATGAGAACAGTGACAGGGAACAGGGAATAAGAGAACTCCGCTAGGAAAATGATACATTTCCTCTGTGACAAGGCTGTGCTGCTGTTTATGAATTAAAAAAATAAAAATAAAATAAATTTCCAGGGTGGAGACTGGAGTGGGTGTGCTTTGAAACATAATTGAAAATTTAGGGTTTAATTCAGAGCTTCAACGACTGGCTGTGCACCCATCTGGTTAATAGGGAAAAGGGTTTTATTTTCTAGTTGACTGCTTCGTTTTTACAAAACACATAAATGGAAGCAGAAAGCCTTATTGGGGTGAAGTATTTTGTTGCCGGGAGGCTATGCTACTTTGATCCATACTGCATGTATATATATATATATATATATATATATATATATATATACATAAATACATGGGATACAATACAGTATATTAGGGTTGGTAGCCAAACAGGCTGTATTGGCCATTTGAGGATCCACCAGAAAGTGATATGCATATTTATACATTTTTATCAATTTAATAAAAAGGAATGTTACACAGTCTAGCAGTATCCTTTAAATTGATTAGATTTTAATATGATACTCATGGGAAATTCCCAGGAATACCAGTATTCTCATATGTGTAAATGTAAGAAAATTGCTTGAAACAATTGTACAAAGCAATAGTGACATACGTACAGTATTACCTGTAGCCTGTGGCAGGTGAAATATCTGCCATTATACTCTTTTACCTGATCAGCATAAGGGATTAAATAGTGTGAGTCGGGTGAACAAGGGCTGAGTTTTGCAATAGTGATCGTGAACTTATCATTGAATCTGAAATAATAAATCACAAAGTCGTTGACACATTTATAAATAGATATCTTGTCAGATAGTTTCTTGTCAGACATCTTATGTAGATTTTTAAGGTTCATATTATACATACATATTTATTTATATCAGTAAGATATACATTCATATATACGTGTACTTGGATTTGATTTAATCACCAAAATGCCATAAAATAACCAATTTATATTTTTACCCATAGTCGCCTGCATGACCCAAAAAGCTCATTGTTCCATTGATACTTTTCATTTGCAGTTGCAAACAATTTCAATAGAGCAATTAATTTTATGTCAGCACCAAAGCTGAACCTTTCTGAACATTTCTCTGGGCAAAGTGAAACCTAAAAATAGATCCTTTAACAAAATGCAGGACCATACAACATTATTTTAACAACCTATTGCAACAACCTCAGACACAAGCACTCAAAGGCACGACTTAAAAAACAGTAGTAGGTAAAACAAAGTAGTTTACTGGGTACAGTATTAACAAAAAAACAGATGTAAAAACCACTGACACACACAAATTACAAAGCCAGGCCGAAGGAGTCCGCCACAATACACTGATAATGCGACCGATGGACTTACATTTGAAAACATAGGAAAATGTAATGAACAAGCTTATGCTGAAATTGAAATCGGAACTCAGAAAGTCAAATTCAAAATTGACACTGGCGCACAGACCAATGCAATTCCCTTGCACATATTTTAAAAGACTGTTTAGCTATACTGCTACAAAACCAGCCAGCAAAATGATCTCTGGCTATGGTGGAGAGTTGAAGGGCACCTGTCATCTGAAGTGTAAATACAAAAACACTTCCATTGTACTTGAATTCTACACAGTAGACTCCAACTTAACCCCAACTTAGTCTTGATCTTAAGTTAATCAAGCTGATACTGGCTGTGGCCGAGGAAGAAGTGAAGCCATGCACAGACACAGACAGCCTTCTTAAAGAAGTCTTCCAGGGCATAGGAGGATTTCCAGGGGAGTGCAACCTCCAAGTCGAACCGCACGCCCCACCAGTAGTCTAACTTCCACAAGGAGTACCGATCGCTCTGCGAGACAGACTGAAACAGGAGCTCAACAAGATGGAAGAGAGCTAAATCCCTACAAACAGGCGCCAAATAAGCGTGTCAGAGGTCAGCTACTTCGGCCACACTTTCGAGTGAAAATGAAAGCAAATACAGGAAATGCAGCCACCCACGAGCCAAGGGGAGTTGGAAACCATCCCCAGGATGATTAACTACTTGACCAGATTCGCACCATGCCTCTCCGAGGTAAAACGTCCACTACTGAAGCAGGACAGTGAGTTCCTATGGGACAAAAAACACAACAAAGCATTCATGCAGACGAAATAACTAATAACACACCAATCTGTGCTCGCATACTTTGATCCTAAGGAAGAACTAAAACTCCAAATAGACAATTCAAAATGTGGCCTTGGCACTGTCATGCTCCAGGACAAAAAGCCCATTGCCTATGCTTCCAAGTCACTCAATAGCACTGAAGTGAACTACGCTCAGATAGAAAAGAAACTGTGTGCAGTTTTATTCGTCTGTAAGCAGTTCCACGAATACATGTACGGCCGGAGAGTGATTGTAGAGTCCGACCACAAACCTCTAGAAGCAATCCTCTGAAAAACGCTGTCTCTCAGGAGTTTTGCCGCTTTGCAAACACGTGGGACTTCACCCACACCACCACAGCAACGGCCTCGCTGAAAAGACTGTCCAGAGAGCGAAGCACATCCTGGACAAGGCAAAAAGCTGGAAACAAAGACCCTTACCTTGCTCTGCTGGAATACAGAACCCCTCCAGTGGAAAACCTCCAGTCACATGCCCAGCTTCTGATGAGCCGATGACTACGCTCCATACTCCCAGCAACCAGCAGGCATCTGCAGCCACAGGTAGTACCCTAGAAAGCGGTCCATGATAGGCAAAAAATGCCAACACTGCCAACAAGCATTGTCTCACCTACCTGTTGGCACACCCATCCGTTTCCGTCAGGTGGATGAATCCTGGAGACCTGCAACGGTAACACAATACACACAGGACCTACCACATCTAGACAGGAGATGAACAATCTCTCCGACGCAACCACTGGCACCTCTGCAAAAGCTGAGATGCTTCAGGCACCAGAGACACACAACATGCAGACACACACACCCACAATACACAGCCTCCGCAACCTGAAGCTGTGGAGCAACCCCGACCAGCAAACCAACAACAGCCCAGCTACACAACAAGGTCTGGCCGCACCTCGTCGTTGACTTGTAATGTGAAGTGTGTAGGCGGATCACTGCCCCAAAAAACCCAAAAAACTAAAAAAACACACTCACTTTTAATTCAACTGTTGTTTCTAGTCACTTGCCTTAATTGGAAAAAGAGGAAAACAAGGGAGAGAGAGACAAAATGGGTATACTTACTTGTTATTTACCTATTTTGAAACCTAAAGCAAATTAGTTTACTTACCTGTTACTTGCTCGTTACCTCAAAAACACTGAAATCACTTTTGACTGCCTTTTATGTCTTGCCTTTTCACAAAACAAAACAAAACAATGTGTTCACTTACATGTTGCTTGAATCTTACAAGAAAAAATGAAAACCTTGCTCTCTAACTTGAACACTATTGAACACATCTTATGTCATTTAACTGCTATCAATTTACATTTAGCAATGAAACTAATAACCAAAGAAGGCATTTTTCAGATTTACAAGTGTAATGCTCAGGAAAGTAATACTTTGGGTTCATGTAATGCGATTTTTTCTTAAGACTGTATGTCCTCAAAGAGATACTGTAGCCCCAAGGCAATATTCCTGAACTCTCGCAAGATTACGTTGGTGACCAAGATGGATAAGAATAAACAACCAGTCCGTAATGTCCAGTGTGTGTTCCAGTTATTTATATAAACTAGTTTAGCCAGTGTGCAAACCAGTAAATGTTACACTAGCGAAATCCAGTTTTCTCTGTCTTTACCTTCACATAAGCAGAACATTCATACAAAAAAGTCACAGCACAGCAGCTCTCTCTAATTTAAAACTAATTTCACTGACTTCACTGAAGTGTTGCTGTGTGTGTCAACAAAAGGTGAGCAGTGCATATTTTTAGGACTGCAATTGAATTGTTCGTGCATTCCTCCATCTTTATTATTAATAAAAGTTGGCACCAACAGCCAGCAGTTTTTGAAGACATTTCTGCTTTGTAATAGAGCGTGTTGATATTGATTAGATTGGATACTGACTGGCTCACCAATTTCCTGTGGTGCTTCATATTAAAAAAAATTTGATTAGTACACAAGCAATCATCATCTGGTCTGATTGGATCAGCTCCTTCCCCCACCCAGTCTCTCTCTCTCTCTCTCTCTCTCTCTCTCTCTCTCTCTCTCTCTATCTGGCCAATTTATTTCTTTGTCTCCGCATCCTCAGGACTGGACCATTGCTTGTGCCTCAGACAAGAAATCAATGTATTAAGTGCTTGTTTCGATCAATTTTATTTGCAGTGATAGCACATTCACAAACTGCTGACTAGCCAGCAAAACTCATTAATTTGCCATTCCGTACCGTTCTCCAAAAATCCCAGCGCTTCATTATGTACATGTAACATTCACAAACTGGACACCTGCAAAGCTTACAGATGCAGTTTCAGTGCTAGGGGAAATTACTGAGAACAGGCTAATTAAGTGACTAGAATAGAATTTTCATTTTCCAAATACACCACACTATATGCATAAAATCGAATATAGAAAAATACAGCGCTGCTTGTGTAACTTTCCAGAATAGATAATCCAACAATGTGAAATTCAAGGTTTGAACTTCTCTCTCAAGCTGTCTTTTACCATTCTCCACACAACTCACATGCAAAAGACATTCCTGGGAAGAGAGTGTGGCCATTTATAACAGGTGTGAAAACACTTTTTTGGATTTAGATGTGTTTGGACAGCATTGTTCCTCTGACACCAGTCCTGTGTGTTTTCATGTGTGTTTTTTTTTATTTGAAATTGGTGCAGCGATACTGGGTGGGCAGAGTCGATGTCTATCTTTCAAACACGGTAACCCACTGATCAGGTTGTGATAAAACATTGGGGAGGGATGCAGGTTATTGCTCTGTTGTTTTGGGATTTACAACAATTGCTATTGCAGCTGTAAGCAGTCCAAAAAAGTGCTAACACGAGTGACTAAACACTGAAAGATTGACGCGCTTAAGAACGAGTTTCAGTGATTTATTCCTCCACATGTAAAATACAACTAGTACTGCAATTAACAAATGTAAAGTTACTTTGTGAGTCGAAATTAGTGCATTAATTGAAGGATTGAATGGTCTGAATAAAAAGGAAGCTCAGTGACCACCAATGACAAAAAGATGTAAGCATGAATGAAAAACATGGTAGGCTATTCCTTCTTCAGTCCCATATTCAGTCTCAAGGTTTTTTTTGTTGTCTAAAACACAAACCATTTACCATATAATGCGTAAAGTGACCACACAACAGACAACATGTTATGGTTTCAGTTTTTATCTTGTTTCTATATCCTGTTTTCTGTTATTTTTCAGTGTTTCCTCCCTGGTCTTGTGTGGTAGACTCTATCTTGTGTTCTCCTTGAGTGTCTCTATGTTCTGTTTCCTGTTTTATTTTGAAGTCTGGTCTCTGTCTTGTCTTGTCTTTAGTTTTACTTCCTGTGTCTTCCCGCTCCTGTGTTTTCCCAATGTTTTCCACCTGTTTCCCAGCCCTCTTGTCACCTGCCTCTCGTTATCGCGTTATCCTGTGTATTTAATGTCTGTGCTCCCCTTGGCTCTTGTCAGATTGTTTTGTCTGTCTGCGGGTGTTACTGTTTTTCCGTTTTTGTGAGTACCTCCTTGGAGTATCCCTTTTGTCTCTGAATTTTAGTTTAGGTGTTGAGATCTGTTGGTTTTGGCATACGTTGTTTTTTTGGACTCAGTTTTTGGGTTTGTTCTCTGTTATCTTTTTTGGAATAAATCCAGAACATACTCTCCTGCCTGCCTGCCTCTTTGCTGCGTTTTGGTCCTCACTTCGATGAACATTGTTACACAATGGTTATGTTGCAGACCACTTTTAGCGTAGCTATAACATAAGTTATTTTAGTTTGTGCTTCTGAGTTCCTGCCAGCTGTGCAAACATCTGTCACAATTCAACATAACAAATAGAAATGTCATGGGTGTTGTGGGGAAAACTTTGTATATCCAAATTCCAAATACTATGATCTCTTAACATTATTCTCGGAAGGCTACAAAGAGTTTTTTACTTGTTTACTATGAAGCATATCCAAAATAACACAATTTTTAAAAGCTGAATCGTTGAAACCTCATAGTTGAGGTCTCATGGCAGTAATGTAAGAGGCATCAGAGTCCTATGAATGAAGATGTGAGTTGGTGGGATTAAACCTCGGAAGGGATGTCATAATGACATAAGTAGCTGATAAGTGCTCTTGCAGTTTCAATCAGTGATGATTGCATAACAGGCAAATGTAGATGACATGTATAGAGAAAAAAAAAGAGTTAGCACCCAACAGGCTTAAACAGGGCAAGTTTTAAACATGTTTTTAGCCTCTAAACGTGTTCAAAATGTCATTAAAAGTGCCTACCCATGTGCTGTGATTCCTGTCAAGTGAACACAGTTAATATGACTGCAGTAGATGTTACAGAAATGTATGAAAGTTCTGCTAATTCAGCTGTGTTTAGTTCCGGTATTGATACTGCAAGGAGTGCTTTGGGACCGTCTACAAAACAGAAAAGCGATACAAACATATTTTCAAAATAAGCATATGCTTATTTTTTAAAAGTGCTGTAGAACAACTAATAGGAGACAAGTTATAATTGAGGGAAGTTTGGAGACACTACTTTATTTATTCATTAAATTGATAGCCTACATATTTTTTTTAATCTCTTTTCGTATGTTGACATAAGTATTGTAACAATATTGTATTGTGATGCCTCTAGTGATTCCCAACCCTACCGCACATGTGGGATATTTTGCAAATTTCAAACTATGGATTTTTCGCAGCTATAAAAGACAGAAATTTACCGGGGAGGTATAATGTGTCGCCTCATCTTGTGCAGAGAGACTCGTACTCATCAAAATAACAGTTCATGTAATTTCTAGCCAATCACATGTTGTCCAAACATGAATGACTTTCAGAGGTCATTAAAGTGATCTGGCTAATCACATGTATGATGATACAGACTGACCATCACTCCCTGATGAGTGAAAAAGAGTCTGTAGCCTCCACCTTTTCTGATTGGTGCCAATCAATGGAAATTACAGGCGAGGTAAGCCTGCAAGAGTGGAAATTGAATAGAAGTGTGTTTTGATTGAAATGCTTATCCCAATTACATTGTACCTCAGGCATCCAACTTCTCATTATGTCACCTTCCCATCAGAGTATGTTTTTTCATCAAGGGATGCAAGTCGAGTGCTGCACTGAACCCTTGATTTTCATTAAGGGGCTTATGTTTTTGCTCATCCAATTTTCAAGCCTGTTGTGTACTTTCCAAAATGGAAATGTATTAGTCAGGTAGAGGGAGGTTTAGGTTGCCAGGCTCATTGATCCTTTTTAGTTTGTTCCCAGCTGCAAATCAAGTTGCGCAAAATCAGCTTGTTGCCAGTGTTCCTACATAACGTGAGAGGCAAATGAATGGGGAATTCTGAGTCAGTCAAATCTTTATGATCCATGTGCTGCATCTCAAGTCTTGTTGTCTTTGAAGATTAATTAATGAACACACATAATTTTTAAAATGTTAATGTGTCTCAATTAGGTCTGTTATAATGAATGCAATGAGTTAATGCAAATTTGTGTAATTCAGGCCTGTGTGTAATAACAGAGTGTAAATTCTAATTTCCCCTTGTGGGACTAATAAAGGATGCATTATTAATCACGATTTTTGAATCGATTGACAGACTTAGTCTCAATAATTTCTTTTTATTCTAAAGGTCAAAAAGTAGTGAACTCTTTTACGCTTGCTGACAATGACTGAAATGTAGCTCCAACTGTCATGGAAACCGATCTCTTCATGTTGCTTGCAGAGTCCGAAATGGGATCCTTGTTGCACAGCCAAAAACTCTACTCTCTAAGAACTATAACTGCGGTTTGCAGTTTTTAACCTGCCGTCAATTACCAGTGGGTGTTTTCTGCCTTCTAGCCTAAGGTCCATTACTGCTTGGGGACCTGTAACACCTCAGATTGTTAGTCCCTCTAGCACATAATGAGCAGAACAAAAATTTCTGTCCTCCATTCAGGATATTTTTCCCAAATGTTGCATCTGTGAAGTCTTTTGCATACCAGCCTGTGTGTGCACCACAACCTAGAAGCAAGTCATTTTGTGTGTCTAACTGTGGAATTATATGCATACAGTATGTACGAAAAGTATTCAGACCCCTTTACATTTCTCACTGTTTCATTGCAGCCATTTTCTAAAAATCAAACAAGTTAATTTTATTTCTCATTAATGTACACTCAGCACCCCATCTTGACAGAAAAAAAAAGACATTATTTTACAAATTTATTAAAGAAAAACTGTAATATCACATGGTCATAAATATTCAGACCCTTTGCTCAGTATTGAGTAGAAGCACCCTTTTGAGCTAGTGCCATGAGTCTTCTTGGGAATGTTGGTGGACAGCCATTTTCAGGTCTCTCCAGAGATGCTCAATTGGGTTTAGGTCAGGGCTCTGGCTGGGCTAGTCAAGAATGGTCACAGAGTTGTTCCAAAGTCATTGTCTTGTTGGAAGGTGAACCTTCGGCCCAGTCTGAGGTCCTGAGCACTCTGGATGAGGTTTTCTTTCAGGATCTCTCTGTACTTGCCACATTCATCTTTCCTTCAATTGCAACCAGTCATCCTGTCCCTGCAGCTTAAAAAACATCCCCATATTATGATGCTGCCACCACCATGTTTCTCAGAATTTATAGATGGATTTTTAGGTTTGGATTTACCCTGCTTCATAGAAAATAATATAGTGGTAAAGGAAGTTGCTGCCTACCCTCTTTTGTCAGTGTGGGAATTTGAATTTCTTCAATTTACATTGAGAAATGGTCAAAAACAAAGCCTATAGTGCTGCCAAATAGCTATTCTGAAACATTTTATTCATGGCAAACTGCAACACAAAGTGAGCTGACATTGACTTTCAATCTGTCTACTGCATATTTTACCCAGTGTGGACAACAATGAAGCCTAATCTCAAATTGCTTATTGACTCATGTACCATGAATTTAAAACTTGATACATTTCATGCCACTGTGTTGCTTTACTGCAATTGGGTTCTTATTGAGGCTTATTGATTTGCAAGGTTAAAGTCTCATTTAAATCAGGAAAGTTAAACAGTACCTTCCTCCTACCAGAGAATGGGAGAATAGGATGTCAGACCCAAACAAGTGTGGGGCTGTCTACCATATAATACTTACAGGTTTGTTCAAAGTTGCAGTTTCATGATAATTAATTAATGGAGTGAGTGATCCCCCTTGGTTTCCCATTAATTCCAATAAGACAAAGCAGTCAAGTGGGAAAAGTAGCACAGCTGGTTTCTTAAACATGCTGAGGAAGGACTTGCAGTCTTGTGCCCTGAGGGATGTCAGTGTTTACCTATGGCAACACAACAGTGGATTACATGTACAGTAACAAATTTACAATATAGGCTGATTATAAAAAATGTTTTTCTGTCAGTCGATTAAAATATTAATTGCAGTAGGAGCAGAATGTTCTCCTGAATTATGGACCATCAGATTCCATATGTTATTTTTAATATTGAAAAAGCAATAGAAGTTAGTGCACTACATCAAGATTAACTTAGGATAAAAAATAAAAGGAAATTTGTTAACTTTGGAAATTGATAGGTGTAGTCAAAGTAAAGGCTATTACTGAAATAACTGATGCCAACTGGCCTAGGGTGTATGCACACTTTTAGATATAATTGTGTGACGCACTGCCAGACTCCTGCAGCTATGATGAACAAGAAGCCAAACCCTCTGTGAGCTCCACCGCAGGCAGCTGGTGGTGTTTTGGGAACATGTGGTCTGAAAGCTAATGTTTCATATAGTGAGGAAAATGTTTTATTCTCCAGGAGTAGTCATATCCTTTTTATTTATCATTCTAAACAATGTTAAAATAGAGTTTGAATGAACAATGCTGTAAATTTGACGAACCCTTCAATACATTGATAACCACAGACTATGAGAGTATCAGGGGCACATTTCTGTCAAAAACTGTTTCTTTGATGCCCTGCTTACTCAGCTAGATCCAACTCAGGAGTGTAACCTTTGCTCCTGTGTCTGTAACCTCGTTTCTCACTGAGAACTGTTAAGTACTGCAAATATTGTAAAAATAAGTTTTAAAAAGGGAACGTCCATATTTATATTATTTTATTCTACCTTTATTTTACCAAGAATATTCCCATTGAGATTCAAAATCTCTTTTAGAAGAGATTCCTGGCAAGACGGCAGCATAAAAAGGTTCACAAATAAAAGACTGAAAACAGAAATGGCAAATCACATTAAACAATGAATTAGTGTTTAGTAATAGAACATGTACATTTAGCAGTCAGATAATCTTTAATCCTGTTTTTATAATCTCCCATGCTAATAAAATAATAGTTTAAGGTGACTTTGTAGCTCATACCAAGATGAGGGTGCAAAAAACCTTTATATCACTTTTACCAAATACTGCATGGTTTTGAGGAATGACGTACAGTACATCGTTCTTCTATGTGGTCGAAAGTTGCAGCTACTCATAGTTTTAGGAGTCAGTAGAGAAGAACATAAATAAGGAGGCAGTTTGTGTAAAATTGCCTTATAAAGACAATTGTACCAGTTTTACATTCCACGGTTGTATAAGGAAGACAAACCAGCTTTCTCATTAAACTGCAATGATGTGTGTGGAAACACGAATCAGAGAAAAATCGTAACGCAGCATGGTACACTGAATCTAACGTTTTAAAAAAAGATGAATTTGCATGCATCCATAGAAATAGGCCTACCAAGATGTTCTGGGAAAAAATCTTTAGAAATTGACTCTTAGAAACTAATTTATTTAGTGAAGTGCAGCCTTTCCCGTGAGAAAATTCTGTTTAACTGCATTTCTAATGTGCATGTTATAAGACCTATTCAAAAACACATAAAGTAATGTGCTGTATAATAAGAACAAACTCATTCATTTTTGTTTTCATTTTGTTTATGCTTCTACATCGGTTCCACTAAAAATATATTCAGTTCAGTAACTTAACCCACACGGATGAACTGGCCCACGAAACGCAGCATACTGGATAGAGAGGCAAAGTCCTTCCTGCTGCGGTGGACCCCAATGGACCTTATTTCAGAAATATTATCTGTTAGTGAAAAATGTGTTGGTTGTGTTAGTTTTTTTAATCCTGTTTTGAATTGAGCCATGAATAGTTTGTCAATTTAAAAGATAATTTTGTAAGTCAAGAAAGTCACAGTTAGCAGTAAGTTTGACGTAGTACTACTTAGTTTTGTGTCAAACCGCTCAGTGGACTGCAGTACATATCTCGTCTCCCACAATTCACGTCACCTTGTTGATGCTTAGCTTTCTCGCTAGCTAGCAAGGTTAGCTATGTTTCACAACACACGCACGTTAACTTACCTAATGTGCTTTAGCATCGTTGTATAATCCGAGAAGCGAAAGGAGGAGTACGATGCGTTGCTCATGTGATTATTATAACAGTTTTATGACAAACAGAGACTTTCTTGACTTGGAAATATATATATATATATATATATATATATATATATATATATATATATATATATACACTACCGTTCAAAAGTTTGGGGTCACATTGAAATGTCCTTATTTTTGAAGGAAAAGCACTGTACTTTTCAATGAAGATAACTTTAAACTAGTCTTAACTTTGAAGAAATACACTCTATACATTGCTAATGTGGTAAATGACTATTCTAGCTGCAAATGTCTGGTTTTTGGTGCAATATGTACATCAGTGTATAGAGGCCCATTTCCAGCAACTATCACTCCAGTGTTCTAATGGTACAATGTGTTTGCTCATTGGCTCAGAAGGCTAATTGATGATTAGAAAACCCTTGTGCAATCATGTTCACACATCTGAAAACAGTTTAGGTCGTTACAGAAGCTACAAAACTGAGCTTCCTTTGAGCAGATTGAGTTTCTGGAGCATCACATTTGTGGGGTCAATTAAACGCTCAAAATGGCCAGAAAAAGAGAACTTTCATCTGAAACTTGACAGTCTATTCTTGTCCTTAGAAATGAAGGCTATTCCATGCCAGACATTGCTAAGAAATTGAAGATTTCCTACAACGGTGTGTACTACTCCCTTCAGAGGACAGCACAAACAGGCTCTAACCAGAGTAGAAAAAGAAGTGGGAGGCCGCGTTGCACAACTGAGCAAGAAGATAAGTACATTAGAGTCTCTAGTTTGAGAAACAGATGCCTCACAGGTCCCCAACTGGCATCTTCATTAAATAGTACCCGCAAAACACCAGTGTCAACATGTACAGTGAAGAGGCGGCTGCAGGATTCTGGGCTTCAGGGCAGAGTGGCAAAGAAAAGCCATATCTGAGACTGGCCAATAAAAGAAAAAGATTAAGATGGGCAAAAGAACACAGACATTGGACAGAGGAAGACTGGAAAAAGTGTTGTGGACGGATGAATCCAAGTTTGAGGTGTTTGGATCACAAAGAAGAACGTTTGAGACGCAGAACAAATGAAAAGATGCTGGAAGAATTTCTGACGCCATCTGTTAAGCATGGTGGAGGTAATATGATGGTCTGGGGTTGCTTTGGTGCTGGTAAGGTGGGAGATTTGTACAGGGTAAAGGGATTCTGAATAAGGAAGGCTATCACTCCATTTTGCAACGCCATGCCATACCCAGTGGACAGCGCTTGATTGGAGCCAATTTCATCCTACAACAGGACAATGACCCTAAACACACCTCCAAATTGTGCAAGAACTATTTAGAGCAGAAGCAGGCAGCTGGTATTCTATCGGTAATGGAGTGGCCAGCGCAGTCACCAGATCTGAACCCCATTGAGCTGTTGTGGGAGCAGCTTGACCGTATGGTACCAAGAAGTGCCCATCCAACCAATCCAACTTGTGGGAGCTGCTTCTGGAAGCGTGGGGTGCAATTTCTCCAGATTACCTCAACAAATTAACAGCTAGAATGCCAAAGGTCTGCAATGTTGTAATTGCTGCAAATGGAGGATTCTTTGACGAAAGCAAAGTTTGATGTAAAAAAAATCTTATTTCAAATACAAATCATTATTTCTAACCTTGTCAATGTCTTGACTCTATTTTCTATTCATTTTACAACGTATGGTGGTGAATAAGTGTGACTTTTCAGGAAAACACAAAATTGTTTGGGTGACCCCAAACTTTTGAACGGTAGTGTATATAGAGAGAGAGAGAGAGAGAGAGAGAGAGAGAGAGAGAGAGAGAGAGAGAGAGAGAGAGAGATACTTTCTTGACTTGGAAATATATATATATGTAAAAAGCTTTAGTTAGAGTTCTGATAATATGGTCCACAACTCTAACTAAAGTTTTTTACATTATTACAGTGATTCTTTGCTCACAGTGGCCATGGGAAGATGGCCACCTTGGTTCTTTTTTATCTGCAAAAAAAGACATAATACAGAAAAAAATAAGAGGGCTTGAACAATAATTTACTTCTACACAGAGAGTTTTACATTTGCAAAGACCCTTTACAAACTTAGTTTATGTGCTTCAGTCAGGCAGTTGGGACAAAAATGCAAAGATAATTAGAAACATGTTCTTTATAATCTATGTGATTCAGATTTAGATCATAGCATTGGTTCTGGAGCTGTGTTAAAATCTACATGCACATATTGAGTTTGTACACTGAACAGGATATAATTTTAATCACAACACAAATGTGACTTTTCCACCATGAGAACCTTGTAACACAACAACAGGTACACAACAGCCATTATCTACGCAGCTAAAAGCAAAACACCAAGAAACACACATTATCTCTCAATGTTATTCTCTAATTTATCTTCTTATCATTTCACATTGCCCTTTCAGTCACAGTCCCTCAATTTCAGCCACAAGGCTTGACTGAGCGACTGACGTCGTTGGGAAGGGCCACATATTTTTTTTAACTTTTAAATTGACTGCTACAGGCCAGGAATTGATTAGGAGAACTCTGTCTGTCTGTCTGTCTGTCTGTCTGTCTGTCTGTCTGTCTGTCTGTCTGCACATACTACAAGCTCCTCAGTTTGAAGAATTCATTTTTTACATGTTTACACTTGTTACAGTACATTAT
Organism: Percina caprodes; assembly: GCA_013375575.1. Lineage (NCBI taxonomy): Eukaryota > Metazoa > Chordata > Actinopteri > Perciformes > Percidae > Percina > Percina caprodes. The sequence goes on along the minus strand of JABXJD010000093.1, from coordinate 198,048 downwards.
TCACACAAGCCAGAAATACACACATTAATGATGTCAGAGAGAAGGGGGCGAGGAGGCTGTCACATAGCTTGCTCACATTGCTCAGTCCACTCGCCGTACTTTTGTGCCCTCCAGTCCCCAGGCCAAGTCCCCACAGACTGAGTTACTGCCAAACTCTCACCATTTAATCATGCATATCTGTATCTTTATTTATCTGTATTGTTTTCATTATACAACTTCTAAGTGTCACAGCCCGGTCTGTGACCTCCAGATTCCCTGTGTTTTCTGTTTGTTTTTCCCTGTCGTTAGGCTTGTTCGAGATGAACTGCACCTCGCCTGTAAAGTGGACGAGAGCAAGCGGCTGGGTTGTTCTCCATCCCCATGTGGTAAACTCCCCAAGCCTTCTTTCTCAGTGTTTCAGTCTCTAGTGAGAAATCTTAGTTTATAAATTGTCGTACTGCAGAAAATTAACTTTGCCTCTCTCATCTGCAGCACCTGCCTAATATCATCCACTGCCATGGCCTGCCTCGCTCCCTCACCACCTGTAAACCTCCAGGACTGTTGCCTCACCACCTTCCATGTAAAATCGCACTTACTACTACCAAGAGACAATAAACAACTTTCAACTTTTAACTTTGAATCTGAGTTCCGAATCTGCTTCTGGGGTCCACACTAGGGCTAACCGTAACACGAAGAATATGATCTTGTGTACTAAACCGCTGTTTCATTACAGTGTGGGACACTGGAACATTCAGTCTTACCGTATATGCATCAAATAACTCAGCTAATGAATTAGGATATTATCACCAGTGGGCCTGCATTTGTGACAAGATCATCAAAAACGTATTGAGTGACACGTCCAGGGCAATTTTTTTCTATTTTGCTGCATTTTCTGACATGAAAGTTTGGGAGTGTACTGAAGCCTTAAGCAATGTTATTTCAGCGCTGATATTCATTTTTTGCACTCTGCTTGACAACATAACAAAGATGCAATTCTGGAAATTCAAGCACATAATCCTCTTGTACCCCAGGTGCCCCTTTCAAACAACAGCAAATTGATTATTTTATTATTAGGATGGAAAGCAGTGAAGTGTATATTCATGGTCTGCCAACGTCATCGCTCCACAACAAGCTGCTCAATCAGAATCCCATCTTACCAGGGAAGTGTGAGTATTCTTGCCAGTTTTCATTGAATGTAAGGATTTAAAAAATATACATGAGAATATTGAATGTATTGTTAAGAAATGCAGCAGAAGTCATGAAAGACAGTGAGCGAACTGCAGCACACCTTTGATTTTTTCTCCCGATCCAAATAAACTGAAAACTTTCCTTTTAGCGATGTTCATCGGTGCGTAATGAAAACCATCTTCACCAAACGGAAAACAAGAAGTTCAATGGACTGACTGTATAGTTTGTAATGCCAGCGCACAAGTGCAGCATATGAAATATGAATCAAGAAAGGGCACATCTACATGTGTTTTGTCTTTAAAAAAAGAATACCCTACTACTTTGACAGATTTGAGTCCTCATAAATACCTAGGGAGCTTGTACAGGGTTTTCCTCTGCCTTGCCCAGTCTTAATAAATAAAAGTAATATTGGTGAAGCAGAAAAAAGCTTTAGACATTCCAGCACAGCACTGAATATTTCATTAAGGTTTCCAGTGTTAGCATGCATCAGCTAATGATTAACCAAGCCTCATACAAGCCTCTTCCATCCCCAAAATATACTTCCACTTCAGTTTCTCTGATGTCCAGGGAATAATGAGAGAGCATCATTACGGCCCAATAAGCTACAGCACCATCCTTTGCTGCTTGCTTGTCAATGCAATAAATGTGACTAACAACATGTTTGGATGATAAAAACCATCACTGACTTGCAGCCATAAAAATGCCAGACAGTTGGACAGTTGGAAAGATGGTTAGCGCTATAGAGAGATATACTGTTGAGATAATGACAGGTATCTAAATGTGACTTCTCTGTAAATGTCAGCTTGAAAATACCCTAAAATTTGGATTTAAACAAGAATATCAGTCATAAAATTCAGTCATTTTGAACAAGCTAAAACTTAAACCCTACATGTTTTCGTGATAGAAAAGACATTAAGGGGAACAATGCAAATAACAGCCAGCATCTGTCAGCCTTGGGCCTTTTTTCCTACAAGAAGTGATGGGACCATAGTTTACTTGGGTCTTGTCTTGTATGACTGTGTTGTCCCGTGGCTCTTGATCATTCATATCCTCTTGGTTGTGAGTTTCTACATTTTCAATTGCCCTTCTATTCTATTTCTCTTTTCAACCCTCAGGACTGTAATAATATTCAGGGCCTTGTGTTCCTTGTCGGAAACAATCCTTTTTAACCTCCACTCTGCAGTCCTGCCACAGAATACCATTCACTCTCTCCAACAGTCACATAATAAGGGGCTTGGTGCCACACTGACAGGTCTTGACCCCTCGCCTACATGCTGTGACTGGGATCTGAGCAGCGCAGGCAGTTCAGGGCCACGCATGCCACATTTCCATTTTGTGTCAGAAAGATTACGATCGTTGAGGATGATGTTGGCGCAAACCCTTTTTGTGGCAGACTTAGCATATAAATGGGAAAATGATTTAATCTCCAACAACTAAAGAGTTCATTGTATAACGGCTACTCTACACAGCATGCACAAGAGGGAAAATGGCTTTTGTTAGTACAACTGAAGATATTTTGCTCACAATTAAACAGAATCATTTTGAAGTCTGTCGATGCTGAAACAAACATTCAAGAGTCTGTCGACCTTTAAATTTGTTGCAAGTTGCCATTCAGTCTTTAAAAGAAAAGTACTCTAGAAATCAAAGTGTCTACAATCAAGTGTGCAGCACTCTGAGAGCACATACCCCCAACAAGGCTGCACAAGCTTCTGAATAATACAAAAAATATATAAAAGTTGTAAATGCATCTGCATCTGAATGACGAATCATGATCTGCATCAAATATATTTAGGACTAGATAATCCCCCTGATTGCTCAAGAATGCCCAAGTCCTGGGGACATTAAAACTTCCATGACCTCTGAGTTATGGCTTGGTCAAATGTACAAGATCATAGTTTGGAGGATCACTCAGAGAAGACATCTGCACCTGTCATTTGAATGTAGTTGCAATTACACACTGCATTTTTAAACCGTGCCAATTTATGACAGATAAGGCACACCCAGAGGAATTGGAAAGTAAACAAAAATAATTATACTTTTTTACTAAATTCTGGGAAATTGGATGACATTGAAAAATTTAAAATGGCAGACATTCCATTTTTGTGAAATGGGCGGGTCTATAGCAAAAAGATTCAGCTTGAACCAAGGAATCTGGGGCCACATGGTTTAGCTGATGAGCTATTCAACATCAGGCAACATCACATGTTTCTATGATGCAAATTAGTTGTGTTTACATCTTTTTTTGGAGACAGGTTTCTCTTTGGTAAGGCAAAAATAAGAAAAATGTCAAGTACAAAGTGAACATTGTGTTTAGATAACTGGAAAGGCTAGTATCATTTTGGACCTTTTTTGTAATGTAAAGCATATGAGTGTGGTATAAATGCCAAACGAGTCATCTCAGGAAGCTGCCACCTTTAGAAGGCATATGATGGCATTCTAATTATTCAATATGTGTTGGTGTGCCACAAAAGGGCAAAACTGCAGGCCTCAGATGTTTTCACCTTTAGTTGTTTTAAGAAGGCATTTTAAGTTGCTGCTTTTCCCCCACCTCTACACAGAGATCAGTGGGAAAATGTTGGTGCTTTTAAACAGCAGTAGGCAGGTCAGTGTGGCTCTCTTTGATGTGCAGATATTTCACCTGCTCATGCTCTAGCTATTTCTGTGTGTGTGTGTGTGTGTGTGTGTGTGTGTGTGTGTGTGTGTGTGTGTGTGTGTGTGTGTGTGTGTGTGTGTGCAAAGACTGGCTAGAGACTGTCACCAGAGGCTGTGCATGAGACACCGTTGCCATGGTAACAGATTTTCCAGTTTAATGACAGGCATGAAAGGCATGTTAAGAGATTGAATGTTTCTCTAAGGGCAGACACACACATGTAACTTTAACCCCAGAGAGAATGAGCAAGAGAGATCTGTGTGTGTGTGTGTGTGTGTGTGTGTGTGTGTGTGTGTGTGTGTGTGTGTGTGTGTGTGTGTGTGTGTGTGTGTGTGTATTTCCAAATGCAGTGTATGATAGCCTTTTATTATTATTTTTTTTACTTGCACGCATTTTTGTTAGCAGCTTGGCTATGTATTATAATGTGATATACATATAATACACCATCATTTTACAGTGTGCAGTGTATGTGTAATGAGTCTTTGTAATACATAATCTATGTGTCCAATGTGCATCTCTTCTAAGCCAAATAACTTTGGGCACAACCAAGCTAAAATCAGATCAATGAATCTTGACAGGCCGTGGATAATTATTCACTTTGATTAAGGCTGAGTTGTGAAGCATTTGCGTTTCAGAGTGCCTTTGTGTGGCTCACTATACTGAACAGATTACATTTTCATAAGAATGAAAGGATAACAACTGAAAATAGAAAAAAGATAACAATATGATGTCTTGCAAACGTGGAAAGGATTCAAACATTTGCAGCTTGCGTTTATTTTCTTCTGTGTCTTAGCAGCGTTGTGTATTGTAAATCCGTTTTCTTGCTGTCTAAATAAAGACTCTTTTGAGATCATCACTTATTTCCAGCATTTAAAAATATTTAAAAAATCTCTTCATTTCCTGGGAAGTATAAGAAGGCTCAAGCCCCTGAGTGCACATCCTAATTCACACTTTAGGAGGTGGAAAAGTTGTTTTGAAAAAGCACTAACATAAAAAAACTTAGCACCTACAGGATGGAATATGAAATTGTTAACAGCCTGAAAAGAAGAAGACAGGAAGCTGGAGCTTATTGTCATCTCAGGTGAGCTGCATAGAATGGCATGGGAATTTAAATCGCTCCGGATATGAACATGAATATATGCAACAGATATGTAAATTCTGGATGGTAATTTAAGATCTATGAAGCTGCCGACTGTACTTTGGAGAAAGTCATGGTTCAACTAGGTTTTAAAACCTCAGCTTAGGCCATGGCCTGTTTATTTCTCAATTATTCATGTCATAAAGCTGCATCTCACGTCACTGCATTTCACAAGGAGCAACTAAATCACAGGCCACAACAATCACTGTGATCATTCGACGCACACATACATAGAGCTGAGCTCGTAAATTCACATTCAGACAAGAGCGCTGCAGAAACTAAGACAGTGCTGGGAGTCTGAGACAGCCTGTTTTTTGTTAATTCAAGACATTTTAAGTGCACTGAGCAATGAAGTTTTACGGAAATTAAACCCAGTGTGTTGAAATGAGTGTTCTCTTAGAGGCACACAGTGATGCCCTGTGTCAAAAAGGAGGTTGTTCTCGAGCCATGATTACTCCATCCTGCACCGAGCCACTGCATAATGAACATGGAACAGCGAGGACCTTCAGTCCTTGGATTTATTAAAAGGTACATTTTTATGAAATCGTTTCCCTGAAAGTAATTACATTGAATTTTATCCATTATTTGGAATTGTGCAAGACCGCTCAATAACATTAGCATCTATATAATTTGTGTAACAGGACTGATACTATGGTGTGGAATATTATGGAGTGCATTTAAGGACAAGGAAAGGAGGAAATTCAATAAACGGGTTTATGGGAGCTGCAGACTTATGGGAGGAAAAACAAACTTTTTGGATTTTTATTTTTCAACGGCATTAATGGAGATAGAGATAATGATCTTAAAGGAATGTACTTATAATCAGGTTTGAGTTAAGCTTCTTTATTGATCTGTTATATGCCTCAGTAGTTATACCCAACAATATGTCGCACACAAATACGAATGCCTGGAGACCGGAAGACTGTACAAGAAAGTGAGTGAGTACAACTGTCAGTAAAGGTTTGGTAAACGGGGAAATACCAGAGAGCGACATAAATAATTAAGCAATTTATAAGATTAGTGGACAGTTTGGATAATTGATTAATGCCACAACATTCACTGGTTCCAGATTTTAAAATGTGAAATGTGGCTGCTTTTCTCTGACTTATTTATTGTAAATTCAATATCTTTGAATTTCAGACCAAGCTACTTGAAGATTAACAGTTTTCACGGTTTTTATAATTTTAACAAAATGACCCAAATAAGATAAGATAAGATAAGAAAACCTTTATTTGTCCCACAGTAGGGAAATTTAACACGAATATTGGTACTTTCTACTCCTTACATTTTACAAAATTGGCTCGGAAGATAATCATTTGAGATCATGTGCGTCTTTGAGAACTGTAAGTCATATAACTTATGTTGTCTGTTCATTTAAGCCAGTTGTTGTCTATAGTTCTTGCAAATTTAAAAGTTAGCTTGTTTGTGTTCTTCACCTGTTAGCTAGATTACACCTGTTACCTAGGTTACACCTGTTGGCTAGGTTGCCCCTGGCTGTTGATTTGATATTATGGTGATTGTTGAACGGCCTTGCTCATTAAGATAATGTAATTAATAGTGGGTTTATTGTTATTATTTACTAGCATATATGATTCCTATGCATGCAATGTTATTTCTTTCTTTTATTACCACACACAGAGCCATAGCAGAGCTACCCACACCCATGTTTATACTGTTGCTTGATTGTAATAAAGCATCAACAGAGAGAAGTTGTCTCTGTCCGTGGTTTAACAGACACACCTGGGCCGAAGTTGGAAACCAGAATCAGCTTTAAATACAGGCCTAATCTAGTCCTCACTAAGTTTAAAATAATTTCACTGGAGTTAGTTATTATTTTTGCGTCATCAATACCAAATTGAATCTAATTGGATGGGAATATACACAGACTTCTCACAAAATCACACTTGAATTCATATCTTGCTACTCAGTCAGAATTTTGTTAACCTGGAGTCCCAGTCTCTGTCACAATAAATAAGCTATATGTTTTTGGCCTAATGGCAGACAGCCATTTGAAATGTAGCCAATGACATATGAAGAGCCTTTTTTAATGTCCACTGTAGTTTCTCAGCGTGCTCTCTAGTAACACGTGTCTGGTCCAGGTAGCATTGTCATTCGCAAGGCTACTTTTACTTTTATACTTTGAGTACATTTCCAAGCCTCTACTTTGTTACTTTTACTTGAGTAAAGAAGTTAAATTAGTACTTCTACTTTTACCAGAGTATTTTTTAACACAATTATCTGTACTTCTACTTAAATACGGGAAGTGAGTACTTTTGCCATCTCTGGTAATATGGTACTGCACTGTTCCTTATTGTGTAAATGATTATATCACAGGGGAGCGCTATGGTGCAGGCTATAGAGGAAGCGTTTGCGTCATTATGTTTGTTCCAGTTGTCAAACTGTCTGACCGTAAGACTGATGTGTCCGCAGCTGAAAATAAATATGTTGAGAACGGCTAAAGATGATTCATCTCTATAGTCAACTCTTTTCCTCCGAATACAACGTTAGCTGCAACAATAGAATAACATAACTTGACAACGTTAAATGAAATGAACTGATAATGAAAATAAAGCCCTGGAAAATACCTCCTCCCAACTTTGTTGAGTATGCGTATGTATTACAATTCCGGAATTCATTCATGGACAGGGTTTTGTTGACCAGACAGTATCACTCAAAACCTATACCTGTTTATCGCTATAATCATAATACTGCACTATGTGTGAGCCTCTATTTATACTTCTCTGGGAAGATCCTACATTAATCATGTTCTCAGGGGGCATCACTGCAGCGCTGGCTAAGAAAAATGACTGTTACGGTATCTTATAGTAATACATTTACATTACCAAACAGTAGTGTTACCCAGTGAACAGTGTATGATACATTTATACTATCATGTCAAAGTGGGATGTGAAACGGATCCGGGATGGATGACACATTAAGAGCTCCATCCATCACACAAAAGCACATGAGAAGCAGTTGTCCTCTTGGGCTTCATTTCCCATAGGATGCCAAGGACTGCATGTTTGCTGTGTATGTAGGTCTACTGCACCATTGGATCTCCAAATATGGCTTCTCCATGATATAGTATGGCAAAGTAATTAGAGGCACAGATAGGAAAGAAAAATGGAAAATTTTGAGAATAAAGTTGAATATTTATGAGAAAATTGTGATAAAAATGTTGTGGGCACAGGCGACACTAACACTTAAATTCTAAATGTTTAAGACAGACAACTTTCCATTTATCCCATTATCACATATCCATCGACATTTCAATGAGAGCAGAAGCAAAGCATTCTATTCTCTATTGTGAAATTACCCTTTAATCTTGGCCGCTGTTGTGCAGTATTATTTTACATGCTACAATGGTTTGTGTACTAATATACGTACTGACCTAAAGCTGTGGGTTTTGAAACAGAGAATCATCCATCAGTGTCTGACCTCAGCGAGTCTGGACACAGTCATACACAGTGATGTATGGAGCTCATTTAATGTTCCTCCCCTTTTAGATTTAAAAGTTTATAACATTTAGCTGTGTTGTATCTCCCCTTGTACGTTTATATGTCTGTTTGGTTGCCGTCACAGGTTGTGATTGCTGGCTTTTTCTTAATTTTTTTTGTCTGTGTGTTTAATGTCTAATAGCAAATGTAGCATCTAATTAACTGTCAGGACTTTGCCAGAGAGAAATGATGGATAATGTGGAAGGGTTGCATTAATAAAACCCAGCCAAGCAGAGTAAAGTGTAGACTTGGGAATCGGGATGCCTGGGCCCTGGGGTACTATTGCTTGCAGTGGAGCTTTGCAGATGGAGGCGTGTGTGTTTCAAGTATAAATCGAGTCGACCGTTGTGTGAAACAATATCTGCTTACTCCTAGGGTGCAGTGATTGGGGAAGAGTTTCACAGCGGTGTGCAGTCACTGTCATGCTGCAGAGTCATCTGTGATTTACAGTGTAATTGGTACATAATTTGCCAGCTGGTACATGTTTAATTTGATGAATTGTGTTTCTAACACGAGAAATGAGAGCTGAATAAAATCTTCCTTAGTCATCAATATATCTGTTGCTATGTATTTTTGGTGAAATAAAAGGTCTAAATTAGACATTAAAACATCAAATCTATACTATGATAACAACATGCATATTTGTCACACACTTTCGAATTTAATATTCCCCCCTTTCAAGGAGATTGCATCTTTTGTTTGAACAGGAACTTTGTGCTTGTAAGCAGGCCACTGATAAAAAATAAGTAATAAATCAGTTTTAAACGTGGTGATTCATTTGTATCTGAAACTAAATCATGCTAAAACAACAGTGTGAGAGTGCCACTGCAAGGTTACATGTGGAGCTGTTTGCGACACCAAGGTCAATTGTAACAGCCTCAGCTGGAGACAAAGTTCACAGCCACAAAAAAAAAAAAAAAATGAGCGAAGGTATACTGCTGGCTCATACATGGATGTGTGTGTGTGTGTGTGTGTGTGTGTGTGTGTGTGTGTGTGTGTGTGTGTGTGCCTTTGAGAAAAGGTACAGCTGGGTTTGGTAAGATTGCAATCCATGCCCCCTCAGCTGTCACAGACCCGCCTTTCATTTAACGTGCCCTTTTCCATGTGAATCAGTCTAAGACACCGCACTTGACGCCCACATATCTTCTTCTCACCCTTTTCCATTTATGATGTTTCCCTGTTCTTGTCCTCTGAGTCCTCTGTGTCCCTCTGTGTGATATTGCCCCTGTCCTTCTCCTCTCCACCAACAGCGTCAGTACTGCCACCAGGTCTTATTCACTGTCAGATCCATCCATCATCCATGCCAGCCTTTCTGGGTAGTTCAGCTCACAGCATCCTTTCACTTACCAACACATGTAGGGTCTAAGTTGCGAGAGAGGGAGGGTTGACTACTGAAATGAATTGCATGAAAGATCCACAGCTAACAAATGTGGCTTACAAAATTGGAGAAGATCATAAAGTGATTTGCTGATCTTTTTTTACAGCTGATTTTTGTGGCAAGTCAACGTTGCTGTCTGAAAGTTAAGCTGTCAAATAACAGCAAACGCTAATAAGTTATGTTACTTTTAATGTGAAAACTAAGTATGACAAAGATGCTGTAATGTAAGACATCTCATTGCCATACAGTACTGAGAGCCAAGATGGATATGATAAGTCATGGTACAATGATTCAGCATTAAAACTCATGTCTTCAGTCCTCGGGGTAATGAATAGTGAAATCCATTTCCATGATGGAGCTATAAATGTCTTCTCCTTTCCAGCTCTCGAGCATCCTTCCCATAATTCATCTCTCATCTTAGGATGTTTTCTGGTGAGTTACATGCTTCTATATGATCGTCACCTCTGACATGTATATGCATGCACTACATCAGGGTCAGTTTGGATGAATGTCATGCACCTCACTATCTGTGCTGCTCAATGACTTTGTTCTTCCTACACTTTATGCTATATTCACAGGGACATGCGCCAAAAACACGAGTGTATACTAGTTAAAACAGTTAATATTCTACAGTCCTGTACAGGCAAACAACAAAAAAAACAAAAGTGCTGATCAATGATTTTGTTGCCTATACATAATATAATAGGGCTGTACCATCATTGGACCCAACACAATCAACAACGGGCCTCGCTTTAACCCCTTGCATCAAGTATAAACCTTTATCAATATGATAAGTTTCCCAGTAGCAAATTCACAAATGAAGTTAATTTGTTAACTTAGGTTCGGGAGCAGGGCCACGCCTAAACCACACCTCTAATCACCAGACAAACCTACATATACCGTGCTGCGCAGCCAGGCTTGTGTCTCTGATTGCTTGACCCAAACTCCCTTTCCCTCTCCTTCATCCATCTTCCCCCTCTTCCCTTCCTGTTGCACATCTCTCTCATGTCTCATCTAGGTACCGTCTGGGGGTCTGTAAACTATTCGGGCGAAAACTGCTTCTGAGACGGACTCTGAGTTTCTTCCACCCGGTCATCACACATCCTCCCAGACCAGCCATCAGAAAACATCCACATCAATTTTGTACATTCATAATGTTCATCTGCACATTCATAATGTTAATTAAATCTTTAACTAACACATGGTTGTGGCGTGGTCCATGCTAGTGAATTATTTTGTATGTAGTTTTGTCTCTTAGCACCCTATGTGAAATATCAAATTAAGCTGAATCAAATACATTGATCTATTTTTACAATTAGAAATTAGAAAAAAAATCATTGTTTAAATGTTATTCATCAATGTATCTCCTACAGAGAATAATTGCTATATGACTCCTCCACCTTCAGTATGGTACATTAACTGGTTGTATTGAAGTTACCTAAGTTGTCACATGACGTCTGGCTGGCCACTGTTCACCCCCTCCTCCCAGATGTTGAGCCATATGTGTGTTATCAACAAAGCAGGGATAAAACCTTGGGATTTTACAGTATTAAACTTGTTTTATCTCAGCTTTGCTGGGAGATTATGCTTCCCAAAAGAAACCCACCATCTGTCTGCTGTTGCCAGAAATAGAGGACATTTCCCTACCTCTTTATGGATGAAGGGATATGTGTTGCACAACAACTGCAGAGCTAACACTAGCTACACTTCATAGGTCAGAAGATGCAGACATAGCTTATCTAGACCTTTATGTGCAAGGGGCAATTTAGACATATTAAGCTATGTAATGCACAATCTGCTTTTCATAACTGGTTTGATAACAGAGGTTAGTCTTGTGGTGTTGTAAGCAAATTCTCATCAGTGTTTTTAGATCCACTGATATTTAAGCAGCATATTTTGAACTTAAATGATCAAACAGCCAAATAATCACACATAGATATGTAGCCATATGCTGTAGTTATGTAGTCTGAAGGATTTCTCTGCATTTCTTTGATTTTTCCAGGTCCTGACACAAACAAGTGTATAAAACAATGTTATTTTAACCTTTAAAGTTTTGACTCTTGTTTTGAGGACAGTGATATTTTGGGATGTGTTCTGTACAACTCTAAAAAATGACAAGCATTATTCAAAAACATCCACATAAATGGCTCAACTTTCATTCTGCTGTGCTAGTAAAAAATAAAATCCTTGCAACTTGCAACTTTGCAAAAAGATGGAATTGGGGATGCCAGCGAGGTAAGACTACTTAAATATTCATCTGGTTCCCTCACATCCCCTGTCTGGTACTATTCCAACAGAAACAATGCTTGTGAGCCTGAAATAGAAAGTTTCTTAATACGTCCTTCAGAGCACTGAACACTGGGCTATGACATTTTGTATTTCCCCACTTCTTTTCAGACAGAAAATCAACACTCAATCTGAATCATGGGTTTGTAAGTGTGGCGCATGTGTCATGGTCCTGGATCCCATGTAATTATTCAAAAAATACGTCAATAGAGCATGGTTCTCACAGCCTCACATTCATTGAAGGTTTTTCCATTCATCACACAACAGTGATGTGACTGTAAACAGAAGCCACGTTTGCAAAGCCTATTCCATCATTTGATTCACTGAATGATAAGTCCGCTTATCACTTTTCTATCTGGTGAACCTTGATGGAAAAGTGCAGCTACTCTAGCATTCAGTCCTTCCATAGTGTAGTGGCTTGAAAACATTCATTCTCCACGGATGCAAGGTCAAAGAGGTGAGCAAGCATCAAATGAGTTGAATTTTTCTCTTCTTTATCCCTTCAATAGCCTACTGTATGAACATGATGAGAACAAGGAGAGCTAGAAAGTCATGGACAGGGCTGAGTGAAGGGCCAGATTTATTTACATCATCCATCCTTCTTTGTTGGTGGATTCACACACAGTTGATCAGTCAGTAACAACTGTATACAACGTCTGTTACATTCAAGCCATTGCCAAATGAGTTGATACAAAGCTAATTAAGCCTATCAGCTTCACAAAACTCTCTGTATTTCTCAACATGGCCATGTTTAGAAATTGTTGTCGTCCGGCCATAATTAGATAATTACCTCTTCTGAAGGGTCCATGTTTTTTTTAATCCTCCGTGTTCTTCTTGGCTGTTAGAAATTGCATGGAGGAGGGGTGGGGTTGCGTGTGCGATTACGTAAGTCTTGTGTTATGTGCATGCAACAACAGTGATGTTGCCATTACTTAGAATTCCTCATGGGGGCAATATAAACTATGTACTATAGCTTTAAGATTAAGATTAAGTGATACTTTATTGACCGTAAATACACACACATGCCCAGGACGCAAATATGCACAAATGGAGAAATGTCCGATTGAAGGTGCGGCCTGTTAAAGGTGCAGTTGAGGGTTCGGTGGCTTGCTCAAGGGAACATTAAAGCTGCTAAACATCAGCATGTGATCAGTGTGATAAAGTTAGCATGCTGATGTTGCCATTTAGCTCAAAGCACCTAAGTACAGCCTCACAGAGCTGCTGGGATGCCTGATTTGTACGGTGTATTCATACAGAGAGTAAAGCAAGTTTCTGTCCCAACGCCTGTTATTTTTGCAACTATGTTGTTATACTCTTTGTCTTTCTTATTTTATTCAGCCTCCTAGAGCTGCGTTGTAACTGTAGGTGTCCAGTCTGTAATAGCAGCCATCTGGGATCCTCAGGGTGCTCATAGAGAAGTGATTCACTCCATCTTAAAGAGCAGACGGCAACGCTCGAAGCAAAGTTTCCCCAACATAACATTTACAATACATCAAACTTCATCAAATTAAATTACCATGTAATTTTCCTTTTTAGAGTTAGGGTTAGTTTATTTTTTACAATGTTATCTGTTTTCATAGAATAGGATACTTTCATTAGATAACAACCTGCTCTGCTAAAATGCCCTCAAGCTTGTTTCTACTGTTTTCTTTCACAGAATACAGATGAGCTGTTGGGGAAGAGGAGGGCGCAGCGCTGTGCTCTATTAGTGCTATCTCAATGTCTTTTTGTGGCATGTGTAAGTCTCATTGGCACTGGGGGCATATCTGATGGGGTGTAGAAATGAAAGATCTTGAACTCAGGCTCTTTTGAATATAATGCTCTGAGAGCTCAAAGACAAAATTTAAATTTTGCTTGCTTTTTTCTGCTTTCAAATGCCGACACTGAAGTCATGATGCTAGCCCCTCAGAAACATGCAAATTAGACTGCACAGGCTCATATTATCTGATAAACATCCTCTATTGAATACCAAGTGCCTGAATGCAATTTCTGCAGGAAATTACAGTGCTGATGAGCAGGAGATACTTTATTATAAATGGAGGTATAAAAATCTATCAGGGATCTGCAGTCACAATCTAATTGTCTTTGAAAAATATGCTCAGTGTGGCACATCCCCTAGTTGAGGAATTATGAAAAACCGTTTTACCCTCTAATGAGCCAACTATTCTGACCCAGATATGATCAACTGGATTTGGAAAAAGAAGACAATATGCCTGCAGGCAGCCTGTCTCCAAGGGCTATCTTATCTGTTAAAGCAGAATCTCAATACAGGCGACCCACAATCAGTTCTCTTTCCTCCCCAGACGGATCACATCCAAACTGTACTGTCTGCTGAAATCCAACCACCAAAGTCCTTAGAAACACAGCGAGAACCAGGAACAGGAATTAAATTCTAAAATTAGCTTTAGTTACTTGTGTCACTTGATGATGTGGCAAATTAAAGATGGAGAAAGTTGTTTTTTATTATACGTGTGTTTCTTTTTTTCATATAAACGACCGTAATCTTATGCTTTTAGATTTTAAGTTATAGCAAGCATTGGCATTTGCATCTGGATGAATAAGCTCCACTTTTTATCTCTGTTTTCACCTTGAAAGTGATGATGAGAATTCGTTTTTGCCGTATCGATCTGGTCAGAGATGCAGATCGCATTTAGGAGTGGCTCTTTGGATAAGGGCTGCGGGGGCTGATAAGTGTGACTGTCAGCTGACATTGGCTGCTTGGACGATAGCTGAACTCATTAGACTAATGATTGTTGGGGGGTGAGCTATGCTTTGGGAGAAGAGGAGAGGGCAGGACAGATTGACCTCTTTGAAGATGGAGGAAAAGTTAGATATGGGAGACCCAGGTTAGCTGTGTCAGCGCTTTTGCAGCACTTTCTGGAAAGCTGGACTGGAGTGCTTGGCCTAAAGGCAGATGTGTGGGAAATTATCAAGCTGTAAGAACACTCTAACATGCTTTTTAGGATGGAGTCACAAAACTAGATATGCATTAATAACGGGCAGCTGTGTGGACAGTGTATATACTTTTTTTAAAGACTTTATATTTACTGAAAGCTGCAGCATGTTACTTTTGTATGGAGACTTTGTGACTAAACCAACCCCTTGTTTGTAAACAATTGTCTTTTCAGTAGCATTTGTGATATTTCTCGACATTGTTATTCTTTCTGCTTTGGATGCGGGCAGGACATTGTTTTGAGTTGTGAAATTAAAGTCCCACTTCAATTTCAGAAGGTATGCAGAAATGAAAGAAAAGATTGCGTCTGCATGTTTACTGCAGCAGATAAAACCTATTATAAATCACAGATGAACAACTGCACTTCTCTTTGCAATGAACACTTATGTAATTCAGGCTGCTCCTTATGTTCCTTGAGAGGACTTTATAGATTTGAGGTTCAGACTGGAGCTGTGAACAGCTAATCAAGATAAGTAGCAAGTGATATGATATAAGCTTGACCAACTGAGGTGCAAGAGGGTGACACCAATAGTTTGCCTAAAAGTTCCAGATGGCAACATTGGCTACTCTAATGTCTGTGAAAAATCAGCCAACAGTCGATCAAGCACAAACACCTGAAACTGTGGAAAAGACATTACAAAAAGTTTTGTCATCACCAACTAGTGGGGACTACAGGAAATTACTGCCAAGAAATAGTCTGGCACATTTTCCCCCCTAAAACCACAAATAGTATTCATACTAATTAACAAGATGTAATGTGTAATTAGTGAGCTGTAGGGGTTCTGTTGATTGGTGGATTTGATTGCATTTAGACAGATCTTGATAGCTGTTTCCCCTGTTTCTAGTCACTATGCTAAGCTGAGCTGACCACTATACTGTATTTTACTGACATGAGAGTAATACTAATCCAACTCTTGGCAAAGTGAATACTATTGTGTGAGTATACTCACACACTGTATACATTCCTTTTGAGGCTTTGAATGAAGGTGAGGGAAAGGGATCCTAGGAGGTTTAGCTGGCTGTCCTTCCAAAGGCCTGCAGGGGAAACAGCTTCCACAAGGGGAAATGACAGTAAATAGCCACACACTGCTGGTAAGGAACACAGCATACAAAAAGGAGAAATGAAAGTCAACAAAAGCATCCCATATTTTCTGGTTCAGCAGCAAAACTACACTTTACCAGTAATTTCACCAAACAAGCTAATATCAAAAAGTGTGCTCATCTTTGTTATAGGTTCTGTTCAGTCATTTTTTGACAACATCATTTTTCACTTTTTTGTCTGTATTAAAAAAAACAACACTTGGATTGCAAGACAGACAAGAAGAAAAATGAGGTGTGGACTGCAAAGAGCACACCATCAATTACTTCCACTTCTCCCATACATATCATTGTTTTGTCTATGCATGTCCATAAACAAGTCATAAAGTGAATGGGGCTTAAAGTTAAAGGGTAAAGTAAAAAAGCATGAAGTGCATAAAGAACAGTAGTATATATTATAAAAAATACACATGGGACCTGTTGACCTCTCCACAGATAAACAACACATGTGACTGCATGTTAAAATCACTTGACCAAAACATATTGCACTCCCTTTAACTCCTCTGTCCCTCAAACCCTGAAAAGATAAATGGTAGTAATTGTATTTCCTACAAAATATGTATTTATGTAATAAAGGCCTTCACCGAGCAGCTGTACAATGTGATCTTTATTACACAACATGTATGGTACATTTTACTTAATTGCACTTTTTCCCTGAATGCAGTGGAATGTTTTACTTAGTAGCTTAGGACAATATACAGTGTACATGGTGATAAAAATAAATCACCAACCATAAAAATCATGGCACAGTAATAACAAGGAAGCAAGTCCAATTTAGAACATGGTATTTCAATCAGAAAAGACTAACTTAGGGCACAAAAGGAAAAGCTGAAAGGATACAGCATGTGTGGAGTCATATCGGTGGGAGTCTAGACAATAGCTGAAGAGCTGAACATAAAGTCAAAGTCAGCTTTATTGTCAATTTCTTCACATGTCAAGACATACAAAGAAATCGAAATTGCGTTTCCCTCTATCCCACGGTGGAGACAAGACATATTTTACACAGACAAACGGTGGAGACAAGACATATTTTACACAGACAAACATAACATTTAAGTAAACAATATAAAAAGTAAAAAAGTAAAAATAAGAAGGCACATACAATGAAGAAAATAAGAGCAGCAAAATTTGAATTGAAGATGTGCAATTGTGCATTCAGTAGACAGTCAATATAGTGCAAAAGTCAAAGTGTGCAAGTGTACAGTGGAGTAGTGCAAGTGGAGTAGTGCAAGGCAGCCATTGTGGGTCCAAAGTCCAGGATGTTATGTAACTGAGGGTGAATGGGGGAGAGGGGGGAGAGAGTTGAGCATCCTAACAGACTGGTGTATGAAGCTGGTGAGTCTGGTGGTGTGGGAGCGCAGGCTTCTGTAGTTCTTCCCAGAGGGCAGTTGGTCAAACAAGTAGTGAGCAGAATTTATCAGAACATAAAGGATATGTATAGTACACTGGACTTGGTACCATCCATGCATGTTTGATAAATTGTTACCCAGTGCTACAGCTATGATGAAAATATGTGAAAAAACATTGCATTCCCTTGCTGTCATAAACACCAAGCGTACAGGCATTTTGTGTAAAATCCATGTATCCATCATGCAGCCACAAACAAAAAGAGCACCACATTTGGAAAGTTGTTACTGTAGTGAAACGGTTGTTTGGTTAGGTTTAAGTTATAAAATGCCTTGGTTAGGTTTAGTCACTAACATACTAAATTAAGATTAGAAAGAGATTGTGGTTTGAGTAACAATTGTTGTATTGCTTGACTTTAATGTGTACATACATGACATTATTACGCTTTTGACATATATATGACGTAGTTCAGTTTGCTCTGTCAATGTCAAAAGACTCGCTGTTTTCTTTTATTTTCAAATGGAACACTAACACAGGTCTCCTGGGTGAAAGTCCTGTGTTAGTTTGACCCATCCACCACCTGTACTGCTTAACCTAAACTGGCTTTTGCAGTCTTCAGTCTTCTACCACGTTGCATGACTTCCTGCTTTGCTCCAGTCATAACTGCAGCAAAACTCAAAGCATTAACTTGTTATCAAATGTGTAAGTAAATGAGTCCCTGTCCTATATTGCAAATTCCAACAAGGGGGAGACCCTGTGGTATCTGGCCCTGTAGGGCCTCAGGATCCACGAGGAGGAGCTGGAGGAATGGCTGAGAAGTAAGATGTCTGGTCCACTTGCTTATCCTGCTACCACAATGACCTGAACCCAGATAAGGGGTGAAAGATGGATACATGAGTTATTAAGTGTTGTAGCTGTGTACTTCCTTGTACCTAAGAGGTACTTTAGGTGACTATAAAAGCTTTGATACTTTCTGCCTTTGAGGCAAGGCTTGTCCTTAGAGTTTGATCAGTGGCAAACAAAGGAGCAGAGATATCAATGCAACAACACCTGCTTCACTCCTTGACAAAATCAATGTTAGTCTGAGAGGGTTTTGCTTTCCACGATTTATTTAAGCAATTCACCCCCACACCAGTGGTTTGTCCTTTAGCTGTATGCCGTGCCCTTGCAGGCAGTCTTCATTGCTTTACGTCTATTTCAATTTTTATATGTTTCCACCCCACTGTTTTTTTGCTTTTATATATCAAAAATATGATGAGCTTGCCCCAGTCGTACAATTGTAGTTGCAGTTCCTGAGGCATAGGAAAGCAATGCTCATTCATTTTCGCTTTTTCTACCAGGTTTGACAATTTGAAATAGTGATCACTTCATCAAAAGTCAGTTTGACTCATATGTAGACCAAAGCATGTGCTGTACTATCTTTTGTGGAGCATTATTGTGTTTGTTGCATACTGTTTGGTGTTTGCTTCTCATTTATCATGCCTGTCACTGAACTCTTGTGCATTTTATTGTAGACAAATAAATGCTGCAAAACATCTGTGTAGTATGAATAAATAAAACGTTGGGTACAGCTGCATGTTGATTTGTTTTCCTGGACAGCAGAGCATTTCATTGCTGACTTGGCACCACTGAGGTTTTGAATATACACTATGCTCTCAAACACAAACACAAACACAAACACACACGCACACGCACACACACACACACACACACACACACACACACATTTTTCTTCATTGACATAATCACATTAGTCGTAATAAAAATAATTTTCAGGGCACATTCATACCGTAAATACATGTGTACAAGTGCCAGCACATTTACTTGGATACATGGATATGAAACAGCAGAACCTGTCTTGTTTTTGCTGAGAATAACGTGCTGCAGACAGTGAAAAGGCTGTTCACTACACTGTTCTCGACACATTTACTTGATACTTACATACTCATCTACCAATGAAAGAAATAATTAAAAATCCTACTTAGGTAAACGTGCAAGAGTATTATCAGCAAAACAAAGAAAATCCCCCTGTGCCTGAAATATTGTTGATTTTTTACAGATTCATCAACGTGTAATGGTTGAGGTAGTGCTAGATTTTTCTACTTCATATAGTCCAGTAGCTCCCAACCAAGTGGCCAGGGCCCCTCTGAAGGTTGAAAAGATTCATCTGGGGGGCTGTGAGATGATTCATGCTTGCAGGAAGGAAATAAAAAATGATGATGCATAAATGTGTATACATTTTTAAGAGCTTCTCAGATCATTGCTTTTTTGTGAAATATGAGATAATCTCACCTCTTTGGCCTTGGACACGTGTTTAAATAAAACCATGTAAGAAGCTTAGAAGGAACTATGTTTTCTTTTTTTGTATGTTTTCTTTATTGGAACTGGTAACATCTTATAGACACCTGAAACAGGTCACAAGCCCAAAAATGCTCAACGTTCCATTAACCGCTATCAGCACAACACACCCGAATTTTAGACTGAATTGCCGCCACTTAAGTTGCACTGGTGGTTATTTAGCCAAGGAAGAAGAATGCATAGAATTAAAAAGATACTATCTGTAGTTCTTCTGCATTCATCAACACTGTATTATTACATTGTATCCCCAGTTAAATGTAAGGCTTTTTTACAGTAAGACCTTTCACGCCATATAATGGAAAGTCAGTGTGGCTTTAGAGCATGAGAAAATAGTTTTTTACCAAGTGCTGTTACCTGAATTTATTAAAACATTTTGTTATAATACTCTTACGTTACGGTTTTTATTTAATCCTACCAAAGGACAAAAAAATAATTAAGACCTTTGTAAACAAAATGTAATGCTTTTAAGGCCTTATTTTCGGAATATTAAATGTAAGACTTTTTCAATACTTTTAAGACCCTGCGGAAACCCTCAATTAAAATAAAATATTAAAAGTTTTGTATTCATTTTGGCCTCTTGGGGTATGCTGCAGCTTAGGTATTTAGCTAAAGTGCCATTGACATCAAACTATGAAAGTAAATGTACAATTGATTGGTGCACTAAAACCTTTAATAACAAGTGAGTCATCTAAAAGCAGGGAGAATCGGGCATCATAGTTAGAGGGTTTGTTATCAGAGGTTTACAGATTTAAATTCATGGAACGACTGACTAAACAGGAATTTAAAAAAAAGAAAGAATATAGCCTCCCTCATGTATTGCCTAGCTGCCCTTGATCAAGACAGGAAATAGCCCTTCTCTCCAATGAAGCTGCTAAGTGGCTGACGGTGGTTGCGCTGGGCAACCCCAAGACATGTTGCTGCCTTGAATACGTATAGCACTGTGAATATAAAGCAGGGAATTGCAGGAAAAAGCATGTACCATCACATGACATGTATAAAGGTCAAAAAAGGAGGTGAACAAATAATTAATTTATTCATGACTGTGTCATGCGTGTGTTATGAAATGATTTTCAAATGATCCTTGATCTGGAATATGATTCAGCATACTTTATATTGTATACTGTGTTTTAAATACAAACTGGCCATTTTCTTGAGTGAGACTATTTAAAGTTGCAGTAAGCAATGTTAATCTATTAAAGATCTTGTATAATTCAGCAAATATCTGCTCACGTTCACCTAGCTCTCTATATTCTGAAAAACATCAGGTGTTCCTACACTGGAAAACAGAAAACAAAAAAAGAATGGAGGGCATAAGCACCAAACACTACTCCAGCCAATCGGCAACAGGCAGCGCCAGTTGCTCATTGAAGCTATGATGGAGGCAGGGGGGCAGCATGTAAATGTGCCCTGGCATGGCCAGGAGATGATATGAGATTAATGAGAAATAGCAATAGAGGAAAAGGTCTGAAGAATACAAATTAAAAACTAGTTGTATGACTAGGAAAGGAGGAAGAGCCTTGTTGACATCAGTGAGGCATTTCAATGCTGCAGAAAGCTCCGTGATTTCAAAGGAATAAAAACTGATGAGGAGGTTGCTCTGTTTTTAATAGACAAGTGAGTAATTAGCTTCGCTGTTTTGCTCTTACACTGTTTGCTGTTTTCAGTAGGTCATTTTAACCTTGTCCCTTTTGTGATGGCTGCTCCCAACTGGTTGGCTTTACAGCAGTAGCGACAGTTTACTAATCCACAATTCTACCATATTTTGTTAAGTTAGCAGAGATACTAGCTGAAGTTTCATTGGTCGCCATGGCAATGCACATCACATGCGTGTCCATTATTCTGGGAGATGGAGATTCTGTGTGTGTGTGTGTGGGGGGTTGTATTTGTTTTGCAGTTGAGTTCAAATATCAACAATCTTCACGCAGTGCTTACTCCACCTTTAATTTGAAACTTGGCTTGCTGTCAATGTATCATATTTAATGTAGTCAGATGCATCAGTTATATAAGTGCTGAAACATGAATATCTCCCTCTGAACAATTGATCTTCACATCTATAAAGTGGATTAAATTACCTTGTTAACCTTGTTATCCTTGCCATCTGTAAACCTACAGAAAAAAAGAAGCTCAGCAACTCACTGAAACGCATTGGCAGTTAACATACATTTACATATTGATGTCTGGGAGCTGTCTTGGGGGTTAAATGCTTCTGTGCTCGACAATTCATGCTGAGGACGCGTTCCTCACAATAATATGCCCAGTTAGTCCAGGCATGCAACCCAGCAACATAATAAGTACAGTGGATTCTATATTTGTTTGTGGCTACTGCCTGCTTCTGTTTATATTGAAAATCCTAACAAGCTATTTTGAAAATAAGTCTCTCTTCTGATGTCATTATGGAACATTACTGCTCTATTCAACTTAACTATTCAGGCACAGTGGGGGATTAGTAGAAGAGAATATTTAACATATGTCAGATAGAGTCCTTTAATCAGACACTGGCGATGCACATAATTCACTCATCCGTCCAGAGTGCATTTCAGTCCATTGCATTCATTAAAGATCTAAAGTGAGTTGAGCTTTGTTCTCCTGATGAAACAAAATAAGCTGGCCGAATTCAATATTTCAATTTTTGTTTGTGCATCTATTTGTGTGTGTGTGTATATGAAAGGCTGGTGGAAAGAGAGCGGGTTAAAAAGAATGCCTTTGTTTGTTTGTGGCTAGTGCTTCATTGATTACCTCACTGGTTTCAAGGTATCTGAGGATATTCCTTTTCCTGCATTCTCCCACAGTGCTTTTTTCCCAAGTCTCAGAGTCCACTTCAGTAACCTCATCCATAAATTTGAACCAAACCTGCCTTGCAAGCAAATTTTAAGCTTGAGAGGCAACACTGCAAACTCCATTCAAATGCAGACTGAATGTTGTTTTAATGCTGTTGTTGCTTTTAGCAGTAATGAATATGATAAACAGTCATATAAAAGTATATAAAATAAAGAATCTCAGTTATGTTACTAAACTAAAATGTCTAAAATTGAAGATTATATTTACTTGTTTCTCAAGCATAAGGCTGGATAAATTGATCAGGTGGGCTGGCTCTGTGGTCGGCATGAAGCTGGACTCACTGGTGACGGTGGCAGAGAGGACACTGGACAAATTGCTGGACATTACTGAAAATGCCAGCCACCCCCTGCACACCGTCATCAGCACCCAGAGGAGCCTGTTCAGTGGAAGGCTGCTCCTTCCCAAGTGTTGGACCAACAGACTCAAGGACTCCTTTGTCCCTCATGCCATCAGACTGTACAACTCCTCACTCAGGGGGAGGTGGAAATAGGGCAGAGAGGACATACATACATACATACATACATACATACATACATACATACATACATACATACATACATACATACATACATACATACATACATACATACATACATTCATTCATACATACAGTACACATACAGACATACATACATGAACACCTGGACTTAAATTAACACCTGGTCACTTTTTCACCTTATCACTTTAACACTGGACTCAACACTGACACTTTAATAATAATTAATAATCTTTTCTTTGTTTATTTGATGAATGTTCTTATTGTTGTTATTATTATTGTTATTTTGTTGTCTTTATACTGTATTTTTTTTCTTTTTATTTCTTTTATTTATTTCTTCCTCGCGGGAGTCATCCCAAAAGGATTAATAAAGAGAAGTCTAAGTCTTTGAGTCTATATGCAAAAACATAAATGTTCACATCATGTTCACGCTTAAATTATGTATACACAATTATGTATTAAAAAAATGGCTTTGCTGACAAACTCAGATGGTAAAGTGCTACCTTTGGATTTAATCTATTAGGGAGGGAGGTTGTTGTGTCAGATTGAGATATTGCTTTCTCAAAACAGAGTGATGTGAATTTCCAGATATGGAAAGCAGAGCTGAGGTCACTGAATAGATCATGTAATGTATGCTGCTGTTGTTGAGTTCAGTTTTTAGTCATTTACAGCTCCACTTCCAAACTGCCAGCTATAGATTATTACGTTTTTTTTTTAACTCTAACCATCTGCCAATGCATACTGATGAGACAGCATCTATATACATAGGCCAAAGGATTGAACACACCTTCTCATTCAATGCGTTACCTTTATTTTCATGACTATTTACATTGTAGATTATCACTGAAGGCATCAAAACTATGAATCAAAAAAGTGTGAAATAACTGAAAACATGTCTTATATTCAAGTTTCTTCAAAGTAGCCACCCTTTGCTCTGATTACTGCTTTGCACACTCTTGGCATTCTCTTGATGAGTTTCAAGAGGTAGTCACCTGAAATGGTCAATGGGTAACAGTCTTAAAGGAGTTCCCAGAGATGCTTAGCACTTGTTGGCCCTTTTGCCTTCACTCTGCAGACCAGCTCACCCCAAACCATCTCGATTGGGTTCAGTCAAATAGCCCTTACGCAGCCTGGAGGTGTGTTTGGGGTCATTGTCCTGTTGAAAAATAAATGATGGTCCAACTAAACGCAAACCACATGGGATGTCGCTGCAGGATGCTGTGGTAGCCATGCTGGTTCATCCATCCATCCATCTTCATCCGCTTATCCGGTATCGGGTCGCGGGGACAGCAGCTCCAGTAGGGGACCCCAAACTTCCCTTTCCCGAGCCACATCAACCAGCTCCGACTGAGGGATCCAGAGGCGTTCCCAGGCCAGGTTGGAGATATAATCTCTCCACCTAGTCCTGGGTCTTCCCCAAGGCCTCCTCCCAGCTGGACGTGCCTGGAACACCTCCCTAGGGAGGCGCCCAGGAGGCATCCTCACCAGATGCCCGAACCACCTCAACTGGCTCCTTTCGACGCAAAGGAGCAGCGGCTCTACTCCAAGCTCCTCTTGGATGACTGAGCTTCTCACCCTATCTCTAAGGGAGACGCCAGCCACCCTCCTGAGGAATCCCATTTCGGCCGCTTGTACCCTCGATCTCGTTCTTTCGGTCATGACCCAGCCTTCATGACCATAGGTGAGGGTAGGAACAAAATTGCCACTCCCAGGCCCCCTCCAAGATCCTTGCAAGAGTAAAGCTCTGATCCGTTGTTCCACGGCCAGGACGGAATACGCATTGTTCCTCTTCAATCCGAGGTTCGACTATCGGCCGAACCCTCCTTTCCAGCACCTTGGAGTAGACTTTACCAGGGAGGCTGAGAAGTGTGATACCCCTGTAATTGGCACACACCCTCTGGTCCCCCTTTTTGAAGAGGGGAACCACCACCCCAGTCTGCCACTCCTTAGGCACCGTCCCAGACTTCCACGCAATGTTAAAGAGACCAAGACATCCCCTCCACACCCAGAGCTTTCAGCATTTCTGGATGGATCTCATCAATCCCTGGGGCTTTGCCGCTGTGGAGTTGTTTGACTACTTCAGCGACCTCCACCAGGGAAATTGACGAACCATGCTGGTTCAGTATGCCTTTAATTTGGAATAAATCCCCAACAGTGTCACCAGCACAGCACCCCTACCCCATCACACCTCCTCCTCCATGCTTCACCGAGGGAACCAGGCATGCAGAATCCATCCGGTCATCTTTTCTCCGTCGCGCAAAGACACGGCAGTTGGAATCAAAGATCTCAAACTTGGACTCATTAGACCAAGGCCTAGATTTCCACTGGTCTAATGTCCATTCCTTGTGTTTCTTGGCCCAAACAAATCTCTTCTGCTTGATGCCTCTCCTTAGCAGTGGTTTCCTAGCTGCTATTTGACCATGAAGGCCTGATTCGCACAGTCTCCTCTTAACAGTTGTTCTAGAGATGTGTCTGCTGCTAGAACTCTGTGTGGTATTCATCTGGTCTCTAATCTGAGCTGCTGTTAACTTGTGATTTCTGAGGCTTATCCTCAGCAGAAGAGGTGACTCTTGGTCTTCCTTTCCTTGGGCGGTCCTCATGTGAGTCAGTTTCGTTGCAGCGCTTGATGGTTTTTGCGACTGCACTTGGGGACACACTCAAAGTTTTCACAATTTTCCGGACTGACTGACTATCATTACTTAAAGTAATGATGGCCACTCGTTACTCTTTACTTAGATGATTGGTTCTTGCCATAATATGAATTCTAACAGTTGTCCAATAGGGCTGTCGGCTGTGTATCAACCTGACTTCTGCACAACACAACTGATGGTCCCAACTCCATTAATAAGGCAAAAAATTCCACTAATTAACCCTGACAAGGCACAGCTGTGAAGTGACAACCATTTCAGGTGACTGCCTCATGAAGCTCATTGAGAGAACACCAATGGTTTGCAGCGCTATCAAAAAAGCAAAGGGTGGCTACTTTGAAGAAACTAGAATATAAGACATGTTTTCAGTTCTTTCACGCTTTTTTGTTAAGTATATAATTCCACATGTGTTCATTCATAATTTTGATGCCTTCAGTGATAATCTACAATGTAAATAGTCATGAAAATAAATGAAACGCATTGAATGAGTGTCTCATCAGTATGCATTGGCAGATGGTTAGAGTTCAAGAAAAACGTAATTATCTATAGCAGGCAGTTTGGAAGTATACATATATATATATATATATATATATATATATATATATATATATATATATATATATATATATATATCCATTATACCGCTCATTCACGACTTCTGAACTCTTACACATAAAGCAGTATTTTCTGTGAAAAATGGACTCTACTGGACTGCAGCATCAAAACACAGCACTTGAGCACAGTTGCAAGTGAACACTTATTTGTGTAATGATGCATAATTCCAGGAAGTGCAGTGTTTGAATCTCATACACCTATTTCAATCAAACAGTATAACTGTGCACACAGTTATATTATATCAGAGACAGGGTAAAACTAAAATAGAAGATTAGGGAGTTAGGTAAGGAAGTATGTTTTTCTTATCTAATCATATCCATATACAAAAATGCATAGATATGTTGTAATGGTACATTTTAAGATGGCAGTTTTAATAAACAGCAAATTTGGCTTTTTATTGATTTGATTCATTTTCATGTCATGCGCACAAAACAAACCTCCACAGAAAATACTGTTGCATACATTAGTTGATCTATCTCAGATCTTTATATGTTTTAAACAATTTGTAGCCCTAACTAACTCTCTTGCACATTACAAAATTACACCACCAACATGTTTTTTATTGTATGTACTCATACAATAACTCATACAGACAATACATTAAGCCACTATAAACTTATGATAAAGCCCAGTCATGCAAAAATACATAAATACTGTGATACAAATTACGGGTCATACCGCCCAGCGCTAGTTTAACCTCTGTGACTAAAGTCTACCCGTATCTGCTAATAGATTAAATACTAGGAATTGAAAACCTTGCATTTACCAGCTATTCCTAGCAATATCTATTCAATTTTGCAATTCTGCAGCAGCGCAGAGTTATTAGATATTGTATGTGCTTGTGTGTTTGTGGTCGTCTTTATGTCATCGTACTGGATATTATGTGTACGTAAACAAACATACCATTGTAAAACCTGTTAAACTGGGTTATTTTAACCCAGAAAATTGGGTTATTCTTTTTGACCCAACTTCTGGGTTAAATACTTGACCCAAATGTTAGGTTAAAATAACCCAAAATTGTAGTTAATATAACCCAACTTCTGGGTTAAATATCTGACCCAAATATTTAGATAAATTAACCCAACATTGTAGTTGATATAACCCAACTTCTGGGTTAAATACCTGACCCAAATATTTGGTTAAAATAACCCAATCCCTATCCTAGATTCCAACTCAGAACCTTCTTTCTGTGAGGCCACAGTGAAAACCATTGGGCCACCATTGCCCTGAAATTAGGTGTTCCCTTTTTAACCCAGGAGTTGGGTGAAAAATAACCTAACTTGGGTTGCAATGCCAGTATGCCTTATTTCAGAAAATAAAACTTTGTTTTACATTATATTACACACTTTAAACACGTTTAAATTTTTTGCATTGAATTAAATTAAAATCTATATAAAACAAACCTATTTATTTTCCTATTTATTTTAGGTCACACTGTAATAACAATATTAGAAAGAAAAAATAGGGAGGGTTCTTCTTCTAAAGGGGAAGAGAGGGAAGGAGGTGTCTCTTCTTCCTCTTCTTTTGAATTTCTGGCAGATTGATGTGTATTTCTTGGGACGAGGATGTAATATATGAACTTATTTCCTCTATTTCTTAGTTAATCCATGTCTAGAGGGTGTGTCACTTTATTTCTCCTACAAATGGTGATACTGTTTTATCATAATGTACACAACACAAAAGTGTGATTGTTCATATTATAAACTATGTTGACATGACAATATAACAACCCTATGACCCAGAACATGGGTTACTCTTTGAAAAATAACACAGAAACCCAAACAACCCAGGAATTTGGTCAAAATATTAGCCCTGTAACCCAGAAAATGGTTACACGCTGAAAAAAAACCCATCATTTTTACACAACACAAATAACCCAGAAACTGGGTTGAAGAAATAACCCAGGAGATTTATTATGTAATAAAACACAGATAGACAGATTGAAATTAGGATAAAGGACTATTTAAGTACTACATGCACATGTGCTGTTATTGGGCACTGCTGGTGATTTTGTTGAGATTATGTTAAAATGTTAAATTAGCTGTCTTTTTCTATTTTATGTTGTCTGTTTTTTACTGTATATTTTAAATATGGAACTATTGTGTTGTTGTCTTGGTCAGGAATCCCTTGTTAAAGAGATTCTAAATCTCAATGGGATTATTCTATAAATAAAGGTTAATAATAATAATAACAATAATTTTGTTTTTTGTTGGTTCCCCTCCGAGAAGAAAGCCAGACAAAGTTTCATTATGCCTAGTATACTTATTATGCTTATATAATGACAATAACAGTTCTATCCATAGGTTTGCATTTAGAATAAAAGGAACATCCTCATTATTGAGTTAAGTTTAGCTGAAATACTTTTAATATTTTTTCAAGAAGAATATCACCCACTCTAAATGACTCAAGTCTGGTTTCTCAAATTTAATATCAAACCAATGACAGCACCTGCTCAGAAACCTGCAAGATAAAGAAGATAAGATTGTGTTGTAAAAATCTGCCATAAATTCTACATTTTCTAGTTTCTATTATTTTGACCTACTGCTCTAGAGACTCTGCATGAACAAACTTGTTGGTCAAGAAAACTTTGCCACAGTGTATTAGTTATAAGCCATCAAGAGCACAGATTGCCCAGCTTCCTTGACTACTGACGTCATTTTGTCCAGTAAGCTATACACATCTAAATCATTGTATTTTGAAGACGTACCTCCATCACTAGGCTTGATAATGGCTTGAATTAGCCTTTTGTAGGTGAGTAATGGCATATCTGGTCTACTGTAAGATTAAGAATAAAAGACACACAGCAATCTTATGTTATGTGTGTCTGGAGCTCAGCCCTCTTCTCTTACAGATGCAAGAGTGTCAATCTGTGATTTGTAGTTGTCTAAGGATTTGCCCTTGAATCACAGGTGTCAGCCAGCTGTTTGTTGATCGGTCTGAGCCGCTAGTATGCCAAGGACACTGTCCAACTGACGGCCTAATTCAATTTAAATACAGTCCCTCCTCAGCCTCTCTGCTGTTGCCAAAGACAGCTGTTCATCGGGCCGACTTGGCCTCCTGCCACTCTCCTCCAAGCTTTTGAAAACCCAGTAAAATACATTTCACCCATGAATGAAACCATTAAAGGATGATTCAGGTTATTTTTAGTCCTATTTGTAAATTTTCACTATTCAGTTGATTGTGGTAAAAAGTTAGGGCTTGTTTTCAAGGTTCATAAACCTCCAGTTTGCACATTTAACTTCCATTGCATAACTGATCAACAGACTGCTTATAAATCTGCTCATGTTATATAACATGAAGCGCAATATGAACTGCTAGGTGTCGAAAGAAAACTCATAAATTATTTAATAAATTAAATTAGTTTCTTTTGGGGTTAACTTTTCTTGCATTTTTCCATCGAATTTGACACAATTACTGTTATAATGTTGGCCACAAAAATATGAAAGGCTCCTGGCTTCCATGTTCCTGGCTTTGTTGAGTTGGGCAGTAAGGTAGTTAGCTGGCCATTTGCAGCTTACAGCAGACAAATACCCTTATTCAGTACACTTTTACTCTTACAGTTTTTAGGGTAAAAAAGGAAAACACAGCTTTCAAAGAGATATTTAACACTGAATAGATACACCATGTGGGATGTAAAATTAATTTCTGTTTTAATGGATAACATAATCAATATGAATATCAAAAATATTTCTCACTTTTTTGTCTTATTTCCTTGCCCTGTAGTCTGATTATTCAGTTAATGCTACAACTGATGCGGTATTTGTTGCTTTTAAGCAATGCAGGTAATTATTATCTTGTCTTGTCTTCTAAGTCATTCATCTGGACTGGAGCATGTGACAAAAGCCAAACATAAATGTTTAGCGGTGAAGTGTAAAATGTAGTTATGTTAAAACAAATAAAATAAAACACATTATTGGTTACACTGATTTCAAACTGAATTTAAATGTTGACAAAGCATGATAGATTTGCTATAATCATAAATAATCTGCAATAAAAACCTGTCATTTTAATGTTTTGATGACATAATCTGTCTGGGGAATTTGTATCAACACACAAAGTATCATGTGTGCACCCAAAGCTAATGCTGCCAAGAGAGAATATCATAACAACACACCCATTTGACATTATTTCCTGCATAACGGTGAAGTAAAAATGACGACAACCATCCAGCTGTCCACAGAGGCATTACGCCCGTCTGGACACTGTGAAAAAGACTTGACGATTCCTCACCCAGGGCAGATGTAGAACACTACAAATGTAACTTTTAACAATCTGCTTTCCTTCTCTGTGACTAATTAACCCTTTTCACAATATAGAGGTCAGAGCAGCTGTTTCTTTTAATATTTTAGTTAAATGATAAGGTGTACTCTTCTTTTCACAGCTGCTCTCTAATTCTGGCTCCAGGAAGCCACTCATTTGTTATCAGGAAACAGGGCCAGTGCACCTTTACAATCTATCTGTCTTTGGGACTGTCTGAGGGGGGGTCACCTGGCAACACACTCACCTCCAAGTAATGGTACAGCCCAAGGCCATAGACGCAGGAAAGCTATAACACAGGCTGTTATTGGGCAGGCCACCTGCCCATCTATCAGTTTAATGTTCTTTATAACTATTACATTCAAGCTAGTGACATTCATCCATACCAGGGAGAGTTTATAGTAGAGATGTCTGGTTCAGAGACACATATGAGTCAGACATTTTGAAAACAGTGACAATAAAACAACAAAAATGTTGGTTGGTAAAGACAAAAACACCAAAACAATTTGACTAAAGGAAGACTGTGTGAAGAGATTATTGTGCAGTAGCAGACAGTACATCTGTCTTTAAATAAATAATTCAGAGAACATTCTGTAAATTAATTGCTAAAATGGTAGGTAACATCAACCTGCCACTAGCACACTGATAACCCTTTTTGAATGAAGCATACTCTATTTCAGTTGTACTGACTAAGGAAAAATAGATTTTTAGTGGTTTGAAATAAAACTTATCATCCACCAAAGAAATGCGATTGTGTAACAATTCCCAAAGTGAGTATGTTTTGCCAGACAAAGAAAAATTACATCCTCTGGATGTAACTCCCCACTTCAAAGTCTGTCAGAACATCAGTTATCAATGGACCCCTAGTGAGGCCAGTGGGGCCGGCCCACCCGGCCTAGCTCCAGCACCGGCAGCATATCAGGGCCCCATCCATCTGTTGCCCTTGTCCTCTGTGTGTGTGTGTGTGTGTGTGTGTGTGTGTGTGTGTGTGTGTGTGTGTGTGTGTGTGTGTGTGTGTGTGTGTGTGTGTGTGTGAAATGGCCCACTCAGCTCCAGTCTTTATCATCTGCTAAACTTCACTGCCTCACTGTTCCTTTCTTATTAGGCCTGGAAAGACGCACCAGATGGCTTGTGGGAAAAAAATAATTCTCCTCCAAAAGGGAAAGAGGCACCACCCACAGCCATGGTGAAGCTCTGAAACATTTAAGACATGCATGACATACTTTACACACACACACACACACACACACACACACACACCTCTTTGGTTCATGCAACAGCATTATGTCCCAGGAAAGGATTGACGGTAGCAGATAAATCAGACGATCAAGATGGATTATTGATATATTGAAAAAAAACATAAGACCTTTACTCCGTGGCAGCATGGCATGTCAGAATTATGTGTAATCGTGTTCTGTTCGCAAATTGAATAGTCAAGTCAAGTTTATTTATAGTCCTTTTCACAAGCATGTTTCAAATGATTCATATATCAAACACACTCAAGCTCACTCTCAAAGTGATGGCTCATTGGAATCTCCATCTGACCTGCTTTTGAGAATATGACATGTCTACTATTAATACAACACTCTGATCAGATGTGATTCTATACGCTCCCTGGATCCTCAAACAAGCCCCTTTTTTCTACTTCTCTCCATATAATGAAGCCACCACGGAACACTCATCCTTTCCAGTAAATAGTTCTGTTGAAACGCCCTTGTCGCACTCTCATGATTTTTGATTCAGCGTCTCAAGTCATGAGAGTCCGAGCCAACTGCTGTACTGAAGCTCAAAATACCATATAACACTTTGCAGAGAAATGTGGCATGCAGTCGCAAGATCATCTGACGGCTGTCTTACAGACAAGCCCACACCATCCCATTAGTGGCTGCACGCTTAACAGCAATTTATACGAGGTTTCATATATCACAGGTAATTAACAGCACAAATTGTGTAGAGATGTGTGAGTTTGTCATTTCAATGTATAAGATACACAGGGGAATTATGCATTTCTTTCTCTGTCTGTCCTTCTCCCAGAGGTCCTTTTGTTTCATCACTGTGTAACGTCCACTGCAGGGCCACCTTGGTGTTCCGGCCCTCCTCTCGTCTCTCTGGCCTAGCCAAGCTCCTCTGAGAGCCAGGTCTGGTCTTTGGGTTCAGATGAGGTGAGCTGGCCGAGATGATGGTTTTTGATCCCCACAACAGACGCTGTCTCACCTCCACAGCAGACAGGCTCGTTATTCAGTGACGCCTGAAATTAGATGGTAGGCCCACACTTTTGGGGGGGATGGAAATGTTGTGGTGGAATTTGCATTAGCCCCTGACAATCACTGAAACTAGCATCTGAAGATTTATAAACTGAGAACTTTCTTCCATCCAGAACAAAATTACTTTTGTATGTGCCTGCAGAATTTGGTATATTCCACCCGATTTCCCCAATATGTTTCTGCATGTGTGCTATTGTGCAGCCAGTCATGCATGAGGGAATGCTTTATCTGTGGTACAATTGTAGCTCTTCCAGAATTAATTTATCGCTGCCAAAACCAACATATGTGCTTGTCTTATACAGTGCATGTTTCCAAGCTGTTGTCTTTAAATGTCTTTATCAGAGATTAATAATTTGTACAGTGAGGTCATGTGTACATCTGCAAACTACAAATACAATTGAATATGTTTGTAATTTGCTTATGCATAGAGGGCTACGCCTATCCTCCTATAATCTGGAGTTACAATTCTTAACTATCGTTGCAATATACAAGGCTAGGCTAACACCTAGTGTACAGCTGGACCGTGAAGGTTAATATGGTTAATTGTGGCAAAATTGTGATGTCTATAATGTAAATTGAGATAGTAGTAGTACTGACGGACAGTATTAACATTGTAAGTGCAATGTTAACATGTGCAATGTCAAACACGTTGCAATTTCTGCCTAAAACGTGATGAATCAGAAAAATCATTTAATTTATGGATGGGAGCCCCTCTTTCAGCGATAAAACCAAATGGCTAATTATTATGCACGTCAGTGATGTCATTAAACCACTAATTAAAAACCTTTTTTTTAAAACACCATTAAACACAATCTTTCTTCTTTCTAAACTTCACTCAGTTTTGAGTTCATATAGTGACTTTGCTGTTTTAAAGAATACTGTTGCAGCACTACAAACAATATTTAATTCCCACCAGAAACAAAAAGTGAATCTTAAGCGTCACTGGCATTGTTTCCTTGCACTGCTTTCAGATGGTTCAATTTTAAAGGAACACACAGACTTATTGGAAGTTTAGCTTCTTCACCATATCCCCCAGAGTTAGACAAGTCCATACATACCCTTCTCTTCCTACCCTACTCTGGCGCACCCACCACTAGCCTAGCTCAGCACAGATCCTGGAGGTAACCGGCTCCAACTAGCCTACTGCTCCCAATAAGTGACAAAATAACACCAACATTTTCTTATTTACATGTTGTGATTGGTATAGTCACAGCGTCTATAAATAACAAGGGCACATGAGACACAACCATTTTCTAAGCGTATACATACTGGAAACTATTTTAAGAAGACGAAGCACTGCTACTTCTGCTACTTGGGTGGAGTGATTTGCTCGCAGCACTTGAGACACTTCCAAAATGTGTAACTCCTCATCTGTGTATTCTGGCTCAAAACAATATGGTTCTGGATCTTGGTTTGACACCATGGAAAAATCATCAGACAATTCCTCAAAGTCAGCCATGATCACCAGTCATGTTCGCTACTAGCAAGCTATTCACATTGGTTTTGTTGATGAAAGTAACAACTGTGGTTTTCAGGTGTTGCGCTAATCACTCCGCCCAAGTATCAGTGCTTCGCCTTTCTGAGAATATAGTTCCCAGTTAGTATGCGGTTAGAAAATGGCTGTGTCTCCTGTGACCTTGTTATGTGTACACCCTGGAACTAAACAAATCACAACATGTAAATGTTGGCATTAATTTGCCACTTATTGGGAGCAGTATGCTAGATGGAGACAGTTACCTCAAGGATCTGTGCTAAGCTAGGCTAGCGGTGGGTGCGTCAGCCAGAGTTACGGCACGCACGGAGATGTGAAGGGTATATATGGACTTATTTAACTCTGGGGGATACGGTGAATAAGCCAAAGTCCCAATAAGTTGGTGTGTTCATTTAAACATGATATATCCTTTTTCATAATGTTTAGGCCTACTCCTTTTTGTTATTTGAGTATTTTATCTTTCACCAGGCCGTTGAAGCGATGCCAGCTTAGGTGTTAGTGTTAAGCAATTGTACTGTTGCAGTGATCTGACCATCTATTTTTCTGTCAAGTGTGTGCAAATCCCATTGACATTTTATATGATATGAATTACCTGATTCTGATAAATTATCAAATATGCTTCCCTTGCTAACCCTTTTGATTTCCTTAACCCTTTCCTTGCTGTTCTCCTGGAGTTTCATGTCCACCGATTTTCTGTTACTGCTGTTTGAGATTGTTTTTTTTCTAAATTCTTGTTGTTCCACATTCCCACATTTCATTTGTGTCTGAAGAGAGAGCAACAGAGGAGCAGCCAGGCAGACACACACACACACACACACACACACACACAAACAACAACAACAACAACAACAACAACAACAACAACAACAACAACAACAACAAGATCCACCCAGTGCTGACTAAGTTAATCAGCTGATTGATAGGCAAGGTAAAAGCGCCCCTACAATTTGAAAGGGCACGGTCCAACTGGACCATGGTCCAACCAAAAACAAGAATACCAGGACCACATCTTCTTCACTTCTTCTCAACCTCCCTCCTCTATCTTTTTCTGCTTCCCTCTCTCAGAGCAACTCCCCCTCCCCATTTCTATCTATCCCCCTCTCTCCTTTCTGTGCTGCAGCCCACCCTGCTCCGAGCATTAATGGTACATGCCATTGGAAAGCCTATCTCTGGAAGGGAGGAGGGGAGGGTGGTCTCAATCTCTGCTAAGAGGCTACTTTAGTCCCCCAACATAAGCACATTCACAGATGTCTCTGCACGCGTAGAGCCGTGTCACCCATTACGACAGAGCAGCCCGCTTCTGTGTGAACCAACGAGCCGCGGACAGACAGAAACAAAGGGGTGCAGAGAGATACAAAGAGATGTAGAGTGGATAAGTAAGGGAGGCAGAGCAAAAGAAAGAAGAGGCGAAGACCCACGGAGCAAAAACAAATACATCGCTGCCACTCTGACGTCTCCCCCTCATGCGCTTGTTTTGGCTTGTGTGAGCGCTAGAAGAGGAGAGAGAGGGAAGGGAGGAAAATAAATCCCGGGAGCTTGTGTCCTCTTTGCTCTATATTCCCTCCTTTTTTCATCTCCATCTTTTAAGGCATGACGGCGGGTGTCAGCTGGCACGGCAGAATAAAAGAAAGGGATGCTTTGACTGCTGCCTCTTTCGAGAAGGGACAAGGAGGAGGAAGGGGGGACAACACACAGTAGGGACAAAAACAGGATTTCTAGAATGAATGGGAGTCCTTCTGCCGCATGCGCTGGGAATAGCAGTATCACACTGAAGTCTCTGAATGAGGTAAAAAT
Organism: Percina caprodes; assembly: GCA_013375575.1. Lineage (NCBI taxonomy): Eukaryota > Metazoa > Chordata > Actinopteri > Perciformes > Percidae > Percina > Percina caprodes. The sequence goes on along the minus strand of JABXJD010000093.1, from coordinate 161,772 downwards.
AATGATAACACTTTATCTTCCTTTTTTCACTGTACATGATTGGTCGGCAGGGTCAGATATACATCTGAGAGCCACTTGAAAGCATGCTTGATATAGATGAACCAATTTCCATGCCGATCAGGTTTGTAACAGCGGGGGAGAGATTGCCATCTTTGTCCCTGGGTCGCTGTGTGCAACAGCACGGTGGAAGTGAGAGGGAAAATCTATGCATGTTGCATGCTGCAGAGAGGCAGTGTGAGCCGGGGGTAGAGAGAAGAGACACTGTCGGCCTGACGAAAGGAATTGCTGATTATCCTCATGATGAGCATTTGGTTGCTGATCGCAGAGGAGGATTGAGAGATTTTCTTTTAACTGAGCTGAGCTGCCGCGCAAGGTCCAATTAAAGTTTGGATTCAAACTCATGTGAAGGAAATAAAACATAAGACAAAAAATGGGGTGGGGGTCTTCTAGAGCAAAGCCTGACCGAGCACTTTCACTGGTGACCCTGGTGAGCCATACACATCTTTCACTCAGAAAATAACATCTTTTCCACAGAAGCGTAAAAAAACAGGGGCATTGGCTTGAGAAAAAGAAAGCTTGAGTTGGAGTTAAGTGGGCTGTACGTTCTCCTTTCTGACACCTTCCTAGGAAACCCTGGCTGTTTGTGAAAAGATGCAGTGTAGTTGTTCTCTTGACCAGCACAGACTGTGCAAGAGCAACTCCCTGATCCTGGAGTTAAGAAACACTTATGCAATGTTTAAACCTGTGTTCCAATTCTGTCTGCTAATGACACAATGATGGCATATTTTGGCATGATCATGAACTAGAATATGTACGTATGCAAACATCAATACTACAGGGTTCAGTGCTTAATTATATGCATGTTTGTAGTTAACAGTGACTCTCAGTAGTCTCAGTAGTTACAGGGCCAAAGGTCTGGGCTGTCCTAAGTCCTTACTCATGTGTCAGGAAACATCAACCTGACTCTCCCTGGAAGTTCTGACAGTCTAGTCCCAGCACGCTGACACCCATCATAACATCAGGCACATTGGACAAAATATGCTGTCTCTCAAGTTTTTTTTTAGTTTTTTTAGTTTTTTTTTTACAATCAAGCCACTGTCTGAGGAAAGTGCCATTTAAAAAGACTGAAGAACAGAGGCTATATTGTTGCCATCACTCTTTGTAGAATTGTTAATTTTAGAATACCATTTAATAAATATTTGATAGATGCTTGTATCCAATGAGCCTGTATTTTTAATATTACATGGGAAAATTAACCCAAACCTCTGGTCACTGCAGGGCTGCTGCGTATCTATTCATCCACAAATACAATAAAACATATAATGGCATAGATTCTTCCATAGACTGACTTAACTATTTGTACTCCTAACTTTCTTAACTGACTCCACAAACACATACATGATTAGTGAAAGACCAATTTTATCGGCTGACTGATATGCAATACATATAATTTGGGGTAAGATGATTGCAGAAGTGATACTGATCTGTGTTTTTGTTTATTATTTTTAAAGAAATGGCAGAGCAGATTTTAAAAACAAATCCAGTATGGCAGGGTTTACATTTTTCTGATGTAAATTGAGGGAGCAAAGGCAGTATCGGCTCCAAATATTGGCTCAAGAAAATCAGCAGCCCATATCTGTCATCGGCTAAGGCTGATGAAAAAAAATAATCGGTAATGGCATCGGCACTAAAAATCCATATCGGTTGATCCCTATACATGATGGCACCTACATCTGGCCCCCTGTTTCTCAGCCTATGCAGTATGCTCACATGCAACAAAGCTGTGCATGTTCCCAGCTGCCCCTTACACGGTGTTAGCATGCTTCTATTGCACTGCACTCTCTGACCGTGTATATATTTAGTTTCTGCTCAGTCTAGCAATGTCTGCAAATGGCATCCAGATGTCATTTATAGAAGGGGACAGCTTGTCATTTCATTCTGTGTTCATGTTTGACCCTTCACCTTAGCCATACAATATATAAAGTGCCAGAATTACACACATACAATGTGGCAGCAGTTCTGCCCCTGAAACGTTTCAGTATGAAACATGGTACAGAAGTGCGATGCCTCACTTGGTAGCTAAAACAGAGAGCTCAACACACAGGGTGAAAAGAGGAGCTGCAGCAATGTGTAATACAACCAAAATATAATGTTTTCTGAAAATTAAACCATGTAACCCATTCTACTAGGCTACAACCTGTAAATACAATTATGAACCTGAAAATGAGCATAATATGAGTACATTATGTATTACTAATGTAATACTAAAGTACCAATGCTTTAATATAAAGTGTCACCAAACTTTACCTTTTTCCCTATCGAGAACTAAAAAAATAGGGAACACTGTACGACAAATGTCATCAATATTATATTATGCAATATGATACATCATCTTGTAGAAATGCAGGAGTTGCATGTCCATATGTGGAGGACATGTGTTCATCACTGATAGCTCAGGTAGCATTTCACACATCATTGCACAGTGTAATAATGCGCATGAAGCCCAACAAGACAAAGGGGTTAGACTTTGCACAAATGTTCTGAACAAGGCTGTGGAGGTTTAGAAACATAGGGCAGTGTGTGGGTGACTGTAAAGCATGTCTACCCACAGATATAGGTTTTTGAACCCCACTTCACTGGGCAAAATTCACTTATGTTTGATGTCTGTGCTGTAGGTTTCTCTTTGAAGGTAGCTGAACTTCTCCGCAGATTCAGTCATGCAGCTGTCCAGCCTTAGGCTACAGAGGAGCAAAGCGGGCGTCATGAGAATAAAATATCGCCCTCATCACATAAAACAAATACTTTATATACTGTAGCTGAACAACCCACAGTACTGTATGTGGTTAGGTACATATTCGTACATAGAACTTGAGTAGTTCACACACACTCACACAGACAGCTAAGCTAGATGGTCTCTCACATCTTGCTATTGTAAAGAAGAGCACATTCAAACAAGTGCAGTGATAACTTGGGGGAATCAAAATCTTTCTGATCATGAATATTAACCACTGACTGTCTACAAAAATGACACCACAGCAGTCTGTACTCAAGATCGGCCTTGGTCTCAAGATCTGTCTTAAGTCAATTAAATTATTGAAGGTCTCGGTCTTGAACGCATTATTACTTGTCTTGACTCAGTCTCGGATAAAGAGGACTCTGGATTTCACTTCAAGACCGGTCAACACCCCAACTGCAGGGATTTTGCTAAATTGCCTGTGCATTATCTGATTTATGCCTATGTGTTAAAACTGCAAATGCAACCAATAAGTTAACTAATTTTAAATTTGTTACCGTAAACCCCCTCTCCCTGCCCCTTTACACCCACTCGATACACTCTGGTCTTGGTGATGATGGGGTCTTGGCTAAGGTGGTCTTCACTACAGCACTGCTTCCTACTGCAAATAAAATAAAACACCTGTTTTTTTGCAAAAATTACTTGCAATGACTATTACTTATAATAATAACAATAAAGCTTCTGTTTTATTTCTATCGAAAAATTGCACAATGTTTGTGAAAAAGGCCTAGATTAGATCCAAAGATTTGATGCCCCCTTGCATCCAAAAGTTGGTTCAATTTCAACAGCATCAATGTGCAATTTATACAATTCAGAGTTAAAAAACCTTTGAGTGTTTCGAGGGATAGAAAGTTTCGATAAGCTTTGTTTTGTTTTTTAAATAAAAGCAAAAATAATTTCCCCTTGTGAAATTAATAGTTATCCTTTTTACTTGTGGTTTCATTGTGATCCGATGGTAAGAATACAAATTAGAGGGAAGCAACATCTTCATTAATAAGTAAAGGTTGCTTGTAACAATTGTGTTCGCTCAACAACATAAGTCAGCCTGGTTCACACAGTGTCAACAACTGAAGTCTGAATTGTATGAAAATATGGAATGGCACTGTTTCAGTATGGCCGATAGCGGTCCCAAAGGCAGGGGGCTTACAATACATGCCCTTTTTTAATGAACAGCTTAGAAGCAAAGTTGTAGCAAAATGAAACTAAAATCAATCTATTGGGCCTTGCAGCAGTGCTGTCGTACCTCTGTGGATTACACTCCACGGGGCACTTAAAATCTGTCTGGCTGCCCATTAAGACAGCCACTATCCTGGCTCATTAATGTCCTGCAGAGGAATTAGTATAAACTGTGCTCCACAGACTTGTGATGGCAGAGGCACTTTTCCTTAAATGGGAAATTGGGTTTGAAAACCAAGGATTATAGGAGGATGGGACACTATCCTGGAAGTAGTGGAGCAATATGAGTCATACCATGTGCATTAAAATCAAAGGAATGGAGGGTTTTAAGTGTAATAAAAAGCTGGACGTCAATACCTTTTTGTTTGCTATTGTTGTGGGCTGTGTTTCAGAAATTTCTGAATGTTTTGTTTCTCTTTTTTGCTGCAAGATATGTTTGAATTTGATCATTTAAATGGCTGTTTGTCCATGTGTCTGTTGCTGTCTCCCAGAGGTAGCTACTTTGATAACTTGTATTGTGACACTGACCATTAGATCTTTTGTATTCCCAGTCAAACTGTGGGAGGCACTCCTCAAAGCGTATACATTGGAGATCAACCTTCATTCCATGAAAGGGAGTCATCAAAACTATTTCATTATTGCTCATGCCAATAGCTGCAACTCTTTGGGTTTGTTTATTCTTTTGTTGATGCTGTTTTTACTTCAACTCAGTCAGCTGACCCCTATTAGACTTGTCAAACCAAAGCTCATATTTTTTCAAAGCAACAAATAGACCTCTTGGCTGGTTAGAACAGTTACACTATGAACATGTTTTAGTCTTTCTTATTTCCGATCATGGGGAAGTATTTTATTGCAAACAAAAACCTATAACATCTGCTGAACAAGTTTTTTTAGTGTCAATCAAATAGTAAACAGCATGTTTTCTGTTTCCTAGGGATTTGCTGCTGAGGCTTGTAATGCTGTTTACTGGTTCAATCAGTAATGCTGCACGATTCAAATAAGTTTCCCCTTTCACTTAATTAATTTTTTTGGGTATAATCTCATTATATGTATTTGTGGTTACCCGTGGTCCCTGGGGGCAATAACTGCTGTTTAAGAAGAAAGAAGGTATTAAGGACAGCTGGCAGTGTGGTATCAGTTTTGTTCACAATCATCAGGCCTGCTGGAGATTAGAAAACGAAGCAGAGATGCTACTGGGGGCGTATAGAATGTGCAGTCACAAAGTGTACTATACACACACACACAAAGACGCACACAGTCTACACTAATACGCACAAACACTAAGCAAAGCCCATGACCCAGCCCTCAAGCTTTACCTCCCCCACTGTCAAACCATATTCTGCCACACACAGTGACCAAGAATAGAGAGGAAAACACTTCTTTTCTTTCCTCCTATCTTAAGAGATTTACTTTGAGTGTTGCAATTACATAACATAAGAGAGTGAACAGGAAGAGTCCCACTCTATCCTTCATGGAAAAAAATCAACTAAACCTATAATCATCCGTGTGGTGAAAATGGCTCAGCTTGTGTCTACAGCTGAGTGCTCAGCTCAGGGGGAGGAGTTATAGTAAATGTTGTGGCTAACAGGAGGTGTCTGAGGTCAGGAGGCTGAGGTTATCATTTCACATAATGACAGAGGTTTCCCTTCTCGTCACCCATGCAATGATAATGTGACCTGACAGTGGCGGTGAACACTGTGGAGCCACTCAGGTAGTCTATACTAAATACATACTGTGCATGATGTGATGAATCCATGCTGACCTAAAAAATCAAACAATATCACAAAATAACTCCTATTATTAAATGTAGTCTTCTGTTCACGCTGGAATCAGATATGAGAAAAAAGTGTACAAAAGTGATCAGAATTCCAACCTGAACTCCATTATTAATGTATTATATTTAACCAAAGTAGAGTCTATTCACAGCTAATAATATCAAATATGAATGATTTTGACAGATTAACTCCAGTTTGTGTTATTTATTTGTCTGTTTGATAAACATCAAGTCCCTTCCAGGGATAGCTGCTGTAATTACTCACAGATTAGGCAACGGCAATGGCAAACACACAGCATAACAAAAAGTCCTGGTTTAAAGGCAAAAACAAGCTCTCTCAATTACCCTCTTGAGAAAATCCTTGAGGCTTTGTTGTAAATCCCTCAGCTTTAACAAGAACTAAGTGTCCCTCCACCTCTGTAAGGGTAAAGGATCACCCTGAACACGCTTGTTTCACTAACATCTCAAAGACAACATTGGTCAGTCGCCTGGTTAGCTCACCTGTAAAGCAGTCGCCAATGTATAGAGGTTTACTCCTTGACGCAGCGGACGGCCCTTTGCTGCATGTCGTCCCCCTCTCTCTCCCCTTTCATGTCTTCAGCTGTCCAATACAAATAAAGGCCTAACATGCACAAAAAATATTCTTAAAAAAAAAGAAAACACTAGTGAGAGATCACCATTACCCTGGTTCTGTTCAATGTCCAGGTCTATAAGCATCACCTAGTTGCAACAGCATGTTATAGTCAGTGTAGTTAATGTGAAATCTGATAAATGAATTAATGACTGAACAAAACCCTGCATTCATTGGCAAGAAAATCACCAAATTACAGCAGAAACCCTACCTCTGAATAACAACAGAGGTTGTCCTGTTACAGAAGGTAATACACACAAACAATAAACACAAAGTGAGTGTCATTTATAGATTAAAATCTCTCTAGCACCTTATAAACCACATACAGATTGACAAACTTGATTAGTAAAGGAAATAAGTGGACAGCAGAGGGACAAGGGGACAAGAATGATTAGCCTGGAATCAAACTGTGGTTAGACTGTAAACATCGGTTTCTGAACCCTTTGAAATAAAGAAAAGAAACAGATCACCTGACGTGTGATTGATTACATACTTGATAGCATCAGGGTGACAAAGCTGTACTTTTCTGTCTCTGCTACAGTGTGTTCAGAAAAAAAGAAACCATGTCAGCCAATCATCCAATCATTCTCCAGGTCATCTTAGGTCATACTCACCTCCTCGTTTACTGTAGGAGGACTACATACTGTGTTCAAGCTGTGTTGGCTTGCGTTGGTAGATACTCATGGCAGAGATCCTGTATGGCTATGGAGTTTAGGGAGATTTTGAAATGGGGTCCATATTTTTTCTACAAATTCAGTAAATTGTAGGAGGAACAAGTGAGATAATAGAGCACATCCTTGACTTACACCCCATTTCCGAGTGGGAGGAAGTTGTGGAGATGGTTTTTGTCATTGCATTACATGAAGACCTCTAATTTCATCAAAGTGGGTGTTAGCACGATCTCATGTATGCTTGTGCCTCTCATCTTGAGGCACAAGCATGGGTGTGACCGAAATTATCTTTTCCTTTTTCTGTCAGGATTTTTAAGATCTAATGAATTGATTGAGTGTCTTGCTGAGGGTGTTCTTGAGATTTAAAGTAGTTTATAGTAGCATGACAGATCCAAAATACAACCATCCGCCCCTGCAGCTCAGTCCAGCAGTGTTGTGTAAGCTGCTTCTCTGGACCTCTGCAAACAGCTGTTGAGTGCCAAATAAGAAGAAACACCAGGGTGAGCGCATAATGGCTTCCATTTTATAAATTATTTTCTAGATCTGAGACCAATGTGATTTACTAATCTACCCCATGAAAACACTTTTAAAACCATGAGAGTTTTTTTCGTTCATCGATGCTGAATGTGCAGAACTCATTTTCTGCCATGGTGCAATCATCCTTGTTACACAGTATGAAATAGGATTGGCACAGAGAGGGCTGTCTGGTTTTGCCATTCTGAGTTACTAGAGGTAATGTAGGCAGCAGTTGTGACTATTTAGACTGAGTGAGATGGATAAACACTTATTTGCAGCAGGGAATTACTGTAGATTAAGTATTGATGATTGCTTTTCCTTGTGGCATATTTACATTTCCAGATCAACAATACCAACACAGCAGAAAAGCTGAAGTAAAAATGAATACAGACGGAAATGTGTCGATGCTGGGAGAGGAACTCTTATTTTTATTCTACTTCACTGTTACGTTAGGTTTCAAGCATCCAACATCTGTCAAATCCAGAAATTAGTGTATCTGTGTGGAAGTTTAAACACTTGAAGGTGTGTGAGAGGTAGAAGAAGTCAGCGTTTCTGCAGCTCACTGCTGCCAAACAGTGTAATGCGTCATGTTGAAGAGCAAGAGACGACAGGTCTTAGCTAGCATTTTTTTATTGTTCTTGTTGTTGCTCACATGGCATTTCATGTGCAGTAGGCACCAATTACTTCTCACTCAGAGTGTTGCATCTCAGAATCATGCTGACACACGGGTAAGGAAGGCAAAGTGTGCCCTTGTCCCTCTTGAATGCTAAGAAGTTCTTGCATACCATTAAAATGTGGATTTGAACCAGTCCAGTGTATTCTGATTTACCTGGACTTCTATTACTCTAAATATTTCCTCTCGAATTCCTTAAGCACCTGAGGGGGGGATCCTCTTTGATGTGGCCTGGTGTGTGAAATTTCAAAAAATGTATTTCATTTTAAAAGTCATTAAAGAACAAGGTGACCCGTTGGAGCATCTATCATTCTCATGTGTTGCCTTTCTGCTTTGGAATTTAATTCATAGTTTTCTAAGAGCAATGAGCAGCAAGTCTGACCTGCCTTGCACCAGTATTAATTTGTTGAGCTTCTTATAAGAATTAATTGCCGTGAACAAGCTGTAATATACAGATATAAAATAAAGAGCTTAAACTGTTCATGCTCATAATCACTTTCATAATCATTTCATAAGGGACGTCTCTGTGTACCAAAGAAGATTGGCAAGTTAAGAATAAGGTGTGTTTTCAAAATATAAAAATTATTTTAAGTTTATTGATATTTACATTTTTATTTCACAATGTAGGGAAACACTGACAGATGCCCACCCTCAGTCCTCTATGCTTCATGCTAACCAGCAGGTTTGATAAGCGGTTTGCATATTCAGTCCTGAGGGCTGAGCATGATGCCCCTCAGGCAACATGTACTGAGCTGTTTGTACCAACTGACTAAAAATATGATGGCTCTGAATATTATCATTTGGAGAATATGTGGGAATTATTAGAGCAGAAGTTGAGCAATGATTTGTGCAGTCATAGTATGCAAGCTGCAGATTGTATGTATGTAGATTGTGTGCTGTATCAACTGGGGTTAGTGCCCCCTCATAATATCTCCTTTTAATGTTGAAGTCTTCCTCCAATCAAAAATGTGTTGGACTAGCAACATAAACCCAAAAAAAGAGGCTAACTTCACTTACCAATCTGAAACATCTGCTAGTCACTTATTTTAGTGCAAAACAGAAGCCACATCTGAGTCTGGGTCTGACTAAGGCTGGGTTCAAGAAGGCGAAAGTATAGTTGCACATTGTGAGCCTGTGGAGCTTTGCCCGAGCTCCATGAGACAGCCGTCAAGCCTCCTGTTTGAACCCGGTGGCACAAACATGTAGGCCTATGGCTGAATCTCTCCAATGTTTATAGCCATCTTTTATAGCCTCCTCTTTTACTGGTCAACCTAAGGTAGATGCTACTATGTAGTCACCAAACAAGTCTCAACATTGCGCGATGTCGAGCACAGAGAGATTTCGCAAACTATAACAGTTTTTTACATTAAATGTTCAAACGTGTCTGAAGTGGGATGGAAATCACTTAAATGTACAATTAAAAAGTTGGAATATTGGATCCCTTGTTGAAGCATTGTCAAACTGCTTCTGGATGACCATTAAATTACATTCTAAACACAATCACTTGTCACTGAGCCGAGGGTTTCAATGATTTATGAATGGCTCTGTCTAGTTTTGTTTTTAACAGATTAACAGAATTTTGCACATAGGGACCGGTTATTTTGTCTCCTCTCAAAACCGTAGTACAGTTTAACAGAATTTCAATGAAAATGAATCATTGTAGACATTTTGTTCCCTTGAGAGTGAATGTCTTGTTTATGTCAGCCTCGACTTGATTAAGTACAGAGGGAACAGGGCAAAAGTGTGTTGCCGGAGACAGTTGTCGCAAATTACTACTGCAAAATACTGCTAAGTAGATAAAGTGGTAGTTCCAATAAATGACAGCATAATAATTGTTTGTGTTGCCTGGTGACGCATGTACAGTATGTAATGAGATGGTTTGTCAAAGGAACTGTACTGTGATCAACGCAGCTCGGTGAAATAGGCAAAGGCAGCATTACCTGCTTGACCTGAGGTGGAGCCCTCCTGATGTAGCCCGCCAGTTAAATGTTGACAAGTGCTCTAACATCTGTTGTCCTTTAGTCTAAACTGTAGTGATTAATTACCTGTTTTTTTACCTCATTATATCATACTTCTTTTTGCTTTCAGTTTAAATTTAGTGTTCAAATTTGATGATATTGCCTCATTAAAGGTGGGGAAATGGCATGTGAACTCTTGCAATTTAATGAAAAGAATAAACGAAGACATGGAAGCACATAATTGTAGTAGTGCAAACATTGACTCAATGAGCACCTTGTTACCTTACAGTAATTACTCTTTATTTTTTATTATAAAATATTTGTGATTATGAGTGCAGGTGTGTTTGCAAGCATGTGTTTAATGCATATGTGTATTTTGTTCTTTGTCTTCATGGACACCACATCACTTAGTATTATTGAAACAGAATAATTTGAATGAATGCCAAGAAGCTATTCTCAGTTATATGCAGCTGAGTGTAGCATCATCACTAAAGATAACTGAAGACAGAACAATGTTCACACTGAGGATAGGAGTTGAGTTATAATACATGGTGGGTTGGAGGCCTGAAACAAATGCCCTTGTGTGATTGATTACACGCTACAGGCTAATGAGATAAACAGAGCTTGAATCGATTCAGTCGGAGAGGAATCATGCCAGAGGGGCAAATGCAGCCTTGTGCAATGGCTGTATTGACACGCTTATATTCAAAGAGCCAGTGAAAGAGACCAAACCTCTGCGCTTTTGGCTGAGAACAGAGCTGTGTCCTCTTCCGCTGCATGGAGCTGCTTCGCCCACCACTGCAATCAGGTTCAATGCTACTCAAATCAAATGCTAGCAATGGGATCTAACAAGTTGGGTACAGTACTTACCGCTTAACAATCACTGCTGAGAAAATCCTTTTTCTGGTCAAAGACAAACAAGACATGGGCTGTGTAGCAGGCATTCTTGTCTTAACAGATGGGCATAGGAAAGCACCTTTAGCTGTAGTTAGTGACAAAGCAAATTACAGTAAGAGCATGGATGACCATCAGCCCAATTTAGGGACTAACGTAACGCTACTGCAGTCTTTCGCTCATTGGCTAATGATGGACTCACTGATATTCTAATTGCGGTGGTTAACCAAATAAAACCTTCATGCTTCACCAAGAGGGGCTGGACACCATGTGTGATGTTTAGCATGTCTGAGTTGCACACAATGACTCAGAATAAATGGAGGGAAGAGAAAACACACTGTGTGTGTGTGTGCATAACTGCATGTGCCATATGTGCCCATTACTCTTAATATTTGTGTACAGTGTTTGCATTTTACACCATTTGTAAAATTAACTTAAAACACATGCACGTAATCATTTACGAATGAAAAAAAACATGCGCATTGGGAAGGCATCATCAATGTTTGGCAAATTGACCAAGCGTGTTTGGCACACGCAACCTCTCCTTGAACCTCAAAGTCTGTGTATACCATACATGTCTACTTAGCACCTTACTATACGCAAGTGAGACATGGACAACATATTGCAGGCATGAACATTGCCTCAACGCCTTCCATTTTTGCTGCCTTAGTTCCATACTGGGTGTATGCTGGAAGGGCCATGTGCAAAACTCTGTCATACTGGCTCCAGTGACCTGTACACCACCCTTCGTAAACGCTACCTCCGATGGGCTGGGTATGTTTATCAAATGAATGACACTCGCCTCCCTAAAATCTTATTATATGGCGAGCTGGCAAATGCCCCCACAAACATGGTCACCCCCAGCTACGTTTTACAGACGTCATCATGAGAGATCTTAAGGACTTCTCCATCAACCTGGACAACTGGGAGGCACATGCAAGTGACAGATCCAACTGGTGTGCAGCAATTAAAAATGGCTGCAGGGACTCTCAGGAGGCCAACAAGTCTTTCTTGGAAGAGAGACACTCAAAACGAGAAGCAGTGAATGGCTGACATGAACGGCCATAATGAATGAAGGAACATTTTTAATCTACAGTATAAATAAGAAACCCATTTTTTCAATAATAATACTAATTATTATGATAACATTGCAATAATACTCTCTTTGCCGATTTTTCAACCAAAAAAAAAACTAGCATGTTTTCAGTTGTGAGTTACTGGAAAATCAAATATCCTAACAAAGACAATGATCAAACAGCCTTGGGTGAAAATTACTTTAAATTACAACACAAGCTGTCAAATCACAGATACAGATCTGTGATCATACAGATCTTTGGCTGTACACCGAGTTATCTTCAACGACAACATCAATGATAATCACCTATGATTGATAGGGTCTGTTCAAGTGTGGTTCTAACTTGCTGAATTCAAATACAGAAGGGGAAAACATGCTGTTACAACACATATAAAGAGGGGAAAAGAGATGAAAATCAATATGGCTGCAGCCACGCCATCCTGCAAATGAAAAGCATGCATGCCACGATAATGGATATGGATTTCTGGGTGTGTGGCTCATGTTTTATTCCCATGCAGTGCAGAAATCTTTATACTGTATATAGTGCTGCAAACATTGATTGATGCATACACAGTCTATTTCTACATAATGTGACTTGTATTAAGGGTCTTCAATCACGGTGTAAAAATAGCCACTTTGTACGGTTTAGGTACACTTTTTAAAGTGAAATTTTATACATACAGTACAATATTGTAAATGTGGTTACCACAAGTTTACATGCATTAACATTACATTTTATGCCACCACTGCCGGAGCTGCCTAGTGCTGCTTGTATAATTTGTAGTTGTCAGAGGCTCAGACAGAAGACAGAATATAGATGAACTTACGTGATGAACTTTAGACTTACGTTCAAATTGTGGGTGAGAAAGCCAAACACTGTGAGGAGAAATGCATAGAGAAATAAGGAGAGAAAAAGCAAAATTACAATTTTTCCAATGCTGTGAGACGCGGGATATCAGCCTTGAGATGTCTTACCACATTGTTTGTAAATGGACTCTGCGTGTGCCTTTATGTGTGGCTGAGCCTTTCATAGCAGTGTGTTTGTGTGTGTGTGTGTGTGTGTGTGTGTGTGTGTGTGTGTGTGTGTGTGTGTGTGTGTGTGTGTGTGTGTGTGTACATTGTCAGGGTCACACTGTCTTATCCCTGATATAGTTTGTGTGGTATTTCTGGCTGTCTAGTATTAATTTAATGTTTTTAATAATTTTTCTATATTTATAAGTCAGCCTCAGATATTTACTGTGTGTCATCTTTTTTACCTCATAGTGAGACTGACATATATTGGACAGCCACAATACATACTTCATCAGACTGAAGAGTCATTCTTGGGACCTGGCTGCCTGTAATTATTATATAGGCCACACCTGCTGTTATTTTTGTAGCTGAAACATGGATGTTGTCGTTGCTGCTGTGAGTGTACACTTTTTATGTCATGATGAGTTGACACGTACTGTACGGTAATGAAATTTGAAAGGGCAATGTTGATATCAAGTGACATCTAGTTTAGAAATCAGGGCAAACATTAGCAAGCTATAGTTTCTACAATTCTGAGTGGAATACAAACATAACAAGAGGATGGGTCCTCCTAAATGTTGTAAAGGTACATACCAACAGTCAAAGCTGAACTTGTTCTGAAATGGGAAATAATGTCTTTTTTTAACATTTGTAGGCTATGCAGGGCTGTGACAGCCTCCTATCAGTAGCACACCACGGAAGTTGACAGCATGTCTTCTAGCAACACTAAAATCAGATCAGCAACTGCCATTGGAAATGCTCACCCAGAGACCTGAACTCTAGACACTTTCCACAAATATATCAAGAAATTAATTTCAGTAATTTCAAAATATGCACAATAACTGCAGTGGTATTATAGTTTACATTCCCTCACGCAAAAATAAGTTAAACAGTGATTTATAACCTGTTTCCTTCCTCTTCAACTATATTCAGGACAGGGTTTACACAGTTTTTCCACTGCACCTGGTTGAATATGGCCTGTTGTTCCATCACTTGCGCTCTAAATTCTCACCTCAGTGGCGAGAGATAAAAATGTGGCACCAGTGTTGTTGCACCAAACCATATATGTTGAAACACCGACAGATGATTCAAAAGTCAAATTCCCCTTCACTGTACAATTCAGAGAGAAATTCTAAACCTTCATGTTTAGGAGAAGTGTAAAGTACTTTTTTCACACCATATCTACCCTTAGTTCTTTTGAAATGCAAGCATTAGCTGTGACAGTTCCACTTTCAAAATCTCATCAACTTTCCCTTCAGTACCAGTACATTTCTCTTCTCTTTGTAAGGCTCTCTAGAAATGTGAACTTCATGGAAGAATTTTCTACTGTGCTTTGTCGCCACATTGGTTACAGTTTATTGACTCAGGATAGCGTTGAAAACGAGATGTCACTTTCTGGAACTCTGGTACACTTTCACAATCCATCACTTCATCCATTTCCATTTGGACTTAGCTCAAACTAGTATGCACTTTGTGTCTTGTATGTGAAAGTAAGTAAAAAATAGGCTACATGCAGATTCACTAGTTTCAATTTTCTGTGCATTATTTTAATGTTTTTGTTATTCGGCAGACAATCCTATCAGAACCGCTTGTCAATGCAGCTGCTTAAATCAAGCAATGTAAACGTTTTGGTTGAGTCTTGTGCTTTGGTTGGTCCTGAATGCTGTGTAATGAGAGGTTAGTGAGGCTGCACCCAGCGATTGTGGCGCATTACGTCAGACAAAGGGCTAAATCTAAGAAGGCTTAAGCCATTCAAATAAAGAAGAAAGGTTATCCTTTAAAGTGTGGCTGGTGTTAAGCTTCACACCAATCGGATAAGTGCAATGTGGCCAAAGTAGCTTCGCATAAATTGATCTCAAGCAGCAAGCAGGCATGATATAAAATGCTCCTATGTCTTGTGATTTTCTCAAGCAAGACCCTATTTAAATTCAAAAACAGTACTGAGTTCAAGTCAGTACAATATTATAGAACCCATTTTAAAGACAACCTGTCATCACTGGAGACATGCAACAGCAGCCTTGCTAAAAACCCAATCAATAAAATCTCATTCACACTGTTCCTTATTGGCAACAGGCAGAGATAAATTAGTATTGTTGAGATCTTACTTGGACCCAACTAACAATAACATTTTCCGCAAAAATTGTAGCTAAGGTCACAAAGAAAAGGTTAAGCGTGTCTCTAAAATATCATGTCTAATTTCATAAAATGTGGTATAAACACTCTGTTGTACGTCCAAGACAAAACAGGGATTTATAATCTTATGTTGTTATGTGTGAGTCCTTTGTGTCACTGAAATCCTAAAAATTAGAAATTCAAATCACGGACTAGTAGTTTTAATGTGTCCCATCCTGAGCCTACAGTTGTTTCTATTTGGTGTGATCAACTTTGTGTACACTTTATTTCATAATTCCGCAATTATGAGTTACTAACACTTACATAAAATTGATCAAAAATAAACTCATAATAAAATTCAACTATGCTGTGAAATGTATGCTTATATTCTAATCAAGGCAATAAAAAATTAATATACCCTGAAAAGTCGTATTTATTTACAGCCAGCAGTGACTAAATCCAAACATATTGTGCAAGCATGGCAGGAGAAGATATCCCTATATCAAAAAATAAATAAAATCCCTGATGGTATGAAGGTAGACGAAAAGACAAAGACTGAAACTTTTTCCTCAGGCTCAGATTAACACACACAGCACGTAGCCTGCGGAGATATAAACACTGAGAGATTTTATTTTTTTTACTGCCAACATATGACAGGAAATGTTAACTCAAAACTATTTGCCCAAGGTAATATCTCAAGGTTAAGAGAAGCCAAGCATGATGTCTTCATTCTGTGAAAAGAGACCTGCTCCTTAAGGGCACCAACCTACATCGCCATCCAGCCTTCCAATGAAACCAGCAGCCTGAACCCGTCAGTGTTGGCCTCAGTTCTGCATGAAGGCACTGAGATGGGTTCAGTGTCAGCTGTAGAGCCCTGCTCGTGCCTCTACCAGTTGAAGGTCATTGTGAACACGCAGGTGTTCTTTCACATGGTATCACCTTGACACAGGCAGCCCTGATACCACTGGACCGTAATGTAATTGTGACATAGCCTGGTGGTTGGGAGACAGAGCTGAAGCATGGGATGGTCTGTCAGGATGAATGGACAAGAGGCTGCACACCCAGACTCTATCACTGCTAATTCAAGTGGAGAAAGAAAGAGGGATGGTGACTACAGAGAGGGAAGAGGAGGAGACAGTTTGAGATAGGGGCAGAGGGAGCAATGTAGAGAACCTGCCTTAATAGTAACCGTATCTCAAAATGAACCTGTATGTATGTAAGAGGTTAATTCAATGTCATGCCAGGTTGATATACAGGGTCCATTCTACTGTCTCATTTGGGAGATAGAGCTGAGATGGTATCTCTCCCCACCTGGGAGGATTTATATCTAATTGCAGATGCATGAAAAAGAAAGCTTATGCATTCCAACTTGAAAATTAAGTGACATCCATGGTAATCCTCTGTTTCAAAAGTTTCAGAATAACAAGTTTACGAAATTTAATATATCTTTTTTTCACAGCTTTTTCTAAGCTGTCTATAGATTATGATGCATTAATCCAAATTACATTTACAGCGTGGGCATTGATTTCCCAAAGGTGTGAGACACAGCATGAAGGAGTAAAAGGAGATGAGAGCCTCATCTGTGCTCCTTTTCTTCCTGAGAGAATAGACTTTTGATGTGTTAGGATTTCTGCAACTGCTGCCTCAAAAAAACCTCAAAACGCATTGCCTTGCTGCCCCCCTAACTTTGGTGTTCAAAAAACTGTGGTTGTAAAACAAACTGCCACTATCTCCACAAGCTTTTTACAACATTGAAACAAACAATTAATTTATATGAATTAATAATAAATAATAATTGTAGACGTAAACTTAGGCAACTGCCCCTCAAATACCCTACATCAAATGTGCAGAGCGGCGTCCACACAGTCTGGCACGCACACAGCGAATGCGCTGAGGTGTGGTGATCCTACATCCCGGCAAAGACTGGAGCAACTGAGCAGTTTTATTTATAGTATCAAATCATAACAAAAGTTCACGCTTCTCAAGACATTTTATAGATAGAGTAGGTCTAGACCACACACTATAATTTACAAAGACCCAACAATTCGCTCAAGAGCGAGCATTTGGTGCAACAGTAGTGAGGAAAAACTTCCTTTTGGGCAGAAACCTCAGACAGACCCAGGCTCTTGGTGGGCAGCCATCTGTCGCTGCCGGTTAGGACACAGAGACAGATACAGATATACAGTTATAGAGAATTATGATTGATAATAATTATAGCAGTTGGTGTGATGAACGGTGGCAATTATAGTAACAATAAAGATAATGGAACTATGACTAGAAATAATAGTTGTAGCAGTTCAGGGCGTAACAGGGTTATAGTAGGGCATAGCAGTACATCTACATATGGGTCGGTTTTTGCCACCCCATGTCGAATTTAATAGATAGTTATTTTGAGCGACATTTCCCCTGAGAAAATCAATTCCACGCAACACCTAACATACTTTTAGAGCTGCTTCAGTTGAAGCAAAGACATGCTATTCTTCCACAGAATGTATACAAGTGACATGCTCTCAAAACCTGCTATACTGTCTGTGAAAAAGGCTATGCCTTCCTGCAAAAATATCTGAGAGAATTTAAATACTGACCAAGATGATTGTTCCTATGCAGCTGTCATGATTTACTGCATGGATTGTGCAGCTTTTCTAACAAGTACCTGTCCCATACACATCACCAGAGGATGAGTCATTAGTGAAATAGGGAACCACCGCCTGTATTTCGCTGTTTGCTGTTGTAACACATGGAAATTGAAACAGGTGAGCACTGATAAATGCATCACTTGGGGGCTAGCATGCGGTCTTTGTGGAAGTACATCAGAGGAAGCAACAGAAAAGCAGCTTGTGAGAACACTATGCAATGTATGTAGATGTAGTCAACAATGCAATACATAGCTGGAAGTTTAATCACCCAAAAATTCAAGCCCTACTTCCCAAACTGAATCCCTCAAAAATCATGTCTCACCAATCTCAGACAAGATGCCCAGCAAGAGATGTTTGTCTTTAATGCTGTACATCCACAGAAGTTGATGGATGGCTGAGTAAGGACAGAAGCCCATGCTCCATTCATCAAAATCTGACAACCCTCTTCGGGCCTGGTGGCACAAGTGACAAATGAGGACCGAAGACCCTGCTGGGGGATGAAAAGAGTAGGCGCTGTGGAGGAAGTCCCAGCTTGGTCAAAAAGGACAGATATCACTTATATTTGATCCATATGTGCTCCCCTGGCCGCTTATGCCCAGATTTCATAAAATGCCTCAATTTTTTGTCTTGAGCGATGAATTGCATGACAAATCGCTCTTTGCACTTTAAGCTGGGTTCAATAAGGCCCCAAATTGGTACTTAAAAGTGTGCAGTGAGAATGAGACAGATGTGGCTGAAGGAGTCTGTGGAGATGTAAATCACAATTTGCATTTGGAACCACAAGGAGGCAGGCAGTGGAGAGAAGTGATTCTATTTGAAGCCCCGAATCAACTAGAGGCTTCAATGCATATTGTTAGAAGTCTGTTGAAATGGGAGGATAGTTTGTTGGTCGGATGGGGAGAAAAGACGCATTAATTTGAACACCTTGACCAAGAAGCAAGAATATTGCGCGTTGCTTTCAAGTCCTCTAAAAGAAAACTGCTTTTCTAAACATCCTAATCCCAACCCATTAAATGTGCAAATACCAAGCACCAGATTTGAACTGTAGTAGAATCCACTTTCACTCAAAAAAAATTAAACTATTTTTTTTATATCCTCTGAAGACAGCTTACTCTATTGAATCAGCTGCTAAGCTTAGTAAAAAACTAATCTTAACATTTACCAGCGTCACAAAGCCCATAAATGCATTTTGGTTAAAAGGTGATAATTCAAGGGACTTTATGGCTTTTTTTACTGCCAGATTGTACTGTATATTGTGAAACAGTAGCAGAGCAGTCGTCTTAGTGCTTTGATCTGCAGAGTTCTTTCCGGCACATTACAGGTCAACACTGGGAGAATGAGAACATGAAGACTTGATTGTATGATGTTCCATTCAGTTGTCCTTCATGTGAGGACAAACATAGCGAGAGAGAGACAGGCTCCTTGTTGCTTAAATCATAATTTAAATCATGTTGGATTGTCAGTATTTGGCTTATACTGGAAGAACGGAAAAGAGCAGCAATAGGGTTACATACTTCATTATCACGTTGGATTACATATCTTATCCAAAGGCACCTTGGCTGTGATTGATGAGGGAGAAGAGTCTGTTTATTTATCTTCCTCACCATTATCATTACAGCTACTGTAAGGATCCTTCTTATCAGTTATGTTTCAGTCACATTTTCTATCTTTATCCTTGTACATTAAAACTGTTAAATTGTAAATTAAACTGCAGGTTTCCATTGCTGAGGCATTTTATACAATACTTTATGTGCTGTCTTGTTGCTTGGCAGTCTTCCCCAGAGCAGTATCTTCTAATAGCATCTCCATGATGCTTCTTAAAAGCTAATTGCTTTGCTGACTATTTTATTTTACAACTTCATAAGCTATCTGTTCATTTATTTAGTGGCTTTCATATCGGTAGTTATCTTAAAGCTGCATTAATCAATGTTTGGCATCATTTGGCCAGTAGCGGGTAGGAAAACATTAACACAAGCTAAGAGGTACACAACCACCACATATTGTTAGCTTATTATTTGTTACAGCTAATGCTTTATAAAAATTGCCTTTTTTGTATTCAGTAGACACATCATTTGATTTGTTTTGCCCCCTGATTACCTGAGGAATGTAAGTCCATTATCCACTTAAATTATAGCTGTCTTAGTATTTAGCTAGTTAGACACTCAGCTATGATCACTAACAATGCTAACCTTGTCCATCTGGCACAGATAGTCAAAGAAACATCATTAACACCTTGTCACATTGTCACTGGACAGGCTATTACTGCTACTAGTATGTTTATCTGAAATCTTTTTCTGGAATTATTAATAGCTGTTATGAGAACTGAGCCACACAAACCGTTAAAACCTAAATAATGCAATAAAAGAGGCTAATAATCTCCAAGGAGCTGCTGGCTTATAATTCTCAGTTATTTTGGCACAATGAGCGACTTTTTCACATTATAAATCATTGTATTTGTTACTGTAATGCAGGTTTAAATGTAAATGTGAGGAATAAAACTTGACAGTTTCTCCATTTACACGTCAAGAGAAAGGAACGCAGACTCTCTCTCTCTCTCTGTCTCACACACAAGAATGTACGCTAGCATACACACTTTGTGTTGGCTTAATTATAACTGACTTTGACTTTCACTTTGCAGCTTAAACCATCCATGACCCAAATGCAAAGGAATCCATAGAAATCTTAAACTTCCCAGGACAATTATTATCACCAGTGGCTCTGTGTAGTTTAGAGGATTGTTTTTTTTACCCTCTGCATTTGTTTTATGCATACTGATTTGCAAATCTTGTTTGGTTTGATGTTTGCACATGTTATTGATTTTTGCTGAGTGCTCAGGGTGGTAAATAATCACAGTGGATATATTGCCTTTGATGCAAGTTTAGCTTTGTTTACCAAGTAGGGGCTGTTTAATTGCACTTTGTGCTTAGTGCTCAAAACAGCGCCGCTCCATATTGAAATCTATTGGATTTGAAAAATATGTTCAGTTTAATTAAATGTATTGCGCTTGGCATTATTTAATTTTTTTTTTAAACTGTAATAACATTAACAATGCATTGCACTTTATTTACATTACACAACCTCTCTCACCACAATGGTGTCCTTGAGATTCTCACTAAACTGCAACCTAAGCCCATGAAGTCTATATACTTAATATTTTAAAGACTCTGTTTTAGAAACATTACAGTTTTGTAATTAGTGACTGCACACATTTTCAAGGTGCAAAAATACACTGTCTGTGTAACTTCATTGAACCATGTTTTGACAAAAGCCACAAACAGCCAATGGATGAGACTGTAAGTTAGCTATAGACTGTGTGCTGCAGTTCAGATACAAAGGGATTGTCTTGACTTGCCTAAAACTTTAGTAGTTTTGCTTATTTACTTGCAGCCTCCCTCATTTTTACTGAAAGCCAAGATGTCTCTCTCTCATGGTTGGGCCAAATTCTCTGGGCCAAGCAGAGAAAGCGGAGGTAACCTTGCCCCTTATGAGGTCACACGAGGCAAAGTTACTTCCGCTTACTCTGCCCATCCAGATCGGCCCATCTGAGCTTTTATTTTCTCAAAGGCAGAACAGGATACCCAGGGCTTGGTTTACATCTATCACCATTCCTAGCCACTGGGAGACCACAGGCAGGCTGGGGGAAGTCATATTAATATTAAAAAACCGCATAAATTAAAATTTTCATGCCATGGGACCTTTAAGTGTGTGTGTGTAATAAGAGTGGCAGTATTCTACACTGTGTGCTGCTGGCACAAAAATGTTGGAAATGCAGGCCATACACCACAGTTGCCCCTTTGAGATCAGATAAAAGAGTAAGCTTTAGACCTTCATGCCCTCCAATTTGATGTCAGTCACTAAAACTGAGGCCAGTTTTTCTGTGGTAACACTGTGGAGAATTCTAGGTCTCCTACCCGTTGCTGCAGTACATCCTATCAGTCACTTCATGAAGCCACTATTTTTTATTTTTTATGCCTTGAGCGAGTGTTACGCATGGTTGAGTGTCCACAGGGAGCCTCAGTGAATATGCAGTCTTTGTGTGACAGGTCAGTTCCCATACAGAAGTTACTCCTACAACACTTAACCACTAAAGACATATCTGTATTTAGAATATATACTGTGTTTACATGTACTGTATGCACACGTTCTGTATGCCAAGTACCACAAAGGTGAAGGTAAATCTTGGAAAACACGTGTGAATTGCACAGTGGATATTAATTGAATTTAGTAAGATAATTAAAATTAGAACCTCACCTGCCATTAATCTATTCAGTCAAATATGCAGAGTAGAGAATTAATCTTTTCTTACATCAACAGTTTGCAAATAGATTTTATACGTCTGAAATGCATCCAAAAAGCTCAGTTTATTTTTTATTTTTGACCCAGTCAGCAATTAGACCACACTTTTACCTCTTATGTTTGTAATGTGATCTGCTATGTCGGCATATCCCTGCCTTCATTAGGGCGGCTGTCTCACAAAATATTTGCAATTAGAAGGAGGTTCTTTGAAACTTATTCTAGCAAGTGAGACAGAGGCTGTTTCTTTTTGTGGACCAAAATGACATATTGCAGGTCTGCAGCAATTTAGTGTAAAGAAAAAAGAGAGAGTCAAACAGAGTCATTTTCCCATGCAGGCTCCTCAGGAAACCTGCAAAATAAAGGCGTCTTTAGGCCTAAATGCTGGCCAAATTCATCGCTCTGTCTGGCTGTAATGGCTCACGTTCCACAGATCACCCATCTGTCAAAATCCTTTATATTATAGCCAAGAGCAGAGGTCTGGACTGGCAGCCACCAAAGTGTATCAAATCAATTTAGAGATCTTTCAACAGTCATCACAGCGTATTTTTTAAAGATTTGTTTCAAGATTACATTGAGTAGAAGCCTCATTATAAAATGATACAATTCATTTGAGAGATTTGCAGAAGAATTAATATTATATAAATCATAAGACTTTTAGCAATTGAAGCCTGAGAGGAGTATAAAATGTGCTCCATGGACTCCACATTTTTAAAGGTTTTGAGGTGAAATAGGCACTGTAACCTCTTCCAGTCCTGTCAAATTATCTCGTCCTGTGCCTTCAAAATCTATCAGTATACATTCAACCACATTCTTTATGCACAGTATGTTTTTCTTGCTACTCAGTCAAGGGATAGCAAATGTGTGCTTTGTGAAGTGACCACACTACTGTATCAAATCAAGATGAAATGCCTCCGCAACTTTTTCACCAGTCACCAGCAATGGCACTGTGTTGTTGTGACTTTGGAGGAAGCATCATGTAATAGAAAATGCAGAGGTCAAAATCCCCTGATTGAATGTGAAGTAGTGCCTGAAGAAGCCCTGAGTGAACAAGACAGTGCTCTTCAGGCCTGCTGACGGCAGATCGGGGCGGATGCCTCGTCATTTGTCTCTCTTCTGATCGGAGCTGTCAGTAGAGATTCATCTCGTGAGAAACACGTTTGTCCGCTCATGCAGTTTCTGTCACAAGTACTCCTTCTGTCTCAAAACTTTGACTTAATAATGATAGATAGATAGATAGATAGATAGATAGATAGATAGATAGATAGATAGATAGATAGATAGATAGATAGATAGATAGATAGATAGATAGATAGATAGATAGATAGATAGATAGATAGATAGATAGATAGATAGACCTGAGGAAGGAGTTATCATGCTGATCGCACGGCTGCTTGTCAGAAGATGCCGTAAGGGAACTGTTAACCACGTCTTTATCCAAACGAGGCAGGTTGTCCAAGCTATTCAGCAGCAGTGATCCAACAAGGACATCCATGTTTTTCTTAATGCTCCCCCTCTAACTAAGATTACTTAAGCCCTCTGTTTTATGGGTAGCAGAGCCCTTCAATTTCCCCAAGCCCCTGTTATTATGCAGACTAGGAGTATGGACCATGTGATTGTGCTCTACGGCAGAAGGTATATTACCTTTTTAGGGTGTCAAGGAGAGTACCTCAGGGAGCAACTTATAATTGCAGCCGGCACAGGATTCAATTGTTAAAGCATGTTAGTGGAATTTCTTAGTGTTTGCTTGAGTGCACTGACTGCCAGTATGCAGTTGTGGAGTCAAACATGTAGGTAATATGATATATGATTAGAGGTCAGCTCTAATGCAGAGGCAATCATTGTAAAACACTATTACAGTAACTGCCCTAAGTTGCCAATAGTAATTTTACAGAAATCCATGGTAAAGATTGCAGGTGAAATGATATTTCACTACAAATGCAAGTACACATTTTGAGTGTTGAGTGACTCTCTCAATGAGTTTTGAAATACAGGCTGGCAAGATACACAGATTATCTAAACCTTATCTTTTTTTGTACTCAGCAATGGGCAGTGTGCAAAACATTCAGGTAGCAGCTTCTCATTTTTATTATGTATACTGATCATCTTCGGCAGATGAAAACAAAATATTTTGGGAGAAATTCTATTTCGTCTCATTTTCAGGTTGTCCTGTGAGTGTGCACTGGGCAGCTGTGTCATTTAGTTAGACATTATCAAATCGGACTATGTATTGACAGAAACCTTTTATTAAAGGACTTTGACCAGGCCACAATCACTTCATGCGAGACATCCCTAATTGTCACTGTGAGCATGTTAGCATGCTGATGTAAGCATAAAGCTCAAATGACCACTGTGCCCACAGTAAGTACAGTCTCACAGAGCTGCTGCATGGCTATAGACTCCTCTTGTATCAGCAGATAGGACAGCTTATTTGAAAATGAAATATGACATATCCACAATATCCTACTCAAGAGTAAACTCAAGGGTCAAGAGTGTGAATGCCGAGTGATTAATTCATAATGGCTGCCTTTTTTTTATATGCATCATTAACAACATAGATCTTTAAGTGACCCGCAGGCATATAATCTTTATTTATCCCACAAGGGAAAACTACAATTTACACTCTGTTGTTATTACACACAGGTCTGAATTACACACACATGCTCAGTACCTATACATGCACTAATGGAGAGATGTCAGACTGAGGGGGCTGCCCATGGAAAGGCACCTTGAGCAGTTGGGGGCTCAGTGCCTTGCTCAAGAGCACCTTGGCAGCACCCAGAAGGTGAACTGGCATCTCTCCAGCTACCAGACTCCAGCTACCAGTCCTCCAAACATACTTTCTGGTCCAAATGGGGACTTGACCAGCGACCCTCTGGTTCCCAACCCAACTCCCTACGGACTGAGCTACAGCCACCCCAAAGAGATAAATATTTCAAGCAGCACAGGCTTATTGTCTTTCTACAGCAACCACCACAGTTGTGATAGTGATAATAGCAGCTCATAAACATTCATCACAGGGACTAAACTTCAAGCCTGGAGCATGTCATCACCTCCAAAGTTGCCCATAGTGTCTGGTAGCCGCTCCTACCACACTGCAGGTGTAATGCCTCGAACCAAACATGAGAGGTAAAGCTAAGAAACAACAGCAGTTACCTACACTGCCAGCCCCTTGACTATCTTCCTGGGATCGATTGAATTTCTGCAAAAGTTAAAAATGACCCTGGCTGGTTGAGCCACCGCTGTGAAGATGAAAGGCATCTACTGAAAGGCTGCGGTTGCTTCTTCACTTTGGAAGTGAGTGCGATATTTGTGTAATGGTGCTCAAAACATCAACACTAGCCTGTCAAATCGGCCACTCCAAGGGTAAAGGTACTATAGTGATGCAGCGAAGTACACAGCAGCCATGAGCCAACAGTATTGATATAACATTCAGGGAGGTGTTTTCTTGTGATTAAAAGTAATATATATATATATATATATATATATATATATATATATATATATATATATATATATATATATATATATATATATATATATATATATATATATATATATATATATATGTATATATATATATAGTATGTATATATATATCTTGTTAGTCCAGGAAACAATATTTCAGAGTAGTGTTACATTGAGCTATCTATTTATACCCCAGAGACCAACTGAGATTTTGGCTGTTTCACCCAGCAGCACCTTCAGGGTGCTGATGTTATTCCTGTAGCTCTGGCTGAGGCTGGAAATTCTTCACAGGGATCACTGTATTCCAGAAATGGTGTGGGCGGTGGTGTGTGTGTGTGTGTGTGTGCGTGTGTGTGTGTGTGTGTGTGTGTGTGTGTGTGTGTGTGTGTGTGTGTGTGTGTGTGTGTGTGTGTGGCATAGGAAAGAGAGGTAATATCATAGGGGGATTGCCTGTAAAGCCACAACCTTCTCCCGTCCTCGGTCTCTGTCAAAAGTTCTCCCTAGGGGGATCAGCAGGTAGCATTAAGGGGAGGCTGTTTACAAGTATTTGCCAAACTCCTGGAGGATCAGTGTTGCTCTTAACTCCTGTTGCAATGCAAAAAAGGACATTTGAACAAGTAATTTAATTCTTAAATAGTATGAAAATAAAACTGTCAGTGGGCTTAAAAAATGCTAGCTCATTTTAGCTGTCATTTGTTAGCATGGCCAAATTTCAGGGCTCTAGCTATACTAGTGAGGACACTGAGATTATATCCTTTGTATTATTTGTATACATTTGGTGGTTGTAATCAATGGGTATTACATCCTTAATTTTTTAAATGAACACATGGTGGATTTATTATTGGCTGATCTCTCAATATTTGGAAAAAATAATTAGCTACAATGCCATTTGAAATTCAATCAGAAATAAATAAATACAATATCAGTATTTGTGCATCACAATCTTATTCCTGTTGTTGTAGAAAAGGTTATGGAACTGCATTTAGACAATAATAATCAAAATGTGAAACTAAGACATACATAGAATATGACATATACACATTCTATGTGGTCATAATATAGTAGTCGGCATGTGGCCATAGCTGGGAAGGTTTAATAGCTCTGACTCTAAGCCAGGACATGGAGTTTTTTTTGGTGCGGTCAGAGCCACATGAATCATTGCCGCTATAATATTACTGGTCACAGGGTTGAAACCCTGCAACAAGGTCTCATATTGTCAAAGATATGGCAGCCACTGGAGCAATTAATTGACATATTGTGTGTTATCAGTGGAACAACCTCTGTGTTGACTGGTTGATGGGGAGTGTGTTGGAATTCACACTGGACTTTGTTGAGAGTAGGATTTGAGGCCTTAACACAAGAAATATGTTTGCCACAGTATATTGGCCAATTTTCTGCAGGGCATTTCCTCATTTATTCAACAGAGTCAATAAAATGATCTTGTGTGAAGCCACAGTGACTGGGCTTTTCATATTTTGGTACAACGTTGTTATAGTTGCTGGCAGGTTCAAAGCAGAGTCACCAGGTTTCTCTTGACACAAAAGGTAACATGACGTAACAGTGGTAAGGATAAGGTAAATAAATAGTTCTTTTGAGGTAACCTGTGATATGCTTTTCTACTATGCCATCAGTCCCAGCTATCTTGTGTCGCCATGGTAACTGATGATCAGGCTGAGCTCAGCACAGCACAGTTTAAAACCATAAACAGGAGGACAAACAAAGACTGCTCTCCAAAGCTGTGATTACAGTACGCAACGCTGTATTGACACCACCCTGTTTATGCAAATTAGCTTGCCTGTGTGAAGTCTCTGCCGCATCCATCATCCACATCTCGTGCTATTTCATTGTGTCATAGCACACACTCTGCAATTTAATTTGTATACCTCAGAGAATGTATGAAGGCGTTGAGAGATTATCTCTGTAAAATATTTCAAATAAATCACCTTGGAGATAATTACATCACATCATCGCTATTAGGCCTCTGACATTTCCTTTATTCTTTAATGTGAGTGTAATGACAGGTTCAACGTGCTTCTACCCAGCTGATAATTGACTAAATGGATAATTATAATTTAACTGGATGGCTGTAAGTTATGGGGGCTCGAAGGTGACCTGCACGCCTTATGATTGTTCTTGTATAAGGACATCCTGTGCTCTGCGGCTTGGGCTTCATTGAGCTGTCAGGAGCTGTGGGGGATGCAGTGCTGTCAGCCAGCCTGCCCACCTCCACAATACATGGAATCGATCACTCTGCTGCCTCCTAGAGAAACCCAACCACCACAAGTCCTCCAATTACTGCTGATGGGCCACATCTTTCTATCAGAATAGGCCTCAAAAGGTATACGGCGCCTTTCAGGGCCAGGGACAGAAAGAAAGAGAAAGGATGGAGTGGTGTGCTTGCATTGGAAAAGAAAGAGGCAGAGAGAGAAAGAAAGAGTAAGAATGTGGTGACAAGCGTGTGCGGCGGCTAGTGAAACCTCCCATATTGAACTTTGCCAAGACGGATTCTGAACTTAGACCCGCATGTGCATTATTAATATTGACCACTTACACAAGAATAAAGAAGCATTTACTCACCAACTGACATGCCTGAATTAATCATAGAGCCATACTCAAAGGCATTATGAATTCTCTTTCATGACAAACCTGGCAATTTTCACTTAAATGACAGATGTGTTCAGAATGAAAAAGGCCACAAGGTCTGCCATTATCTCTGGCATTATCTGACGCACCATCAAAGATTCAACAGAGGACAGGCTTTGTTTTTTTTTCACAGCAGGGTATTTTCCACTCACCAACAATATTATTCAATGGCGATCATACATACCTTGGTGGTATTACTGTATGTCAGGGGAATTTCTGCAGTGGAATGTAGCAAAGGTCTGACTCTCCAAGGATGCAAAGATACACATAAAAGTACAATGAATTCTGCAGACGTAAGCATGTGCTTCTCCCTTGCCTTAGTGCAGTGGTTGCTTTTCTTGCAATGGTCAGGTGAGTCTGTACTGTACTATATATTGTTGTGGGGCAATATGCTTTAACATTAGAAGCAGAATTAGAAAGGATTGTCCCTGCAAGGTCCTTGCAGCTGCTATTGCAGACTCTGTGTTAGATTAGAAAATATATTAAAAATCATGCCGCAGTCAGTACATGTAGAAACATAAATCACAATCGAAACTGCATAAAGGAAGAGAAGTGTCATATTAATACACTTTTTTTGTTATTTTTGAGTTGTATTTCTTCCTGCAAGACAACCTTTGCAAGAGGAAGCATTTATTCATGATACAGTTGTGTGTATACACAGACACGTGTCAATCTCTATTCTGATGGGTTACATTAACCCAATCCAATCCTCCGTCTTAATGTTTTTTCCGCCATCCGTCACTGTCAGATGCACAGACTGACCGTGGTCGTAGTGGTCAGCCCACGTTAAAGCTACAGCTTTTCGCACAGTATGAGCTTGTCTGAAAGAGTGTGAATGTCTGCGGGCTCCCACGCACATACACTGTGTGTGTGTGTGTGTGTGTGTGTGTGTGTGTGTGTGTGTGTGTGTGTGTGTGTGTGTGTGTGTGTGTGTGTGTGTGTGTGTGTGTGTGTGTGTGTGTGTTTGGTGTCTGGTCATAGAGCAGAACATGACAGAATGGAGCCGCCTGCTGCAGTCCACACACTCTTAAGTCCAGGGTTTGTGCTGTGAGTCTATAAAGTCCTGGAGGCGTTTCTGAGTGCATTGCAGATGTTAATATCACATGAAATGCATAACACTTTTGCTGGGTAAAAATCTCTAACATACCCCAATAACCTGGAAAATTTATAATACTGTATCGGAACATTAAAAAAAAAAAGAGTTGCAAGTATCTTAAGTCACATAGGTTTTTTGTGTGTTTATATAAGCAACACAATTCTTTCCTTTAAGGGTCTGAATTTGGTTAGTCGATAGAGATTTCTGTTTTAAGCAGCAATTGTCTTTGTAAACAGTGGTGGCCAACCCCAATTATAGTTCATGAACAATGATGTCATTATATAAATTATGCCCAAACAGCCCTAGACAGATAGGCAGGTGTGGAGGTTTTGGAGTAACATTTAAATGACTGAATAGCCATCCCCATTTTAAAATGACATCAGCTTGACTTGAAACTATCACTATCTTTTGCTTTCACTATATTACACCTCCTATTAGACAGCAGCAAATTTGTATTCAGTGTTGTAACCATAGCTACACATGACACGCAAGACTTGTTTTGGTTTGGTGCTTGGTTTTATCTCTTTTAACCCCTGATGAGCAGAGGCACAACTTCAGATCCTTGGCCTCCTTTGGCCGCTACACAAGCTAAGATGACAATAATTGCTGTTTGAGATTTTTCCATCAGAGGCCCTTGGTGCTGAAATGACCTGCTGAGCAACTGCTGAGAGTCTCTTTGTAGGGATCGACCGATTTTGTTTTCATCGGCTTTAGGCGATGACCAATACGGGCTGCCGATTTTCTTGAGCCGATCTTGGGAGCCAATACTGCTTTTGCTCATAAAAATGTAAATGTTTTCGGAATCTGCTCTGCCATTTCTTTAAAAATAATAAACAAAAACACAGATCAGTGTCACTTCTGCAATTATCTTACATTCATATCACCCAAATTATGTGTGCAATGTCCATCATATGGATGGGTGCACTGCATGCGATTAACTGTGCAAGGGTAAAAGACTTTCATCAACATCTATAACATAGCCTTGATGATGCATTGCTTGCTGACATATTATAAGACAAATGTAATCAGGTCATAACAAAATGCCCTTTGTCAACACAATTAAATAATTTAAGAAAACAATAAAGCTGAAAAGTAGCCATTGAAATAAAGTGCTTGATTTGTAATTTAAGACTGCCGCGGTGCTAGTGGTGGAGGGGCAGCGTCTCCAGCAACACAGAGCTGCCTGTGGACGCCTGTCTGGAAATAATGCCGGGGGAAAACACTATCGGCAAACACAGCAGCCGCATATCGATGCTGATACACGTAAAAATGCAAATATCGGCCCGATATATCGGCCGGCCGATAAATTGTTCTGTCACTATTTCTTTGACTCATAATCTGGTTGGTTTACATTATATTCTGTGTTATTTCTTGTTGGTGCAGTGATGTATTGTTCCCTGCCATGCAGGAGGTGTATATGAACAAGTCTTTTAGTCTCCATCATGTCAAAACAGAATATTGGAGGCAGAGTGTATGTCTGCTTGTGATGGTGTAGGGGCCAGGAAAAAAATGTGGACTTGAAACCAGGCCCTGGGTCAAAAGAGGGCCTGAGCTCTGGACACAGCCAATCGCTGTTGACCACTGTTTGTACTGATGGGACAAAGAACAAATTACTTGTTTCTGAAGAAAAAAATAAATAAAAATCTTTACTCAAAATATCAGCAAGCAGATGCAGCTACGAGGTTTTTAGTTTTTCAGCAGCAGCTGCAGTGAAATGCATGATCACAAATTGCAATGACATACTAGCCTGAAGAAGTTGTTTGTATGGGAAGCTATAACCCTGGTAGCTGAATGTAGCTTGTTTTTTTGTCACTTCGCTCTGCATCCATGTTTCTACCTTGGTACTTTTGTTGTTTTGTACTTTGTAGTGAATACTCAACACAGCATTGAGCTTTGATAGATGTTTTACATAATGCCTCGGTTCACCACACCAAAACTCACGAAACACCCCAAACGATGCCTCGTTATGTTGTGAATACAGGGTGTAAGGTGATCAGCCTCATTATATAAACACAGAGCAGTAGACTCTGTCACTAGTATTCTGACCAACTGTTTCATTATGGTCTCAGGTTTCATCCATCCACACCAGCAGATGTTGCCATTTTTGACTGTATCAAATATTTCCATACAGTGAACCATCTTTGACACAAATGCTTCATAGGGATTTGGTGCTTCAGAAAGCTTCATTCCTCCATTCCACAGAGTATGTTTTAAATCCTGTGGCTCAGGTCGAGAATTCTCGAGTCAGCTGGATCTACCAAAGGGGTATTCCCAATGTTTTTGAGATAATTACTTTCTACCCTTGTGACAACCCTATTGAATGTAGATTAGGCCAATAACAAATCTGCAACACTGCTTGCCCTCTGCATTGCGTCTTGTCAATAGGAGAGTAATGTGTCTTGTTTCTCCTTGCGTGGCATCAGCTGGTCCCCTCCTGTAACCACAGTGGCTGCCCAGAGGCGAGGACAACCAACACTGTTGCAGATGAGGCCGACAGAGGAAGTCTCATCAATAATGGAGAGCGGTAGCTGGGGGAGAGGAATTGTGGTGGAGAGAGTGAGAAGTGCAGCTGGTGTGTTGTCTTATTTCTTCCAGATGGACATTTTGAAATGATGCTCCCCAGAGGCCATGCTTTAGAGGAAGGAGGCTATTAATAGCTGATGGGCTAAATAAATTGTCAAATTTGTGTTTTGATATGCATCTGGCCATATTTCAGCAATGTATTTCTTTGCTGTTCTGTTATCATTTCCTGAGGGCGTAGGACAAAGAAACTCATGTATTCCATGGGAAAAATAGAAATATAAAGCCATGTAACTGTTTTTTTTTTTTTTATACTGTATGACAAAAATGGGAAATACTCATATATGGAAATGAAGTCAGCTACATGGATGTAGTCCTAAAAGGCACACCCCATGAAAGCAAAACAAAATCTCATCAATTTCCTGTATGTCAAGCAGCTTGCAACTGTACCTCATCAGAGTCCTACGATGACACACACACACACACACACACACACACACACACACACACACACACACACACAAAGATTAACTCTCCTGACAGCTGTCCAGATGCAAACAGAAATCCTGGCCACCAAGGCACTGAGAATGACCCATTGGCTGTTATAGTATGGCAGCGTGTCCTGCCAGCTGCCATCCTGCTCATTCCCTTTCTTCAATGCCCCTCATTGTATTGGAATGAGGAGGCCCATTCTTACTCACGTCTTTCTCATGCTTTTCCAGAGGCCAGCCCTGAGGACGTAAAACTGTTGGGAGAGTTTGGATAGCACCGGTGATACAGCTTCCCATTGCGTTTTGCCACCTGCAAAGACATCTTTGCTCTCAAGACAGCACCAATAAAGGCAGGCTTGAGACAAAGAGTTGTGGCAGTATCCTACGACACAAGGAGGAGAGGAATACACTGGAGGAGGGGCCTATGCTTGCTGCAGACAGGCAAAGGACTGCTTGTGAGTATCCTATTGTTGTCATTGTTATAGGGGGGAACAAATGTCCATACAACTGACCAGCAACACATTCCCATGCACTTGATGTTTTTGTTCCAGTACAATATATATAAGTTCATAACCAGTATTCCATCTAAGAATCATTGCAAGTTATTGATCCCTTTGTTATAGGTGCAGTGCATTTCTAACCAGAGATGTTTTTCAGTCGGTCACTTCCTTATTTATTTTTTCTACAAGGCAGGGAACATAAAATCTCTCACCAAGGATGTGGTTAAAGGTATATAGGGATGCAGGTGATATAGCTTACCACCACCCACCACCAGATAGTCTCTCTCATTCTCTCTCACTTTATCATGGCTGTCTTCCTACTTTCTGTCTCGCTTCCTGTCCAATTGATGTTGCATTTTCACTAGGAAATCCAGTAGAGGAATTACGTGGAGGACAGGAGCAAAATGATCTGACAGATCCACTTACCTCTACTGCATACGATCCCCCTGGCCTCTGATATTATAAGAGGTTGATATATATGTGGGCATAGTGCATGGGAGCATGGAGGAGAAGGTTGGGAGGTGAGGAAGACAGGAAGAGGGGAGGTGTAAAAGAGCTCAAGAGCTGATGCTTCTGATGAAAAATCTGAGGAAATAATCTTAAGGTGTGTAGGCAGCACAGGATGAGTTAGTGAGGTGAGGGAGAGCAAAGGAGTGAGAGAGGCTTGCTATTACATCGCTGGTAGGCTTGGTTGTCTTCTTACCACTGGAGAAAAACTCATGATTCCTTATTGGCAAGCCTAAGGTACAATGAATTGAAACCTCATACTCTCATATTGCCTTTTGCCCAGTGCAAACAAACTCGGCTAAAATAAGACAGGTTAGCACACAGATCTATATGACTTACATAAACCACAAATGCCCTGGGATCACAGCATCGGTCGATAGCAATGTTTCACACTGCACCAAATATTAAACTTTTGTAGGGTATGTTACACCAACTGCTCTTAGACAATAATAAAAAAAACATAACAGCACAATTTAAATGATACTTTTGTTATGATAAATTAGTTTGAATTGCCTTGTTGCTGAAATGTGCAATATATATGAAGCTGCATTGCCTTACCTAAAAGGCATAGCGTATATATAGTTCTTGGATATGCTTTGACAAACCATAATCATGCAGCACTTTGTACAAAAATTCATGGATCACCAGAAGTTGAATCCTTCTGACCTTTCCTCTAACGCCACCATGAGGTTGACATTTTTGGCTTCTAATGGAATGTCTTGACAACAAGAGAATAAATTGCCATTGAATTTAGTAAAGCTATTTATAAAGCTATTTATGATCCACAGAGGATGAATCCTAATGAACTTTTCCTCTGGCGGCAGCAGTAGTTCAACATCACTTAACCTGTGAAATATCTCAACATCCACGTGATGGATCGGCAACAAAAGTGTGTACAGACATTGATGGTTCAAAGCGTATGTCTCCTGATGACTTTTCATCTAGTGCCTTCAGCAGGTCAGATTTATTTGTCTTTGAGTTATGACTGAATAGTTGGAAAATTAACTAACTTAAACTAACTAAAAATGTTAACATGAACATTGTAAGTATAGTATTGACAAAATACAACACACCTCGCAGGTTAATGCAATCCAATAGAACAGCACTGTAATAAATCATACACTTGTGTTTGTTTTTGTTTAGACTGGCAGAAAGGTATTGATTCAACTACGTGGTCGTATTTGAGGATATAGTTTGTGTTGTTTTATTGGGCTTTATCACAGTATGCATTGGATGGCAATAAAATGTTCTTGCATGCAATATTCCTGCTGGCTGCCACACGATATGCGGCTGCTAGGCAAACTGTAACAACAGTTTTAAGATCATGGTTTTATTTACAGTCTCTCAGGCTTAGAGCAGATATCATATGTTATGTAATGATTTAGATAGCACCTCCAACCCTCTTAATTGGTGTGAGTTGAATTAGCACTGACTAATCAACAAAGCAGCCTCTCATCATAGATTTATAGACGGCGCTGATTGCTGCCAGGGTGCAAGTAACGGTTTCAGTCTGCAGGGAAATGTTGAAAGATGCCTGGCTGAAACACACTGTCCCTCTCACTCACTCACTCACTCACGCACACACCCACACACACATACACACACACACACACACACACACACACACACACACACACACACAAACACTCACACGTATATGCAGATGAGACTTGTCTGTTCCTTCTGGCTGTCTCTGTAGAGCTGTCACACATGCTGCGTCTTGGAGCACCAGGAGACCGGGGTTGACTTGAATTAAACTGAGAGGATGTCCTTTCCAGATCTGCAGAGGGACACAGAGACACATCCGCCCCCAGAGAGAGCCAGTCAAAACGAGAGAGAGAGAGAGAGAGAGAGAGAGAGATAGATGAATGGAGGGGGAGGGGAAAAGAAGGAAGGTTGGAGTTGTTGGTCAAGAAGAGGAGGAAGTTAATTTAAAAAAAGAGTCAACAAGAAATTGTCTGTGAGAAAGAGTGATGGAAGATGAGGTGAAGATGAGGTGGAGGACACTAAAATATACAGGAGGGATAGAAGATAAACTTGTGTGTGTGGGTATGACAGAGTTTGTCAGATGAGGATGAGAGAAAGCTCAGAGAAGCCATAAGGCCACCAGACACATTTACAATATAAATCCTCTGTTCTCTCTGTTCTGGCCAACTCTGGCTAAAGATTGCCCAGATAAGTAAACATGTATTCAAAATGATTACTGCATGTTAAATGTGCAAGTTATCCATTTCATGTTATAAGATGAGAAAGGTGTTCGGTTTATGTAATCCAAAATTTACAAAGTGTTGTATATGGAGACCCAAAATATTCTAATGTAATTCAATAATTGAGACATTAAATAAATAACCATACAATGAATACAGGCCTTAATATAATGTGTGATCATGAAATTGTAAAACAATCCAATACATGTAAAAAAAAATTGTATAATACAGTTTAAAATCTAATTTACTGGAATTTCAAGCTGTAATGAATAGGAGATTAATTGATCAGTTGATCAACAGAAAATTAACTACTTTGAGACTTTTGACTGTTTTACCTTGTCGACATTATACTGTAAATGAAATATATATTTAGATTGTCAACTGTTGGTCACACAAACAAAGACTGACGACATCACCTTGGGCTATGAAATTGTGATTGCTTTTTCATTATTATACATTATTTTTCATGTATAATTGAACAAGCAATTAATTAAATAAAAATTGCATTGTTTAATTATACAGTATAGGTTGTCTGCTGACAATGTTTAAGATCATAATGCATGTAATGTAAGACTTGCTATACAATTCTAAGCATATGGTTCTGGGAAAGTTTCAGCAGTTATAGGTAATACAGCACCATTTACATATTGTTGGAAAAAGTCAGAGGGGAAATTTATCTGGGACATAGTGCTACAATCTGTTGCTTCACAACATAAACATGTAACAGAATGAAACATTCTAAAATCAACGTAAAATCAACATAAACATAAGATCAACAAAGCATCCGACACAAAAGGAGGACACACTTGACAGCACACACAACACAACATCCTAAGAATTAACTGTAATTATTACAGTGTGAAATGCAAAAGGTTCTGGTGTATTTATTGCAACCCTGCTCTGCTGTGCTTAGATTTACTATTGGAGTTCAGCAGTTTGATGGACGCTGGGATGAACGATAACTTTAGTCTGTTTGTTTTACATCTCGGCACATGGAATCTTCTTCCTTATGGCAGAAGTTCATGTTCAGAAAAGAGAGGGTATAGAGAGTCTGCAGTGATTCTTCCTGCTTGTTTTCTAACAGCTTGCTTGTATACAGGCTCTGTATGGGCTTGTGCTCTTTCCTACCTATTATCCTCAAAGCTGTCTTGGTTGTGCTGACCAGCCTGCTTTTTAGCTGCACTGTTAAGTTGCCGAAAACCATGCTGTGATATCATATCTGATAATCCTCTCCAGAATCACCCTGTAGAACACAAGCTTGCTCTGGCTGCTTACTCCATACTGTCTCAGTCACCTTGGAAAGTATAATAACTGCTGCAGTCTATTGCACAGGTGGTCAATGTGTGTTTTCCAGTAGAAAGTCTATACAGACACCTAAGTATTTGTAAGACAACACCTGGGTGATTTTCTGATTTTTGATGACAACTGGCTCATTGTCAATCACTTGCCTTGGGTCAAGGACCATCTCCTGGTTTTTTGTGACATTTAAAATAAGATGGTTGGTGACACCACTTGATAAAGGTGTCTAGCTCATCATAGTACACAGAAGGACTTATGTCCTTCTGGAGAAGGCTCAGAGTGGCTGTATTGTCTGCAAATTTTAGGAACTATTTATGTGGGTGCACCTTCCTGCAGTCATTGGTGCACAATGTGAAAATATGTTAGGCCTACTCCATGTTTGATGCAAAAAACAACATTGGGTGTTCCTTATGTGTTTATCTGCCTCAGTCTTTATCACAGCTGGAGCATTCAGACCAATCTCCCAGACAGATGTACAGTGTACCAGTGTCTAAAGAGCTCAGCATATACAGAAAAGGCCAGTGTATGTTAAGAATGCATTACAGTAATGTTTGTACTGGCCTAAGGCAGCAGAACCTCCAGGCATTGTTATTAACAGTAAGTGCATTTTCCATTCGGTTCTAGGATCCTGTGTCTCTCACTTGCTCTGGATGATAAACACGTTAGAGACCAAGGTTTTTGTAGAACAAAAAATTGGAACATAAATTATTAAGTGAGAATGTGCCTTTCTCAAAAAGCACCCATTGCATTTTCTCCTTATGCCTGCAAACAGTATGCAGTCATTGAACTTCTGAGATGAACTGGCTGGATTTCAGCTCGGTGATAGGCTGAGCTAGTTATACAGTGAAGACACTGCTCATCATTGTCGCTCCACCAAATCTACTGTAAGCTCTTTGCGGCATTTCTTGCACTCTGTTGTACAAGCTCTTTGTTCTGTAATGACTCAAACCTGTTAAGCAGAAGTCCTACAGGGGACGTTTT
The DNA here is from genome assembly GCA_013375575.1 of Percina caprodes. NCBI lineage: Eukaryota > Metazoa > Chordata > Actinopteri > Perciformes > Percidae > Percina > Percina caprodes. Next base: position 123,846 of record JABXJD010000093.1, on the reverse strand, counting down.
CTTATTTCAATTTCATTTTCATTAGCTGCTGAATTTTTCTAAGATTAATAATGAAATTCTAAGCATGACGTGCATTCATTGTATGTCATTACTTACACAAAATTAGCAGTTCGAAGATAATAACACACATTTGGTGGCTTTAGAAAGCACTTAAATGCATCTATGTTTACTTAGTTTTTTTCACCTACACCACAATTACATTTGTCCCCTTGGCAGTTTTCTCAAGCATTAATTCTCACAAGCCAAGCAAGCATACACATGGCTGACCTAAAAACTAGTGGTGGAAACAGCAGCTCCAAAAATGCTTTGTGAATGAGTTTTTGTGCTTTTTAGTTTATATTGTATTTCACCAGTCCTCACATAGTGTTTTTTTAACTAAGGCAGGAACCTTTTAACTAATTAAACCATCCACTAATTGCTTATTTGTAAAGAAATCCAACACATCTTTTACGACATGAGTGAAATGAAATGAGTTGTCTTCTGTAAGAACTGCTGAAAGGACTGTGCAACAGCACATTGCAACAGTTGCAAGGACACACATTTCTCAGACATAGATAATGTTGCATTGTGAGGATAGAAGGAGAAAAAAAGTGTTGTGGCATGATGCAACTGTTTGCAACTTCATATTATCATGAAAAATGTCTCTTAACATTTCCCTCTTGAACATTGAATTATTCAGTGCACAACAACCTGGTTTTGGAGAGTAAACCATTCGCAGAGGAGCTGTGTGGCACAGTTACTGTAACAAACACACCACATGCAGAAGGCATGGAAACCGAACGCCAAAATCGTGGAGATAAACAAGTATTTTTTAGCACACAAAAGGATGAAATGAGCACAGTAGATCATTGAAAGCATTTGAACAGCTCCATTCTACCCAAACCAACATGACCCAAATAAGTGGTTCAGTCTTTCAGACAATTTGGGATTTAGCCACAAGCCATCTGGCTGCAGCACTGTATGGTACCTGCACACAGTTAGCGTCTGCAAGATTAGATTAGACTAGGACTGCTCTCAGACTCAGCAAGGTCTTGGGGAATTGTGAAAGTTGTCATTAAGTTGTTTGATGAAACCGACACACAGACAACATGCAACCATGTGTCCACACACAAAAGCACAAGCACAGATATAAACTTGCACGACACACAAACCAGAAGATCCTAAAGGTTTTTAAAAAAGTTAAATCATCCTAAAGCCCATCACACCACATCAGTGAGCGAGTGTGTGTGAGTGTGAGTTTGTATATGTGTGTGTCATTAGACAGCCCTTGGCCAGTCTAAACTAGCAGCACTTTACAGTCTTTACTAAAGCACATCCCCCCCAGAGTTGCACCATCTCCATTGGAAAGCAAACAGGGATGCACTAACGTTGTCTCGCCCTGCAGCTATCCAAATTCCTTTCAAGGCAATTTTATTGCTCTGTTTTCTAGCTGAGCATATGTGTACAATATTTAGTGTTTTTGTTTTTTAAAAAACAGTTTGTCCCACACAGCCTGTTTAAATCTCAACAGGTTAAATTTGAGTCTGAAAAACACTGAACTGGTAGGTGGAAATCAGACCAATCAGTTAACTGAGGGGAGCAGGGGTCATTGTGACTAAAAGCACCTCATCTAAGTAAATGAGGCAAAGGTGGCCCTACCTCCCAGGCTAACTCAGAACTAAGACCAATGTTTCCACGGTAACAATCAGGGCAACCTGGAACCAAATGAACAGAGCAAAACACGACTCACAATGTTGACATGTTGTGGAGCAAGCAATGTGAGAGGATAGAGTTTACAGAGAGCACAGTAAACTGTTGGAAATATAAGGCAGTAAGGACATTGTTTCCATTTCCACAAAGAAACCACCCTGATCCTGACTGATGGGTTAGTAGAAGTATTGAGCCCTGCCACAATAAGAAGCCACAGCATCTCAGCTCTGTGATAGGCTGCACTGAGACAATGTGGTGCTGGAGGTTTTTTGTATTGTTACACTCACCAATTAATTTTTACAGTCCTTGTAACTGTTAAATCCTTCCAGAAATCATTGAAACAAGTAGATATGCACACCAATGAGCTCCCATTAGAAGGATTTTAATGCGGTGTAATGTTTTGAGCACCAGGCTTTTCTAAGATCTGGTGTGCAGATTTCTTTTTTAATGATATTTCTTTTAGTCAGCACCCATCCTATCGGGCATGGGATTGTGTGTGTCTTTTTTTTTATTTTTTTTCAAGAAATCAAACATTTTAGCTGAGAAAGTGTGACTTAGTAGCTTGGTTTTAAATGTAGCAAGAATTCATGGCAAATTAGTCCTTCTACTAGGGGATGTCTTTAGATGTTTATATTTTGATTATTAGTTAGATCTATAGGCCATAGGCATAGTCTATCTTTGGGAAACCAGACCCTGTTCTCCATTGTCAACGTCCAATGCTAAAGACAGCCTGTACTTTTTCTGGTGAGGACAGCCTCATTCAGGAGTTGGGGGAAGATTCATGTCACTGTCTCTATTGAGGGAGAACCCGTTAATCATTCAAAATAAAAGAACAAGGTTGGTAAAAAATGTGCTTATGCACAAGCAAAGAAACAATTGAATAGATGAAGATTAATATTTGTTCTTTGATTTTATCATAGAACATAATCAAAGCAGAAAGGGTGATAATGAACAGCAACATATGAATGTTCTGAGCTTGCCAACCGTGACAGAACAAACACACACACACACACACACACACACTCACACAGAGACTCTCATCTGGTTTGTATAATAGTTAAGATATAGACACTGACAACGCACACACACACACACACACACACACACACACACACACACACATACTGTAGAACTGACACAATATGCTGGTTGAATCTGTACAAAGCTGCTTCCTCTTGTAGGGTTACCATCTGAAAGAAGGGATGTTCTGTATATTGGAGAGTTGAGTTATCAGTTTTGACTTGACTCCAAGCTACATGAAAACCAATATCAGTCTGAATTGGACAAAGAGGCTAATCAGTAATGAGCCAATGATTATCCTCTATGATGCTCAACCACAAGTTATTCCATAGACATAAGATCTGCTCTGTTTTGTTGAAAAGCTGTCGCTACAATTTTCAATCTGTTACTAGAATGATTAATTAAATTTAGGATTTTTTTTCATCTTTGCAAACACATTGATTCTAAGACATTTTGTTATAAAGACTAACAGCGCCTGAAAAGTAAACATGAGAAGTTTGAATGCATTTACAAGATGAGTACAAAAAAACTGAAAATGAGTAAAGCAATTGACAGAAGAATGACTAATTACAACTTAACAAACTATTTAGAAACATATGGAAAATGTAACCAAACATTGTCAAATACAGTCAGGCCTAAGATGAGGCACATAATTCAAGCACACATTTGACATTATTACATGATTGAAGCTAGATGAATGGTTGTATTAAGCCAATGACCTTTTCCCATGCCTAATGTCTATACTCCATCCATCCAACTAGAAATCCTTAAGCTCCATTAAAGGTCAAAGGCCCAGAGGGGTTAGTCAAACTTCAGGGATACATTCATCAAACTCATGATGACGTCTTACTTTCAAGGTGTCATAGAAACATGTTATGTTTCTTTACTTACCAACAAAGACATCTACTTAAGATCTGCATTTCAGTACAGTTTTTCAGAAGTGATACATGTTTTACCTAAGGCTGAAAATATGATTAATAGGATCATCTGCAATCAGATTCAGATGTTATGCTATCATCATGCATCGGTGTCAAGTAATCTAAGCTAAAAACTGAATTTGTATCAATCTGCTTTAACATGAGAAGCTGCTGTTTAGAGAATTCACTGTGAAATGATATGTGTCTTTAAGCTGGAGGAAAAAACAGCCTTCGATTTGTGCAATTAGCAGACTTTAAGCAGCACACACAAGAATCCACATGCTAAGAACAGAGTGATTGAATGCAGCTCCAATAACACATGATTGTAGTTCAGTCCCATCCCCCCCCTAATTTTGCTTTTGCCCAACCCTCCCTGGACTTTACAGCTAGATGGCCTAATTTGAGACATTGCCACATAAATTATCAGCCCCGAAGGGGGTTAATTATAGATACTGGCTCATATGGTTCAGTAAAGTGGCGAATGGATTAGGGTTTCCCATAGCCAATAGGCTATTGATCACCATTAGGCAGGAGAAAAGTTGGCTTTGGTGTGAGACTCTGTGTGTGTGTGTGTGTGTGTGTGTGTGTGTGTGTGTGTGTGTGTGTGTGTGTGTGTGTGTGTGTGTGTGTGTGTGTGTGTGTGTGTGTGTGTGTGTGTGTGTATGGTACATTGCTGGTTCAAATACTGTTGACATTACAAAAACCAGAGTGTAAACATTGTTTGTGTAAAAGTTGCGGTTTTACAGGGATTATGTGCAGTACTATGTCTTGGTCCAGCACTGTGACACCCTGGATCTCTACTGGCTGTAACCTCTCCTAAAATCAAAGTTTGTCTTTGCTACACTTTAGTTCTTTTACAGATAATTATGAGATTGCTGTTAGGCCAATATTGTTACCTTTGGCAGAAACAGGCTAGCTGTTATTCCTGCAGTCTTTATGCTACACTAAGCTTATTGGCTCAGGACAGAGTATTCATACTGTACAGACATAAAGGCAATTTTAAGCTTCACATCTAAATTTGGAAAGCAAATAAACATATTTCCCAACATGTCAAACTTATTCCTTTAACATCAGCAATCTTAGCATGTTAACATGATAATTGTTAGCTCAAGTACAACCTCACTGTACTCTTGTTAGGTAAGAACATGGTTTGGTCCTGTAATGAATTAAGGTTACATTTGAGATTTGGTTTTGGTGTATTTAGTTGTGCCCCTTATTATTTTTATTATTATTATCACTATGACACAGTACTGTTTTTTTCACTGATGCTTGCACAGCATCCATGAAGTTGAAAACTGCCAATGGATCTGGTGACAGCGTTGCCGTCAGTCACCACCGTGCTTTTTATCTCAGCAAAGTCATTGCTCTGTTGAGTCAGTGACACCTCTTTAATGTAGCATCAGCAGACACACAGTCGCTGTGTCAACACTGTTCTGTCGGTGTCATCTTTCTGTGCCCCCGGGTGCTCTTTGAATGCAACTATGCATAACCGCATACAAGCAAAGGACAAATAATAATAGTAAGTGATAAGCAATGATTTGAGAGCCCAGAAAAGACAGGATTATCCATGCTAGGGTTGAAATGTCAAAGGTGCCTTGTTTTTACATTGAGCTGGAAGCTATGCTGACTTGTTGCTTCATTAGGCCTGCATTCAACATCATCACTTATTTGACATTTTACAGAGATCTTTAAATGTCAGTACTTTTATGGTGGTATTCAAGAAATCCCATTTGTGTAAAAGCCATGCATAAGTGCTAAACAGTTTTTAATATAGAATTTGAAATGATAATGTGGAACGACTAGCTTGTTAAGACTGCTGCAAAGAATGATTTTAATATACAGTACAGTACAATGAGCTACATGTGCATTAGTAAGATCAGTTGTTTTATTTTGGTAATAGTAGAAAACACTGACATACTGTATTAATTTCAGGTGTTTTGGAGTGTGTATTTTATTCAGTGTTTGGACTCCAGCCCTTAATGGGTCAACACATGAGTGCAAAGACATCATCTGTGTACACAAGTATTTAAGGCTTCTAGTATATCATTGTGTTCATAAAATAGACTGCATAAGGCATTAGCAAATGGAATGACTCACCTAAGTAAACTAAGCAGCAAGCACGGAAAATAATAATAATAATGTTACATTCACTAATTACCAAAGCTGTTAAAATCAGTCGGGGGGGCTGTGTTTTACTGGCAGGTTCAACATTAATGACAGCATGCCATAGAGGTAAATCACATATACCAACACCCTGACCAATTATATTTGAGCAAACAGGCAGCTGTGTCACATTGTTATGTGCCAAGTTCATCTGCCTCTGCATCAGACATATCTTCAAAAACTCTTATCCTGGGGAAGGTTTTTCTGTGTAGAATATGCTTTTGGTCCTAAAGCACTTCCATGATTTAAATTCACAAATGTAGCTACGCTACACTGCTACACACTTATGACATGGTAGGGCCACCCAGTTGTCTCATGTTGGTCATGGAGCTGAGGTTGTTCCCATATCACTTTTCCACGTATAGAACATTTCTTATCAATAAAATTCAGTTTGTTTGATTTTTAAAAAGTTTCACTCAGATGCCCAATGATTCTGATCTATTGTCAAACAAGAAGTGAGTTTTCGTAACAAAACACTTGGCTATACTGTCATTGCATTGGAACAAATCCCCTAGGTTCAATTAGTAATTATCAGATTCATAATTATATATATATTATTCCCCCCCCCCAAGGGCATTTAATTGTGGGACTTTGATGCTGGGGAATCTTTTATTGGAGAAATCCGTGGTCTAACCCTCATTAAGGAACTCAGACCTCAACAGAGATAGAATGTTGAAGTCAGAGCGAGAGTGCAGTAGAGAGTCGAACACCTAAACTCCCACACAGTATGCAGCCTTTAATTAGCTAATGAATCTGGGAGCTCCCTTTGTCAACCTTTGACCTTATTCTGCTGAGGCACAATAAGCCTGTACATTCACATGTGGTTGAAGTCAATGCCCTGTACACAGAAACCAATTTGAACACTATAATCGCTATGCTTTTCCTTTTATTGTTGGGAACTGTTGAAGTCCACATTCATGACTAAGAGGTTGTAAAGTGTTTGACTTTTTGATTGATATTGTTTGTCATGTTGTTGGCACACAAAGCATTCAATGACATTTTCTAATTCACATTATTGTACAACCCAACCTCTAACAGCTACAGTGAGAAAACATCTGACCATGATTGTGTTATTAATTCCCTTTTGGCTGCATGGCAAATTATTCATATAAAGTTTTGGCCAATGTTGTTTATTCTCATTTATTAATTATAAGTGCAGCAAGGAAATACATTTGACATTTTGGCAAATATGCCTATTTTCTTTATGGTGGTGAGCTACAGTAGATCTTAGATCAGACTATCTTTACAGTAAATAAAAAACAAATATCCGTGGCTAGTTAGCTTACCTTAGCGTAAAGACAGCTAGCTAGCAAAACCTTGCAAAACATCTAAACCAACACATTACATACAATGTTTAATCACACAAAAACAAAAGTGTAGTTATTAATAATTAAAGCAGTCATAATGAGGAGAAACGAGGCAGTGCTGTTAACCCATCTCTCCTTATATTCTCCCCAAAATGACATCTCCCACGTCTCCACTGTGATCAGAGCTGAGCTGCACTGACCCGACATGGCTGGTCCACGTCGTGGTGGAAGCCTCTGCAATCCTTGCGGAGCTCCTTTAGTCTGCTCAGCCAGCTGTAAGAAGCTGCGTCGTGCTCCCAGGTCCAGCATTGGAAATGTGCCCTGGGTGAGCCAGACTATAAATTAGTCAGGATAAGTTAAGGGCAGACTGCGCTAGGCTATCCCCCATGGTTATCAGCAGAAAAGAACCTGCCTGAAGGTTGGTGCTCTTAAATCTTTCATCATTGCTGAGGCAGCCTGATCCAGGCATGGACTGGAGCCATCAATCAGAACCAATGCTCACAGCTAATGGGTTATTCAAGTTTTCCTGAAAACGAAACAGCCATCCTCATCATCTAAATCAAGCATGCGTAACAGCACTTACTGCTACACTCTCTGGCTAATTTTGTTTTTTCAAACATCTTTTACAGTGATTGGAATAACTTGTCTTGTGCTTTGTTAATAGTGAAATGCTGGCAGAGTAAAAGTTGATATTTTCTGTAATGGTTTACATTTGTTAATCACACTTCAGACACCCTTTGATTAACCTACTAATTACTTCATAAAGTATTACCAATGTCAATTTAACTAGCATGTTATAAATCCAGTTAGCATGATATAAGGTATACCTAAGAATATGACATGATCATAAACAACATAACTGTCTTTCCTCTTGCAGCCCAAAAAAGTATACAGTAGCTGCCTTCCCTGCATCGCTAATATTAGCTTGACTCAAAGCAGGCAGTTGTTTCATGAGGAGAGCATCGCATTTTGAAGAAACATGCTCCATTGCAGGTGGGAATTGGATTGATGGGACAAGATACACAAAACTAGTGTGAAGGCGACTTTTTTTTTTAACCAAAACATAGAATAATAATAGCATAGCAACAAACAAGGCAGACATAAATTATCTAATTTAACAGGAAATGCTTTCGCCAACACAAGTTGTTTTTTGTCACATGAAGATCTGTGATAGCTGTATGCTATGTTCTAAATTAATTGTTAATGTTTACATTTCAAGAACTGTACTCACATTTTGAAAAGTGAAAACTTAACCAAATCTGCTCAGGATTTTCAGATTAACATTGTACAGTATGCCATCAGTTCCCCCTCTGTCCATTAATTAGTTTGTGAGAAAAAGTCTCAAAGATATTCAAATTGCAACACATTGTTCTCAACTATAACAACAAGGCAGCCTCTAATTGTTTTTTCATCCATTATCTTTACATTTATTTTAATAACCACATGCCACAGCTCCTATTGTATAAGTACCACTCCTCGTCTGTGATCACTTCAAAGCCTCAAGTCTCCATTTTGATTTACCTATAACATGGAAGTTGTTGTTCTCCCACTGCCTCAATCAGTTAGTTGCTAGTCTACTGCTGTCTGGATCATTTAGTTTGTTTGTATTATTGGTTGATTTTGGTGAATCTAAACTAACTCTTTAGCATTAAACTAAATAAATAGCCTATGCTAGCTGCTAGTGTAGGCTAACATTACATCTGTTCCATAGCAATTGCCTTAGTATCAGGAGGGCCTATTTTATTGTAAACATTATTATTTATTAACACAAATCTTTTTAAATTTGTATGTGACTCTAACTTTCATTATGCCATACTTGATGTTTGCTATGTTTTGGTTAAAAAAGCTCCTTAGCTGGGGTTTAATCAAAACATACCACGGTCTGCTGTGAGCTACTGCTTAATTTAGAAAAATGACCCTTTAAGGTCATTTTAGACATCCTCATCCACACAGAAAGAGTAGTATTACACTGTAATTTGTGCATGCATTCAAACACATGCACACATTTACTGAAAATATGAAGTAAGGAGGAAAAGGAATTCTCAACCGTGAAGATTTTGGTTAATATTCTGACATCATTTTCTCAGTTCTAAAATGTTGGGTTTAGTCCTGTTTTAAATGCACACAGATGCAGAATGCGTATAAAGGCATTTATAGTGTGCCACTTATAGTGCCTTGCATGCTGCATCCCTGATGTGTTTAACTGTGTATTGTAAGCTGTTAGTTTAGATCAAAATGTACCAGAGCAACAAAGCCAAATGCTTGCATGTTTATTAAACATTGCAATGATGTTATGATGATTCTGAACTATGAATTCAGCTCCTTGGTAGTTATATTTTAAAAGCAATTAAGCATGTTTGAATCAATGCCCACAGGTTCAAAATTCACTTTTAACTACAGCTTTTTGGGGGGCTGTGACAGTAACATCAATAATGATCTATTGTAGCAACTTGTCTTCCAAGGTTCCCTAAATATCCCTGAAAACTGTTCTGTGTTTTGCTTTTACCAAGCTAGCCCGAGACCAATGAATTCATAAACTAAAGCCAACGATTGGACATACCAAGACACGCTATCTCCAGAGAGCCTGTTTTCCCTGCCGACAGGAGAGTACATCAAAATGATACCACAAAAGGAAAATATTATGTTATTATTGGGTCCTCTGGAAATAGGAGATGATCAGGGCCAAGGGAGCACAGAAGTCAGACGCAGACTTGATAACAACTTGGAAACATGCCCCCGCTTTGTCATTGAAGACTCAACTTCACAAAACTGAAGGTCAGAGGGAAGAGGGAGAAGAAAGAGGGACAATGTGTGAGCCTGCCACTGCTGACCTGATGGTTCTGATATATACTTGAAAATGTGACTGTCTAGTGCCTTTTACAATATGTTTAAAGCCCAAACAACAATAATACATTTTAACATATGTTGACCTTTTATGCTAAAATGTAATACAAATATATGTTTTCTTAAAGAGAGCATGTTATTTTATTAAATATTCATTTAATTTCACATAATACTTGTTTCTCTGCAGACTGATATTTAACTGAATACTGCCTAGAACTAAACTTGGAGAGGCAATAATCTAAAAATAGAAAAATGTACTTAGTATCTGGGAACATTTTGACAATGTTAAGCATGAAAGTGTTTTCTTTACCTTCTTTACCTGAATTCTAACACCAATGTCCACTTACTATCTCATTTTTTAATATTTTTCATGCTTAAAATTGCATTGTGTGGTCTTCATAGGCAGATTGAATTTGCTCAGTTGTCATTGCGTGGCCTTGGCAACTTTGGTCAAAACAGGTGATCAGTAGTTATAGAAGTTGAGTCTCACATGAAGTTCCATATTTGACAACTACTTGAGCTATTTCCATGAGATATGGATCTTGAGTTAAGATTTATTTTGTCAAAAATATTACAAATTAAGGTATTTTGGCTATGATATCATTTGGTAAACATGGTAAAGAGAGAAAAATACATTTCAGGTTAACAAATATAGTACAACATAGTACTTTAATAGGCTATTACCAACAAAAAATACATGACATGTGCTATAAGAATCCATCTTTACGTGAAATGAAATGAAATTCAATACATTTTTATCTTACTACCCCACAACAAATCACTTGGAGCCTGTTTTGTTCCAATTGCTACTTGCTGAATCCTCAGAAGATCTATTTTTTAAAGAATAAAAGATACTTTCCAAACCAAATAAAGCTATATTTAAAGGAATATTTGAGGCACTTGTGTAATAGTTTGGAGGTGCTACATACTGTATACAGTACAACATTTTTTTTATTATTTTAAATTATGTTACCTTGTAATAAATAAAGTACTGACAATGTATTTTTACCCCTCCCGCCTCAACTTTTGGGTGTAATGGTGTTAGTTCAACAATCAGTACAACAATTTTCACACATGGCATTGTTGCTGTGATTCTTTATTAATCAGTGGCAGGTGTTCCCTTCACAGCTGGTTAACTTGTGCTGATGTGAAAGGCTGTCAAGCTTCATTGCCTGCCATTGGCTGCTGCAGTCTGGTGTGGGATTTACTTTCTGTATTCTTGCCCCGTCACACAGTCCAAGTGCCACAGACACAAACAAACATAGTTTACACAGTTATCTGTTGGTGTTGCCTATTTCTGTTGGACAGTTAGAGGAAAGTGCTACATTACTGTAGTATAACAAAACAGATTAGATTAAGTCTGAGTCTGAGAAATATCATTTCAGCATTATTGTTTTATGTGTATTTGTGTACATCTACCATCAACTTTAGCTGGCAACAGTGTCATCCTAGCAACTCTGAGGCTGTAGCCCCCTCTGTCACAGTGCTTGAGCTAAATAACATTAGCATGCTAATACGCTTCAATGCTAAAACACTAATGTTAAGCGAGTATAGTGTAGACCGCGTTCAACCATCTTACTTTAACGTGTTAACATGCTACATTTGCTAATTAGCACTAAACACAAAGAACAGCAGAGGCTGATGGGAATGCCATAGATTTGGCAGGAGTTTGGTTATAAATCAAAGTGCTGGACCAATTAATTTTTTTATTAATTTCAAGTTAAATCTTCTTTTAAAAAAACGTAATCTTCCATGGCCCAACCCTATTTAAATGTGTAAATAACTCTGGGCCAAAGGAGAAATCAAGACTTTAAATTAATGCATTCATCATATCACAAAACAAGCATTTATAGCACTGTATATTGTGTACATAACCAATATGAGTTCCAGATCCCTTCAGATGGCAGCTGGTTTCTATTTCTTTCAAAACTGTTTAGCCCTGAGACGCTGCAGTGGCCTGTTGGAGAGTCTGAGATTTTGGCAGGTTGTAGTTCTAACTATACTGTGTTTCCTTCACAATGAGCAAAAGAGAGGAGTGTTCTACAGAAATCAGAGCGACAACACTGTCATTGCGACTTTGCATGCATGACAGTGTCTGGCAGTAACTGTAAAGCCTTTCTATCACTGCTGTTTAGTTATTTGTTTTTGTCACTACAGTCCTTGCTTGTTGCTGCCAAAAAAAACAAACAGCCTGCTGCAGAAGCTGCACTAACCCATGTAGACCGTTTCTCATATTCATCTCTTATTTCTTTTTCCACACAACTGCAACCCTCAGATGCATGATCATTCAGTTTGAGGAATTGGACAATAAGACAGGGCAATTTGAAAATAGATTGTGCTGAAATGTTGTACACCCCCTACTGCTATACTGGGTCACAGGGAATTTGCCTTTTTTTATAAAACAGTGTGCCTCAGTAAACTGATTCTGGGACTCCTGTTGTTCATTCCCCCAAACCTACATATTTGCAGTTTATATGCTTCTCTATTACAAAGCCCCTAACAAATACAGTCTTCAGCCATCTAGTTTTTGAGCTGATGCAGCGTGCAGACATCACTGACTGAGTAGTCTCGCATTGCCAGACCTATCGGCTGAGGGAAGCATAAGCCTTCATAGAAGCAGTGTTCCCTCTGATGTATTTGAATAAGACATGATGCCAGTTTATTTTTGTAACATCCCCCACCCCAGACTCTTGGCAAGCAAATGAGTTGTGACTAACCCTCTTCCATTTTCCACATTAGGCGAATGAAAAAAGAAAAATACTGACACTGTGTCTGTTCAGTTTAGATTGGATTCAATGAGGTAGAATTATCAATACATACGGTATTAACTGTTTCACACATGGGAAAGAAATCGCAGCATTGTAATGCACAGCAGTGGTATACCACTGGAAGAGGGATTCCTGCTGTGAACCTAAATGATGTGCATCCAAATTAGAGCTCATTACTTGATACTGACACACTTTCCTCAGCTGAATTTTCAGCCCAAGCTCTTTGATGTTAAATAATGAATAGACGTCACAAAGCCACACCGCTCACAAAGGTGTCTATAGCCAAGAATCTCTGTAAGGCATTTGAGTCTTGTCCAAACTGCTATGTTTAAACCTGGCTGACTGTCCTTGGATGTCTCATGCTGGTGTGAGTGAGAGAAGCAGGGGGCACATAGAGGTACACACTGTAAAAACACACAAAACCACTCGCAATCTGTCATCACAGAGTCATATTCACTGAAACATTCTTCTTTTACAGGTCTGGTCTCAGTGTTGCGTGTCTGCTTGAGTAGACACGGCAGAGGAAGAGGAAATGATTGGCTGAAGTGTCATGGAGGACGTCACCACTACGTAGCTCGTCCAGTATGCAGTGTGGCCTTCCCAGCTGCGCACCACTAGTGGTGCCATGATCCAGTTATAACTGTGGGTGAGCATCCAGCACCTTTTATTCAGTTATATAGATGTATTAATTGTCTGCAAGCAATGGTATTAAAGGGGCATTCCACTGATTTTACATGTGAAGGTCACAGGGACTGCTACTCAAGTTGCGATATTATAACAGTTTATTATTACAGTTTTATAATGTTTACTGCAGTGTGGGAGGAGCATTGTCAAGTCTGAGAAAGTAAGCCTGTTGATGGCATAGTGATGTCATCCTCATCAGGACATTTGACTGGCAGGGAGGGAGGGTCTAACAAAAGATGCTATAAAACCGCATCATGGGAAATGTAAGGCAATAAAGGCAGTCTCTATGTTGAAAGTGGCTTTTTGGATTTGAAAGAATGGCTTGGATAATGGGGTAATTCAAGGTTTTCTCCAAAAATGTTTCAGCCACCATAATAATAGCTAACCATGACAGATACTTCCCTATAACAAGGGCATATTCACAAGGTCAAGGAATCCATTTCACAGAAAATGTAAGCAATAACAATGATGTATGATGGGACATTCAGCATTAGTGGGGGTTTGTGCTCCCAGAGTGCCATCCACTGCATTTTGAATTACTGAAAAGAAGTGTTGGAATTGAGTGCATACACGTATTACATATGTATAGGCTGTAAACAGATTGTTTGCATAGGTTACAATGAAAAAGTCTAAAAGGCTTATTTTTCCCCGTCAGTAGCTTTGGTTACATCTTTTTCTGCAGAAACATGGCTCAGTGCATTTACATGTACATGCACGCACAATAATAATAACAAAGGACTTTTTAAATCACCTCTCCACTGAAATAGAAAAAATACAGCTCTAAAACTCAGCAGAACACTCTTAAATAGTGTATAGTGTGTCGGAACTATTCACTATTCATTCACTCTTCTCACCTGATGGCTTGTGTATTAATGGTGTATTGTTTACCGAGTTCCGTATACATAATTGGCATGTACAATTATGTTAAACCTTAATATCCTGCCACCTTTCCCAGCAGTGGGAACAGGATCACTTTGGGAAATGTGATGACTTGGTTCCTCATGTGTAAAGCTGTAATGAATATGCCAAACACCTGTGCTCACATTATGTCTGTTTTCTCCTTTGTTTAATTGAGCAGATCAGTTAATAACTGCATTTTTCCAGTTAGGGCTTGGCGTAATGCCAGAAGCCTATTAAGGAGGAGGAGGAGGACAGTCCCTGGGAGAGACGGGGAGGTCTGTCGTCCTTAAATTCAATGTAAATGAGCTATGTGTCATTGAAGTTGGCTACAGCACAGGAAGTGGACACATTTGTGAAACACAATGTAAAAATGTTCTTTGAGACTGTGTGTGAAGTATGCCTATTGATTTTCATTTTTACAGTTTGGGTGACATTACTTATTGTGTCCTTTAAAAAATGTATATCTCTACTGTATATCATACAATGTTGACTCAACATTTATATGCAGAATAATGTTAGTCCATTTGTCGTTTTCACAACAAGTTTTCGCAGATCACTGTATAAAAATTCAGCTTGAAGAAAAATAAAAAGGGTCTCATTCATGAAATATGCCATTTGTGCATAACAATTAACAGAGTAAGAACTGTGTTTAAATGCTAGTCATTTTTCACTCCAGGTCCAGGTCTTTTATTTTTTATTCCACCATAGATTTGACAGTTAGGCAAGGCACGGCAGGTCTATTAGTTGTGTTTGTCAGTTCTAACAACTTAACCCAGCGTTAAAAGGTCAAGTAACACGTCTTTAACTAGCTACATAATAATAAAAAATAAAAAAAAGATTGTGACAGATCCTACTCACAATGAGATTTCTGGATATTATTCAGGATGTCACCATAGACAAAGTTGAACAGTTGTTCCTTTGACTTGGTTCCATCTATACTCACAAGCCCCCAGCTGAGCACTGCTACAGGTCTCACTAAAAAATCAATCAGACAGCTGCAGCTGATTCAGAACGCTGCTGCTCGAGTCCTCACTAAGACCAAGAGACTGGCTCACATCACTCCAGTTCTGAAGTCCTTACACTGGCTTCCTGTGCCCCAAAGAATTGATTTCAAAGTTCTTTTGCTAGTTTATAAATCACTAAACGGTTTAGGCCCAAAATACATTTCTGATCTGCTAGTACACTATGACCTCCCCAGACCTCTCAGGTCATCTGGGACAGGTCTACTTTCTGTTCCTAGAGTCAGAACTAAACAGGGGGAAGCAGCTTTCAGTTTCTATGCTCCTTATATCTGGAATAAACTCCCAGAAACCTGCAGGTCCGCTGCTACTCTCAGTTCTTTTAAATCAATGCTGAAGACCTTTCTTTTTGATGTTGCCTTTCTTTAAATGATGTTCATTTCTTTCATGTTTAATATCTTATACTGCACTGTAACTTTTATTCTTGTGTTTTATCGGTTTTATTTTCTTTTAACTGTTTTTTTTTTTAACTGATTTTGTGTAAAGCACTTTGAATTGCCCTGTTGCTGAAATGTGCTATACAAATAAAGCTGCCTTGCCTTGCCTTGCCTTGCTACGTTGTAGTTTACCCCGGTGGACGAGAGGGTCTTCTCCCTACGCCTGTGGGTGCTGGGGGGGACTCTGACTGTTGTTTGTGCACATGCACCAAACAAGAGTTTGGAGTATTCGGACTTCTTAGAGACCTTGAATGGAGTCCTGTATAGGGCTCCACTGGGGGACTCTGATTAGGAGGAGCAGCCTCCTTGATCTAAACCAGAGTGGTTGTCTGTTGTTGGACTTCTGTGCTAGTCACGGATTGTCTATCACAAACACCATGTTCAAACATAGGGATGTTCAAAAGTGTACTTGGTACCAGAGCACCCTAGGCCGATTTTATAATTGTTTCATCTGATCTGAGGCTGTATGTTTTGGACAATCGGATGAAGAGAGGGGCGGAGCTGTCAACTGATCACCATCTGGTGGAGACTCTGGATAGACCCAGTAAGCCCAATCGGGTAGTGTGGGTAAATTGATAACATCTGGAGGAGGCCCCTGTCTGACAGACTTTAAACTCATACTCATACTCATAGTTTTTCGTGCATCCCTATGGAGGCTGGGGGCATTGAACCTGAGTGGACAATGTTCAAAGTTCCCATTGCTGAAGCTGTGGTGGGGAGCTGTGGTCTTAGGGTCTTGGGTTCCTCCAGGGGCGGTAACCTACAAACCCACTGGTGGACACCAGTGGTCAGGGAATCCATCCAACTGAAGAAGGAGTCTTTCCGGGATATGTTATCCCAGAGGACTCAAGAGGCAGTTTCAAGGTACTGAAGGTACAGAAGGGCCCGAAGGGCTGCAGCCTGTGCTGTGAAATAGGCAAAGCAGCGGGTGTGGGAGAAGTTCGGAGAAGACATGGAGAAGGACTTTCAGTTGGCACCAAGGTGCTTCTGGTAAACACTCAACTCAACACTCAGCAAACAACTCAGGAGGGGGAAGCGGGGAACCATCCAAGCTGTGTACAATAAGGATGGGACTTTGTTGACCTCAACTGAGGAGGTAATAGGGCGGTGGAAAGAGCACTTTGAGGAACTCCTAAATCCAGCTAACACACCCTCTATGGTAGAGGCAGAGCTGGAGGATGATGGGGGATTGTCGTCAATTTCCCTGGTGTAATTAAACAACTCAACAGTGGCAAAGCCCCAGGGATTGATGAGATCTGGCCAGATATGCTAAAAAAGCGCTGGGTGTGGAGGGGCTGTCTTGGTTGACACGCCTCTTCAACATTGCGTGGAAGTCTGGGACAGTGCCTAAGGAGTCGCAGAAGGGTGGTGGTTCCCCTTTTCAAAAAGGGGGACTAGAGGGTGTGTGCCAGTTACAGGGGTATCACACTTCTCAGCCTCCCTGGTAAAGTCTACTCCAAGGTGCTAGAAAGGAGGGTTTGGCCGATAGTCAATGGAACAATGCGGATTTCGTCCTAGTCATGGAACAACGGATCAGATCTTCTTGAGTATTCTCAAACAGCCTACATGTGTTTTGTGGATCAGAAGAAGGCATATCACCGGGTCCCCCGGGAGACACTTTTGGAGGTGCTGTGGGAGTATGAGGTGAGGAGGTCCCTTCTTAGGGCCATCCAATCTCTGTTTGACCAAAGCGAGAGCTGTGTCCAGATTCTCGGGATTAAATAGGAAATCGTTTCAGGTGAGGGTTGGCCTCCGCCAGGGCTGCACTTTGTCACAAATCCTGTTTGTAGTATTTATGGACAGGATATCAAGGCGTAGTTGGGGTGGGGAGGGGTTGCAATTCGGTGGGCTGGGGATCTCATCGCTGCTTTTTGCGGATGATTTGGTCCTGATGGTATCATCGGCCCGTGACCTTCAGCACTCACTGGATCGGTTCGCAGCCGAGTCTGAAGCGGCTGGGATGAGAATCAGCACCTCTAAATCTGAGGCCATGGTTCTCAGCAGGAAACCGATAGAGTGCTTTCTTCAGGAAGGGAATGAGTCCTTACCCCAAGGGAAGGAGTTTAAATATGTTGGGGTCTTGTTCGCGAGTGAGGGGACCATGGAGCGGGAGATTGGTCGGAGAATCGGAGTAGCGGTATTACATTCAATTTATCGCACCATTGTGACAAAAAGAGAGCTGAGCCAGAAGGCAAAGCTCTTAATCTACCGGTCAGTTTTTGTTCCTACCCTCACCTATGGTCATGAAGGCTGGGTCCCTTAGAGATAGGGTGCGAAGCACAGTCATCCGTGAGGAGTTCGCAGTAGAGCCGCTGCTCCTTCCTTAGGGAGGTGTTCCAGGCACAGCCGGCTGGGAGGAGGCCTTGGGGAAGACCCAGGACTAGGTGGAGGGATTATATCTCGCCTTGGGATCCCCCAGTCAGAGCTGGTTGATGTGGCTCGGGAAAGGGAAGTTTGGGGTCCACTGTTGGAGCTGCTTCCCCCGTGACCCGATACCAAGCTGATAAAGAGGGATGAACAAATCCTAAATAAAAGGTTGCAGTGTTTTCTATAAGGTACCTCTACCTCTTTGTTTATCTATGTCAATGTCATTACTATTTGTATAGCACCTTTACATTAAAAACAGCATATACATTAAAATAAAGCATGAATAGAAAAGAAGACAATAAACGTAACAAGACAATGAACAAAAATAAAGAAGTGTGACCATACAAATTCACACACACACACAAACATATATATCTCAGGTCATCAGGCAGCTTGTTCCAGAGAGTATACAGCAGTAACTGAGGAAACCCTCACCTGACCTGGATCTAATCCTGGAAGGCCTCTGCCTGATGACCTTGGAGGCCTGATGGAGTTGTGATTAGTGAGCACATCAGCTATTTACTTAGGAGCTAAACCATGAAGTGCTTTATAAACTATGAGCAGGATTTTGAAAATGATTCTGTATTGTACCAGGAGCCAATAAAGTGATTTGAGTATCGGAGTAATGTGTTCACATTGACATGTAAGAGATTGACATAAGAGCTCTGGCTGCTGCATTTTAAATGACTTGGAGGCGTCCTACTGATTGTTTGGATAATCCTTTAAATAAAGCGTTACAATAGTCTAATCTGCTTGAGAGGAATACATGCACTAGTTTCTCAGAGTCAATTTGAGAAATTAATGCTCTTAATTTAGATTTTCTTTTTTAAGAAATAAAATGCTGTTTTGGTGATATTGATGCTGTGTTTTTCAAAATCAAGACCAGTATCAAAAACAATGCAAAGGTTTTTGACTCATTGTATTTCCTGTTCTTTATAAACATACTTTGGAAAAGCTATGAACAGTTAAGCACTGTAATTTGTATGATTTCCATGTTTGTTTGTATTTTGCTGTGCACACCACATTGACTACTGCTGTATAAGAACACAGCTGGCCGCATAGGGAGGTGATCGGGGGGATAGGTGGGCGTTACCACACAGGACTTTCAAGCTAAGCACAAGGATTTTTTTCTAAACTTAACTAGTTGTTTCGGTGCCACATAACGCTCACTTTTTTTGCCTAAACTTCACCACAATCTCCGCCGAAATAACCAGCAGCTTGCAGCGTTCTGTACCCGGCACACAGTCACCTATTTTTTGGTAACTGAACCACCAACTACCTGAATGACCTGACAGAGCACTGTAGCCGGTGTCGCAAAGCTCTGTACTGGCTAAACACTTCTACTAAGTGCCGCTAATACGACATGCTGTGATGGAGGTATGTAGCTGTGTCACAAAGCTCTGTAGTGGCTCAAACAGCTAGGAACTCCCTCTGTGTAGCACGGAGCTCTGTAGCCAATGTCACGTGACCAGCCAACGGTCTCCTAGTTTTCGTACGATACCCTACAAACCTGTTCATGAGAATGCGTTGCAGCGATTTCAGAGACAGTGAATCCAGGTGTAAATACGTCTTTTGTCTATGATTTTTAGGACCAACGACAAGAGTATCAGTCTTTGCTGTAGAAAGTTTTTGGACATGCAGCAATTAATATCGCTGATACAAATACTAGTTTGTCAACAGAGCTGAGAACATCAGAGGCAAGTGAAATGTACAACTCTGTGTCATCTAGAGCTGATGTTTCACATTAGCTACAAACTTTGAGATTTTTTTCAATGTCTATGTTTTATGTAACATTTAAACATTGTATATACAACTGAAATTTCTGTATATGGTATGAAATATAGTGCCTTTTGTCATTAAGTTTAAAGTATGACTGCAACTGCAATTTTGAAGATCAATTTGTAGATGATATTTCTATTAATTTACAGTGAATGTCTTGCATGCTGTAATTAGACTTTTCAAAGGATTACAACGTTGAACCAAATGATATGGACTCAGAGGCAATGGCACGTTTCCCAACAGTCAACCAGCCATTTGGCCAGTAAATAGTTTCAGCACTGGGCATGTGTCACTGCCCAGTCCTCAGTAACGGCACCGATGAGCTCACAGCGTTGACAGAAAGCACAAGCTCCTGCTCCATGGCCTCCTTCAGTGGCTTTGACCTTCCTTTTGTTGGCTTGGACACACTTATAGCTACGGTTTTATTTTATAACCTTAATTCTTTCTACATCATCTCACTGTTAATGTCTTTTGGTGAGACTGTAATGGCGCTTTGTCTGCTGCAGAATATTATTTTATTTTGTTTTAACAGCTCTGAGTACACATTTATGCAATTTCTATCAATTACGCTTTTGGTCTGCATGAATATGGGTGTCCTCTACCTCTAGTGCCTCCTCTTTCCCAAGTTATTGAGATTCAACAACTTGTGTGTTTGTTTGAATCTTGAATTTGGTGTGTTATTTCTCACAATGTTTGTCATGTGCAAATATGAACACAAGCACAGATATTTAATGGATTATTTTCAATGATCTCAAAAGGGACTTGACCTGAAATCCCATTTGAAATGAAATGCAGAATGGTAATACTTCCATCTTTTCTCTCCAGGTAATGCCGAGCCTAATAACCAATCCTGGAGATGCCGAAGAGAAGAGATATTCTTGCCATTGTGTTGATCGTGTTACCCTGGACTCTGCTCATCACTGTTTGGCACCAAAGCGCTATAGCTCCACTCCTCGCTATCCGCAAGGGTACGTAGTACACTGTACTCCACTGGCAATATCAAACCTGAAGTGGATCCTCAAACCTAACACTGCACTTCAGGTTTATACATAAGGCTGTTCATTTTGAGGCACTCACTAACCATGACCATCCGCTTCATGAGAGCTCAATTACACTTTGTAAACCTCATCAGTGTGGATTGTTTATTGTATGATGAAAACTGAGAAATTACCATTACATATACTCTCTCATACATCTAGGAGTTATTTTTATATCATATTTTAGTCTGTCAGTTAAATTAATATATTTTTTTAGCTGTGTCTAATCAGCATTCAGTGAAAATTAATCAGCAGTTTGAAATAATAAAAGTCTGCTCCATTAGCTTCATGGGATATCTTGCATCCATGTGTAATATCACGTTTGCACACCAGTTTGAGTCATTAAAAAACACAATAATGAGCCTCCCAATCATACCTCAGAGACCACAAACCAACAGTGTAAAATGTCAAGTATGCTGCAGAGTAAACAAACCCAAATTAGAGCCGTAGCAAATCAAAAGAGCTTTGTCATGAATGCACATACAGGGGTTACCAAACAATACAAGTTTACACAAATGACCCAAGTCAGTCTAGAGTCAACAGCTACAAATTATACTAAATAAATAGTTTCTGCAGTTTATACAACTAAAATGTGTATGATTAGTTGACAATCATAGAAAATAAATGCCAGAAAATTTGACTAATAAATTGTTTTCTCTCCATATTCCTACATTTTATGAAAAAAGTGTCGACAATGAAATACGGTAAAGACACAAAGGAGTAAAGAATGTGACCCAGGTCTGCCCACAGGCTTCTTTTTGTGCTCTCTTAAAAGAGATGCTAGAGACTTTTTGGCAGCACGCTCACTGGCAGCCTTTGTTGAACATCTGGCCATTGGCAGATTGTGTTAATCTATGTGTTGCAGAAAAATCCTCCGTATGCTGGAGGTGTGACTGGAGCTCTGGCAGAACAGTGACAAAGATTGTCATTAGCTGTGGCACAATGAAAAGAACAACCAACTTAATGATTCCATAATCATATTCTATCCATCACGGCCAAACTATTAGGGACAAAATATCACAGCCTTTACCTCTGGAGTCTCAGCGGACTGTTTCACCACAGTTTACATGCAAGTCTTGAGTAAGTGGTCACATTTTTCTCACTTATACATTCAAAATAGATTGACGTTATTAAAGAAGAAAGAAAAAAGAAAGCAGCGTGTTAGTAGCACAACATTCACTACTGTAGCACTGTAGCTTGGATTAGTAATTCTGTATAGTAACTGTCAAATGTCCAAAAAAGGTAATTCACTAATCCCAGTTATACTGAAAATTGTGATTTTTTCCCTACATTTTAATTTCTGTTTGGTGTTACCTGTATTCAGAATTCAGATAACCAAAAAAATTGTTCTTAAAAGTGTAATAGCCACCAATGTAAACAATAAAGATGCACATTTGAGTAAATAACCAAATAATTGGATTTAATCAACCCTGGAGTCATTTATGAGCCAAAATATCTTGGCAGTGGAGTTGTTACCTGTTTTTGATTGTGTTCAGTCCATGCTAACAACCAAGTAATTACACCACAGTTAATCACAGCAATTCTAGTCATGATTAGGGAACTCTGAGGCAAAATAGATTTATATTAACATTAAATGTGAACACAGGATTGATTTCAGCAAAATAACTCCACGTTTATTGCAGGAAATGAACATATCAGTAATAAGTTAAGAACATGGAGGGGCAAGCAGAGGCTGATGAAGCCTGTGGTGGAGTCTAAACATAAAAAGACATATCTAATGGAACACATACCCACATATTTCTTCTTTCGAAAGAAAAGCCCAAAGGCAACGCCAGGGGAATAACAAGGCTCATCTCTCCCCTCCCTTTCCTTGCCCTGTCTCTCTGTCCATCAGCTGTGTTATCCTCTCACAGTGCCTGCTTTCACTTTTTGCAGCCTGTCACCACCTAGTAAAAGAGATCTTTATCATTCCAGAGAGGCTTGCAGTCCGCCACCACCGGCTCTCAGGTACACTTTACCCCCATTGGGTTGTAGTCACCTGAGGCAAATATACAAAGGGCAGCCCAAGGTTGCGCTAATGCCTTACATGTGTTCTTATCCCAAAATCTGCAGATGATGGTGTTGAGGGTAAGAGGGAGGCTGGTGGCCAGGCGCAAGACTCCAAGGAATACTGTGCCTCAGATAAGGACATTGTGGAGGTGGTGAGGACAGAGTATGTGTATACGCGGCCTCCTCCCTGGTCCGATGTGCTGCCTACCATCCACATCATCACCCCCACATACAGTCGGCCGGTACAGAAGGCGGAGCTCACACGGCTGGCAAACACCTTTCTCCATGTTCCCAACCTGCACTGGATCCTGGTGGAAGACTCCCAAAGGAGAACACCTCTTGTCACACGGCTCCTCAGAGAAACAGGGCTTAACTACACACATCTCAATGTTGAGACACCCAGGAACTATAAATTGCGGGGTGACACTCGGGACCCCAGAATCCCCAGGGGTACCATGCAGAGGAATCTGGCCCTGCGGTGGCTGAGGGAGACCTTCAATGCCAACAGCAGCCAAGCTGGAATCGTATACTTTGCAGACGACGATAACACATACAGCCTGGAGCTGTTTGAGGAGGTCAGTAATAGTCACGTTCATTTCATGCATTTCTTTTTTTACAATCAATTGGCTAGAAAAAGATCAGCAAGACACAATGAGATATAATTATAATACTCCCAAATGGATCTTTACAAAATGTGTCTAAAAGCAATGCTATGATGTGTCAACAGCAAGTTATGGCTGCCATGTACACATAGCTAAATTATCATTACCATAGTTGTGTTCTTATAGATCCCAGTGTAACTACAATTACAAATGGAAGTCCTTACCATAACCAAATAACATCTAAACGTAACCCAATTTCCAAAGTATTTCCAGATTTCCAGCTTTATGCGTAAACTAAAACCTATTATATTCTAAAGCCTAAACCAAAGCATAACCATTTCCTGTTCTGCACTGACAACTATTGAACATTTTCAATTTCCATCCACCTTTCAAACGTTGCACCGCTGATGTCCACTTGGTAATTCTGGGAGATTGAACCATTCCCAGCAAAACACAAATGTAAATCTTTCCTTTTGAAATTGTATGTTTTTTGTAGATCTATTCCTATTACTTTAATTCAATATAAAATAAACACACACACAATATATTATATGGCACTTCCCGGCTATTTACTGTAGGCATCTGTGACATGTTATGTAAGGGGGGGTTGAACCATAAATTCTCAGTAACTTGAATCATTTTTTTGATCTTAACAAGCACAGTCAGGGATGTGGAGCTGGTGGAGAGAAGTTTGGGCATGTAATCAGTACATCTCAGGCCATCCATCTCTACATCAGTTGAATTACCTGAGCGGACACGGTCTAGGTCCTATGAGTATTAGCCTCAAGTCTTGTTAGCAGTGCAGACGGGGCCTGTAGTAAATGGAGTGCCTGGTATCGACGGGCCTGTCATTACCTTTCTCTGGGAATCAGCAGAAGTGCTCCGTCTCCCTCTGAGGCCCTCCATCAACTCCAAAGGGTCTATTTATGGGCCAAAGTAACGGCCCTGAGGGGGAAAGAGAGAGAGGAGCGGAGAGGGAAAGAGAGAAAACAAAAAAGGATAACAGATGTGACAGCTAGATAGATAGAAGGTTGCAACTAAAGAATAGTTTGTTGACACTACTGTACAGTCAAAATTCAGATAAAAAGATTGATGTGCACTGCGCTCCATGTGTAAGAAATAGAGTCATCATTTTTCCATGGTTAATCAAAAGTGAGCTAATGCTTCTTTTTGATTTTGAGCAATTAAGAGTATATTTAAGAAAAAATAAAAGAAGTAAAAATAATTACAAACCTAAATTAAAATATAAAAAAAATGAAAATTGGTAAAACAGATGATACTAAGGTTGACAGTAATGAAGAGAGGTGGTACAAAAGTGGTTTTCTGAGAGAATGCATTACTTTCATCTAACTTACATTAACTTTCGGAAACAACAGATTCATGTTTGATGTCACTATGCAGTGTAAACAAAGGGGCAATTCCACAGGAGTTCTCCTACAAGTTAGACTGTATTGCGTGTGTGGAGTGTTTGGTATTGGAAATGATATGTTGCAAACCTTTTATCCCCAAGTGTCCACAATAAATGGTTTATGAAAGGGGCATATAAGTATAGGGAAGGGGCAAACCGTCACAAATGAAAAAGGAACTTTCTGCTGAGTGGAATGATGCCTCACACAAGAGGCTAAGTTGAACGGTTCATTAGTTATTAAATGGGGGCTGTTATGAAAGTAAAGGGTGCAGCATGATACACATTTTATGTTGCTTGCTATCTAGTGTAGCCCACACAGTGTAAATGTCATGTAAATCGGATGTGTTTCCAAATAAGGCTGACTTCCTGTTGCCAGTAGGTGGCACTATGACAGTGAGTGAATATTGATATGTAGATGTCATCAGGCCTGGACTCCTGACTCCTGTGGACGTGAAGTTTGCGGCAGATTGGACAATGTACAGTGAAGTCAATCGGATTAAATCTGTAGAAGGAGTTATACCAATCCATGCACATGGTCAAAAACGTCCAAAAAATGCACAGTAAATTCAAAATGTCAGACTTCCTGTTCATTTAAGATATGGCTCCAAGTGGCTTTTTTTGTCTGAACATTACACATAAGCCTACCAATTCTCATACACATGTAGGTGAAACGTGGTGTAAAGGTGGGCTACTTCTTTTATATTTTGTAGGGTGCGCTATAATGCCAAAAAATATCACATATTTCACCGGTTATGATGCGTGTGCAAATGTTCACACCTTTAGCCCTTAAAAAATGCAATAAATTTGCAGAAAAAAATAATTCTATCTCGAGCCCTGATAAAAAAATGGAAATTTTATCAGAGTCCTTACATCTAAATTAATATTGACTTTTTCTATTGTTTGGACAAAGACTTACAAGGCAGCAATCGATGACAATTCTGTTTTGTTTCTTCCTCACCGTATCCTAAAGGACTGAATAATGTACCTGGATCCCTGCCTTCTTTTCTCTGTGATAATTTGACATTTCTTTTCTTTGTATTTCTTCTCTGAAACACGGCTACTTTATCTCTGAAGGCCTCCTTCTAAGTGGAGCAAGAAAAGAGCTTAAATACAGTGGCAGGTATTTAAATACAAACTAGAAACTCTGAACAAAAAACTTTACAAACACATCATGTTCACCAAGAGCAATAGTAACGTTGTTGCATTTTCGTTTGATTGGTTTGCTAGCAGAGGATGGTTTTACGTTTGCGTGTTTTGCTCTGGTTGATATTCCCAGAGGCAGCAGGCAAAATACGTTTTTTACATTTTCAGCATTGATGGTGAAGTGACGAGCCTCCTGACATTGCCTGCAAAGAGCCTGATTTATGCTTTGTTTTGATATAAATTCTACGTGCCGTTTATCTATGAGGGAAGCAGGCAGGTGGGCAATTATTGGTTGGTGGCTGAATTCAGTTGTGGACTGGCTACAAAGAAACTGGCCTGACAACCTTGAAGATGGTACTCATAGCAGCAAAGCTCCTCAGCAACCAACAGAAACAGCATGAGCATTGTAGAAAAAGTACTTATAGGACATATACTGTAACAGACAGGAACACAATCCTATGTATAAAATTTTAGCAGCACAATCTCATGGACACATGCAAACAAGCATTTGATCTCTCTTCCACCATTAACGCCCAGAGCTCATTAAGACCCAACATCCTGCCAAATCTTATCTGGGTGCCTGGCACAGTTTTCCCCCTAAAGATCAAATCCACAGATTCCCATAAGCCTCCCGCCCACTTCACGCTGTTCACACTGCTCTCTGATCCCCTGAACTGACCACACAGCAGCAGCCCATCAGATAACCCATGCAGCTCAACGGTTATTTGCCTGGGATTTGCACATTGTACATATATTTTTAATGTAGAATTTACACTTTAACAAATACATATGTGCAAACAAGCTTACACATGGACATTTTCTATATACATGCTCTTGATGTGTGCAAGCACTGTAATATATTTTATACAATAGGCACATACCACACACAGTATGCACGTGCACCTTTATTTTTAAATGGAGCTTCTCCCAGAAAGGCACCAGCATCATTATTTCTGCTGCATTGAGTATGATTAATTCTGCTGTTTCCTCTTCCCTCATTGTAAAAAAAATTGTTTGATGCTGGAAGACATAAAAGGACAAAAAAGGAAGAGGATAGCGGTGCTGTACCTTAAAGAATCTCCTCAGCCTACCAGCGACTAGAGCCACTTGCTCTAATGGCTTGGCTCCTTCAAACCCTCTTGGCAGTGCACTTGCTTTAAAGATGGTTGTGTCTAATTATCTCATTGTAGGGCAGCTGCTGAACAATGTGTGTGACCTGCCTTCATCTAACAGTGTGTCAGCTGCACATGGCAGAATGGCTTGGTCAATATTCAATGTCTTTCAGAATGAATAATAGCAGCAGCTCTAAAAACCCTCAGTCCACGCACTGCTTTGGGCTGGCAGCTAATGCTCATATACTGTGTCTCATTGTCATGTACACTTTCTCAGATGACTAATTGGCTCTCTTCTCTTTCTCCATTTCTCTTCTGGACTCTCCCCTTGCTAGATGAGATCAACTCGGAAAGTTTCAGTGTGGCCTGTGGCCTTTGTGGGCGGCTTGCGATACGAATCCCCCAAGGTGAATGCAGCTGGAAAGGTCTATGGCTGGAAGACAGTGTTCGACCCCCATCGTCCCTTTGCCATCGACATGGCTGGCTTTGCCATCAACCTAAAGCTCATTCTCTTCAAGCCGCAAGCATACTTTAAGCTTCGTGGGGTGAAAGGAGGCTACCAGGAGAGTAGTTTGCTCCGGGAACTTGTCACACTCAACGACCTGGAGCCTAAAGCAGCCAATTGCACTAAGGTAATCCCCTTCTTTCAATGTTTGGTGCATTTGGTGCAAGCAGCTTGACTTAAGCCGTTAGTAGTCAAGGGATTTGCTAAACAGTTTGTAAAGATAGTAGGAATCATACCTGCTGTGCAAAACTTATTCAGATCCTCTACCTAAATAAAAGTACCAATTAATCAATGAAAAAGTACTCCATTACTAGTTAACACCCTGCATTCAAATCCTACTCAATCAAACTAAACTATCAGCAGAATGTACTATCTTAAGTACCTTATGAGCATCCTGCACTAAAATAATACTGATCCATCAGTATGTAATCTGCTTTTTGTCAGGTCTTAATCAAGTGGTTCCCAACCTAGGAGTAAGGTCCGTCCAAAGAGTCACAAGATAAGTCTAGTGGGTCATGAGGTTTTATTGGTGTAGGAAAGTAGAAACAAAGTTAAAGCAAAATCCAGATACATAATTTCTTTTTTTGGTTACTGGGCTTTTCTATAATCTTGACTGTTTTTGTAAAATATTTGAAAATTTGATCTTGTTTGGCCTCAAACTGTTAGATCAAACCATTTTGAGGTTTTGACGGAAAATGTCTCATCTTATACATAATAAGGAGCCCCAACTACACACTGAGGTCACGAGCCAAACAAGTTGGGAAGCAAGTTGGTTCAATCTTTAATAGTCCATTATATTTTGTAAGTTTACCATATGTGTTTTTAACA
Source organism: Percina caprodes (assembly GCA_013375575.1). NCBI lineage: Eukaryota > Metazoa > Chordata > Actinopteri > Perciformes > Percidae > Percina > Percina caprodes. The sequence continues at coordinate 95,307 of JABXJD010000093.1, read as the reverse complement.
TAAAAGCTTTTTCTGTGACGTATCAAGTAACTATAGCAGTAAAATAAGTAAACAAATATTCTATTTTGATATGAAGTGGAGTAGGGTATAGGTGAAAAGCAGCATTTTCCACCATTGGCTTCAGCAACTAATGATTTAACCTTTAAAAGCTAAATCTGTGTGCTGAACCATCTTGGTAAAATAACTTTTACCAGATTCAGAGAAAAGAAAGTGGTAAGAAACCACAATCTATTTATTTACAGTAATCACAGGCCCCCCACTCAATGTCACCCTTAGCAACAGAGAAAAGTATTAGGTTTAAATATATAGGTTTTATAAAGCAAACTTTATAGCTCTATAATAGTAACACCAACACAAGCCCACTGCATAGATGATGTAATCAAAAACATGAGGGCGTATAATACTGTGATTTCCCAGAAACAAATGAAACAAGAAAAAAAGGGAAAAGTACTTATACTAGTTCTTAAAATATGTAAAATATGACTTTCTTACAGGACATAAGACCATGAATTATTAAAGGAATAGTCACAGATCATTAGCCTAAGCTAACCGGCTGCCAACTGTATAGCTTTGTATAAAGCACAACAATGTGGAGAATGGTATCAATCTCCTGATCTAACTCTCTGCAGGAAAGCAAATTCTTTACCAACATCTTTTTTTAAACGACCAAATGACATTGAACCAAATCACTTCTCTTATGATAAGGATTATCTTATTATTTAAAATGTTCTTGAAACATTACATAACTGGTGATTGTGTGAAAATAAGCTTGTTTTCATTGATCACCAATCAGGATTACAGGGCTTACTGTATTATAACTTTTGACAAAAATCCCATGAAAACATGATGACTTTCTGATTGTCAGAAAGTAAAATTAGAGTAAAGTTGTTACTGAAAAGTTGTCATTGATTATGTTTCTTACACTGCTAACAAGTACTCTTTCACACACACACACACACACACACACACACACACACACACACACACACACACACACACACACACACACACACACAGCCCTTGGTCTGGGTCTCATAGGCCTCTCTCTAGCAAAGAGGAGTCAGCCAGAAAGCTTTAGCTATGGGGATCCACACTACAGTCACCCTTACACGCACGCCGCACACAGTACCTACACACAAAGAGAGAGAGAGGGGAAAAGAAGGGAGAGAGAGATGCTTTCAGCCAGCTTTTTCTCCTGCTCTCTCCCAGCCATTCAGAGGGGTAAATGAAAAGAAGGGATTCAGGGAACGGCAGAGAGAGCGGAATTGAAGATGGGAGGAACGGGGAGGTAGGAACGTCATACTGATTACAGATGAGCACAGGGACGGACAGAAGGGCAGGAGGAAAAGAGGAAGAAAGAAATGGGAAGCCGTGCATGGGCATCTCTCTTCCTTATGATTTACCACTTCAGATGCAAGCGTGACTATTAACCTCCCCCTACACCTTAACAAAGTGGGAGTGGGCTCCTGGCACATCTCATACATGCGCTATGCATTATTCATGGCTGCCGCCATTCTTAGATGAAAGGAAGGAGGGTTCTAACACAGATAAGAGCAGGGAAAATGAGCTTGACACTTTTCCCCCCTCCCCTGTTCTCCCTGCCACCCTTTTCCTGGATGTTTGTCCAGTCTCTGGGGCCAAATGAACCCAGTCTGAAGGCGTGATGGCACAATAGTGTATGTGTGCAAAGAACTGTAGTGCTACTGCAAAGGGAAAAGCTCATACATATTGTGGCAAAAGTAAGTAAGTAAATTTAGTAAGTAATTTGAAGGTAGCTATTATCCTATGGGCAGGAGAGAATACAGGCCAAGCTGAGAGGGCTATGTTATATTTGGTCCCGTTTCACTACCTTCTAATGCAGGGTTCACACTCAAGTAGCTCTTAACACACAGACAGGCACTGTGGTGGTATGTACCGTTGGAGCTCGAACCAGAATCGATGGTTTTGAAGAACATGAGGCAGAATCGGAGCTGAAAAGTAGAGTAGACTGAAAAAGCGCATTAAGGGAACAGCGTCTTACTAATGTCCCTGTTTGTTTTTGTTCACCAGATACTCGTTTGGCACACAAGAACGGAGAAGCCTGTCCTTGTAAACGAGGGGAAAAAAGGATTCACAGACCCTAATGTGGAGATCTGACCATGTACCCTCAGACCACGGTAAATAATAATGTGTTACATATTTTTGAAATACCTTCTTTTGCAGAGCTGAACTCTGTTTTGTCCATCAACATTATCATCAGAAGGGGAATGGAATGATCATTTTCACCTGGTCTCACTCAAAAACTGGTGTTTTTAATATTCCCTATTAAATTGTACATTTATTTCAAATGTACTTTCTTTTAGGACACAATTATAGCAGCTGTTGTCCATCACCTTATAAATAAACAGGTTCAATTAACTTAATTAAGGCTTAGCGCTCTTTCTCAGCATATCTTAATACTTTTTATTGCAGGTGTTCCTGCAGAGGAAGGAAACGGCTGAGTCTCTTGATAAGTGCAACCGGCGCTCATGTCTTAATCATCAGGAAAAAAAGGAAATAGCCGCCTTTTGAAGGGGGATTTAATCCTCTTGACTGAATCTGACATTTTTTAAATATGGACTTAAACAGTACAAATGTACCATATTAAAGCACAGATTAGTAAGAGAGCAGCCGTTATTTGTCAGGTTCTACGACAGAAGTGCAGAGGAGCCGAAGTAAAGGACGCCTCGCAGGGACAGCATGGATAGACGTGACCTGCACCTTCACGGTACAACGCCCCGCTGAGGACAACTTAACAAAAGAGACAGCACAATTATGACAAGCATACAGACAGCGGAGTCAACTAAACAAGCAGGTTAAAGGATATCCTTCACCTCAAAATAACTGAGGAAATATAATACAAATTGTCTGGATCTGCACATGGTTCTAAAGAGAAATTCCTCTTGGATTTAAGGACACAAACTACATCATCAGCCTGGATAAAAACACGACTCCAAGAACAAATATGTCTGTGTGGAATTTCCTTTGAACAAACATACTGTAGCAAGGGAAGGAATGCTCTTTTGATAACGATATGTTTGCTTTAATTTAATTTAATTTAATTGGTTCGAGTTTTCTCACAGGCACGTGTCTTGCTTGTTCAATACTACTGACTCTTACCTACATTTACTCTTGGGTTGTCATTGTTCGTTTTATGGTGTCATTATAACTCCTACATTTTAGCCACCCCCGTTCACTGCTAGTAATTTACCCCTTCTTGTGCTTGGGAGCTGAAAGGTACACGTAAACATGAAAAACACTTTTTAACACTCCTCTTAAGAAACACAAATGATGTTCCTTTGTGGCAAGATGTGTAAATAGTAATTTAACATGAGAACAATCAGAGGATTGTTGACAAATTTGGACAAAAGCATTGTAATTACTGTATTTATATGTAAAAAAAAACAACAACAACAAAGTCTCTTCTCTTTTCCCCCTGGTGAATTCCTCATGCCACATGATGGGGCACAGGTTGAACACGTGGAAAGAGTAATAGCACATCATAAATTTCATTTGTGACACTTTTCATAAGGCATAGCCAAGAAATTCAAATCATCTATACGGTAGACGCATGAATTCTGACCTAATTGACATTGTGGGGGGAAAAGTGTGTCACTTTACAGAGCTGATATTTCCCCTTTGTCTATGCACGATGTGTACTGGTTAACAAGGGTCTGCTGTGTGCAAGTACAAAAAAGAACAGGATAAAACAGCATCAAAGCCTGAGAATATGTTTTTACTGGGCTTGTCAGTCCCTCTTTACTGTGATGTGAAGGAGACAGAATTCCCCAAAATAAAAGTATAGATGCTCAGGTTCCATCTGCTGACTTTTACTGCAGCTCACCTTCAAACAGCTGGTGTAAGTTATGAAAGGTTGATTCAGATAAATTATGCATGGCCCCAAAAATATATTTGTTTTTATACATATGAAATGAGGGAATACACACTACTCTCAATTGACAGCAGGCTAAAGAAAAGCACAACAAAGAGAAGTCTTATTTTTGCTAATGATTTGGTAGCAACGTTGACGCACCATCATCAGTATTGTGAATTGCTGTATCATGGTTTATTTTAGAATCAGTATCCATCTGTTGTATATTAACTAGATCACAGAAGGGAGTCATCACACCTGCAACGATAGACATCAGCCACTATGACGCTGTATGGCTGAACACTGTAACAAAGTTATTCTACACCTCGCATAATATAATCTGTTCTCAACTTGATAAATCATCCGTCTAGTGCAATACACAGCAGTGGTTCTTATCTGACATTGCCCGGCAGAAGTAGCTAGAGACAATTCAAACATTGAGCCTCTGTACTGATGCCAGATTATCTCTGTGCAAACCCTCCCTTTCAACACACAACACAAAATGCACTGCAGCAGTACGACAACTTACAAAGATGTTCCAGCCTCTCAGGCTCATCAGCCGGGGAAAAACCTGTTATTAGATATTTCTAGGAATATGTTAAGATACATATTCAGAAAATGGCCATATTGTATCTCTCATCACACTGGCTGTTTTAATTGACTGCATGATATTACACTGCACAGGGGTCTTCCATGGAGATCACAGACTATTTTGGGATTTGTTCTACTCTTCGACTTGCCTCCCATTATTTATTAAAAATGGATTTTTATATATTTATTTATTTATTTATTTCAAGTGTAAATGTGCAATTGAATCATAGCAGTGTTTGCCCTTAAATCTGCATTTCGAACTGCTGTCTAAAAAAGCATGCGCACACTTTAGTGTATACACATGGATTATCATACAGATCAATAATAGGTTAGTGCTACCAACACACACACACACACACACACACACACATTTTCTTTATAGCATTGTTGTTGATCTACGTTCTACTTGAGTGGTCGTCATCGGCTTTTAATCTAAATGAATGAATCCCACCTGAAATGTTTTTAGCGCTGAAACAAATTAAGAATCCAAAATGGAAAAAAACACTAGAGTGTAAAAGACTTAATTTGAACACTACAGGGTTTCTGGAAATTGAGTATGTTGTATATAACTTAACTGAACTGAAACTAAATTCCCAGTCTCATCTTCTGAACGTTGCTCTTGTCAAGATGCAGGCAAGCAAACGTCATGTGGCATACAGGTCAGCATGTGGTTGGATTGGTTGAATAGGATTATGTGATGTTACTCTCTGTTGTGTGTCCTAAAGCAGCAGAACAACTCAAAAGGGCTTCACCCTTACAGACAGATGACGTATCAAGCAATATCTAATACTAACAAAGAATTAGTCTACTAGAACAACTTAGTGCAGTTTATTCCGTATTTAATGTCAGTTAATGAGCATTACCCTCTGAGGGGCTTCTCTAAGGCACAATACACTTTACATAAGTCCTCTCTTTTCCTCATCTCCAATGTCCTGCCCCACCCTCATGTGATTCACATTTTATGCATGTGACTCTTAGGTTGTTTATTTGCCACAGCAATTCTGTCTCAGAGAAAGATGTTAGTTGAATCAAGAAATAAATAACTGAGAAGAACCTCACTTGTGCTGGAGTATTGTGTCTGTACATTGGGCGTCTTTACACTGTGTGTTGTAGGACTAAGTGTGTTTAGAACATCTGACACTGAATATTTTCCTGAATTCACCAGTGGTTTAATAAAGTGTGTGTCCAGTCCACCATTAGTTATTAGTAACTAGCTGGTTTCAAGCTATAGTGATTTACTAGCTAGCTAGATCAGGTTGCACCATTAACACAGAATGATCATCTTAGCTAGTAAAGACTTTAGTAGGCCAATAAGCTTCAGTAGTTTGTTGAAAGCTAGCTAGCTAGCTAGCTAGTACGATAGCTGAGCCAAAAGCATGTGCTAATCCTTAATAGGTATGACTTTGTTTTATTATTTGCATACATAGAGAAAGATAGGTTTCAATGTAAACAGCATTCATGCATTTACAATAAATAGTATCCAATAATGCTAAGCTAACCAACAGAGACTCTAACATTACTGGTGTAAAGTTGTGCATGTAAAATTGTGTGTGAAATGTTATTTTAAATCTTCCCACTTTACACAATACCTAATTTCAAAAGTGTCATGTCGATCATATACCATTTTATGTCATATATTGAGCTACTTTTTAATGTAAAAACTGTTTTGTTGTTCAGTTGGCTACAGTGCAACATTTAATAACAGCTCATGTCTATATAAGAACTACTGTATGTGGTGTAATGTTTTAATTGAGTAACTAAATCTCCAGTTAAATCTTACACTTCCGTATATTAAGCTTTGAAACTTGAGAGATCTGAGACATCTGGTGCAAATGGATTTCAGTACCACAGGAAACCTGACACCACATTTAGATTACCTATCCATATCGTACAATGCTACAGTCTATGTTACAATGCAATTTGGTTAATATACACTGCTTCAAATGTGACAGCACAGCTACTGTTCCTGTGGCATCAATCATTAAAGAAAAGAATTAACACTACACACAGATGAGTTTTCAAAAATGCTATTCAAACACAGTTCTTGACTTCCCTTCAGGAGTTCACAGCATATCATGAGAAAGTAAACTTGAAAATCAGCCAATGTTATATCAAACAGGCCCTTGGTGTGCAGGATAAATAAAGCTTTGTTGGCCTTACTGAAACCCTAGTCCTTTTAACACAGCCTGAAATTTATAAATTGAGACTGTGGGAGGAAGATATTTTACAACACTTTATTCTAATCAAATACAGTTCAATGGTCTCGCATTATGAAGTTTTAATGCAGGTTAATGATAACGTTACAAAATTGAACAAACATTATTCAAAAGAATGTCATAAATACAGTCACTAAATAAAGAAACTGGTCTTGAAGACTGCTGTGTTGGTGTGCTCTGATAGGACACAAAATAACATGTTCACTGACTGACGTGTGCCACTTTTGGGGGAGTCAGTGCCTGAATATACAAAGCTTGGGGCGATCGCCTCCATTGTGTTTGTCCGTACACGATCCGTCCTGCCTGCACGATCCGTTATGCGCATGTGCAATATGTTTGCGTATGCGCAGATGATATCATGATGAACGCGGATTTACAACTGCACGATCTGTTCATATAGACAGTTAAAAAAGTCTGTTCGCCTCCACCAGAAAGCTAACGTTAGTTTAGCAAACAGCTGAGACAGCTTGTAAAAGACCCTCAAAAATTAAAATAACCGTTTAAATACATAACAGCTGTTACGTCAGTTCTACTTGTGCTTATTTAAAATACAATCACTCAATACTTGTCTTTATTATTACTGTAAAGTCTTAATTTAGCTGTAGCCTGCTTTTCCCACTGTTTAGTTTGAGTAACGTTATTTTAGGCTGAATCAAGCTGCCAGCTAGCGGTTAGCCGAATTAGCTGTTAGCTAAACTAACTTTCGGTGGAGGCTAACAGCAGACCGCTACAGTGGAACAGATCGTGCAGTGCCGTAAATGCCTGGTAAATCTTTGTACATCATGATTATCATCTGCTGCGTGAACATATTGCATGCGCAGAACGGATTGTGCAGGCAGGACGGATCGTGTACCAACAGTGTTCTCCCCAGCTGATCTCCCATTATCCTCCTCTCTTCATCCACGCTCCACTCTCTGTCCTCACTGGACATCAACAGTCATGCCATAGTCCGGACTGCTGGAAAACTGAATCTTCCCATCTGTTTCCTGCTCTTCAAACACTATGACCTGTAATAAATAAATAAAAAAATACCAGCTTAGCTGAGGTCATGAAAGGACAGTAAGTGGGTGGTTGAGCACCAATGTCAATGTCTGCACAGAAAAGAAAAGTTGGGAAAGGCAAGAAGGACAAACACAGTAGATAGGCTACAGTAGATGTATGAGGCCTTTTACAGAAACTGTTCCAGACCAACAATATCAAGCTATAGGGTGATGACTATAAGTAGCTGTGTACTCTAACATGTTGACCTGGGAATATGCTTCAAGTTTGGCGTATTAGTGGAAGTGAGTAAAGGAAACAGATAGGACTCAGAAAACATGTACATCTGTGACGTGTATGCACATAGTGGATACCTAAAACCTTTTCTTCAAAACGTATTTTAAGGATTACCTGGAAGAATTTGGGAACCGTTTTTCATGGGGATCTAAACCTGTTATGTACCAACTTTAGCCAATATTGGATGACATTGCCAAACTGTCCACTATAATAAGTTTAGTAGTTTTTTTTTAAATATCCTGTTAAATAACAAACATACGGTGCAAGACAAGTGTTCCTGTGCAGCATTGTACATCATTTTGTAATCAGGTCATCAATGCTAAAATATGCTAAAGGAATTTAAACGTTTCCCGAATAACTAAATGATAAGCACATATAAATAAGATAAAAGTACTGTACCTGGTTGTCCCCCTTGTGAAGCCAGGGACCTGGGACATAGAGGGTTTGCTGAGGACCGATGGACCAATAGCGACCCAGATTCTTGCCGTTGATAAACACTACACCTTTGCTCCAGCCCTGTGAACACAACCAGTGACTGTTCACCATGACCACAGGTAGGTTCAGCCAACTGAATGCTGAATAAGACAAGAAACACGTTGAGGACTACCTACAACACATAGCAAGCCTTTAATACGATAAGCACATTTTGCTTAATAGATCTTGAGCCTTTGTTAATTGCAGCTCTTTGCTTCGCTTCTCAACATCCAGTGACTTCACTTTGAGATTCAGCAATGGAAAACTGAGGGAAAGTTACAAGCTCAAACCCCCCTGAGTGATGTACAATATAGCAGCAGAGTAAAAAGGCCCTGCATTATGTAGAATTGCATAAAACCTGGATCATCAACATAATCTATTTTTCTGTAATGACCCTTATAAGATGTTCTCTATTCTCACTAATGAAATAAAATTATTCTGTAAATACATCCAGAAAATTATAGGTGAACTAGAACGTAATAAATCTTCTGAAAGAGACTAATTTAGACAAAATAATGCCCAAGCCAAAGTATACTGTAAAATATTAGTCTTTCTGAAGGAGATATAATAAATAATATTGTAGACTAACATATAATAAAGATCGAATGAAGAAAAATATGAACAAATTTACACTGAATCTTAATTTTTGGTCAAAAGTCCTATCAGATCTACAAAACAGAGATTCCTATGTCTATTGTCTATGTGGTGAAAACTGCTTACAGGACAAGAACTGTATGGCTTAATATCAGTCCTGTGCTGCCAAAATTGTCTGGCAGCGCTTATATATGTGAATTATTATCTATGAAAGTACAGATTGATTTCTGATCAATCTAGAGGAAGTCAAATGTCAGATTTAATACATGTGCTAACTTGATTTTCAATGTGAATCTATGAGAGGTTGTGGAAAATAACCCAAACACCAGTAAATATAGAGCCCGGGAACCAAATACGGTACTATCCTTTTTTCCAATGTTCCGTTTTTGGTTCCGATTTTGTATTGAGGTATTGATAAACTTAATGTCAGCCTGTAGTTTGTAGTGCTGATGTACTGGATTGCAAGCCTACTGGCTTTCCTACTCACAGGGAGCTTGATGAAAGTGTCTTTAGGAAAATGGTTCACATAGAGTCTGGCCTGGAAAAACCCTGGGAAGGAGGGCCGTTGACGCATAGACATCCAGTGGCCTGAACTCTCAAGTCTGTAAAAGGAGAATACATTGCATACTTTTCATTTTGCTCAGATTACACTTTTCTTCTCTAATGTATTGCTTGGATACAGTCGTTTGCAGTTTTTCCTCAAAAACTCAGTCTTGACATTTAACATGCAACAGCATTTGGCATGTACAAATAGCAGATTCTGATATTCCACTTTTTTTATTATTTATTTACTTTCTTCTTTTATTATTATTATTTTATTATTTTTTTATTTTTTAATAAAAACATTTTTTACTATCTTTGTTTTAGCTATAGGTTATATTTTGCCTCCAAGTACATTCAAAAGGTTACCATGATGGAAGAAAAAAATACTTCCTCAGTGAATATGCTTGCGTGTTCTCTTGGACAGGGCTTCAGGCCTTTTGGACATTTCCAAGATGCTGCTGATGTTAAAAGATTTTCGATACATGAAGAGAAACCCAAAAATGTGTCAACGAATCCTAGTGACCTTAATGTTTGTGTGTACAACAAATGTGAGTTGCCAGTATCGTTTTTTGGCACAGGCAAAGCGGGAACGGGGAAGCATTTTTTCATGACACATGGGGGGTGGCATGAGCACTTTGAAAAAAAAAATCCTCAAAGCGGTTTTCTGCTGTATTATCTATCATTTCACCGTGTGGGGAATTGGCAAATTGGCGCCCCTGCTTATTGAGAAGGTGTCGTGCACAGAGAAGTTGAGTGAGAAGGGGAAAGGAGAGGGGGGAGCGGAGGAAAGTTCACCTCTAGGTCAAACGGGTTACTGGGCATCGAACGGGTTGCTGGGCATAGGCGCCGATACTGTTGGTAATCCGCTAACACTGAGCACCCACCAAGTTGATCACAGTTATGTGTCAGTTAAACTTTTCATCTCCAATCCTACCCTGAGTTTAATTTACGGCTTTATTATTGAGTTGAAATTCAAACAAAAACAAAACTGATATATGTTTACGGACTTAAACATATATCAGCACCTTTGTTTGGTCTCCCAAATGGAACGGTCCAGACAAGGTGGGGGGAACAGGGGACCATGCGCCTCCATGAGCTTGTATGCATGATAAGGATCTATCGGAGATCTACCCCAACTTTGGACTGCTCTCAGGTTTGTACTTACTCTGCCAGTCACTGTGGCTCGAGCAGAGAGAAGCTTTTCAAAAATAAAGTTGATCAAGTCTGAGGTCATGGGTTTTTTCGTCAGTATCAATCACTCAATAGGGGAGCAGATTTCATACAATAACTTCATTGATGATTTTGCATCAAGGAAGGCCAGAAAGGTCCGGTTTTAGCTTTAGTTTATGTTTTCTGTTCTTAGTGGAATAGTGTAATAATTAGATCCTCTTTAGTGTGTTTTCACCTTTGTGTGATGAAGGATTTCTGCTATTTAGAATACGTATTCTATATTAAATTGTGCAAGTTTGTATTTTGTTGTAAGTTGTATTTTCAATTTAGGGTCTCAAACTGGGTGTAATTCAATGAAGAACCGCTACTGTGAGTTGCATACAGAATGTAATCGATATAAGAAATATCAACACATAATAAGGAAGGGTTGCGGAAGAAGTTTGACTTAAATCTTGTGTCGGTGGCATTAATGCTGCATTGGATTGTAGAAAAGCATTTTAATATCAATTCCAATTGCAATTGCAATTTCAATTATGGCTTAGTCAACATAAAGCCCTTAACAAGTCTGCAAAAATCATGAAAAGGTGGACTTAATGACAGAGAAACACAAACATGTAGAAAACAATAAAAATAATTGAAAGACACAAACCTGTTTACAAAGCCTGGCTTCATATCCAGACTGCGAATAATGAAGTCACAAAGGGGGCGCTTGTTTAACTCGATATCTCCCACAAGACCTGAAAGGTGAGTCAAAGCTGCTTTCAGGTTTTTTTATGGCTCTTAAGATACTGCTAATTAGTTTCCGTCAAGGTATCTAATTAAAAAGATCATTCAGCAAGACTTTTGCTGACTGGAACTTCTACAAAATCAGTTTACAGAACAACTCGTACCTTTGCGCTGGTCATCCAGGGTTTTCCCATAATTTACTCTTCCACAGTTCTCAACCAGTAAACTTAGAGTTCTTTTTCCCTTCGGTGGAAAAATACATAAAACATGAGAGGCATTACTGAAATACAGCAGTAATTCCTTTATGGAAATAATTAATACAAAAAAAATCCTTGTCTGGCTTTAGTAATTGATCAAGATTGATCTGAGTCTGCAAATTTCTGAAAGGTTGAAGTTACTTTTTTAAAAGTTTTTGAAATAAACGGTCGTTTGAAGGTTTGCTGATAGCAATTAATACTGGGACCTTGCTGCCAAAAACATCTATTGGCATCCCTTTTAGCTTTTACTTGCTGTTAAATATTTACAACTTTATGCATTTGAAAGTAGCTAACAGCAGACTAGGTCTTTACTACATAAAGAAGACACACACACACACACAGAGAGAGAGAGAGAGAGAGAGAACCTTTCCATCAGGGAGTGCAAGTTCTTGGGTCTTATAATCCAGAACACCAACAAAATGTTTGTCCACAAAAACCTCGGAAGAAAAACATTGCAACATATATTTAAAAAAAATGCCACATCAGAAACTATTCTTGCTATTTCTATAATTATTATTATTTTATTACTACAATCAGTAATTCACTGAATTTTAAATAAAAACTTTTGAAAACTCCAGGCTCCCATGTTTGATATTAACACCAGAGCAACTGGTAGCAGCCTGAGCTTGTTAATAGTACTCCACACGTACAGTACAGTGATCAGGGGTGTGATTTCTAACAGATTACAGCTTTAAACGTTCTCACAAACAAAACTGTAAATGTGTGATTGTGGATGCATTATGTCGGCGTCTGTCCTCCTGTCTTTACCAGTGCTCTGTCTCTGATGTTGTTCTTTGAGTTGAGGGTCCCTTTGCTGGTGATGGTGGTCTCATACAGCGTGTAGCCGTAAGACTGACCATTGTTATTGTTGACAGGGAGATTCTCCATGTTCACCGGTCTCTCTGACTTGAAAGGCTAAAACAATTAATAATTAATTATTAAGAGCTTAAACAGACACAAGGTTTGGCATTGATATGATGTAAATTAAAAATCAGAAAATCATGTTTTTAAAGATGTTTTCTTTTTTTACATGAAGTTTTCTGTATTTAAACATACAATATGTAATTTTCTGCTGCTGTTCTCAATCAAAACAATGGAAGTAAACACAGACTTTTGACAGCTTTGTAAAGTGTCATTATGGGAGTTGTGGTTTCCATTGTTTAACACAATTGCCGATTAAAATACATCTGTACACAGATGGGTTTATCCATTACAGTTTTATCAGTTTTATTTATTAAGTTTAGTAATATGTATTCATGTTGTTCTAATAAAATAGCTATAATTAAGTTTTCTTGATTTGATTTGTAATGGTAGCTAGCTAGTTGACGAGTTAGTGAGAAAGTAAGCTAACATTAGCCACCAGCTAAAGCCACAAAATTACAATATACTTAATTTCAGTGTCACTTTTTGGATGTTTTCAGCACCAGGGGGGAAAGGGTTTGTTGTAATGTTACTAAATTTATTCTGCGGCTGGGGCTGGCCACTGAGTATTCCCGGGGCTGGGAGAATTTCAGCACAACACCACGGCCAGCCAGACTCGGATGCATTATTATGAGGCTCGTTCAAGATGAGCCAGGTCTGCGCAGAATCGATCACCGGCAATTGATTGATTAAAACAATAATACTTAAAATAATTTAATAAGCATGTTGAACGTCGTTATAACCTTATAACATCCCCACCAAGCATTAGCATGTCAACGTAGCACATAGCGTTAAGCTGGATCAATCAATATTGAAATGTATCAATAAATAAGGTCTCTGCTGTAATACTGTGTTGTTAGTGACATGTAATCAGTGACAAAATAATGCTGTTTGGCAGAAAGCAAACTGTATTACGGTTACTGAGTATTGTTCTTTCTGTGACATTGTTTCATTTACAATTACTCTTGAACGTATCAACCCCCGTGTTTTGACGGAAGTTAGAGGAACCAGAGGGGTCAAAGGTTTTATGACGCCACTGACAAGGGACTAAATGAAATGGCCCGTGTCATTAAAATAAAATAACAGATTTCTCTGGGTTTGAAAATCATTGGAAACATTTGGGATAGTGTACACAACTTGACAAAATATATAACATACGTATAGTCATTTTAGACATTTTAATACAGAAATGTTACATATTGTACCTAAGGTAACACACAATCTTGAAACCGCTCTCAATGCAGATGGGATTGTATGATTCCCACCACACAATCTCCCACTTGCAAGATGGCTTCACCCAAAGTGACAATTTATCAAACCTAATGAAGCTTTCCTGTCTGGCGTTCAGAGCAATTCTTGTTTCAACAGCATTCTTTTGCATACCCTTAGGAGGTGCATTATGCACTCTTCACAAGACAATAAACACTCCCTGCTATGACACAATTAACCACATACTAAACACACAGATAGAATATCAAACTCAGACATCCCACTCAGTCTTTCTAAAGCCTCTGAAAAGAAAACACTCTTTTTAAACAAGAGTGTGGCTGGTCAGGGGCAACGTAATTGTCTTCTCAGAGGGAAGCAAATTATTGCGACGGGGAGTGAATAATTAATGTTGTAAGCGACTGCCAGACGTGCTACATCTGGTTTGAATATAAATGCCCCTGAAGAGCATGGTGTAAATGGCTGAACTATACTGGTAGACATGAAACGGAATAGAAACACTGACACCATCCAAACAGGTTTTTAACCAATCACTTGGCAAGGGAAATTTTCTGTTGAATTTTATTTCCACAACAACCTGCTTTAAGTCATTAAGCTGCATCATTTGGTTTCTGCTTGTTCCTGAGCAGGCCACTAAGTGCAGTCAGGAGAGAATGTCTTTTTCAGGGGCACCTCATCAGCAGTTGTTCATTAACAGAGGAGTGTAACCTATTTACTTCCCTTCTCAGACTTCCTCAATAGATCCAGGGGATCAAGCCGGTGGTGGCCAATGGCTGCAAGCTCATTTCCCTCACTTTCAGATTACCACAGCTACGTCTGTACTTTACCTTGTGACTTCAGAGCTTCAAATGTATGCATTTTTTTAAAATCAGGAAATTAAATGATTTTGTACAGGGGTTTGGTTTATATATTAGAGGAATACATGCTATTGTGTATCTAATTATATGATATTAGGGGTATTACAATTATTCAAAACAGGGACAACAATGCCACAACAAGAGCCACTAGATAACAGAAGGGTACTTTGCAATATCAGTTTGAGTTTCTCCAGGTTTTTCTTAGTGCAATTTAATGCACTTTTAATTTAAAGATGTGTACCTGAAGGCACCACGGAGTCCCTTCGGAGCGCACATGCTTTACCTTTGTTGTTTGTTTACATAACTATCTCACAGGAAGACAAAATGTTGCCATACCGGTGACTTCAGGGAAGCAGGTGTCTGGAAAAAGTCAAACTGCATGCAGGCTAAAGATAAGTTAAAATTTACCTGTGTCTTTAGCTGCATGCTACCAGCTGGTAAGCTACGCTGTGTCCGTTTTTTTCTTTGGACATATACAAGTAGGCGGGTATGAAAAGAGAAAAACATTATTGGGGGGGATCGCCGATCCTGCTTCTGATTTTGATCAATTTTCAAATTAAAATCGTTATTGTCACACCCCTATTTGTTATCATTTGGATAAATCAAATAACATCCTGGTAGATGTGCAGAGGATATTGAAGGTTTGATGTCAATAGAGATAGGGTAGTGATTTGTTTGAGGTAATTACATGGACAGAATAAAAAACAACAACAATGCCAACAGTTATAAGAGCAAAGGTGACTACTGTGATTATTTGTGTTATTGTGACCTACAGTGGTGCTCAAAAGTTTACATACACATGCTTAAGTTGACTAAAAAGAGGAATAAAAAAATCATGTTTTGGAAATTTATTTTAATACCTAAATTAAAAAATGAGGTAAAATCCAACCTTTAAGGACACCAATTTTCTTTGTGAATGAATAACGTATTGTAAATAAATAAATGTTCTTATTTAAAATACAGGTCATAAGTATACATACCCTATGTTAAATTCCCATAGGCAGATTTTATTATTAAAGGCCAGTTATTTCCTGGAATCAGGATATTATGCATCCTGATAAAGTTCCTTGGCCTTTAGAATTAAAATAGCCCCACATCATCACATACTCTTCACCATGCTTAGAGATAGGCATGGGATACTTTCTATAAAATCATCTCTCAATGCAAATCAAACCAGGTATTAGTCTAACTGAAATAAAACCATGCCTATCTCTAAGCATGGTGAAGAGTATGTGATGATGTGGGGCTATTTTAATTCTAAAGGCCAAGGAACTTTATCAGGATGCATAATATCCTGAATATAACTGGCCTTTAATAATAAAAATCTGCCTGCCTCTATGGGAATTTAACAATACTTATGGTATTTTAAATAAGAACATTTATTTATTTACAATACGTTATTCATTCACAAAGAAAATTGGTGTAAGGTTGATTTTTCATTTAATTTAGGTATTAAAATAAATTTCCAAAACATGGTGTGTAAACTTTGAGCACCACTGTAACAGTAGGGTTGTTTCTATCACTGGTAATATTGATTGACTGTAAAATATGGCTAGCAAAGCTGCTAACATGTTATAATAAACTGGAAACGGGTAGTTAACAGATGTAATATGTCATATCCAGGGTGGGAAATCAATGTGACTGTGGCTGGTGGATGCCCAATTTTACCAGCCACTTATATTTTTTTACCAGCCACTTTTTCCAGGATTCAAATTTGTGCACTAGCATATTTTGAATCACTTCAGTACATTATTTTGTATTATTAATACATATTTTATTAATATAAGCAAATAAAAAGTGATGTATTGCCACACTCTGCTCCTGGGGTCCTATCTTTGCCAGCTGTATGGCAGTGCACTTGATATGAAACTTGGATAACTCATGGTCTTTTTTTGCCTCTAATTTAAGGTTAGTTTTCTGAAGACGAGTAGGTTCGACAGTAAGTACAGTGCATGGACTGGTTGTCTGTAAGGTAGGCTATAGGTTTGTGCCAATGGACGATAGATCATTGTCCATCATGATGGTTGACTGGCATGCCACGCGCCCCACCCTGTCAGACACGCTAATCCTAGTGGACGGGATATTGACAACTGCGTCTCTCTTAAACTAGCAAAGACGCTTTGTGCTGTGCTGCCTGCACAGATCCGCATATGGCATAATCTGTCATAGTTGTTAGCCTCATGGATGTATTAAGAGAACAGTTGGCGGGGCGGCCTATAGCACATTCAGTTAGTGCACTTGCCCCATGTTGAGTCCAGTTCGAATCCAGACTGCGTGCCATCCCCCATCTCTCTCTCCCCCTTTCACATCTGTCCACTGTCACTACATGTAATAAACGGAAAAAAATAAATAAATAATAATCTTAAAAAAAAAAAAAAAAAAAAAAGGAGAGAACAGTTAGCCAGGCTAAGCTAAACTAACATTAGCTTTCTGGTGGAGGCTAACGGCAGACCGCTACTGTGGAACAGATGGTGCACTGTCGTAAATCCACGTACACCAGGATTATCTTCTGCGCATGTGCAGGACGAATTGTGCAGGCAGAATGGATTGTATACGACAATATCAAAAGGGATGGGGAGCTTGTGCTACTGTAACTGGTTCTGTAAATACACCTGTCCTCTGGTTGGGATAGTCTTAGGGAATACCAGACTTGAGAATTGCATGTGTTTGCAAAGACTTTTTAAGCAGTAGAATCATTTTTTATGAAGTACACAGACCACAAGGGACTGTGCACATCCACATAATTAACATGAAATGCCTTTTATTTGATTGGCTTTTGTGTATTGCTTATGCAGTAAATACACAATTTGTGTATTACTCTTGTCTGTCTACAACCTTCTGACTCTGTTTTGAGCATTGCTACAGAGGGACGTTTATTATTTCTGTGCCTTCAATTCTGGCACTCTGTGCATCTGTGGCTTACCTTGTCAGTGAAATGCAGACTGTCCCACAGAGACAGGTGCTGGTGTATGACAACAGGCTGGTACGCTCTCCTTTCCTGATGAGAAGGCAGTTCAGGTAGAGGCTGGGCTGGAAAACAAGGAGGCAGTTATTCTGTCTGTAAATGAATTCATTTTCAGCTGCTTTATCCTTTATTTGCCCAGGGGATGAAAAGAAGTCCAAACAAAGGGCATTTTAACATGATGTATACATTGCCCACATGTATTTACATTTGTTCTTAGGCAGAAATCTCGTAAAACTTGTCAAGGTAAGAACTTTTGCACCTACATACAGTATCACACCTGAGAGAAAGAAAGAGGGAGCCAGAAGAGGGCTGTTTTTTAAAGTGTAAAAGCAAACCATAGCAATGTTTTTTTGTGCTGGTACTAAGAAAAAGTGGTGATGTATTAAGTTTTGGCCTGCTTTAGCTTAACCAGCAAAACAACAGAGGAGGCGTCTTCCTCCTCTAAAGCCTTTGAATAACTCGATAACCATCATAAAAGTGAACTATCTCTAGGAAACTGCTTTTAAGGCTTCTTGGGTGAGCCATCTGCACTTTAAAGCAGCATTGAGTTTTTGGTCCATGTTGCAAAACAGTCTCTTTACAACAATTAACAGTGGTTTTCTTACCCCTCAGTGTTTTTAAAGGTGTTAAAGCATGCAGAGACACCAACGGTCCCTCTGGAAAAGGCCACACCAAGTGGTAACATCTGGATCACTTAAGGAAAGCTTCAAGGATAACGGACAACATCTTTTTCCTAAATGGCTCGCTTACAAGCCAGGGCCATTGTAAGTACATATAATGTGTCAAAGCTAAGAGGGGAAGAGTGTCTGTTGAAAATACATTTCTATAAAACTATGTCACAGATTTGGAACAAAGTCCATATTATCCCCAAATGTCCCTATAATCCTGCATGGAAGAGATTGTGTTATTTATTTGTCATTTGACTCTTTGTCTTTCCTCGCAGAAGATTGTCAACTGATGATTACAAGAATAAATACGTCAAACCATAAACTGCTTAAGATAAATGGGTACCATGAATAGTGAGCTGCCATACTGCAAATACACAGACAGACTGTGTAGTGCAGATGTACAGTATGTGTAGCTGGTTTAGGTAATATACTGTATTTTTTTAATTGTTGACAGCTTTGTAATAATAAGACAAACCCCAAAGCATAAATGTCACAGGCCTACTTTAGAGCCATGTTGTTGATGAAGATTTTTGACAAGATATGCTGAATCCATGCCAGGTAATGCAAAAACAAAACCACCGGGAAAAGACTAACTGACACACTGTACATGATTTGACAACCAAACAACAATAAAATTATCTAATTAAAGAATTGTGTCATGTGTTTATAATTGCTAAGCAGAACAAAAAGCCTTCTCAGACTTTCAAATCGAGGCCATTGCTCATTGTTCAGCAGACTACAAAACATAAGGAGTATTCATGCACATGCAGCTTTTCAAACTATCTTCAATCACCACAACTCTGGGCAAATTATTACTTTGTTTTACTGGCCAGCATGCCAAAAGCTACATTTTCAGTTGTGGCCACAAAACACCCCCCAACCAAAAAGCCTTGTTTTACAAATAAAGAAAACTGCAAAAGGCATAAACATAATAAAAGGCGTAGAATGTAAATTTCGCAGTGGGTGGTAACTGAGGGTCTTTGACTTGGGAAGAAATCTCACACACATGCAAAACCAAACACAAACTCATATTTAACCCATGCTTGTAATCATATGCAAAGTTATCCTACTTTAGCCAACAGAGAGCAGGTTCTACAAGGAGAATTAACTTAAGCGGGGATACGAAAGGAAAGGGAGAGACAGAGAGACAAAAGATGTGGGGCCTGACTCAGCAACAACACACGACACTCACCGTGGTAGTGGCTGAATAAATTCCTCAGAAGATGGTACTTGGTGGTGTAATCCCCAGCCTCGGATAATGGAGCATCGTAATCTAAAAGATAATGTGCATCAGAACAGCAGGCTCGGGAGCCGGAAAGAGGCAGGGATGCCTGTTAGGGTGGCAGATGCTTTCACTGTGCTCCCCTATCAAACATCTTGAGACAGCAGCGGGCCGAGACACATTTTAGGGTTATCTTGACAAAAATGGAGCCTTTTTGAGGCAAAAAGGTAAAAGGCATTCACAGGCGTAAACACAGGTATGATGACTGCTGAAGGTCAGAGGTGGTCTTCCCTACTGGGGAGCTGTTTTCAGAATTCTCCTCTTTTCTCAAGAACGAGGTCATTACAATGTTAAGCACCCTAGAGGAGGATATAAAACCCAATTGTACCATCTTTAATTTACATTTTCCCGTGCATTTTATTAGCCAATGAATTCATTAATGCACACTGCATATTCAAATTTCAAAGCAGCGAAATCTCAGGGGCTCAGGAGTAGGGATAGCGCCATCTACAGACATTTCAAATATCATTTTTTTAATGTTATTATGCTTTCACCTACCTCAACGATTTACATTTCTTTCAAGCAGAATGTACATACTGACTGTATTTCAAGAAGGTTAATGTTTGATGATTATGTGCATTCCTGAGTAAGATGTTTTTTTACAAGGACTGTTTCAGCCTACTCTGATGTAGAATCAGTGGGCTTTACAAAACCAGGATACAAAACAGCAGAAGCGTAATTATCTCTGGCTATTAAAATGTAGTTTTGTGTTGAATACGTGTGGAATGAACCTAGTTCAACCCTGATCAATCAACCCTGTATATGATGGGGGTTCTCCTAACTCACAAGTCATTTTGTTAATACAAATGTTACAAAATGCTGGTCACAAACTTCACGACACATACCGTAGCTGGTGACCATAGGTTTAGGTGCTGGTATTCCAACAGCAAACGCTCCACTCATGAAGCCAAAATTTGTTCCTCCGTGGAACATGTAGAGGTTGATAGACATGTCCAGTTTAAGGATCTCTGTGACCACAGGTATCATGTCTGTCAAAAAATAAAAAGACAATTATAATTTAATACTTAAAAAGTCTATAATTTATCTGAACTTTTCTGATATAACCAGTGAGTAAATCAGAGAATAGCAATACTAATACTAAACATTAAAACCCACAAGTGGCAAAAAGAAAACCATGTCCACTAAACTTTAGCTTTAACAAGCCACTGTTTCAATATTCATATTGCCCTCAATTCCAAATCAATTGAAACATGTGACTGACCTCAGCCCCAAATACAATTACAGGTTACTATAATTTATTACGGGGCAAAGCTCGCACCCATAAAAAATTGCCTACCTCCTTGCCCAAATTGGCTTCCAAGATTTTGCAGCGAACACAGCAGAGCAAGTAATTAGGTATTTAAATTGGACTTTAGCAGTCAAATTGGACTGACTTTAATGGTTTGAATCAAGGACATGAGCCTTAATGAATAACAATTGAGCAGGGTGAGTGACTGAGCCAGACACAGTTGGTTTCATGGTGGTGGCACTAGCTGTGACCAACTGCTGGGTGTGTTGCAGTCTACAGAGCACTGAACTGTCAATGACATGAATCCCCTCTGAATATTCCAGTGTTCATTTCATAGCTGTGACACTTTCTGGATGGCTAGGCTCTTTTTTTTCTCCTTTCCATTTATCACTGAGGAAAGAAATACATAATAAAGCCTTTCATTCTCAGAACATTTTTAAGTTGTGGATGGCTGCTGGGAATGAAGCTTGAGGCTCTGCACTGTTTGAAATGGGATGTTTATGAGAGCACTCAAGATGGTGATAGCAGGGTGTGTGTGACTTTCATTAATCTATACAATTGTCAAACAGGTGTTTCGATGAATGCATATTATGTATGCATATTTTGCATAATGCATGTGGAAAGTACATTCACTGTTAATATTAATTTTTCTACAATATGCTAAATCAAATCAAGTCCTTTCAGTCGTTGATTTAGTCCATAATTGAGTCCTAGCTCATCATTTTCTCAAAATATGTGATATGAATATTCCAGGCATTTTTCAAAGCAGATCAATTAATTTCATTCTGAAACCTGAAGTTCTTTTTTTTCATTGTTTTATTCGTATTGTTATAATCTTTGAATCTTTCTACCACTGTAAGTGGCTGACATGATACCCAGTCCTGCCAATGGTTTCACACTATTCAACTTGGTGCAGTAAGGAGCCAAGAAATATAACAATGCACCAAAAAAAGAAGAAGCATAATAGCAAGTAATCATGAACAGTGTCAATTTGATTTCAAATTCTTCCTAAAATTGCTCTGCAAATGTTTTATAAGGAAGAAAAATGGGTTTAACACCGTTGTTAGTCCAAGGATATACAGGTGGATGTAAACTTTTTCAATGTTTAGATGCAGGCAGTTAAATATTGCAGCACATGCAGACTGATACATATAATACATAGCAGGAAATATTTAAAGTGCACAGTGTTTTGTTCCCATCAACTGAAATCTCATTTAATGCAGCTAAGGGCAAGACAGTCCTAGTGTGTATCCGTGTGTGTGTGTATGTGTAGCTACAGCATAAGTGGATACAGTGGAAGTGCATGAGATGAATGTGACTCCTGCAAAGTGTAACACCTTCACCTGGGTTCAGTACAGTCAGTGAGAATCAGAGGAGCACATTTTGGAACAATCCTGTACAAAGACATGTTTGAAAAATCTAGCCTCTGAACATCAAGTATGTGGCCCAGAGACAAAGTTGAGAGGGTGGGACAAAGACTCTGGTTTGTGATATTTAGCTCACAATCCACCATGCATGAAAAGTATAAATCTCTGACAAAGCCACAACACAAGGACAAATGACCATATGCTAAGCTGTACATCCCAGCCGCACTGAGTGGGCTCTGGGACTTTTTGTAAAGGAACAATAGCATTAGAGAGACTGCCTTGCGCTCAGTCTGGAGAAATTATCTTACACAATCTCCAAAGCAGTGAGCTTGTCCATACCCTGTCTTTCCCTTGGCACAAACACTGTTTTATTCTAAGCAAAAAAAATGTTTGTCTTAAGCCTTTCTTACCCTAAGACACTGAGACTCTATGTTACCCGCAAGACAGTCTGTTTTACCTTCACAGGCTCTGTATTGGCTCACAACACAAAACCTGTCTTACCCATATCAAATTAGCCAGTATTATCGACCCTCTGTACAGATAGAAAGCGTTTCACCCTCAACAAAGAATCCATCAGCAAAAGTCTTGTCTTTCTCTCGCATGAACACCTGAGTCTTGTCAGGAATTCTATAGCTCTCTTTTTAAAGAAAACCTGTATACCCAATTCTAAGATAGTCTTACCCTCAGCTGTGTACACATGATGAAGGTTCCCCCAAAGATCGAACCAGCCAGACCAGTACTCCATCACCAGCTTAGGCTTGTTAGGCTATTGGGAGAAAGAAAAAACAAAAAAAAGGCTAAACAAAAGATACGTCTAAATGTTCTTTCGGTAACTACTTTATTGTGCTTGCACAAACCTTGGATAAATTATCTAAATAATAAAGATATCCTTTTATATGAGATATAAATATACAATATATTCTTTTGCTTAGGTAAGTAACCCCAAAGTTTCACTTGGATTTAACTGGGCCATCTATTTATAGAAAGAGCAAAGAACTGCTGCATCTGCATGATGTTAAGTTTGATCTTTGATTAGATCAGAAAAAACATAAATAAGACTCACTTGTATTTCATCCAGATACTTGATGTCATTCAGGTTGAGTTTCTGGAAATTGATGGTTTCTAGTGCTTTAGATACATAAAGGTAGAACAATAATGTTACCACATATACAGACTACCAAAGATGTAGAACATTAGTTCAAACTAATACCAAACAGAACTTTATGAGTTGTTTTGAGTTGTGCTTAAACTAGAGACGATCTGATAATATTTTTTGCTTCCGGATACTAGAATTCTGATACCAGAACTTGCGTATCGGCAGATACCGAGTACTGATCTGATACCAGTCTT
Source organism: Percina caprodes (assembly GCA_013375575.1). Classification (NCBI taxonomy): domain Eukaryota; kingdom Metazoa; phylum Chordata; class Actinopteri; order Perciformes; family Percidae; genus Percina; species Percina caprodes. The sequence continues at coordinate 71,686 of JABXJD010000093.1, read as the reverse complement.
TCATATATTTATTATGGTTTAACAATTGTATATTACTATACCTGTATGAATGTGATATGATGTGATGTGATTTGTTGTCCGTCTGGCCCCCTAAGCCCTAACCCCCTAAACCTTGCTAGACAGAAAAGCTTCTCTCTACCTCTTCCTCTCTCTCTCTCTCTCTCTCTCTCTCTCTCTCTCTCTCTCACACACTTCTCTAGACAGAGAAGTGAAGATCTCTCCCCCTCTCACCCCACCATCCCTTTCCTCCAGCAGGAGGACCTTAACTTAACTCTTAAGGTTAAGAGGTTAAACTCTTTGTGAAACATGAACAAACACAATGAATGCCAAAGAACTTTCTTTTATCACCCAGTTTCACAGTCAGTTATAACGGAAAAGAGCATTAATAAACTACTTTAACGTAGATTTTCTTTAGGGCTTTATTATGTGGTTTCGGATCGGTGTATAAACTCCAGTACTTCTCGATACAGATAGTAGGGTTTTAAGCAGTTTTGGAGGAGATATTGATACACATCTCTAGCTTAAACCCTCCCAAGCTTTTTTTCTTGTCCTCAAAGAAGTGTTAGAAAGTTAAGATAGCACCTTAGACTTTCATGAAAAGCAAACTTCTATTCAAATCACAAAGTTCTCAGGCATTAAAGCTGTCTAACATAAGCTTCTGCATTAGGAATCAGCCAATGAGGCATTACACTTTAACTGCTCACCTAACATGCAAATCAGGATTAAGAAATCTTCATTCATAAAAAAATACCCAGAGGGGGTTTACAACAACACTCTGCAATTATGATGATGACAATGCATAGTTTGCAATGATAATAAAAACAGAAATACTCTTCATTTCAGTGAAGAACAACCTTATTGTAGATTTAAGACAATGTTTGCTAATGCATGTGCATTAAAATAGCAAACGTGTCAAAGAAAATATTTTCATACTGAAGCATCATATGTTTGTGCCATTGTACTTGCAAAAGGAACAACTTTCTGGTACTATTGGTGTATCTGGTGTATTTGTGAACAGCAGCTGCCTGACACCAAGGGCCACCCTTTGGCTCAGACCTCTTGTCGTTGTGCAGCCAACATACTGTATGTGTTAATTTGTTTGGGCGTGTTTGCATGCACAGTCTTGTTTATCGGTCAGCCCATCTGACAATACCTCCTTTCACTCCGCCATGCCTTAGTCCATCCCTGTTGTCTGAGGTCAGCAGCAGTTCTGTGATGCCCCTTGACAACAATGCCTGGAAAGAATGAGGATTATTGAGGCAACTTAACAAAACAGTGGAAGTACTTTCTGAAAAAGAATTTACATTTATTTTCAAATTGAGTGAACAGAGGAGTGAGTAAAGGACAACAGGGAGGACAAAGTAAATAAGTGCACTCTCATCTAGGAGCTGACAAGCATTGTACAAATAATAAAATACTGTGTTTCTTACCTCTTTGATGAAAGGCATGTAATCTTCATCTTTAGCAAAGGAACCATATTCATTCTCCACTTGAACTGCTATAATTGGGCCACCCTTGGAGTACTGCACATTAATTATGTGAAAAGAGGACATATATTAGGGCCTGGCAGCAGTTCTTGACCATTCCCCAATACAGCTGAATTTTATAAAGACTGTGAAATGGAAATCAGAGCTTGTTCAATGATGCATGGCGCTGATAAAAAAAGAAGAAAATATGGCTAGGAGGACAGAAGTTGAACTATTTAAGTGTTTAATGGTTAACATAATGATCAACAGCTGCTAGTTATAGCAGTTTTTAGGAGGTGGTAACAGAAAAAATGCATAGAGATGAAATTTGATTGTGAATACAATGATTCTATCTAAAAAATAATATAATATTTTTGGGATTGGATACTTTTTAATTAACTGGCAGACGCATGCATGCATGCATGTTACCATGGAAAAAAAGCTTGTCTATTTTGAGCAAATATGAGTTTTAGTCATAATTTAATTAAATATTTGGTCGTGTATACTTTTTCTAGAAAGTACCTGATGTGGAACAACTTTCTTAATTAGTTGATTAAAGAAGGATTTGACTGCAGCAGTGAATCCTGGGTAGGTTGTTCTTAGTTTCATGTTTTGATCCCGTAGCAGCCAACTGAAAATAAATCACAACAAAACCATTAAAATGTCTAAAAAGCAAAAATATCACACAGATTCCTCAAAGTGCTGTCCTGGGAACTCTCTTTAGGTTTTTGTTTTTTTTAGAATATAATCGTACCAACCTAAGCATGACTATCATAAAGTGCAGTGCAGAGGAAGTCATGCTTCACTGCGTGCCCCTAGAAACACTCTGTTTTGATGATTATCAAATAAATATTACCTCAACCCTACATTCCCGGGAGGCAAAACTACTCCAAAAATACCTACTGCCAGTCTTTTTCCCTCCAACTTTCACCCCATTATCTGTTCAAATCTATTTTGATTACAGGACTAAATGAATTCATCCTTTCAGGGAGCTATGCCTGTCAGATTTAATTATCGTTCTCTCTAACACCTCACTAAAAGTCTGGTAAATCATCAGTGACTTTCATCTGAGTAACATTAGAGGTTACTTACATGATGCAAAATGTCCTGTCTTACACTGTATGTAAAGGCCTGTTGTCTTTGTATCATATATGTACAACACTGTAAGGTGGGCAAATCTCACCAAGAGAAATTATTTGTTGTATAGTATGTAGCAAGACATTTGGTGAAACTGGCCAAATAGATGACAGAGAAAGCACACTTGAAATAATTTACATAACTAAATTATTTTCACAAGTTGAATGGATTTAGCCTGCAGCAAAGACACCACTAAGAAGCAGATTATCAGTTAATTTCCAATCCAGTTTAAGGGGTTTCTTTAGCAACCCATTGGCTTTTCTAAAATAATGCTTTACAATGTATGGCTGTAGGGCATATACAAAAGATAACACATAATTGTGATTGTTACCTGGGTAATCCCCCTAAATCCCACTCAGCGCAGATGTACGGCCCTGGACGTAGAATCACCCAAAGGCCCAAGCTGGCTGCAAGGCGGAGGTAGGCTCTAAGAGAAGGATATAAAAAAGGCTCCCAATATGGTTGATTTATACAATAAATGAGATCAATATAACTTAAAATGTTTACTACAGCAGATGTGTGGCCAGATAGTTATAATCAAAGCAGATGTTTAGTTGTTAATTATATGTCATTCATTCTTAAACATTTTCAAATCATATTTTTTTGTTTTGAGGTAACATGTATTTCCAGCACTAGACTTCACAGCATGCAGCACATTTGGTGGATCAATTTATAAATGAATCAAGAAGCACTGATACTGATTGAGTGCACAGCTAATTAATATTAATTAAAAAAAAATTCTCAAATTCTCTGTTTGCTGCAGTATCAAATTATCCGAGCCTATGAATACCTGAGCCCTTCTGCAATGCAACAGTGCCATCTGCAGGAGTCTCAGGAGCGTTCCCTTCATTGTTCCTTACTCTAAATCTAACTGATCCTCAAAGTTGAACACCCCTCGCTCAGGCTCATGCAGGTTCCATGGCACATACCTGAAAACAGAAATAAAACTTATGTTTTTTATGTGCTTTTAGTATTTTAATGGTAATAGATTTGAGTGGTTTATAAGACTATAATACTGCATTTTATTCTTGTCAAAATCAAGTGCTTTGTCCCTTTCTCTTATTACTTGTGAATTCTGCTCTACTTTACTCCGATTTTATTTGGTCTGTATGTTATCTTCTACAGTAAAACCACAATGTGACATGCTTATTCTCGTGCTTTAAGGTACAGTGTCTTCAACCAGCAATAAGTTGCAGTGGGAGCTTACGTTGTGAGAGTATTGAGGCCACATGCCTTCATCTTTAGCAGCCGGTCCTCCCAGTAGCCTCTGGGGACACGGAAGTAATGGATGGACCCCCCCAGGATGTGGAAGGGTTTTCTCTCCAGAGTGAACTGAGACGAGTTGGCCCTCAGACCCTCCACACGGCTCATTCTTTCTACTTCAAGGCAATTCCTAGGAGGCAAAATACAGTTTACAACTGAAAAAGAACTAGTGCAACTGGATCAAAGGCCATGAAGACATTTGAGACATACAGTATATCTACAGTATGAAGAGCTTGCCAACAAATATGCCCATATGCAAAATATTTAAACCCAGTTGCACTCAGAACTCTGTTATCACTGCATTTGAATGTAATCATACCAGGAGAGACTCAAATTGGGGCTAAGTAGGTGCTCTTGGTCGTCTTGCACAAGGCTAATCTAAGGATATGATAAGTTATGGCTGATTATCCTAAAGCCATTTGGTTTTTGACAACTAATCAATTTATAATATTACAAAGCTCTCTTACAAGTATCTATTGATATAATTCAGCATAATGATACATCAATAACATGATCCCATTCTGATCAGCAGATAAGATTTACATTGAGACTTCAATGGTGATTTGACGTCAAAACAAGAAAAAGTGAAGTGTAACAAAGTGACAGGTAACTTGTTATGTGTAAAGTTTGTCACGTTCAGAGTACACAGTACAGCAGGTGAGAGTTCACAGGTAACGTGGTTGGTTTCTTAAAAATAGAGCTGAGTTTATTATTATTATTATTATTATTATTATTATTATTATTATTATTGGAATTTATGAAAATAGACATTAAAATAGTCTAGCTTAGGACACCTCGAAGCTCGAAACTTCGAAGTTTAGTGGGCGCGGTTTCATCCAAAAACTCATGCATGATACTTGTTAGTTGAATGTTTAGATACTTTCTGCAGGCTTATATTAACTGTTGAAATATCTGGCTTACCTTGTCAACTGATAGGCAATTATCGCTCCGACAGCAAAACACAGCAGGAGAAAATATCTTTGCTTTAGGGACAGACGAAGCCCAACCATTGGTAAGCTTTCCACTGGCAATAACAACACAACTTAAGTAACACTTGCGCATTGAACGTCTCTTGTTTAATGCTACTTCAGGTGCATCACGTTATCTTTTCTTTCCAATGTGAACTACAGTCCCGTTATCTTAATGTATACGATTATGTCACATCTAACGTTTTAGGCTAATATTCCAATTTCGCAAAAATGATACAACGCCAATGAAGTTGAGCTACCCCATAATCACACAATTAACGCCACATTCGTATCGTTACTTCCTTACTAATTCAAAAAAACTAAACATGTCTATGAAAGACGAATGTTAAACTAGCTAGTGTGACCAGTATCTGATGTCAGGGGAAGCTAGCGTTAATAGCCTAGCGTTAGTTGTCCAACAGTATCCGAAACACAAACACCCCACTGTACTCTTGTAGGGACCGTCCCGAAATGACGCTGCTGAAGAAACGCAGAACATTAGACCAAGGGTCTAATCAGCATTATGCCTCTACTTTATTTGCAAATAGCTTTTTGTGTATGCAGTGACATTATTGAATAATTCTCTCTCTGTTTTCTTTTTATAAAAATGATAAACATGTAGCTACAATTTCCAAAAATACAATGGATGAATGGAACTGGATAGCCTATGTCCGACAATGTAGACTGTGTTCTTTTTCAATTTGTTCTGGTGCCTTATTCTAAGGTTTTGAATTTTCATCTTGTTAATAGGCCTGATCAAAACATGCTGATGTGCTCAAGACCCAAAAGTAAAATAAACAACCTAACTATATCCTAAGTGGGGCAGCCAAGAGGAACCATGACACACACACACACACACACACACACACACACACACACACACACACACACACACATTTATGCTATTACTAACTTCTGACCACAGTAGCACACAGTACCTTATTTTCAGGCTTTGATTAATTTAGAACCACATCAGGGCATTATAATGTGGCCAACATTACTGTGTGTACAATGTAATGCCTCCCTTGTCTGAATGACAGAGAGAGAGAGAGAGAGAGAAAGAGAAAGAGAAAGAGAAAGAGAAAGAAAGAAAGAAAGAAAGAAAGAAAGAAAGAAAGAAAGAAAGAAAGAGAGAGAGAGAGAGAGAGAGAGAGAGAGAGAGAGAGAGAGAGAGACAGAGCACTATTATATTATTTGTTCTGAAACAACAATAGTTTCCCTTATCCACAGTATTTGAGGCCTCCCAGCACCATCATCCCTTCACATCCACCCTGGCAAGCTCAGCTTTAAGGTAATGTTTTTGATGTAATTGGTAATTTCTGTTCTATTCTGCATTTGAGACTTTGGGACTTTCATATTCGGTCTTGGTAAGTTTTTCTCTTTATAGTGCTTTTTTTTGTTTTATTTTTTATTTTGTGCTATTCATGTTGGTACTATGTACAATATATTACTCAGATGTTTCATTTGAAGTAGCCAACTGTTTGTAAGGTTTTATGACAGTAACACACATACACCATTGAATTGTATTATCCAACATGTATGACATGCTTCAGAAGTTTTATCCCCACCAGACATCACCCTAACGTGAGAAGAATGAACCACGTGGAGGGTCTGAGGGCCAACACGTCTCAATTCACTCTGGAGGGAGTACCTTTCCGTATCCTGGGGGGCTCCATTCATTACTTCCGTGTCCCCAGAGCCTATTGGGAGGACCGGCTGCTCAAGATGAAGGCCTGTGGCCTCAATACTCTCACAACGTAAGCTCCCACTGCAACTCACGCCTCGTTTCACAGGAGTGTCACAATTATGTTACTGGAGAAGTTCAAACTAAAAAAATGAAATCAAATGTTTGTATAGAATGGGTAACTAAACTGTTTACCTTAAATTGAAATAGAAACAAAGCAAATATCAGGATTTTTCCAAGCCACTGGATTATTGCTTATAAACTACAAATAATTGTTTTCTTACTTGTTTTTTTAGATATGTGCCATGGAATCTGCATGAGCCTGAGAGAGGAACATTCAACTTTAAGGATCAGTTGGACCTTATGTAAGGCTTTCATTTTCTGTTTCTTTCTTTTTGTAGATGTAAATATTACCAAACTTCATGCAGAATGATTATTTTTTGAAAATAAATTAGAAGGTGTCTCTGCCTTTCTCAGGGCCTATGTAAGTTTAGCAGCAGAGATGGGTCTGTGGGTGATCCTACGTCCTGGACCTTACATCTGCGCTGAATGGGACTTGGGCGGGTTGCCTAGGTAACACCATCTGCCCATTGCTTTAAAACATTGCCATGCATTAGCAGAATGCAAAGAAGTTGTTCTTGTGTTTCTTTCAGCTGGTTGTTACAAGATAAAGGCATGCAGTTGAGGACAACTTATCCTGGATTTGTAAATGCTGTCAACAACTACTTTGACAAGCTTGTCTCTGTTATCAAACCAATGATGGTAAGTCAAACTCAAATTCTTGTAATAGTATTTCCTGAAAGAATAATTGGAGATTTCAGCTTATCTTTCCTCATTTGTTTGCTCAGTTTGAAGAGGGAGGCCCAATCATTGCAGTTCAAGTTGAGAATGAGTATGGATCATATGCCAAAGATGACAAATACATGCCATTTATACAGAATGTAAGTTAATTGATGTATTGCAATGCTTATTTTTACTGACATTTTTACAATACATTATAATGTAATGAATTCAGCATACTTTCGTGCAGTGTCTCCAGTCCAGAGGGATCAAGGAGCTCCTGCTGACTTCAGACAACTGGGAGGGCCTGAGATATGGAGGCATGGAGGGAGGTAATGAAGATAACCAAGATAACTAACCCTTCAGTCAAAAGGGGGAAAAAAAATAAAAAGTAATCATTAACACCAACAATTGCTTTTTATTTTTATTTTTTTTATTTAATTATTTTAATTGTATTATTTTAAGGAAATTTTATTTCATCATCATTTCATTCTTCTTTTTGAAACCTGAAACATGTTTATGAATATTACTGTTCATAATGTACTTTGTCATTGTTTGACTTTGTCCTTCATTTCATCTAAATCTTGCTCATTTCAGTACTAAAAACAATAAATCTTCAGAGACTGTCGTTTGGAGCTATCCAGCACTTAGCTGACATGCAGGTAGGATTGTAGTAGGTGGCTTTTGCACTCACTACTGATTACTTGTAACAGTGAAAATCTGAAACGTTGTTATTAATTTTGCATACCGTAGTAGTGTGTAAGACCATTGGCTAAAATCCCCAAAGGAAAATGTCAAATTTGGTTTCTCATTAAAGCCATGAAGTGGCTCAATAATTACAGTAGACAGATATGTATTTATTACAGACATTCTGTTTTTATGTAGCCCCAGAAACCTCTTATGGTGATGGAGTATTGGTCTGGCTGGTTTGATGTCTGGGGAGAACATCACCATGTGTTTCATCATGACGGTATGGAAACACTTTTCAACCATCATTTTTCCAGTGAACAATTGTGCTGAGCACATGCTCATTTTCAGCAAAACTCTACGTTCCATTCTACACACTTACAAGCTTCACAATGGACGATGTCAGTTTTCAGACGTTCAGAATGTGACTGATTGGGTTCAGGTTCAAGGACACTTAAATGACGGAGAAGTGCATTGCAGCCTTAACACATCAATCATTGCTACATATTGCTCTTTGGCTCACTTTGTGAATTATGTCATCATTAACTATTATATGGTTTACAGATATGCTAGCTGTTGTGTCAGAGATCTTGGAGAGAGGTGTCTCCATTAATCTGTACATGTTCCATGGGGGAACCAGCTTTGGCTTCATGAATGGAGCGATGGACTTTGGCACCTACAAACCTCAGGTCACCAGTTATGGTTGGTAGGAATGATCAAAGAACAAAGAATGTGTCTTTTATGAATATGATTCCCCTTAACAAATGCATTGCTTCTTACTGTTTGCTTTACTGTTTGCAGATTACGACGCTCCGCTATCTGAGGCTGGAGATTGCACCCCAAAATATCAACTCTTGAGGAATCTATTCAGCCAGTACTACTGTAATGTCTTTTGAAGCATCTACATGCATTACACATTTTATGAGAAACTATGTACTCTTAGAAATTAATTTTATGACTTTATTACCCAATATAATTGAGTCTGCCATAAATAGCATTGTTGAAATGTTTTTGCCAACTCGTGTTCCAGCTGGGCCTCTTCCTGAAGTGCCTTCTCCTCAGGAGAGGAGAGCATACGACCCTGTTTCTATCGAGCAGCACCTGTCGGTGTGGGACAGCCTGCACTTCACTGACAAGGTAAGCAGGTGGCAAATACCTGTCTGGTGTGACAGTTGATATGTATAATAGAAAATATTTTATCCAAACTGTTGGATTTTTAAAGATGTGGTGAGCTTCAGACAGACAGGACATCTCTGTTATAAGCCTGTGTGTCTGCTTTGCTATCTCCACTTGTGTAGTGCTGAAGCAATATGCTGCTTGTGCTTAATGTCATGTCTCAGACCTGACAGCTCGGGTTTGGTCATGCATCAATGTGTCAATGTGTCATGGCTTTTTAGAAGTATCTGTCATATGCTGTTTGGTGGACTTTTTTATTCCAAGTGTGTTGCAGTGTCATGCATGCATACATATCTTATATGATTTAATTGATAATGGAACTTCCTAACCCCAGCAGTGATGATGGTGTCTTACACTGCCTGTAAAACTACGCTTATAGAGATTCCGTTCCATTGTCTTCAGAGATCTGATTTATGATGTTTTGCCATATCCTTGTATCTAACACGTTCTGTTTGACTATTCATCCAGCCATACAGGTCAGAGAGACCGGTGAACATGGAGAATCTCCCTGTCGACAATAAAGTTGGTCAGTCCTATGGTTACACACTGTATGAAACCACTATCACCAATGGAGGAACCCTCACCTCCAGAAACAGCATCAGAGATAGAGCACTGGTGAGAATCTACGGACTGATCCACAGACACACACACATACATTACATGCATGATAAAGTTTCAGAATATTTTTTCTGAGGTTATAGAACATGACTTTTCATTTTCTTTAGGTCTTTGTCGACAGACAATGTGTTGGTAGTTTGGACTACAAGACTCATGAGCTGGCACTTCCTGATGTACAGGTACTGACTGTTGTGACTATTTGTGTCTGTCCTCCCTATATATATATATATATATATATATATATATATATATATATATATATATATATATATAGAGGACCCGAGGTTGAGGATGACACATACCACCCCACAAGGGGTGAGAAGGGGATTTTTATATATATATATATATATATATATATATATATATATATATATATATATATATATATATATATATATATATATCCCTTGTCCTTAGCTACTGAAAAACCTATATTTAGATTTAGGGGGAGGGCGTATCACCTTTGTACACATGCCCATATGTCTAAAGCATCCCAGAAATATTTTTCTAACATGCCTTAATGTTGTCTTTGGAGAGAAGGAATATAGAACACAATATATTTGGAGGTGGTCACTGTTTATATATACCTACTACTGTTTATACCTGTTAGTCAAAGGTACCCAACTTCTCCCAGGAAAAGACATTTTTCCTGAGATGGTGTCAAAGTACAAGCAAGTAATTTAGTCCACTGGCAAAGCAAAAAAATAAAATAAAAAAAAAGTATTGTTTCCTTCCATTAAATATAGCAGAATAGTACAATACTCATTTCATTAAAACATTGTTGCCACATTTCTTATTCATAATTGAAAAACAATTTCCTTATTAAAATGTTATCTGCAGGATTATGATTAATTGTGACAAAACATGCAGCAATGTTGGGAGGACATTATTGTGAAGTATTGCCCAAATGTTGTAAGCGATGGCTAAATATATAGCCAGATAAATAGATTTAAGATTTTTCAGAGGGCTTCTGAGTGCAGCAGATTCCAATTTTGGAACAACTAATTGTGCTCAAACTAAGTTAACATGACTTTAAATGTGATTCTGAGATGCTGTATACATTAACTGTGGACCCTATAAGTGTAATTACTATTTTGATTTGGCAAATTCACATACGCAGAGACATATTGGATTGTCTCATTGTGATCACTTTTCTTTACTCAATAACTTTCCAAATGACATTGGTGTGCATCGAAGGGAGAGAAGACCTTGAGCTTGCTTGTGGAGAACTGTGGAAGAGTGAATTATGGTAAAGCTCTGGACGATCAGCGCAAAGGTAATCTGCCATCAAACTTGTCTTGTGCTGTGCCATACTGTACATTGGTTTATTGTGTACACCAGAATTTATGACTAACCATTGTGCATTGCTAATTATATTATTATTAAATGGTATAATATTTCAGACCTGAACTTAAGAACAGTTTTCAAATCAAACCATTGTTAACATAGATTTCAGCTTTGTTTAAAGCTATAGTGCGTAGTTTCTGTCGCCCCCATGAGGAATTCTAAGTAATAACAACAAAACTGTTGGTGCATCCATGTGATACAAGCCTTCCGTGATTGCACCACCCCCACCCCTCATCCACGCAGTTGCTAGTAGCCAAGGAGGACACAGAGGAATAAAAAAACATGAAGGAAATAATTATCTTCACTCGATTTTCGGCGCACGAAAGTTGCCAGACAACACCAGTTTCTGAAAATAGCCATACTCAGAAATACATAGAGAGTTTTGTGGAGCTGGTAGTCTAATTAGCTTTGTTTCAACTCATTTGGCGATGGCTTGAATGTAACGGACGTTCAATAATATAAAAAGGTTACGCACTAAAGCTTTAAGCCAAATGATGTATTTAAACAGTTTAAAAAATGTTGGTTGGACACTGAAAATCAATTCAGTTTACTTAAACAAGTCAAATCACTGCCACTGTGTACAATGCCTGACTTGTTCTATTTTTTGTGACCCACAACTAAACCTCATATTGTTTTACAGGCATTGTGGGTGACATTCTGTTGAATCACACCCCTCTTAGAGGATTTACCATCTTCTGTTTGGACATGAAGCCAGGCTTTATGAAAAGGTTGGTTAACTAAATTATTTTTTTCATTCTGTGAAAATGGCCCAACTACTAGCCCTCTTCATTGGCACTAATATGCATTTTCTGGTTGTAAATTAAAGGGCAGCTCAACCCTAAAATATTCAATAATCGGTTTGTAAATCAGTTATCATGTTGTGCCAAATCCTTCTCCGCTCAAAATGTAATGTAGATTTCAGTGACGCATTTTTACAGTTTCATATGAATGTTTGATCTTGTTTCAGATTAATGAGTTCAGGTCAATGGAAGTCTGACTTCAAGTCGCCCTCCATTCCAGGATTTTTCCAGGCCAGACTGTATGTGAATGGCCCTCCTAGAGACACTTTCATCAGACTGCCTGTTAGTAATCCTTAATGCCTTAAGTTTTACTGCTCTACATCAGTGGTATACTGCAGTTACTTGACAAACATAAACAGTCCACATCAAATTGCTGATCAAACCAGTGCATCCATCCTCAGGGTTGGGGTAAAGGAGCCGTGTTTGTCAATGGGCAGAACCTTGGACGTCACTGGTTCATTGGACCCCAGCATTTCCTTTATCTCCCAGGACCTTGGCTCAGAAGTGGAGAAAATCAGGTAATAATAATAATAATAATAATAATAATAATAATAATAATAATAATAATAATAATAATAATAATAAATTGAATTTGTATAGCGCTTTTCCCAAGCTCAAAGTAGCTTTACAGAGTAGAAACAGTAGATAAATATATATATATAAAATAAAAATTAAACTAAGGATAGGCAGAACAGGTACACTGATGAATGATAGATATAAATAACGTTCACTTTTTTTTCTATTTTTTTAGATGATTTGTGGCAAATTGTGTATTTAAAATATGTTATATATTTTTTTATGTTCTCTTTCAGATAGTTGTTTTTGAAGAACAAAAAGCAGATGACAAAATTCTTTTTGCTGAAAATCCTGATCATGGAAAGACTATTGATGTTTACAAACTCCCCTTCTGCACACTGCTGTAAAAATAATGTACAGCAACAACACAAAATTGTATGTATATTATAAGGAAACAGTTTATTGATAGTTATTCATATGATTTAAAGGTATTATTTTTTTCATGTAGGCATACACTTTAGTTGTTGTTGTTTTTTCAAATGTTTTTTTTTGAAATGTTACATATCAACATTGAATCTGTTGACTTAAATTCAACTAAACAACATCGTCTGATTTGTCTTGTTTACTCATTTCAGTATGAACTTTGCTCTGATTAGAAATAAAGATGTTTGACCCTTTGACAGCGTGACACGCCCTCACAAGCTTCTCATTGGACCAGAGACTTGTACTTCTTGTATACAGTGTTATAGCGACCATCTCTTATTCACAAAAAAAACACAGATCCACACACAGCCAAATCAATTTCACCAGAAACAAAGCCCAGTAACCGGAAAAGATGTCCTCCGTTACGTCACAATAAAGGGTAAACATTTTTATACTGCCCAACACGGACAAATATATACTCCATATCTGTCAAATATTGACGTAATGGTCATATTTATTTGAGTATATGAATATGGATATGTATATGGTTATAATTATAGAATATATGAACCACAATTAAAATCCGGAATATGGACACTTTGTGCCTGTGGGTTTATTTTGAAAACATGAAAGCCGGAAGTTCAATATGTAGTTCTAGCTAGTGTGTCCATAGAGCGTAAATATATCCGCTGGTGTTCCTGTGTCGGCACTACAGCAATTACAGGAAGAGCACTCGGTCATTTCAACTTGTGTCGACTACATGCTCTTAACAGCCTGTTGTCAGTAACCTAATATTAGCTAATTTCACAGTGAACGTACTGGTGAAATTAAGACTTTCGAAATGGGAGTATAGTGGTTGTAAAACCAGCTCCAGATTACCTTAGCCTAGCCGAGCTGAGCTGCTGAACTTCAACAGTTAAGAGTAGATTTGGATGTCAAGTTTAGCTAAGTTGAGGTTTTATAAATAAAGGTTTGCTTCCACATCCTGACATGGAGTCATTTGGAGACATTGGCACAGTTCTTGGATGCTGTACGGGCATTGCGGTGGGTGTGCTTGTGTTTGCAGCCTACAAACTTGGCTTACTCTACCAGTTGTTTCACAAGGTAGGTTGTCTCAACATTGCAGTTCTATTTCGTATAGGCTTCGCCCTCTAAGGGCTACGCTATTGGGTTTATCCCTTCGCGCATGCGCAGTCGTGAAGATTTTCTTTTCCCGCCCTTGCGTCCAGCACGGGCCTCAACTACGTCCGCATTTACTGTATATGTACACAGCGGACCCGTTGTTCGTCTCCCACTTTTTCTTCAAACGTCGCAGTATGAAGACAAGCTCAAGACTCTCCAGCGGTGCTCGCATCTGCCCCTCCTGCCGGACGGCTACATCCTGCCGCGGACCTCCACCGCTGCGAGACCTGCCTCGGCGCCGTTCACGCCGGCCAGGCTCTCACCCGCCACGCCTCCTGCCAGTTTTGTGCCCGCCTGTCATCTAAAGAGCTAAATCGACGGGCGGAAACTTTTCTGGTTTGTCAGGCTGGTGGCGACGGGCGGCAGCTGGGCAGACAAGCGGGAATCCGCGACACCCTGGAACCACTGGCGGACGGCGTTTTCGATGAGCATGAGTCCCTGGCTCAGTTCTCTCGGACAACGCCTCCGTAACTGGTTTCCCCTCCTCCCCCTGGGAGGATCCCCTCTTCCCCTGGGAGGATTGGGCCTTGAGACGGCGATTGACGCTTTCCCACTGGAGCTCTCCCCGTCTCCCGAACGGCCAGGGCACCGCTTGCGGCCTTCCCTTTGCCTCAGTCGGCTCCAACCTCCACCGCTAAAGCTCTCTTCGCTGACCTGCCGGAGATCATCAGGAAGGCGGCGGAGCTGAGAGGCATAGCGCTCCCAGCGGAGCCGCCAGCCCCGCCGCGGCCTTTTGAGCGGGATATTTACGCCCAGGAGCAGCCTTCTTCACGGGCACCACTCTGGCGCGCGGAGCTTCAGCCTTTTGAGGAGGCTTTTCACAGCCTGGGAAACTGAAGGCTCCGTCTCTCGCTACGCCCGTTTACTCGGGTTCAAGGCGACACAGACGCGGGATTTCCTCGGTCCCTCCCCTGGAGGAGCCTGGCGTCAATTCTGCTCCCGAAAGCCACCTTTTCGCCACCGAAGCCCACGCCTCCCTCTCCCCAAGATCAAGTGTGCGCCCAAGTCACTGACCGGGCCCACCAATGTGCTGCCCAAGGGCTGGCGGCACAAAACAACATCGCCTTACTGGCCTCTGCCGTCTCCGCCATGGCCACAACCGGGCGCCCTTCCTCGGAGCTGGCCACGGAAATTGGCAAAGCCATGACCGCCATCCTCACCCTTACCACGGCGTCCACGGTGGCGCTGTCCAGGGTCATGGCTTGGCAGACTGTGGCCCAGCGAAACATCTGGCTCCACATGTCCCAGCTGCCTGCGGAAGTTAGACGCGAGCTTCTGTACGGCCCCATAGCTCCCGATGGACTACTTGGGCCCCGCCTACAGACTGCCACGTCTCATCTCCATCAAGCGGCGGAGGACGCGGAGCGGCCGGAGGCTCGGCTCGTGGAAACGGCTCCTTCACAACCCCGCCGTCGCCATGACAACCGCCACAAAGGAAGCGCCCACAGCACCTGCTGCGGCTGCGTCTTCCCAAGCTTCGGCTTCAGGACCCCCACCTGGTCCCCCTCCGCAGCGGCAACCGGCTCCACACGGCCGGCAAGCTACGCGGGGCCGGAGACCCATGAGAGCGGCTCCCACCTGGTCCAATCCGCCTCCCGAGCCACCCTGCAAGCAGCAAAGACGGTGGCAATGACGGGACGCGGGATCGCCTGTCACTCCCCAGCTGAGGGTTGGAAACACAACGGCCCTTTTAAGGGCCACACACTCACAACTAAAGAGCCGTTTCCCCTCAGCCAAACAGCCGTTGTTTGCTCTAAACAGCGTGCTGTTATGACAGTCGTTCCCACACAACACACCAGACCGCTGCTGCACGGGCACCACTGCCTCCTCGCTATGCTGGCAGCGGGAATGATCCACCCACGGTGGACGACGCTCAACCACCCCTTCCCCACGGCGATGCCGGCGGGACAAGGGACACGTTAACCCAGTGTCCGCTCTCGCCCCACAAGGCGACGGCTGGCCACTGCCCTTTCGAAAAAGCCCTACCATGGGCTGGGCGACACAATCACTCGTCTCGCCCAGCGGCGGGATGGGCTCTGCGCTCCTGCTTGCCATGTCGGTGAACAACACTCAGATATGTGCTCGCCCGCTATCAGAGCGCAGCGCGGCATGGGTCAGTTTGACACACATGGACTCATGGATGTCAAAACTGATAACACGGGGTTACACACTCCAGTTTGCCTCCCCCCCGCCTCCTTTCGCGGGCGTGTTGGAGACTACTGTATCATCCCTAGCAGAGTCAGACGCTATGACGTCGGAACTAGAAGGGCTGCTGTTGAGCGGAGCTATCTCGCGTCCCTCCAGGAGAGGAGAACGGGGATTTTACTCTCGCTACTTTCTCACACCGAAGAAGTCAGGGGACTGCGTCCCATCCTCGACCTGTCACAGTTCAATCGATACATCATGAAGCGCCCTTTCCACATGCTAACCGTCAAGCACGTGTTGGAATGTGTGCGCCGCCACGAATGGTTTACGTCCGTGGATCTGAAAGACGCTTACTTTCACGTCCAAATCATTCCCAGGCACAGGAAATTCCTGCGGTTCTCCTTCCAAGGGCCCGTTTCCAGTACAACCGGCTGCCGTTCGGGTACTCGCTAGCCCCCGCACCTTTTCCAAGTGCATGGAAACAGCGCTCCAGCCTCTACGAAAGAGGGGCATCAGAGTCCTCTTTTATTTGGACGATCTGCTCATCCTAGCCCCTCTCGGGAGCAGGCGGCGCTACAGACTATGGAGGTTCTGCAGCACCTGCAAACGCTGGGTTTTGCCATAATTGGCGAAAGAGCGCTCTAGTCCCAGCACAATCAATAGTTTATTTGGGCGTGGACATGAACTCGATTACAATGAGAGCCAGGTTATCAGCACCGAGACAGGTTGCCCTGACCTCTCTGTTGTCCCGCTTCAGGCCACACACAACAGTGTCAGCGCTGTCAGTGATGCGGCTCCTGGGCATGATGTCCGCGGCACACACGGTGGTTCCCCTGGGTCTCCTCCACATGAGGAAGATCCAAAGGTGGTTTCATCGTCAACGGCTCGATCCCGTTCGCCAAAAATGGCGAATGCTGTCCATCCCTCATTCCCTCCGGTCAGACCTGTCATACTGGGGAATCCCGGACCCTGTCTTCCGGGGTTTCCCTGGGCAGAGTGACGTCATATATGACGGTGTACACCGCGCGTCCCTCACTGGCTGGGGGAATGTGCGAGTCACAGGTGGTGGGAGGGGTCTGGCCTCCTCCCCTCTCCCCACATAAACTGCCTGGAGCTGTCCACGGTGTTGAAAGTGCTGAAACACTTCACCCGGTGGTGACGGGGAGACAC
Organism: Percina caprodes; assembly: GCA_013375575.1. Lineage (NCBI taxonomy): Eukaryota > Metazoa > Chordata > Actinopteri > Perciformes > Percidae > Percina > Percina caprodes. Next base: position 54,324 of record JABXJD010000093.1, on the reverse strand, counting down.
GTCGTCGTGCGTACAGACAACATGACGGCGGCAGCGTACATAAACCGCCAGGGCGGCATACGCTCAGCCCAACTGCTGGAAATAGCCAGACGCCTCCTGCTATGGGCGCACAGTCATCTGCTGTCTCTCAAAGCAGTGTATATCCCGGGTTTTGAACCGGGCGGCCGACCTGATGTCGAGGAGGGCCCTCCACAACGAGTGGAGATTGAATCCCACTATTGTTCAAACGCTATGGAACAGGTTCGGGAAGCGGAGGTAGATCTGTTCGCTTCACGAGAGAACACACAGTGCACATTGTGGTTTTCCTGAGCGCGGGACAACCCTCCCCTTGGCGTAGACGCCTTCTCCCACCAGCCCTGGCCCAAAACCCTCCTATATGCTTTTCCCGGTTCCGCTGATACCTCGCCTCCTGGAGCGCATCCAGGAAGAGAACCTGTCGATTGTTCTGGTGGCACCAGAGCGCGAGCGCGTCCTGGTTCCCGACCCTCGTTCAGTTGCTGGTGGCTTCCCCTGGCAGATTCCGTGGCAGGGAGACGCACTGTCGCAGCTGAGCGGCGCAATCTGCCACCCCCGGTGATAACCCAGAGGCTGTGGGGCTGGTTGCTGAGCGGGAACGCTTACAGAGATTGGGCTTGCCCCTGCCGTGGTGCGCACCATCCAGGGCTCCAGAGCCCCTTCTACCATAGCATGTTACGCAGCACGCTGGTCAGCTTTCCAGCGCTGGTGCACAGAGAGGGACGCGGATCCCACATCGTGTCCCCTGCCTCTTGTGTTGACGTATCTCCAAACTCTGGTGGATAGCGATTTGGCTCCATCTACAGTCAAGGCTTACGCAGCAGCCATCTCGTCCTGCCACGAAGGCTATGGTGAGAGGACAGTTTTTGCGCATCCCCTGGTGAAGCGTTTCCTAAAAGGGGTTAGGCGTCAAAAACCGTCTGTTCGACCCCTCACCCCCCAATGGGACCTTGCTCTAGTGCTCCGGGCTCTGGGAAGCCCCCTTTGAGCCTCTGGCACAAGCTTCTCTCAGAATGCTGTCGCTAAAAACGGCACTTCTCCTTGCTCTGACGTCAGCAAAAGAGTGAGTGATTTGTGTGCACTGTCAATTTCCCGTCATGCCTCTCCATTAGAGGGGGGCGCAGCCACCTTACAGCCAAATCCCTCCTTCACACCGAAGATTCTAACTAGTTCTTTTCGGTCGAGGTGTTTTCCTCGCGGGTTTTCCCCCGCCTCATGCCAACGATGCGGAGGAGGCTTCCCACCGGTTGTGTCCAGTGCGTGCTCTTTCTCAATACGTTTACGCACGGCAAATATCAGGAAAACTCAGCAGCTGTTTGTGCATTATAGAGAACATTCCCAAGGATCAGCCCTCTCAAAACAGCGTCTGTCTAACTGGCTGTGCGAGGCTATTACTCAAGCTTATAGCATGGAAGGGGCAGAGCCCCGCGACATCCGAGGGCACTCTACGAGGGCTCTGTCGGCGTCTGCGGCTCTTTTTAAAGGCATGGCAGTAGCCGACATCTGTGCGGCAGCCTCGTGGGCTTCCCGTGCCCTTTCATCCGTTTCTATCTGCGGGACATGTCTGAACCTTCCATGTCCAGTTCAGTTCTGTCCACAGTCAACGACACGTAATGCCGTGTTGGATGCGTGCAATAAAAAAAAAAAAAAAGAAACTGTTCTACTGTCTCACCACTCTCATTCTGGAGTATTCTTGGTGAGACGCAGTTCTTAATCCCATACATGATCATAATCACGTTACATGCACGGAGATAATCATGTCACTCCGTCGCATGCACAACAGGGCTATTCACGCACAATTTTCCATTAATGATTAACTACTGCCATCATGTTGCGGGCCTTATGAACTTTTTCAGGCCACGCCATTGGCATGGCAGGCTTGATCAGAAGAATGACTGACTGAGCCTACATTGTTGTAGGGAATGTGGTCTATGTTCGGCTTGTTGGCCCTGTGTCGCAGGTGGCATAGACTACATCAGCTTCGCCCTAACCCAATAGCGTAGCCCTTAGAGGGCGAAGCCTATACGAAATAGAACGATAGTTACATGGGTAACTCCAGATTCTATTAGTATAGGCGTAGCCCTCTAAGGTACGGGCCACCTGCTCCCAGAACATTAGTTGAAGAAAAAGCTGATGTTTTTGGGAGACGAACAACGGGTCCGCTGTGTACATATACAGTAAATGCGGACGTAGTTGAGGCCCGTGCTGGACGCAAGGGCGGGAAAAGAAAATCTTCACGACTGCGCATGCGCGAAGGGATAAACCCAATAGCGTAGCCCTTAGAGGGCTACGCCTATACTAATAGAATCTGGAGTTACCCATGTAACTATCGTTATACGCTATGCTTTTCTGTTCCTTTCTCCACATGCATTTTGCATAATGCATTACAGCTGCATTATCTGGCTTTAGAAAATCACCTGTACTATATAGGTTGTCGACAGGTGAAAGGCAAGATAGCATTCACGTAAACTTTGACCAACCTTGTGGTTTTCTAGCACAAAGGCTATGACAACACACAGGTTGTTAGTGTGATTGCACAAAGCCCAGAGCTACATAACCTCTGCAAGCCAGAACAATATGTGGTTGTTGTGAAATATGAAAGGCCAGTGGAGTGAATAGATAGTGTGACATTTTTAGACAGTTGCTTATATATGACAGGGAGCTTTTTGTATCCTCTGTTAAATCAGTGAGCTATTAGGCATTGTCTCAATGTTCACTGACTTGTCCTTTATTCCGTCCTCTGACTCACTTTAGACTGAGACGAAGAGCCCACGTCATGGTGGCGAGAGCGTGGCAGAGGTGCTCCGCGCCCATGGGGTCAAGTATGTTTTCACCCTTGTCGGTGGACACATCTCGCCTATCCTGGTGGCTTGCGAGAAGTTGGGCATCCGGATTGTGGACACCAGACATGAGGCCACTGCTGTCTTCGCTGCTGATGCTGTGGCGAGACTCTCAGGTGCAGATTTATGAACAAGAATGTCTTATTTTAGCTCATATTCATGTTACCGGAAGTTATGCAGAATAAAGGAATTGGGTGTGCTGTTAGTAAAGGGCTGTCCTGCTGCAGTAGTTGTACTTCAGGTCAAATACAGGTGTGTAACTAACAGCGTTAATAGTGGCTGGATAGCATTTTGGTGTGCCAGTATTTTGGCCTTGGTCTTGCAAACAATCTTGTATAGTAATAAGTTTAGATAGAAGTGTTTCAGTGTTTAGTTAGTGCCTTAAGTCCGTCGTCAGTGTGTGTTTTTTGGGGCTTGTTAATAGCAATCTTGATTGTCTGTCCACCAGGCACTGTTGGCATTGCAGTAGTGACTGCTGGCCCAGGCCTCACTAACACAGTGACTGCAGTAAAGAATGCTCAGATGGCTGAATCTCCATTGCTGCTCATGGGTGGAGCTGCTGGTACACTACTTCAGGTATGATGTGTGTGTAAACATGTTATGCTTCATGATGATTATTCTCTCTAATCTCTCCATCAACTGTGTTTGTGGAACAGGGCAGAGGAGCGCTGCAAGATATCGACCAAATATCTCTCTTCAAGCCGCTGTGTAAGTTCTGTGCCTCCATCAGGACTATCAGGGAGATTGTGCCTACTGTCAGGAAAGCCCTAGCCATCGCCCAGTCGGGAACTCCTGGACCTGTTTTCATAGAGTTCCCCATCGACACACTCTATCCCTACCATGTTGTGTCCAAAGAGTTTGGAGTTAAGAACCCTCCCAAAGGCCTGATGGGCAAAATTGTCTCATGGTATGTTATCAGCATGTCTTGTATACTATGCACGTTACTATTTAGACATCACTTAATAGCCTGCAGGGTGTCCTGGGAGCCCACAAGTTTGAAACACATACCTTTGGTTCTGGTCTGACCTGGATCTTGTTGTTGGGTTTCTGTAAATACCATCACAGAGTACGGTTTAGACCTGCTCTTTTATGAAAAGCGCAATGAGATAACTGTTCTTGTGATTTGGCGCTATATATATATAAATAAAATTTAATTGAATCTTTTATGCAACCTAGAACTTTAGCTCTCTTTTCTCGCCCCACGAGTCACGTCATTCCCAACTGTGAAATAAAGTCAAAAATGCATATACGATTATTTCACATGATGGTCTGATTTCTTGTAAGGCACCTCAATAACCACCTCATGAACCTCTTCGCTGGAGCCTGGGAGACCAGAGATATGTTTCCGCTTCCTGTTGACATCCCACAGGCCACAGATGATCAAGTAAGACTTCTCTTTGTATTAAAGGTTTGATTTGACTTAGACCTTCTTGCTGATGTAACATGTTTCAGTCAAATACATTACAGTCAATCATTTTCATTGTGTACAGTATTAAAGGTCCCATGACATGGTGCTCTTTGGATGCTTTTATATAGACCTTAGTCAGTGGTTCCCCATACCTAAAGTCTCTTTCCCAAAATTCAGCCTTGGTGCAGAATTACAACCACTAGAGCCACAATGAGCTTTCCTTAGTATGTGCCATTTCTAAGTCTGTAGCTTTTGAGGAACAGTGGGAAGGGAGGGGGGTGGAGGCTGGGGGTGTGGCCTTGACCAGCTACCACTTTGCTCATTTGACAGCCATGAGGTCTCTCTCAGGGGTGGACCAAATTCTCTGGGTGGGCAAAGCAGAGAAAGGGGCGGTAACCTTGATTCCAGATCAGCCCATCTGAGCTTTCATTTTCTCAAAGGCAGAGCAGGATACCCAGGGCTCAGTTTACACCTGTTGCCATTTCTAGACACTTGGGGACCATAGGCAGGCTGTAGGAACTCACATTAATATTAAAAAACCTCATAAAGGGACATTTTCATGCCATGGGACCATTAAGATGACTAAACCAGATTTTGAGTTTTTAACAGTTTTTTTTCTTTCAATACAAATCAGGTACAAAAGTGCATAGAGCTGGTGAGTCGAGCCAAGAAACCTGTTATTCTGCTGGGTAGCCAAGCAACACAACCACCAACGCCAGCCAATGACATCAGGTAAAGGACACCGTCTTTGGTTGCTCACTGTTGATACCAGAACATACTCAAATTCTGGGGCTTACATTAGTTTTCCCATTTGATTTCAAAAAGCATTGAAGTTTTCTTTGGTAATTTTACTTAGCAATGCTCATTTTCCCCCCCTGCTTCATAGGAAGGCATTGGAGGACCTGGGTATCCCATGCTTCCTTGGGGGCATGGCCCGTGGCATGCTGGGTAAAGACAGCCCCATCCACATCAGACAGAACAGGCGAGATGCTCTGAAGGAGGCTGATGTGGTGCTATTAGCAGGTCAGGTACAAAGTCTTACAGTTTAAATTACAAATAACATATCAATAACAGCTTTTAATTCATTTAACAATTCAGACATTATTTTAATTCTTTATTTAAGGTTTCATAGAATGACAGCTGTTCCTTCCCACTCTGGAAGTTGCTTTTATTTTGGTTGAAATACTGTTAGAGGTTGAACTATATTAGTAGCCAGTATAGCCACAGGCTGCCCAGAATTCCTAGATAGATAGATAGCCTTTTTATTATTAGACTCATGGTCCATAAAAAACAACAACAACAACAACAAAAAAGGTACAGATACACGAGACAGACACCAATTAAATAAGACAGCTGTACCAGTGATCCCATAAGGGGGACCGGTATCGCAAAGCATTGAACCTCGGGTCAATCAGATGTAAAATGACAGAGTTACAAGAAGAATTCAGGCGACAGATACATTTATACATCAAATTCCTCAGTAAAGCGGAGAATGTAGGAACTCCTGCTTGACAGAACAATTCACTTGCACTACACCACCTAGGTTTCCTGAGTAAAATGCGCAAACAATCATTATAAGCGACCCACAGCTTACTGAAGCTTGCCTTTTGTACTTGACCCACAAGGGCAGTATAAAAAGCAGTACAATATGCTTTAAAGAGGTTTATCTTAACAGAATCAGAACACCAGGAGAACTTCCTGGCAAGCATGTTAGCCTGCATATATAACATGCGACGCTGCCTATACATGTCCTCATCATCTGACATTTGATCTGTTAAGATGTGACCCAAATATCTAGTTTTGCACCCAACAGTTAACACTTGCCCTGCAAGATGGAAAGATGGAAAAATAAGGTCCTTATCCTCTTTCACTCTACAGATCATAACCAAACTTTTTTTGGCATTATATTTCACATCATATTCAACACCATAATTGGAACATATATTCAGCAGCTCCTGAAACCCTGCACTGCTAGGAGAGACAACAGCCAAGTCGTCTGCATACATGAGATGGTTCAATAGCATGTTACCCATCATGCATCCTGTCTTACACTGTCTTAGCTGGTCAGACAGGTCATCCATGTAAATATAAAGGTGATAGTATTCCCCCCTGACGGACGCCATTACTAACACCAAACGGAGTAGAGAATACATCCCCCCATTTGATCTGTATGCTCTGATTGGAATACCAAAAAGCCAGGATTCTAATTATACTAGTCGGTACTCCTCTTCGGCTCAATTTTAAAAACAGCTTGTGGTGGTTAACTCGATCAAAAGCCTTGGAGGCATCAATAAAACCAATAAAAACAGAGGATTTTTGTCTTCTGTAAGTTTCTACCATTTCCTTAAGTGCATAGATACATAGATCAGTACCATGCCTGGCCTTGAAACCAAACTGGTTATCTGAACTATACAAATATACACACAACCTATCTAATAAAACTCTTTCCAGGACTAGAGAAACGTTCACATTGCGTGTTGCGTTTGCAGGCACTGTGTGTGACTTCCGGCTGAGCTACGGCAGAGTTCTCAACAGACGCAGTAAGATCATTGCTGTCAACAGAGATAAGTTGCAGCTGATGAAAAATTCAGATTTCTTCTGGAAACCAACTATAGCAATTCAGGGTATGTTCACAATCTGCCATCATGATGCAGGATCCTAATTAAAGTAACAATGTGTCATTTTAGATCTCAAGGGATTAGTGTAGAATGTGCCAGTTATAGAAACTCTGTTGTCACGTTCATTCTACACTGAACACCCTGTATCATTAAAAATTATTAAAATACAGTATGTATATGATATGTATTGTTTTAGCATTGTGAATGTAAACATACCTGTTTGACTGTTTGATTTATACTCAAGGGTTGGACCTTATGGCAAATACATCAGTCTAAAATATTGCTCTACTTTAGGTGATGCTGGTTCATTTTTAGTGCGGCTTTCCAATGGCCTGAAGGGCCATTGCTGTCCAGAGGAATGGACTCAGAGCCTTAAAGCAGGAGATATGACCAAAGAAAATGCAAACAGGTGAGCAGAGGGGATGATCCCTGGTCCCTAATCTGTGAGTGTGTCAGCATTTATTGTAAAACCATCTATTAAACCTCTGTTCTCTAAAATTCTCTGTTCTCTAAAATTAAAAAAAGTTATCGATATCCAGACCCAAATCCGAAAGGATTAAGGGTCCGGCATCGAGTAGGGTGCAGCCCCATCTTGAGGGGTAGGCACCAAGCATGCATTTGAAAATCTCACCACACACAATTGGATAACACTACGACCTATCACAACAATACATGGGGTGACGTATCCAGAGCCCCATACGCTTAGCTAGTAGCGGCGCTAACTGGTAGATTAAACTGATGTCATCTGTTTAGCTTGCCTCTGGCTCACCTATATCAGATACAGCGATGTGATTGGTGCAGGTTGGCTTCAAGGGTATAGTTAATGAGAAGCATTACTCAATGGCAGAGTAACTCGCTGAGCAAATTCAAATTGTGCTCTTGTGAAAACTCTGGATTTCCAGGGTAGGATAGATGTTAAAAAACGAGAAAGCAAACACATTTTCATCAATATTGTAACTACAACTCTGTAACTACAAAATCATGTCTCCATGAACTAACAGTATTTTTATTTCAGGGCTAAAGCTGATGAGAAGACCGAACGCCACTTAAATCCCTTGAAAGTCCTCCACTGTGTGGATGAGCTGATGGCGGAGGACAGCATCATTGTTGCAGATGGGGGTGATTTTGTTGGAAGTGCTGCTTACATAATGAGACCAAGAGGACCTATGCGATGGCTAGATCCAGGTTAGATCATAAACCCAACAACAATTTGTTTATGAAGGACATTTGTGATTAAACTAATAGATGATTAGTTATTTAAGTGTGTGTGTGTGTGTGTGTGTGTGTGTGTGTGTGTGTGTGTGTGTGTGTGTGTGTGTGTGTGTGTGTGTGTGTGTGTGTGTGTGTGTGTGTGTGTGTGTGTGTGTGTGTGTGTGTGTGTGTGTGTGTGTGTGTGTGTGTGTGTGTGTGTGTGTTAGAGAGAGGGCATTTCATTTCAGCAAGATGGAAATTAAAAAAACATTTCAAGTTAATTGATTTGTTGACTTCAGTTGTTGTTTGATATGTCACTTTTTTCACACCACATTAAGAGAGGTTAGTGCACAGAACAAAATGCTGTTGTAGTCAAGTTAATATATGAAGGCTAAAATCATGAGAGTGAGCTAATAATCACGAGTTGTGTTTTGTCTGTATTACAGCAATATGTTCTGAGATTAATCATGCTTTTTTGCTGTCGTAGTGACATAACTTTACTGCTCCTTGTCCCTACAGGAGCCTTTGGGACCTTGGGAGTTGGAGGAGGATTTGCCCTGGGGGCAAAACTGTGCCGGCCTGAATCTGAGGTATATTGATTCAGGCATTTATAAAAGTGCTTTGGTATTGATCAAGGTTCACCCTGTATAAATTTAATGCTAAATTTTGGTGCCTTTCAGGTGTGGATAGTGTATGGTGACGGCTCCTTAGGATACAGTGTTGCAGAGTTTGACACATTCACGAGACACAAGGTAAAATCACTAATCCCAATATTGACATTATACATAATGGAAGCAACTCTATGATCCATAATACATGTGCAATACTGAAATAAATATTGCAAGTATAAAGGATGTGCCAATAAAATATCAACACCCTAAAAATAATAACACTAATCTGGTGTACGTTGTCCCATTTTAACTGGTGAAATAGGAGAGCAAGGTATTTGTCATTCAAGTGCAGTTGGCAGTTACAGTTTTGGGCCTCCGTTCTGGAGATAGCCGTAGCCAGAGGCATTATGTTATTGGGTTGTCTGTCTGTCCATATGTTTGTTTGTCCACCCCATTTTTATGAACACAATATCTCAGGAGCCCCTGGAGGGAATTCCTTTACACTTTGCACAAACATCCACTAGAACTCAAGGATGAATTGATTAGATTTTAGGGGTCAAAGTGCAAGGTCACTGTGACTTTACATCCGTCCCATCTCAGGAATGCCTGGAGTGAATCTCTTTAAATTTGGCACAAGCGTTCACTTGGACTCAAGGATAAACTGATTATATGTTGGAGGTCAAGGTGACTGTGACCTAACATGGCGCTTTTTTGGCCAGAACTCAACAATTCCTATGCTAATTATAACATCTCACGCAAATAATAGGATAAAATGATGAAGTGATTACATGTTATATTCAGAAGGTAAAAGCTCAACTTCACAGTGACATCATAAAACACTTTTCTGGCCGTAATTCAACACCATAACTCAGAAACAGAAGGGGAGAGCGTGACCACATTTCACATTTGGTCAGATTCGGCTATGGTGACACTAATCTTGGGGGTCCACCCCAAACTGTGGTGACTGTATACTGTAGATCTGTGCTGCTGGGTTGAAGATGTGTGTGAAGCGTCCATGTTTGCCAAAAAAAATACACTTAATACCTTTTATTAAATTATTCCAAAGTATTCAGTACATCTTGAATGAGTCTGAACAGACATGGTTGGTGGATGCATACAACCGCAATGTGGTAATTGTAGTTCTCTTTGTTTTCTTGTGCTAATCCAAATGTTTTTTTTCCACCCAGACACCAGTTATAGCTGTGGTGGGAAATGACGCATGTTGGAGTCAGATATCCAGAGAGCAGGTTCCCATCCTCGGCAGCAACGTGGCATGTGGCCTTGCATTTACAGGTATATTTTCTGCTTCAGATCTTGTGTGACTTGTAGAAATACAGGTAAAAGCCAGTAAATTAGAATATTTTGAAAAACTTGATTTATTTCAGTAATTGCATTCAAAAGGTGTAACTTGTACATTATATTTATTCATTGCACACAGACTGATGCATTCAAATGTTTATTTCATTTAATCTTGATGATTTGAAGTGGCAACAAATGAAAATCCAAAATTCCGTGTGTCACAAAATTAGAATATTACTTAAGGCTAATACAAAAAAGGGAGTTTTTAGAAATGTTGGCCAACTGAAAAGTAAGAAAATGAAAAATATGAGCATGTACAATACTCAATACTTGGTTGGAGCTCCTTTTGCCTCAATTACTGCATTAATGCGGCGTGGCATGGAGTCGATGAGTTTCTGGCACTGCTCAGGTGTTATGAGAGCCCAGGTTGCTCTGATAGTGGCCTTCAACTCTTCTGCGTTTTGGGTCTGGCATTCTGCATCTTCCTTTTCACAATACCCCACAGATTTTCTATGGGGCTAAGGTCAGGGAGTTGGCTGGCCAATTTAGAACAGAAATACCATGGTCCGTAAACCAGGCACGGGTATATTTTGCGCTGTGTGCAGGCGCCAAGTCCTGTTGGAACCTGAAATCTCCATCTCCATAGAGCAGGTCAGCAGCAGGAAGCATGAAGTGCTCTAAAACTTGCTGGTAGACGGCTGCGTTGACCCTGGATCTCAGGAAACAGAGTGGACCGACACCAGCAGATGACATGGCACCCCAAACCATCACTGATGGTGGAAACTTTACACTAAACTTCAGGCAACGTGGATCCTGTGCCTCTCCTGTCTTCCTCCAGACTCTGGGACCTCGATTTCCAAAGGAAATGCAAAATTTGCTTTCGTCAGAAAACATGACTTTGGACCACTCAGCAGCAGTCCAGCTCTTTTTCCTTAGCCCAGGTGAGACGCTTTTCGCTGTTTCTTGGTCAACAGTGGCTTGACACGAGGTATGCGGCAGTTGAAACCCATGTCTTTCAAGCGTCTCTTGGTGGTGGATCTTGAAGCACTGACTCCAGCAGCTGTCCACACCCTTTTTCACAATCTTGACTAGGCGCGGTGATCCCTATCGCTTGTACACTTTTCTGACCACAGTTTTTCCTTCCCTTTGCCTCTCTATTAATGTGTTTGGACACAGAGCTCTGAGAACAGCCAGCCTCTTCAGCAATAACCTTTTGTGTCTTTCCCTCCTTGTGCAATGTGTCGATGGTCGCCTTTTGGACAGCTGTCAAATCTGAAGTCTTCCCCATGTTTGTGTAGGCTTCAGAACTGGACTGAGAGACCATTTAAAGCCCTTTGCAGGTGTTTTGAGTTAATCAGCTGATTACTTTGTGGCACCAGGTGTCTTCAAAATGTAACCCTTACACAATATTCTAATTTTGTGACACACGGAATTTTGGATTTTCATTTGTTGCCACTTCAAATCATCAAAATTAAATGAAATAAACATTTGAATGCATCAGTCTGTGTGCAATGAATAAATATAATGTACAAGTTACACCTTTTGAATGCAATTACTGAAATAAATCAAGTTTTTCAAAATATTCTAATTTACTGGCTTTTACCTGTATATGTCTGTACATATATCCCACACTTGAAACAAAATTAATTTATATTAAATGAGATGACTGTGCAGTTACTATCTGACAAAATATATTTTCTTCTCTCTTTTTTGCAGATTATCATATAGTGACAGACGGTTATGGTGGTAAGGGCTACCTTGTAGGGCGTGAGGATGAGGACAGGCTAAGCGAAATCATCAGACAGGCTCAGAGGGAGACCCAGGAGGGCAAGGCTACACTTCTCAATGTTCTGATAGGGAAGACCAACTTTAGAGAGGGCTCTATCTCTGTGTAGAGCAACTGTGATTTCTTAAAATTCCTTCCTTTACCTTTGGCTCTTCATAGACTTTACTATCGGGCTCTATGAGGGTTTTAGAAAGAAGGAAGATACTGCTGGATACTGTGTAGAGCCCTGACCAGACCTATGCTAATCCTTTGTGCCCTTAAAGCCATATTTCACTCTGGTAATAGAAAATTACTTTACAGTATGCTGATCTCCTATAAGACTTTTTTAACCGTCACTTACTTCCCTCCTTTACTAGTCAGAAATCATACTAGTAAGACATCTGCAAACACCAGAATAAGGACTCCTGTATTTCATTGGGTGATTGTTTGATCGGCAGTCTCTGTTATTTACTACTGTATTACATTCTACTTGAGTGAAGTACTACAACTAATCTTTTGTTGTGCCTCGTGCAACTTTCAGGTTCAGGTTGTGGATAATTGCTGCATTTTAAAAAGGGAAGGAGTGAAAATCCAAAAATCTTGCTTGGTTAAGGGTTAAGGGATTTTACCTCTTCAGGAGCTCATGGTTAGACTTTTGTCCTTTAAACAGCCTATTTTAACTTTCTTGCAAATAAACCAGTGACTGAAAATCATACGTAAGCAAGAGCATTGCTGAAAGTGATCCAATGCGACCAGTATGCCTTTTCTCCTGTTACTGAATGAACACAAAGCCTTTTTCTGGGGAGACATACAACTTTACAGCTGTAAAGTTCTTTATTGGTTTATGATTTGGGATAAAAATGTGGTAAATGAAAAATATTTTTTGAATGTTAAAGACTGACAAATTGTATGCCTTTTAATGTTTACGTCTTCGAATACATTGATATGTTTAAATTGAATATGTAACTGCTGATTAAGTTATGTATTTGAATATTTAATACTCACTTGTATGCATTGATGAGGGCCCTGTATCCAATATGTATTGCACTATAATTATAAATGATTTACTCACCAGATAAACATGTGAATCATCTCACTCAAATATATATTGCTGTTTCATTTGGTACTTTGAGGAAAGTATGTCAAACATTTGATCGTAAAATGTTAATTTGGGTTCATTCTCAAATAAATTTAAAAACAAAGTGAGTATTGAGTGGTCTTTTGAAATACGTTTGTCACATAACTAAGTCTGAATCTGTAGAGATTTAAGAAAAGACCTTCACACCACTTGGATTCACTGCAAAAAAAGCTTTACAGCTTTATTTAATATTGACACTTGTTGCAACTTGAACTGCAAATCTGGTAAGAGCTGCAACATAAGAGGTCCACTTGTACAGATATGGGGTTGGATGTCTGCTTAATGGCCCCTCTAATAAGGCGTGCCCTACATTTTTGGATATACTAAAAAGCACAATGTCTTTACCTGGATTTGTTATGGTCTTTGCTAGGTGAACAGGAGACACTACCACTAGCAGAGTGGTTCAAAACTTCTGTACCATTTCCACATCAGTTATCAGCTTGACACAAAAGCATTATCACATTTATAAGTAACTTTTTGGCAACATTTGATAAAACATACAACCTGGTTTACACCAGACATAATTCCTTAAGGGTTTTAATTTTGTTTTTGTTGGGAAGCTGTGACTTTTGCTTTGACCCTCATGTTGTCCTCGGGTCAAATTGACCCGTTTTCCTATATCAAGGTTCTTTTTACCTACCCAATTGTAATTACCCAAAATAGCACGAATGAACGCTCTTTGGAAAGTACAAATCTCTACTTTCATTAATTTTGAGTTTTTTTGGGGTGTCTTATTCAATTGTATAGCATTTGAAAAACGAATTGAAGTGGTTTTGAAATAATATTGAGTAAAATTTGACATATTCCAGTCTGTGGTTATCCATCAACATACATTACATTAATTTTAGTCTAAATAATTCCTAAATTTCTGCTTTTCTAACTCAAACAGGTATAATTTCCTATTAATGAGGTTTATTGACCATAAATTCCAAAAATAACTGTAAATTCAATAAGTTGGTGTTAAATAGTGAAAGCATTGAAAAGTGAAAAACATTGAAAAAAGCGTCAAAAATGTTAAGAAAGGGACAACAACGTAAGAAAAAGTTTAAAACATCGATAAAAACGTCAACAAAAGTGTTCATTATCAAATTTGACGGGAAGACTTTAAAAAAATGCAGTTTTTTATTTTGAACAGAAGATGGCAGGCTAGAAGCCGTTTTCCTGTAGTAGTAGTCTATACTGACGTGTTACTATTCTGGGACAGGGAGAAAAGCAAAAAAAAAGGCCATCTGGATTGTTGCTGGGTTTATCGATTTTTAGACATTTTAGTGATTAAAAAAGAAGAGTTCTGACTATTTATTTTTTAATTGTCTAATGTGAGGCCTTGGACGCAAAGAAAGATTGGTTGAGTTCTGCATACAGTTGATTCCAAAGATTTCTGAATATTAGAAAGTGAAAAGAGACGTGCCACTGTCTCCAGAAGATCTGAACATCTGCACAATAATATCATAGAGTAAGCAACAGTTTGTGGTGTAAACAACAGTTTACATTGTATAGTATAGGCCCTACTGTGTTGTGTAGTAAAAACAAAAGTTGTATTAATATATATTTTGATGCAGTGCAGAACTAATGACTATAATATACATGAATACGTGGATATAAATGTTACAAAATAATACATTATTAATACATTACTTCGGAATGGTACAAGTTTAATCCTGACATCTCTCTTGAATGAAAATACCGATTTATTTGTTTGTATATATTGTATTTCGTTAAAACTGATGGACGAGTCTGCTTTGATGTGTCTGTCGTGCACCAATTGATTTCCCATGCGGGTCAATACACCTAAAAACAGTTATTCGTACAGCACTTGAAGGCATCATAAGACCGGGTGCACACATCACCACAGGCGGTGACTTCAACCACTCCGCTAAACTTAAACATAGACGGTTACTGGAGCTGCCGGGGACGTAGGGAAAGTTGAGAGCATTTTTGGTTTATAACAGTCATCGGTGGAGATTACATGGCATCATTTAGTTAAAGAGGTTGTTTAACCACGGGTATATGCTGCTTAGGTTACTCTATCATCAGAATGACAAGTAAACAGACACAGTTTCGGGCTCTTGACAAACCTCTGAGATAGCTAGCTAGCTAGCTAACTTAGCTTAAAGCAAAAAACAAACTAGCGTTAAGCTAACGTTAGTTGAGTTTCCTTTGTTCGTTATTCTTTGGTGGTTTACGGTCCCGCTGACGTTCACTTATCATCAGGTTTAATTAACAACATCACAAGCTAAACGGTCTGAACCATAGACTGTTAAATTAATATACAGTCTATGGTCTGTACTCAAGTCGATGCCCATATGCTATTTAACGTCATGATTTAACGTGGCTCAAGTAAATATAGAATTGGCTTTCGCTGACTTCGAATCAAAAGGATTTCTACTTGAACGGAAATAAACAGTGGACATAAACTTAACGTTACCTAAATCAAGGTAAGTAATGGCACCGCTTGTTAACGTTACCTTGTCCTTTTTTGAGACCGCCAGCTTCTAATAGTACAGTAATTTATTGTCTCTTTAGAAATGAATGGTAGGAAAACGTGGACTATGTTAACGTTAGCTAATTAACGTTACTAACGTTGCTTGCAGTTGGACCAGTGGGGCATTGACTAAAGCGTAACTCTTGTTAAAGTGAAGAATACAATATTAGGGAATCACCAGCTATTATAATAAAACGTGCTAACGTCACCTTGTCTGTCACAGTTTCCAGGAACAATAACATCACTGCAAGTTGTATTTTACAATGGAAAACCGCATATGTCATCAGGCAAGGTGTGTTGCGAGGAGAAAATATATACATTATTTCCTGTTAAATGAGTACGTTGTTAAATATGCCATATTATGCTCATTTTCAGGTTCATACTTGCATTTTGAGTTTCCACTAGAACATGTTTACATGTTTTATTGTTAAATAAAAATATTAATTCCCGATACTGTCTATCTGAATATACCTGTCTGAAACCCTTCGCTTTAGAGCCTCTCTCTTTATGCCACCTCCCGAAAAAGACTAGTCTGCTCTGATTGGTCAGCATTTCCGGGTCTTTTGCATCAACATTCTGAGTCTTTGCACCTTCATTGCAGCCTGGAAATGATTGAAACAGCACTGTAGAGGCATTACCAATATATGATATAGTTGTGACATCACAACATACAGAAGTCCTGACGGACCATTTAATGTAATGTATACTTTATTAATCCTGCAAGGGGAAATTACAATGTTTTCACTCTGTTGTTATTACACACACGCCTGAATTACACACGCATGCTCAGTACCTAAACTAAATGGAGAGTGAGGGGGTTCAGTGCCTTGCCTAAGAGCAACTTACCAGTGCCCAGGAGGTAAACTGGCACCTCTCCAGCTACCAGTCAACCACCATACTTTGGTCCGTATGGGGACTTGAACCTGGACCCTCCGGTTCCCAACCCAACCCTACAGACTGAGTTACTGCTACACCTAGAGAGATGTCAGAGTGAGGGGGCTGCCCATGGAAAGGCACCGTTTTTGGATACTGGCTGTGTGCTCTTCTCTGTGAATTAAGCGTTTTGATACTTTCACAGTATTTATATAGCACCAAGACCTGCTGTATAATACAGTAAAGTCAAAAGAGACAAATCTTAGATTTTATAATATGGGAGTAGGACAGCACTGTTTCCATTTGCCATGACACTTTGACCTGGCATACTTCAAATATGATTTTCTATATGACATGATTCCAGTTAGGGCTGTTTTTAATTTAAATGTTTAATCGCCAATAATAAAATGATTGTCCATATTTAACTTGCGGTTAATCATAATGTTTTTTTTTTTATCTGTTCTAAATGTTTTAGAGTGGAGAAATAAGCTTGCTTTATGCAAATGTTTAATATCATTATTATTAAGTACTTACTGTCTAGAATATTTTCCAGAGTAACCTCAAAGTTACTGTATGCTCAAAAAATATGCTAAAAGCATAATATAACTCATTATTATGGCATTCATTTCGACAGTCCTAATTCCAAAATGATAAGGTTGTTAAAAGGGAAGCTTCATCTCAGTCAAACTTAGATTTAGCATGTGGCTGATCTTGTTTCTGTTACAGGACCTGAATGGCCTCCGTTGTTGCAGTGAAAACTGAGAAGAGACCTGCAGCTGATTCTCAGGATGCAGACTCAAATGCAAAAAAGCCCAGGTAAGCTAAGGTCAGGCGCTGCTTTGGAGCCAGCGGCACAGTCTGCCCATGACTCATGCATCAGTTTTGTCTACATGGCTGATTAAAATTTTTTTTCCAGTCCTAACTAAAGCAAGGTTTTAGCTTCACACTGCATGTTAATCTGCTTGAAAATGGTTTGTTTAATGATGTGTGGAAGGATTTGGGACGCACCATCTTTTGAACTATCATCACTCAATCTCTGCCTGCCCCAAAGGAAACTTCTGCCCAGCCTGAAGACTAAGCAAGCCCCCGAGCTAGTCTTGGTGATTGGCACAGGGGTAAGCTCTGCAGTGGCCCCTCAAGTCCCCGCACTCCGTTCCTGGAAAGGCCTAATCCAGGCCTTGCTTGATGCAGCCAATGACTTTGACCTACTAGAGGAGGAGGAGAGTCGGCGTTTCCAGAAGCACATGCAGGAAGATAAGAATTTGGTTCATGTGGCCCATGACCTCATTCAGAAACTTTCCCCGGTAAGACTGCCTGAGCTTTTTTCCTTGCCTTTCCTCTACAGTATACACCACCATGTCAAGCATGTACAAACACATTGCAAAAATACTGCCAGCACACTGTCATTTTTCTCAGCCAGGGAAATTTTGTTAAACTTCCATCAAATTGAGATAAGACATCTTAGTCGTATCTCAACAAAAGACCTATAGCTAATAGGGGTGGGGGGAAAATCGATACAGCATAATATTGCAATATTTTCAGTGGCAATACTGTATCAATACACAGGCGCCACATATCGGTCTTTTATTATATGTGTGTTGGTCAGTTTGTCTGCTTCACAATCCCATTTTGCAGCATTAAAATGGAAGTGATATGAACAGATAATACCGATATTGACAAAGTTTCCTTTTGGGGACTTCATTTGAAATTGGGAAAAATTAGAAGTTGGAAAAAAGGTTATAAATTGCAATATATTGCAGAGTATTGCAATATGTTTAAAATCACAATACTATCGTATCGTGGCATAAGTAGTAATGACACAAGGCTCCAATGTGACCTTTTCTTACAAATGAATTGTGGTCAATGCAAACTCTGTTTTCAATCACTTCATGTAGAATCAGTTACACATGCAAGGGGCAGGCTTAGTTTCTCATCATTGATTTTGAAAAGAAACACCTGGATGTAGACACATGAGCTGAACCACATTAGTGTTTTAATGAAGGTTTACAGCAGATATACATCGTACAGACCTGCAGTGATGATCTTGGTCCCTTTTTAAAGGGGCGCTATGCAGTTTTGGCCATTTTTTTGCTGTTTTCTCGCTTTATGCTTGCAGGTTTCTCTATAGAGCTCCCCCTACAGCTTTGGAATAGATATTTGGCAGCTCCTATGTTTTATTTGTGTCAGACTTATTTCTGGGTCAGTCCGCCAATTCCTCTTTCTCTGTTCCTCCGACAATGCTTTCCTAGCTTTCTGCTTTTATTCAGCCATGACGATAGTGTGAAAAACTCGGGAAAACTCCATCGCTCCTTGTTAGCCGGTTCCTGAATGGGCGTATGTGTGCAGTGTCGTGAAGCAATTTGTTACATTGCAAGACCTGATATCACGCTAACTGCCTGACGCTGAGTCCGGCGACTCGCCAGCCGGACGTTGCATAGTTCCCCTTTAATGAAAATTGAAATTAAAGGGCAACTAGGGAGTTATGCACAAAGCTACGATTATATGGTAGTTTGGGAAGTCAGACTATAAATGTTTTGGTTTTACAAAAGCCTACGTTGGAAAGACCTTTCCCGAATGTGTTTAGTGAAACACTGCCGACTTTTAAATGTTCTTATTATTCAGTCTGGTGTTCCCTTTGTTCCTGTCCTGTTCTTGGTGTTTAGTAATAACTTATTCATCCAAATTCAGATGATATTTGTGAGTTTTCCAAAGAGAAATGAAAATACAACAAGCTCGTAAATTAGACTTTTGGTTTATTATAAAAAAACTGAACCACTCACCTTTTAGTGTGGACAGCAAATGTAAGACCTTTTAAGGCCTAAAGTTTAGATTCTGAAATGTTTGACCTTTTAAGATCCTGGGGAAACACTAAAAAAAAAAAGGAAAATGGATAAAAACAGTTTTTCATATTACTCAGTTTTCTGGCTATATTGGTCTGGTCTGGAGCAGGGCTGGCAGATGGGAGCCTTAATACAGTTTGCCTCCTGTGTTAGTCATGTCTCATCGCACCTTTGACATTGATAAAGCGCTTTGTTTCTGCCCTCAGCCGGCCTGTTGTCACAAAGCGAACAAGCTAAGCTTTTATGGCTTTATCCAGCGTGTTTATTTCAATCCACAGTCGTGCAGACACCAGCCCATTGCTGTTGTCCACAGACGCAGCAGGCTCTAGCATGCTGAGAGAAAAAACAAGCATTGAAAAATGTGAATCAGCTGCACCCCCGCCCAGATTTTCCATTCAGAGTTAAATCACCACCCAAACAGCAAGCATATTGTAAATGACAGGAGAGGACTTGAGTTTGTAGTGATTCCATTCACAAAACCCATCTGCAATCTGCAGAAGTATGTGAGCTATAGCGTTGAAATTGGACAGTATGTCCTAATATCAAAATACCCAAAGAAAACTGAAGCATATGAGGGTGTGAGAGACTTGCCTCCAGTCTAGTTAACAGCTGTGAGAGTTTAACCCACTTTTCATAGGATTGTGATGGAGATGGATTATGGTGGTTTGCAGGCACACAGTGGCAGGTAATGAGGCTAATCTAAAGTTAAAACTGAAAGAGAACTTTCTTTTTGTAAATCCTCTCACACATTTGACCTTGGCAAATAACAACTTTGCCAACTTGTTTATTTAAAATTTAGGCAAGAAATAATATCAATGTTTTGGGTGAACGGAGGAAACATTTGATCACGTGTTGATACTGGCTACTGGATAATCTGAGATTTGTAAATGATAAAGCGCTCTATGTCCATTGCTGCTAAAGGAAACTGTTGTGGTTTATTTTACAAAAGTCGATTATCATTGTGAAATTAACCATAACTGTGGAAAAAGATCAAGCTATGTGGTCTTTAGGTACCTGTGTTATAGGAATTTTCTAGTAGCAACAGCACTGTTTTGTGCTATCTGTATGCATGACCACAGTAGGGCGAATAAAATGTATTAAGATAATATTTAGAACCTAGAGTTGTTTACTTGCATTTAATTTTAGTCGTTACATAAGTCCAGAGACAGTCCAAGGACACCCAGTGATCAGGATGGGCGCTGTAGTCACTAGACGTGGATAATGAGCTTCTTCCTGTGGAACGGACTCCCGCTGTTTAGCCCATTAGAGCTGTAATCTCTGGAAGTCAGCGGAGCATTTCCCTGTGCTAGGATCACCTTGGTCAATGCATCTCAGCACTACGCTTTGCTATTCTTAGCTGCCAGACTTTTCTTTTTCTTTCTGCCTCTTTTCTTTTTACGACAGGCTCGGCCAGGTAATGGTCCCATAATATCTTAGCAGGCTAAAGTGGTATGTGAGTTGCTACTTGACGAGCTGGGGTCAATATCAGAGAGGGGGATGGCGTGTTTGATACAGAACAAAGTTGCCCATGAGTAGATACTTAAAAAAAAAAAAAAATTGTGAGTAAATTGTGGCAGTTAGGGTGCCAGCATGTTACAAGTGCCATGGCATGACAATTTCACTTTATGAGGTTTTTTTTAACATTAATGAGTTTCCCCAGCCGGCCTATGTTCCCCCAGTTTCTAGAAATGGCAATAGGTGTAAAACAAGCCCTGGGTATCCTGCTCTGCCTTTGAGAGAAAGAGAGAGAGAGAGAGAGAGAGAGAGAGAGAGAGAGAGAGAGAGAGAGAGAGAGAGAGAGAGAGAGAGAGAGAGAGAGAGAGAGAGAGAGAGAGAGAGAGAGAGAGAGAGAGAGAGAGAGAGAGAGAGAGAGAGAGAGAGAGAGAGAGAGAGAGAGAGAGAGAGAGAGAGAGAGAGAGAGAGAGACCACACCTCCACCTTGCCCTCACCTCCTCAAAAGCTACAGACTCACAAATGGCACCTACTAAGGAAAGCTCATTGTGGGACTGGCTCTAGTGGCTGAAATTCTGCACCAAGGCTGAATTTTGGGAAAGAGACGTCAGATATGGAATTAGGGGACCACTAAGGTCTATATAACAGCATCCAAAGAGCACCATGTCATGGGACCTTTAAAACAAAATAAAAAGGGCCTTGAGTACATGACTATATGAGTCACTTAGTACCCAAATTTGGGCCTAAACTCCGGATTAAGGATAGTAACTAGGCTGACATCTTTACACCTAATGTGTCTACAAATAGGAGTGCTGAATGGGCTATATAGCGATACATATTCTACTATTTTAACATCAAAACAAAATGGACCTACTATGGAGAAATTACACTACACTCATTTTCTCTAGTGTTTGTGGTAGCAATTTAATGGCTGTGCCCCGCATCTGAAGAATGTCATGTAACTGTTGCTCAACCTGGGACACGCATTTATTTAAAGACACACATGGTCAGGTCACATGGCATGATAAGTAAAACTGTGTACTCAAAAGTTCAATCCCATTAAAATGCTGCTGGTTTGTGAAAGTGTACTTGATGTCACAGTTGTGGTAAATTTGACAATATCCGATTATATATATTGTAACAGGACATACCTACCCTTAAACTAATGCAGTAATTATGCTCATTTTCAAACAAGTTAAACATGCCATTTCCAATGAATGTGGTAATGTCAAACACTGACAGTCTGGGTTTAAATTCCCAGTGGGGCCACACACACTGAAAATATACTCAGAGTATTTGATATATATATTTGATAAAATAAGGAACAAACATACCTCCCAATGGCACTGCGTGGTTATCTCTTAATTGTTTCTGCCAGAGGTTATTTTATTAATCAGTTTTCAGTCAGAACACACAGCATTTTAGGTTGGAAATTCTTATCCACTTTTAAAAGGAATGATTATTTACTACAATTTGGCCATTCTTGTGTTAAGACTTGACAAATAAAGCATATTTGGGGGCACATTTTCTTCTATTGTGAGAAGGCAGTAGTAAAGATGTCTTACATTGCAGCAACAGTGAAATACTTCAGTGTACCACAGGATCTGTACTCTAATGATCTTTATTTGTTTTATTTTTACTTTATTTTAAGTTTTACTTACTCCTGGTGCACTAGATCAAAGTGTTGATTTTTGCTTGCTGCATTTCTTTTTTTTAGCTGTTATCATACTGCATTCAATGCTGTTTAAAGGTGCTTAGCTGGCGATCCATATAGTATAAGTAGGATTGTGCGTTGTGCTTTGTCACTTTTCGCATTAACATCACCAAACAACCTCATAAAGCATTTATGATGTTTGAACTTAAAAACCGACAAAACTGTTGTGTGAAAAGCATGCCAATTGAACAATCTGTCACATCTACTCATATAGTGAGTAATGTGTTCTTCATTATTCCTATCATTTTCTCTCTTATTTTACAGAGAACTGGCAATGTGCGCTCAACATTCTTCAAAGACTGTCTATACGAGGTGTTTGACAATTTGGAGTGCAAGATGGAGCATGCAGGGAAACATCTTCTGCGCTCAGTGCTGCAGTTAATGGAAAGTGGTGCGCTGGTCCTCACTACTAACTTTGACAACCTGTTGGAGATCTATGCAGCTCACCAGGGCACTAAGCTGGAGTCGTTGGACCTGACGGATGAGAAGAAGGTAAACAGGGCTTGGATTCTGTTATGGCATTGATTGATCTTCTCTGCCACAATATGTCTTTTTTTCCAGATGAGTGCAAAGGTCACTTATGCAAATACGTTGTTACTTCAGACCTGGATTGTATTGTTTTGATAATCTCACAAAATTCAAGTTGTATTTCAGAGCCAATTTTAATGTCAAATCACAAACACATTACTCTGGAGGGGGAACATCGCAGGTAACGCTGCCTGAAGAGTATGTTGTCCTCTGATCATATGGGTGAACTCACTCACTGCACAGTCAGTCACATTTATGACGTAACCTTGCAGTGAAGTTCCTCGTTGGCCGTATTTAGAGGCAAATAGATAATGCTTTGTCCTGAAAGAGACTTTTGTCTCTGACAAGTGGAGGTTAAAGTTCTAACCAGCTGTTGTCAAATTTTATAGATTAAACAATATTTGCTTTGGGTTTAAGAATTGGATGTAGGAGAAGCCAGCGATTCTCTAGTTGACAGGCTGTTTTTGCTTCTGACCAGTTTCTCCACAAAATGACAATTTTCAATCATGTAATTTAAGTCCTAGAGCATTTAAAGTTTGGTTGATTATTGTTAAATAAAACACACATTTGCAAAAACTGGGCAAATTTTTCTGAGAGACCTGTTGCCTCTCAGTCTTGGTATTTATGCCTCGTCTCCATCAGGGCTAATATCCTCTAACGGCTGTTCAGTGATTTTACTCCCAGCCCAGCCAGAACAGGATTGAGTGCAGTGGACTGTTAAGTAAGTCTTTGTGTGTGTGGTGTGTGTGTGTGTGTCTAGGTGTTGGAGTGGGCTCAGGAGAAGCGGATGTTAAGTGTTCTGCATATCCATGGTGTTTACACCAACCCCAGTGGTATTGTACTGCACCCTGCAGGCTACCAGAATGTACTGAGGAACACTGAAGTTATGGTGAGCCCTAAATATGTTCTTATTGGTTATGTTTCTTTATTCTGCAAGATTCTGTACTAAACGCTTTGTCAATGTCCAAATTGCTGTCTCTGCACTTTGCTGTATTTGAAATGGTAGCTTTTGTCTAAGTGTATTAGTAATATATGTTACCTCTGGTTTCAACAGCGGGAGATCCAGAAACTGTACGAGACCAAGTCTTTTGTGTTTCTCGGCTGTGGCCGCACAGTAGACGACACAACTTTCCAGGCTCTGTTCTTGGAAGCAGTCAAACACAAGTCGGACCTTGAACACTTCATGCTCGTACGGCGAGAGGACGTGGGAGAGTTCAAGAAGCTGCGTGACAACATGCTGGACAAGGGCATCAAGGTCATCTCCTATGGAGACGAGTATGCCGACCTACCCGAGTACTTTGAGAGGCTGGCCAACGAGATCTGCAACCGTGATGTGTCAACCAATGGCTGGGGTAAGGAGGATTAACGTCGATCACGATAACTTTGCGTGCCTGTTTGTACTGTAAGAGAGGGTGTGTTCTGCAGGGTTGTCTCAGTTTGGGCCTCGGAGTCAAACTAGAGGTGTGGGGTTTCAAAGAAGTGGGCATTTAGGAGGCAGGCAGGGGCTCTCCTGCAAATCCCCAAACTTAACGGGAGTGCAACACTAAGTCACTGGAGTACCCTCTTACATACAGAGCATTGCAAAGTCTGACTCTGCATATGTGGCAGAGACTCGGTGAAGGGTAACATTATAGTGCCATCCTGAACTTTGGAGTGATCTGCCTCCACACGGTCTGAAGTTTCTATGGATTATTTTAAAAAAAAAACATACATGCAGTGGTGAGAAGAAGTATTTGCACACTGCTGATTTTGCAGGTTTTCCTACTTATAAAGCATGTAGAGGTCTGTAATTTTTATCAAAGGTACACTTCAACTGTGAGAGATGGAATCTAAAACAAAAATCCAGAAAATCATTGTATGGTTTTTAAATGATTCATTTGCATTTTATTCCATGACATAAGTATTTGATCACCTACCAACTAGTAAGAATTCCAGCTCTCACAGACCTGTTAGTTTTTCTTTAAGAAGCCCTCCTGTTCTCCACTCATTACTTGTATTAACTGCACTTTTTTGAACTCGTTACCTGGATAAAAGACACCTGTCCATACACTCAAACAGACTCCAACAATGGCCAAGACCAGAGAACTGTGGAAGGACAAGGGATAAAATTGTAGACCTGCACATGGCTGGGGTGGGGTACAGGACAATAGGCAAGCAGCTACACAGCAGGACCTGGTCAATGACCTGAAAAGAGAGCTGGGACCACAGTCTCAAAGAAAACCATTAGTAACACACTATGCCGTCATGGATTCAAATCCTGCAGTGCACGCAAGGTCCCCCTGCTCAAGCCAGCGCATGTCCAGGCCTGTCTGAAGTTTGCCAATGACCATCTGGATTATCTAGAGGAGGAACAGTAGTAGGTCATGTGGTCTGATGAGACAGGAATAGAGCGTTTTGGTCTAAACTTCACTCGCTGTGTTTGGAGGAGGAGGAAGAAGGATAAGTACAACCCCAAGAACACCATTCCGACCGTGAAGCATGGAGGTGGAAACGTCATTTTTTTGGGGATGCTTTTCTGCAAAGGGGACATGACGACTGCACCGTATTGAGGGGAAGATGGATGGGGCTTCCAGCATGAAACACACACACACACACGACCCGAAGCACACAGCCAGGGCAACTGAGTGGCTCTGTAAGAAGCATCTCAAGGTCCTGGAGTGGCCTAGCCAGTCTCCAGACCTAAACCCAATAGAAAATCTTTGGAGGGAGCTGAAAGTCCATATTGCCCAGCAACAGCCCCAAAACCTTAAGTGTGTGTGTCTGTAAGTGTGTGTGTGTGTAAGTGTAAAAATCTGGTCCAGAACTACAGGAAATGTTTTGAGCTCTGTAATTGCAAACAAAGGTTTCTGTTCCAAATATTAAGTTCTGCTTTTCTGATGTATTAAATACTTATCGTGCAATAAAATGCAAGTTTAAAAAAATCATACAATGTGATTTTTCTGGATTTTTGTTTTAGATTCCGTCTCTCACAGTTGAAGTGTACCTATGATAAAATTACAGACCTCTACATGCTTAGTAAGTAGGAAAACCTGCAAAATCAGCAGTGTATCAAATACTTGTTCTCCCGTGTGTGTGTGTCAACATGTGCTCACATGGTCTTTTTTAATGATTTTCTTGTCTTGTATTTTGTGTTATGTCCTGTGAAGCACTTTGTGGCTTACAGCTGTATGGAGCATTTTAGAAATAAATTTTACTGACTTGCTCAATGCTTGGTTGCTTCTGTCTAAATGAGTTCTGCATTTCAGTCGAGAGAGTCTGGTCTTATTCAGCTATGGTACCAGGTTAATTTACTGCACAGTAAATGCATTAGTTTTGTTTTACAAACTACACTACTACTACAAATGTTTCTTGTGGAATTCACCGTTTTCATTAGGTACTCTAGTTAAATCAAATGTTTCTTAAATAGTATCCGTCCATTTAATGTATGTAATGGACATTGCATTTATTTCTGGTGGACATGTTCTAACATGGGTTGAACCAGAGTTGAAGTATTAAAACTAGCCTAGAGCAGATTTGATTTATGGCATAAATTGCAGTTCCGGTTTCATAACATCAGTTTCTGTCAGCCTCTCTTGAAATATAATGAATTCCACAATTTATTTTCCAATTTAGTAGATTGGCTTAACTTGCTAGTTCTTCTCTATGAAAGGATTTCAAAATGAGTTGCCTGTATTTTATAATTGTCTGTCTTTACCTGCAGGGTCTCCTTCACGAAACGGGGAAGAACAGCAGAATGGCTTTAACACACAGAAAAGCCTCCTTCAAGGTTAGGACTGAATGCTTCTCTTTGACTTGAGGCAGTGGCCACTTGCAAGAGAAATTTCCAGAATAATACAGTGAAGTACTGTCCAAGGCTCTTGTTGTCTTACTGCATGCTGGTAGATAGAAAAGTCAGGTCTGTTCTTGATTTTTAGAATCAAAAGAACTGCTGGCAATCCTTTACACAAAGATACACCTGATCTGGCAGCATTGCAGTCAGTGGCAATATTTAGGTTGATACTCTGTTTCTCAACTGCTCACTTAAGTCCCTTCCTTCTCTTTTTGCCCCAGCCCATCATTCTTGACAGGCTCATAGTCGGGATTATTATCAGTCATTTTCCTCCACAGCTCATTTGTGAGATCAGTGTACTTTGGGTAGTACTAGAGTCTGTTTCAATCAAGGGATTTAGGAATGCAGGCAAACTATGGGCCATGGTTGACCTAAAAGCAGTTGACAGGGTGTCTGTGATTTTCCTTTTATTCGTTCTGTGTTATAAGGGAAAGGAGAAGCAAGTAATCGCCAATGCCTATACCCAAACTCTGTTCCACTGCACTGTATTTAAATGTTGCTCAACATTTGTGAATCTACAGTAAAACAAAGTTTTAAATATGCAGACAATGGTATGGCATGGTCTCACTTCAATTTGACAACATATTATAGATACAAGTATCTATAATACAGTTGACTTTTCTGCATTGATTGGATATGGATTACAACGATGAAATCAAACTGCATCACCTTGACCTGCCTGCACTGGAAGAGAAGTTGTAGGTGATCTTAACTGACAGCAATCTCGTGTTGATATGCAAGGTTTATGTCATGCTCTACCCTAAAACCAGTAAAAACTTGATTTGCACACTACTGGATGGGGAATTGGGATGGGCAATAATACTTATGTGTGATGGATGGTTACATTATGATTCTGTCCTCAGAAGACAGCAAAGAGGCTCCCTGCCAGTAGCAATCACTTTGCCACTCCTGTGCTAAAAATGTTCTTTGTAAGCCTTTTTTGTATTTTTAATACTTGCATGTGTTTTCGGACATAGTATTTATAAGTACTATTTTCAAATAAAGCATTTGGTATCTCATTTGTCCTGTCTTGTTTGCATGTCTTATGTTATCTGATGATGATGGTACTGGGTCAGTCTGTAGTGGAGCTACAGACCATGTGTCCCTGCAACATGACAAAAGGTTCCACTTTACAGGCTATCGAAGCATATAGCAGCTTTATTTAGAAATTTTTACATTCTCATAAATTAGCTCAAATGGTCTGTTTAACTCTTGATTTGCGCATATTGCTCTACCACAAATTAAAGGGGGCTAGAGATATTTTAAGACTTATATTTCCCCTTACAAATGAAGAGTAAATCAGAGGAGAAAACAAAGGCTCATAGAATGTCCACAAACCACACAGGAGGTGTAGTCTGAAAATCTATGGATAACCTGCAAGAACTAAAAATTAAGTTACAAAATATCTTAACACTTCATCAACTATAAACTCAGGAATCAAAGTCTCATTTTGCAATGAAAATATGTTGACTGTGTTAGGTTAGCAAGAAGCTCTGGGAGATAACTTTCATAGAACAATCAATCCAGAACGTGTACTAGTTTGTCATTCCATTTTTGGATTAGAGAGATTAGGAGAGTACAACTAACTTTATAAGTGTTGATATTCACGCCTACTTTATGACTGTACATTGCAAACAGGTTTCTGACCTGAACTGCCGTGGTACTCCTGATGGATAACCACCCATGTAGTGAAAGTAATTAAGAAGACTGGAAATGGATTATTAGGCACAATGGTCACTAAGCTTTCCTCAGGCACAGGCAGCTGCTGAAATGTCACATCCAGCAAGCCTTTACCACCTGACCTCATTTACATGAAGAAGGAAAAACTGACTGACAAAATGCCAGGTAGAGATATTTTTTTTAAGTCTTTACTGTGTTAACCATTAAACTGGTGACATTTAAAGCCTAGGTCCATTTAGTCAGCTAAAATGTCATTTGGATGTGGCCATATTTTACAAATGGCTCGTCTGAGGTACTTTTTCAGTGTAGGCCCAGAAGTTTAGAAACGACTCAAAAAGGGAGGCCCCTCTGGCTTTGTTGCAAAATGTTCTGTCTTTCAAAGTGCACACTTGTCCTTTACTGGCAGAATACAGCCCTTTGCATGGCATGAGTTCTTCATTTGATGCAAAGTAGAGCGGGCAGGAGAATGAGAAACAGGTTAGCAGGGCTGGAACATCTCACGGCAGCGCGGCACAAGGTATTGTTGGCTTCTTTGCGACAAATAAACAGCAGAACATGCTTAAGCCTTCATCAGAGCACTGACCACAGCGCGGGCGTTGAGGCTGCGCAGGTCATTGTAGGTCTGCCCTGTGCCCACAAACACAATGGGCTGGCCTGTGATGTAAGTCATGGAGATGGCGGCGCCAACCTGTGAAGGAGCAAGGATGACGCATGAGAGCCACAGACCTTCCAACTGCAAATTAAAAGTCATAAAAACCACCACAGACAAATGCTTAACTGCATCTAAAAGATCCTTTAGAGGCCTCTTAATTAAAGCCAGATAGGAATATACATGATACCTTATCGTCGATGGTGTCAAACTTAGTGAGAACAATTCCATCTATGAGGCGAGGCTTGTCGGACATGGAGTGGTCTGCCAGAGCCTGATTGAACTTTACCTGAGGACACAAGAAGAAAAGAAAGGAGTTATTTATGGGAAAACTGATGACGCCAAAGTTAATATGTATTGCACCCTCTTACCATCTCACAGTGTAAAGGCAAGGAAAACACACGTGACCACAATAATGACAACAGATCACTGACCCCTGCTGGAGAGTTTAAGAATTGCATCCTGAAGTTCTAGTAAGTAATCACATAATTACGTAAACTGGGAAGTAAAGAATTTCAAGCGATCCTGAAAAAAAAAACAAAAAACTTAATTCTCATTCAAGTTATAACAATACTGCCTTTCTCCTCAGTGTCAGTCGTCAATGACATTTCTTTTTAACATGTCTGAAAAAAAAAAGGTATATAAAATAAAGTGTGAATTTGTGAGTGGTCTTACCAGCTGGTCAACTGCCTCATTGCCCACCAGAGCCTCTCCAACAAACAGGACTAGGTCAGGCATGTTGACTGCGATAAGTTTGGCCAGGGCTGTCATTAGGGGGGCGTTGTCCTGCATACGCCCAGCAGTGTCCACCAGCACCACGTCAAAGGACTGGTTGCGCGCTGGGGAGATGAAACAGGAGGCGTACATGTGATTTTACCATATGGGTGATATGAAATATTAATGGAAATGGAAAGTGGAATCGACAAGAAACCACAGCTTTACAGTTAATAATTACTCAACAGTAAAAGAAGTAGTTTACCATAGGCAATGGCCTCCATGGCAATTCCAGCTGCATCCTTCCCGTAGCCCTTCTCATAGAGCTGGACTACGGGGCGTCCTCCATGCTGCTGGGGAGGATGCAGAGAGTTCAGGCGGCGCTGATGAGTGCGGAGCTGCTCCACGGCCCCGGCACGGAACGTGTCACACGCTGCGATCAGCACAGTGAAACCATTCTCTATCAGCCAGAAAGAGATCTGAAGCAAGACAGAGACAATTTGGTAGGACATCATCTGGACATGAGAAGAAAAGTGTAATAAATATATATATATATATATATATATATATATATATATATATATATATATATATATATATATATATATATATATACTCTGAAGCAAGAGATCCGACATCTGGGAAAATATTTAAAAAACGATCATGCTTACAAATTCAAGAATAGGCCATTTTTCCACAGTAGACATTTTTTCATGCTGTTGTTCATATTTGCTCACCGTTTAGAACTCTTGAATAGAACAGGGCATGTTTGTTTTTTAATACTTGAGTATCATAACTGTCTGGCTTACATCAAGCGCTTCTCTCATTATCTGCACTGCCCAAGGCAATTGTGATTGCTTTAAAGAAATACAAACAAGTGTTTTTTCCCCTTATCACAGAATAGATAAGTGGTGTAGCCAGACCATATTTTAGTGCTGACACGGCACTGTACACAATATGTCTGGCAATGCAAGGCTACCCCAACATAATGTTGAAATAATTGTTTAAAATATTGATTTAGTCTTTGTCTTAGTCTTTAATAATAGCTGCATTCCACTTAGGAGAGGCCCTAGTGTTGTGCATGCTGACTCACTGAAATAGCTTACTGGGACACTTGATGGAATTGAGCCATTGTTAAGGTTATCAATTTCACCTTTGCTTTTCCTACTATGAGAAGTCAAAACGTCTGCTATGAAAAGTCTATTGTCCATTACTCCTGTGTCATTGGGACTACAGATCCGCTACCCGATCTGGCAAACTTGCATAATGCATTGTTGTTGTTGCAAAGTGTTGTTCACCCTGTTATGAGTTGATGAACCACTGAAACAATTTTGGAAATATTATTTTAAAAGGTACATTATTTTGGTGCTAGTTTGCCAGATCGGGTAGCAGAGCTGTAGTTCCAATGAGACATAAGAATAATGGTAATGTAACAGTATTGGACAATTCCGCTTCCAACCTGTAGGGGGAACGAAGAGGAAAAGTGCTTTAGTGTTGTTTTAACAAAAACAAAGTTAAGCCCAACCGATTGCCTGTGTGGGGAAATGGTCAGCAAACCACAGGAACATAGGGGCACTTTGGAGGAAAATGGTCTCCTTTTAACAATGACACCTCACCTTGGCCAGGTTGGTGGACTTTCCAACCCCATTGACACCACAAAAAGTAATGACAAAAGGCCTTCGCTGGCTCTGCGCCTCCATGACATCTCTCAGAATATCTACCCTTCGCTTGGGCTGCAGGATCTGCACCAGTGAGTCTTGCAGAGCCTGCTTTACTGTTGAGGCCACAGCTACAGACACGAGAGAGAGAGAGAGAGTTATGACTTTATTTACTTATAGAAATTATCTCATTTTGTTAGAATTACATGATTATACTAGTAACTAGTTACTACATTGAGCTTTGGCCTAGGGTGAGAGCACACAGATAACACTTCATTGTCATCAATAGATAATTAAAGTACATGGGCAAGTTGCACTATTGTGAATCTCAGTATGGATTTATGGCTAAATCTCAAGCAACAAATAAGGGGGCAAATTCAATAAAAACATCTACAATATCAAATGTATTTATCCCATTGATCTTGAACATATGTGGGATGTTTATTTTAAATCACATGCGTGTCATTAAATACATTTACTGTGGTTATCATACAATGTTGGGGAAAACCGAATCATCACGTTTCTTAACATGTAGGCCCGTGCTCTCGGAGAAGGACAAGTGAAGGCAGAGAAGACGCACATTGCACCAAATTAAAAAAAGAATTTAAGCAAGTGCGGGAGGATTATGGGTAGGCCTGGGCGATATGGAGAAAATCTAATATCACAATATTTTTGACCAAATACCTCAATGTCAACACCCCAACGATTTTGTAGTGTTGACCATTGGTGCTTTCACAAAATATTTACACAATGAGATTGTTAATAAATAATCATCAGTAATGTGGATATAATGACTAAGTGGGTAAAGACAAATAACAGAACAGCTAGAACAGTCTGGTAGGTTCACTTTATTGTATTGCAGCCTTTAACTGCAGGAAAAGACAACACTAATGCCATATTACGATATCTAAAATCTTGTCTCATATCACAATATCGATATAATATCGATATATTTCCCAGCTCTAATTGTGGATATGTGAAAGTGTACTTACTGGTGAATGTGCCCATGACTTTACCCTCCAGTTTTTTGGCTACAGAGTCACAGAGCTGGGAGGAGATGTCGGCTGCTACATTCTTTGCTTTTTGATCATAAAGAAAAAGAATGAATGGCAGACAATGCACTTTTCAAATGTTGCAGAAAATCAAGAGGGCGATAGAGACAGAGCTGTGATATCATACCAATGAGGTGTTCCCTCATCTTCTCAAGTACTGACTCCATGTCTTCCCGGGTCAGACTCTTGGAGCCCACCAGGCCCTTCAGCATCCCAAACATGCCCCCAAAACCACCACCCTTTTTGGAGCTGAAATCAACAAACAAAGCTCGGTAATGGTTTACTGTAAAACGTGAAGCAAGACATGCCAGGTTTTTTTGGTTTTGTTTTAACAATAGCATACCTATATAGTAATTAAACACTCTTACCTTGTCTTGCTTGTTTCACTGATAACCACTTTCTCCTCTTCTTCAACCTCCATCTCCTCTTCCTCGCTGGACTCATAGTCCACAGACAGCAGGTCACCCTTCATGGAGCTTAGCTGCATCCCCTGAAACACACCCAGAACATCGAGAACTTTATTTTAGCAATTTATTTTAACATTATTAATGTGATTATTGGAGAAGTCTCTTTAACTAGAAATCTCTTTGGGGGGACTGGAGGGGTGGGGTACATACCAGGTCAATGTGTGCTTCCTGGTTCTGATCGCCACCATTTTGGGAACCATCTCCATTCCTTCCACTGTAGTCCAGCTCCTTGGTGCTGCTACCGCCCATGTCCCAAACACGCATTTGTTTCTCTTTAGGCTTCTGAGGCTTTGGGGACTTACTGTGACTGGGATGACAGATTACCAGAATTAAGCAATCAGAAATGAAAAACTGGGAGACTGACAAAAACCCTTGTGGTTATTGTAAAAAATAAGAATGTGTGATCATTTCAATGCATATTAATAGTATGTGAGTGTTGAAAAACAAAACATTTTCTGACTTTAAAAGGTCCTATGACATGGTGCTCTTTTGATGCAATTATATAGACCTTAGTGGTCCCCTAATACCATATCTGAAGTCTCTTTTATATAGACCTTAGTGGTCCCCTAATACCATATCTGAAGTCTCTTTCCCGAAATTCAGCCTTGGTGCAGAATTACAACCACTAGAGCCAGTCCCACTATGAGCTTTCCTTAGTATGTGCCATTTCTGAGTCTGTAGCTTTTGAGGAGTAGAGGGAGGGGGGCAAGGTGGAGGCTGGGGTCTCGGTCTCTCTCTCTCTCTCTCTCTGCAAACCAGAGAAAGTGGCGGTAACCTTGCCCCTTATGACCCTGCTATAAACTGCTATGACCCAATATGAAAATTGTGGTTTAACTGTAAATGATCTTCTTGGTGATCCACACTTTGCTTATTGCTAAAATTAAACTTGCACAGACTTGATACAGATCACTCTGTGCATGCCCATTCAACACTGCTGTTGGGGAGTCAGCTACATACTTGCTTGACATTCATGAATGCATTTACTCTTACGTGGGTTTTGCAGTAGGTGCCATCGTGCGCTTCTGAAAAAATTCCTCTCGGTTCTTCTGAATGATCTCCTCAGGAGTCAAGCCTTGGTTACCATTCTGGACTACCTTCGACCCAGAGGATGAGGCCTTGCCTTGATCCAATTTGACAGGCTCAGCTGCAGGAGCTGGCAACAATTGGAATATCAAATCAAGTCAGGATTCTCTTTCTCTAACACACACACACACACACTTTTAAAACAACCAGCGCCAACATCACTTACCCTCTTTTTTGGTATTTTTATTCTTCTTTCCACCAGGCTCCTTAACTTTTTCCCCACCCTTGGTCTCAATCATTGACTTCACAGTTTTTTGAGATTTCTCAGACTCCTTAAAGGTCCGCATGGTAGCGTGGCTCCGAGCTTTGCTGCTCTCCTCCGCCTCTCTTGTGGTAAACATTTGATATGTGTCAGAATGGACAGGACAAGAAAAGATTCTTTAAAATGTTGTTTTGATTCTCATAGGAAACCCATCGGTCTGGTGTGTATTTATTTTTCTAATATGGGGTATACTTTATGACAGCGCTTACATTGAAAATCACCTGTAACTGCGTAACTGCCTTTACCTGAGAAGCATCTTAAAGTCATCATCAAATTCAAAGTTGTTCTGGATTAGCTTCAAAGCCCCCTTTTGCTCCAGCTCATTCTTATAACGATCCCTAAAATGAAGCTGAATGTCATCTATGAACTTGTCCACATAAGTCAGCGTCAGGATCTTTTGAAAACCCACCTGGACAGAGACGAGGAAAGGAGAGTTATCGTCAGCGTGTAAAAACCCAAAACAACATGAATTATATATATATATATATATATATATATATATAGCGAGAGAGAGAGAGCTTATATGTATAAGAGTTGCAGATCTGCACACCTCAATGGTGTTGAATTAATTTAGTGTGCAGCTGAGAGACTTACCACAAAAATCAACTCAAACTCATTGTCGAGCTTGTATTTCAGACTCAAGGCCTCGTGAGTATATGAATTGTTCCCACTTCGCTCCTGTAACATCACAAACATCGTTGGTCATTATCTATTCTGTATGTTCTTGACTGTAGCAAATATAAATACTTGACTATGTTATATGCCTTATTGTTTTGCCCTTTTTAGCATATGTATTGTAAACACCAAATGAAAACTTACTTTGTTATTAGCTATGATTCTGACATGTCAACACACGCCGTTGCTGCTAACGTTACAGCTAACGCCTGTGTCTTCCTATCAATGTGAAATAAGTCATTTCATCCCAATATTTATCAACATTTTGCTTACATTACATTCGTACTATGGGTATTTTCATGCTACTCACACTTCAAACGTCGCTTGTTTATCACACTTACCTTACGCAGTGAGCTAAGTAAGCTTTGCTACCTATTACTTTAACGTTAGCATTAACGTTAGCAGTCCAAGCCATACCGGTAGCACACAACACAGAAAATGTGTCACAGGATTTTGACCTCCCAGTATATCCCACCTGAAGGATCACGGAGCGGATCAAAGCGTTGACAGGCCCGGCAAAGGATTCAGTGACCCCGGCTCCCTGAAAACACCACAGCACTATCCCCCCTTTGCTGAAGATGGTGAAGAAATCTAGCATCTTGCCACCACGTATCTAGAGTAAAGAGACATACACGGGGGAAAAAGGTGAAACAGAAGCCCTGCGATGTATGAATGGGTCTGTAAACCTTTAAAGTGCTAGTGCCTACTCTTCAAACTATTTAATCTTACCAGATATTAGTCCAATAGATAATAAGTCCCCAACGAGTACAATCCACCACTAATGCAAAACTGTTTTAGACACGTCAGATGCAGAACAGGGAAGTGACGCACACTTCCGGTTCTTTTTTGTTCCTAAACTTCGCGCGTGCGCAATTTTCAAGGGGGTACTCCTCTAAACGTAGCTCGCATGGCGCCATTTTAATGCTACGAAGCCATCACCTGCAGTTAGCATCCCATTCACCGCCATTTATTTTGGCACCACTTTGACAGTGAATAACTTTACAACTAATGCGTTTAAAGACTTTATTTGTGCATTGTTTATTTCTAATGAAACACGAAAATGTATAAAAGACTCCATTACCCTGTAGCTACGGTATGACTCCGTAGCAGACGTTTTTGTAAAAATAGGCTTACGATTGTGTCATAAACACGCGACTCACTGTCGCATAGCTCGCAGACAGTTTGGACTTACATCAGCTGTTTAGGTTTAATTACTAATGTTAACTACCATGTTAGTTAGCAGTAATTAGCCTGTGTCTATGTTATCTCCTAACATATACCTACGCTCTCCGTCTCTGCTGATTGGGAATTATTGAAATTTCTCTTGGCACAGCTACCAGAAGACTTTCAGACACGTTGCCCAAGTCACATCTACGTCGTCAAGCTCAGTTGGAGGCTGCGCACTAAAGCCTAGCCATCACCGGAAAAGTGCTTCTATTTTCCTTCACTGGTCTCCGTCCAGAACAACGGGATCTGTTGGTCCACTTCTTTAACTGTCTATGGCAATTTTATAGCAAAGCATTGGATACCATAGACAGTTAAATTGGATAGTTCCACATCCATGATTGGTTGAGGGAAGAGTATAATCTGTAAACAGACTTCCTGTCAGTGCTGTTGTGTCTTGGAGTTGCCATTTAGATCAGAAAGTAGTCTTATAAAATACCCTGGGGAAGTAACCTAGCCTATGAAATGTTCTTATTGTTGAGAATCAGCACACCTGTCAACATTTTTTTGTCCATAAGCATGGTTCTAACAAAGGGTTAACTACCAGCTCGGTGAAGTGTATGACACTTTGCATTTGAAACTTGACTGAACATGAGGCATCTCTTTCAGCAGTTACCAACTTCCGTTTTTTTTTCTGCTGATGTCAGTAACAGTCATTACAGTTTCAGCTTAGTCTTTGTTACATTCTGTTGCTACAGTTATTTGTTCAGCTACCAGGTATTGTGTGTATGGGGCAGAAAAGATCTGTTTTAACACATTTAACAGAACATTTTTTTCTGGAAGGATTTTGGCGAGGCGTGATGATGACATGATGATGATGACATGCATGGTAAGTTAAGTCTTTTCATTTCTGATGTAAACTTTATCTGTTTGAACACCATTGTTGTATTTTATAAATGGACTAGGGAGGATTCATCACTATTAACATGTGTAATCAAGTCAGAAATAGTTTGTCTTTCTCATTACAGGCTGGATCCAGAAACTCTTGAAATCAAGAGAATCTGTATCAGCGCAACATGAACAAGAAGAAAAAGTGACAAAAAAGTCAGTGTCTTCTGTCGGCAGCATAACAACTTCATCTACATCATCATCATCACTGGGGGCATCCCTTTCAAAACCACAACAGCCACAATCGGCTCTGAGCTCGCTGCTCAGATGGAGCCGAAAGTATGACGTGCTTGTGTGCCACAGCTCTACGGACAGAGACATTGAGGAGGCTGTACGCCTAGTCTCTTTCCTGGAGGCTTCGCCTTGTAGTCTAAGGTGCTTTCTATGGCATAGGGACACCTGTCCAGGAAGTGCAATGTCCACAGAGTTATGCCAGGCTGTGCAAAACAGCCACTTAAGGGCTCTGCTTATCACGCCTCACTTCCTGCAGGAGGATTGGTGCAAGTATATGATGCACCAGGCTCTGGCAGAGGGACCTATGTCCAATCGTATTATTCCCCTGGTTCAGAACCTGTCCCACTCTCAGTATCCTCAGGAACTGAGGTTCTACTTCTATATTGACCTGAGCATAAACCATGACCGAGGTTATGCTCTCGTCAAAGAGACTTTTCTCAAATGTGAGTAATGGAAAAGATTATGTTCTTTGGGCTAGGTTATACACATAATTCTCTTTTTCTCTCCTTAATATGTCAAGTTATGATTGTGGTTCCTGTAAGCTCCAAAAAAGAAGCCCATCTGCAAATTAACTTACACTTTTTGGAGGGCAAGTTTTTCTAATATTTTCCTTTTGTTGTTTTCTCCAGACCTGAAAGACCTGGTTAAAAAGGAGAAGACATTTGATTGCAGCATGGACAGTAACGGAATATTTGGAGAAGGCAGCCCAAAAAAAGACAATCTAATGTCAAAGTGTTTACCCGCCGAGGCTTCAATACCTCTGGAAGAGATAGCAACAAGCAATGAAAGCCTCAGTGTCTTTTCCTGTAATCATCAACAGTGATCAAAGATGGAGATAGAGGGCAAGTGACTTCTGCTTCTATTGAACAGACTCTCTCAACTTAAGTGATCATTTTGTCACATCATCTAGGGACTGGGGTCTAAACTGGCTTTAAGCGTGTGTGATGAACAGGAAACAGTTTATTTCAAGCAACAGTGTGGGATATTTCCTGTATCAGATCTAGAGAAGTAGCCTACAGTGTGTTCTGGCCTAAATAAACAATGGGCAAATATCATAAAAATGTGTGGTTATAGTCTGAGCTTGTTACACATAATTCAGTTCAATTGCAGCCCATAGTTAATGTTTACAATAGAGGACACTCAAACGGCATAAGTGATCGTGATGAACGTGATCCTCGTTTGAACAGAGTAAAAACTGAGAGATTAATTTAGTGTGGATGATACTGTGGATGAATGACAATAAGTGTTATACATAGTGTTTACCACTAGGTGGTGCATTTGTCTCTTTTATCCAATCAAGAGTGCTTGTGAGGAGACGCATGTTACAGATGTGTGATCTCTCTTGTATTATGTTCAAGCTTTTACCATTGACAGCAATGATAACAGTCAACGTGTCTTGTACATGTATGTGTGTGAAATAGAGAGAGAGAATAAATGGACCCACCCATGACAAATTGACAGTGGCATGACTTTTTCGGTGAACTGGGACTAAAGTAATAACAGAGGAAGTGTGATTCATTTTGAGAAAAGTCACAGCTTCATGTTTTATTTATACTGTCTATGATCTCGCTCTTAAACACATAGCAAGAGGTCACAAGTATGGCTCTGCTCTGCTGGTATTCATATTTCAGTCACAATATATTTCTGAATGTTTTTAGCTCCGCTTTCGGACCACAGTCTGAACATGTTTAAGATTTGTCTTTTTAGTGAGCTACATATATTTGATTAACAATGGAAGGTGCTGCCAAGGACATTTATATCAGGAGAGACTTTGTTGCAGATATGCAAAGATGTATTGTACATATGCATAATATGAAATGTACAGTCTTTGGAGATTAGACTCCATCGTATTTTTTAAAGGGGTAGAAAGCCAAAACATAATCCCACGATGGAGTCTAGACACTGATGGCGGTGTGAGGAGCCCGAAGTCCAAACCGAGGAGCCGATGGCAGCGGCCTGCCGGAGGAAGACCCTGAAGCTGTGCATGGTGAAGACCGAAGACCGGAGGAGCAAGGGGAGGAGGAGGGTTGTGCTCCTAGACTGAAATGACAACTGAGCAGCAGAGAGAGACAGGTTTGTGGTGGTAGTAGCTCAGTTCGTAGGGAGTTGGGTTGGGAACCGTAGGGTTGCAGGTTCAAGTCCCCGTTCGGACTGGTGGTGGACTGGTAGCTGGAGAGGTGCCAGTTCACCTCCTGGGCACTGCCAAGGTGCTCTTGAGCAAGGCACCTAACCCCCAACTGCTTGGGGTGCCTTTCCATGGGCAGCCCCCTCACTCTGACATCTCTCCATTAGTGCATGTATAGGACCTGAGCATGTGTGTGTAATTCAGGCCTGTGTGTAATAACAACAGAGTGTAAATTGTAATTTCCCCTTGTGGGATTAATAAAGTATAGATTATTATTAGGGCTAATCATACCTAACAAAAAAACAAGAACTTTAGGTACACAAAGTGTCTTGTTCAAGTGTCTGTGTGAAATACAGAGCGAGAGTAAATGAACCCACCCATGACAAACTATCTAGTAAATAGACCCACCCATGACAAGCTATCTAGTAAATAGACCCACCCATGACAAGCTATCTAGTAAATAGACTCTATCTCTCCATGACAAACTGACAGTGACAGTTTGTATCGTGTTGTTCATGGGCTGGCAGTGGTAGAGCGGTTGCCTGCCAATCAGAAGGTTGGTGGTTTGATTCCTGGCGCTGCAGTCCCATGTCAAAGTGTCCCTTTTGCCCCTGATGCGGCACATCGGAGTAAATGTGTGTGAATATTTATCTGATGAGCAGGTGGTGAAATGATGATGAATGGTTCCTGTACTATGTAAAAAGTGCTTTGAGTAGTTGTTAAGACTAGAGAAGCGCTACATACATACAGTCCATTTACATTAACGTCTTGTTTGAACTGTCTGTGTTGTTGTTTTCAGCTGTGTGTATTTGTCTAGCCCACTCTGACCCATGCTAATGTCCTGTACAAGGGGTTATGTCCAGTTCCTGCAGAACAGCTGCTGGAAACCAGTTTTTAAACTGAGTCAGGCCTGTTTTAAACTGTTATTTTTAATCCTTTAATAAATAATGAAGAAAACTAAATCTTTTTTATGTGATCTATTTTATTTTATTTAATAAGCCAAACAAAAGTGAAAAACATTAGTCCAGATGACAACAACAAAGAACGCACAGTGCACCTTTTCAACAATCCTTCCTTGTGATCGTATCTTGTTTCACTCTAAAACAAAGAGAGGAGGAAGAGGAAGGGAGACAGGAAAAAGCTCAAGATGTTTTGAACTTGGTTGCCAGGAGATCCAAGTGTTAATTTACAGTCTAATAAAAGATAGGGCAAATCCTCATAACCAGCAGCAGATCACTGACATTGTTAACCTGTGCACTTCAGTTTCAGGCAGCATACATAAATGCAGCCATTGTATTTAGATATGTCTGGATATGCCTGGATTAATCATTAGTGATACTACAAAAGTGACGCATATTTCTCACATTACAAGGCATTCTCTGATGTGTGTAGCAAAAGGCTTTGCATGAAAACCTGCATCTATTATGCCTTTGTAATACTGAAGATGCATTCTATACACAACAAGAACAACCACACTTCAACCAGTTCCAAATGTACTGTAGGTTCTTTGGCATGACACAGGGCCTGCAGATGCTCAGGAATCATTGTGCTACATGAAACTTCTCCCTTCCTAATGTGAACAAAGATGGAGCCTATACAAACTTGGTTAAATTATGCATCAAACTCAATTTCTAGTTTATATTAGAGGTTTCCAAAAACAGGCCTGACTTAAAGTCAAAAGCTTTGACATTCACATCAATACATTATGATTTTACATTTGTTTGAGTTTTTATTAAGACACAACTGTAGGTTATATAAAGTAGTAATAAACATGTAAATGATGTCAACACATTAATCATTCATTACCACTACTAATAATAATCCAACAACATATAGGCTATTCTGAAAGGAGCCATTCTGCATAATGAGTAGACTTTCTATTATGTACATTTATTAACAGAGCAGAGCACTTCCTCCGCCACTGATTGTTCCTGGTTTTCACTATTATATTTTAAATCCAGAGGTTTAAAAGGAGAATTTCACAGCCAACAGCAAAGTATTTCCAGATGTTGTTCCTCTGGGATACAAG
This sequence comes from Percina caprodes, assembly GCA_013375575.1. Classification (NCBI taxonomy): domain Eukaryota; kingdom Metazoa; phylum Chordata; class Actinopteri; order Perciformes; family Percidae; genus Percina; species Percina caprodes. Next base: position 12,981 of record JABXJD010000093.1, on the reverse strand, counting down.
TCCAGTTTGATGCGGATTGAGGAGGCATGGGGCATATAATCACAATAAACTGGAGATCACATGGAACGATTCGACAACCTGTGAACTTCAAATTCAAAGCCAGCACCGCCACGTTTCGACTTGTACAATTTTGCAGGCATGGCATTTGGATCATTCCTCTCCAGCACGCGTACTCATGCGCATGCGTCCCTGCGTTGGGTGAAAAGGGAACGCGCTGTAACGGAAAGAAAGCGTTCCAGTGAACCGCTATACGTTCCTGTAGACTTCAGGCCACTCCGACCAACTGAAAACGACCCTGAAATCAGCGTGTACGCTTCTAGTCTCCGCCACATTGTTTCGAGGGATGAACTTTGATTCTCACATCACACCACTGCTTCTACCCGGGTGTGTACGCTGCAGGCAGACGCATATTTCGCGTTTTCGCACGCACTGTGTGTCACCAAGAGCAACGTGAACTTGCTTGCAACATCATTGTACACTTTAACAGGCTTGTTCCACGGAACTGAGCTTATCTGTCGGGCAGCGCAGCTGGTAAGTAACTCCCTTTCGAGCTAACCTAGAGCAGCCTGTGTTGGGAGTTTTCTACATGTCTGTAGGGAGGCATGGGGCACCACTGATTTGCTACAACTGGCCTCATTGGATCACAACATAGAACATTGAATTTGGCTGGCACGAGCCTTTATTTGTACATATGGATTAGTGTATTTAGTTGTTTTCCTTTTGATCGGTTGGATGGATACATAGACTTGGACTGGGCTGGAAAAGACTAGGCTGCATCATGTCTGTAAAGGATAACGACATGAAGGCTACACTTGAATGTATTCAACCACCGTTGTTATGTCATGTGATCAGTGGTATTGGATCTGTCTTAAAGTGGAACTAAACCAGCAGCCTGCTGGTAGCCTGTCATTCCTCTATTCTAAGAATTATTTTTTGGGGGGGCGCCTTTTTTTGGTTAGGGGGGGAATAAATACAAAGCACTACTTTGAAACTGGGCAAAACAACCAGCACTACTTTATTTCAACAACTATGTATTTAAGAAGAGCAAGACAATATGATAACAAATTCAAGTTACAAACATAAGAAACCATGTTAACTACTTGAACATACATTTTGCTCTCCTTTCCTTCCAGCCAGCACATTTCTCAATGAGTCTCTGATTGAAATTAGTCATCTCAGTAACAAGTCTCTTTAAAAATGGACAGGATGGCCATTGCTTTCAGCCTGTCCAGCTTTAGCCGTGGTTATGGGTGTGGTTATGACAACTTTCATGAGAGTGACAGTTTTGTAAAGACTTCTTCAAGATTATAGGATTTAGGCTGTAGATAAGATTGAGCTCTGTCTTCACATCACTTGGCTGGACTCTGGACTGTTGATTACTTTTTCTCTTGTAACAGACAACAAACAGTCTAGAAACTTGTTCTGTATAGTTTTTGACATTCCCTTAAATACAGTGGTGTTGTCAAGGTGCTCTTTCAAAGCTCCATCAAGAGAGGCAACAAAATCCACCAACCCGTGGGTTATCAAAGCTCTCACTCTCATCATGGCCAGGTAAAGCCAACTTAAAGGCTCCACACCATTTCAGTCTATTATTGTGGACGGTATGTGTAAATTTTTTGTCACCTCTTCGTTGTGCCCTCTAATGCCAATCCTGTAGACTGTATCTTAATTGTTCAGCAATGCTAACTCTGCCAAAAAATGTTAGCTTCATGCTATTATCAAGATGGCTGTGGCTACTTTCATGACTAGGGTGACCAGACATAGGTCTTACTATAGCCCGATCATTAACTAAACCCATGTTGAAAGACTAATAAAGCGTCCAGTGTATGATTTGACGAGAGGAAATGCATGACCATTCCCACCTTAAAGGGGCCACTAGTCACACAGGCCAATTTTGTTGATATCTGTGCCCAATTTCACAGTAGGCTTTCAGCCAACAAATTGATTCTTGAGCAAATTCACTCCTCTAACAAGAATAGAATAGAATAGAATAGAAACAGTACAGTACACAGTACCTGTGCAATGAAATTGGAGCAATCCCTTTTCAGTGTATATATAACAATAACATAAAGATAACAATATAAAATATCACAAATTTAAGTAAAATAATAAAGAAGAGGCGAGGGGGGGGGTGCACAGACCTGAGTCCGGAGAGCAACTGTATACATATTTAAAATAGCTTTGAATACACATTGTGTGAAATTAGATCAGTATTAACAAATAAATAAATATTGCACAGTAATGAAATGGTTAAGTACTAAATAATAAATAAATATTGCACAGTAATGAAATGGTTAAGTACTAAATAATAAATAAATAAATATTGCACAGTAATGAAATGGTTAATATATTAAATATTGCACTGTATGAAATTCCACAGATTATAACAGTATGGCAGTATTGCACAGTCGGAGGGATGAAGAAGAAAGAAAGTCCGGGGCTGGGGGTAGGCTGTGGAGTGGAGTCAGTGCATATGTGAGTTCAGGGTGGTTATGGCCTTTGGGAAGAAACTGTTTTTGAGTCTGTTAGTCCATGCTCTGATGCACCTGTAGCGCCTACCTGAGGGCAACAGGTCAAACAGATCAGAGACGGGGTGGGAGCTGTCCTTGATGATGTTCTCTGCTCTGCTGAGGCTGCGTGAGGTGTAGATGTCCATCAGGGAGGGGAGAGGGCAGCCAATGATCTTTTGTGCTGACCTAACAACCCTCTGCAGCCTCTATCTGTCTGCCACGGTGCAGCTGCCGTACCAGACTATGATGCAGTAGGTCAGCAGGCTCTCAATGGACGAGCGGTAGAAGGTCAGCAGCAGGTTTGAGTCCAGGTCGTATTTCCTGAGGACTCTCATGAAGTGTAGTCGCTGCTGGGCCTTCTTGATGACCGCTGTGATGTTGGCTGTCCAGGAGATGTCAGCGGAGATGAGGACGCCAAGAAACCAGAAGGAGTGGACCCTCTCCACACACTCGCCATTGATGTGCAGGGGGGCTAGGTCGGTGCTGTTTTTCCTGAAGTCGACGATGATCTCCTTGGTTTTCTTGGTGTTCAGAGACAGGTTGTTCCCCAAACACCAAGCTTCCAAGTTCAGGACCTCCTCTCTGTAGGCTGCCTCGTCCCCCTTTGAGATGAGTCCGACCACTGTGGTGTTGTCAGCAAACTTGACGATGAGGTTATTGTTGTGGGCCGGACTGCAGTCGTGGGTGTAGAGACAGTACAGTAGGGGGCTCAGCACGCAGCCCTGTGGGGAGCCGGTACTCAACATACAAGTGGAGGAGAGGTGGGGGCCCATTCTCACCGTCTGGAGCCGATTATACGAAATACGGATATACGGAATTAATGTTTTCAATAGGGAAGCTATCGACTTTATCAAATGAGAATACTTTTGTGTGTGTGTGTGTGTGTATGTGTGTTTGTGTGTGTGTTGTTGGTTAGAATAACACTGTTAAAACTTTACAGTAAGGGTACATGAATTTTCATGAATTCATGCATGAATTAATTGATGTATGTATTATGCTTTATGTGGTTAACAATTTATGTATTACTGCATCCTTAATATCCCATGATTCATCAGGAATTGCCGTGTTCATAGTCTGTCATTTGTGACCTCATACATGAACAACACAACTAAAGCATTAGGTGTAGGCAGCACCGATTGTTTTCATTTTCCTCTCTACTGACAGCACTCCAAATTTAGAACAAAGCTATGTGTTGATATTGATTGGAATTCTCCTTTAAGTCTCTTACCCCCGTTGTTGTCCACAAAACCTCAGTGCCAACACTTTGAAATAAAAAAGACAGGGAAAGCAAAAAAAAGACATTAACATCACATCCATCCAGCCAACTCCATTTCACATAACGAGCGGGTGAAGCCACGGGTGTAGCTTCATCCTCGGTTGCCAGCCTGCTGTAGGATTTGTGAATTAGTTTGGTCCGGACCAAGATCCTCTATCCTTTGTGAGTCTTAAATTATAAAAAAAAAAAAAAAAAAATAAGTCTATGACACAATTTGGTTTTACTGCTGCCATTATCTCTACGAAAGTGATTTGTGTGATTGTCAGCTTGCAAGGTTTTGGCGGAGAGATAGTCTCCCCTGTGCGAGTAGCGGACAAGACAGGTGTCAATAATCAATCGGATTGGATAAAATAACATGTATCCAGTTCTGATTCACCAGGGACGCGAGCTGCGCCCGGAGAAGAATCTTTAAGAAACCAATTAGAGACCAGCTTTAGGTCACATTATTGCTGAAAGTTAAAGGACTTACATAGACATCCATTTGTACAGCGTCCCTGCCCATGAAACCGCATTAAACATATTGAAACATAGAAAATAGTTAACAGATTTAAAGCCAGTTTTTATTAAATGCTGAGGCTCTTACTACCAGCCGGCACATCTTATGAGTAAACTATTTTACTTTATTTTTTATTTTATTTTTACATAATTCTTTTGTTTAAGTATACCTTTTATTAACAAGCTGCCACTGGTTCTCATTCCAATAATCAGGCACAGGGTACACTGGGAAAAATTCTAAAATTTGACCAATGCTAATACATAAACTGAGGAGGTGCATTGGCATTGCTGCATGAATAACATAGCAACAGAGTCATAAATACATATACATTGTTATTTTTTGTTTTTTAAATATTTTTTTGGCCTTTCCGCCTTTTATTTTTGACAGGACAGCTAGATGAGAAAGGGGAGAGAGGTGGAAGTGTTACGGTAGCACAGAAAGACTCAAATACAAGGCTAAAAAAATAACGTCACTATCACTAATGATTAATCCAGGCATATCCAGACATATCTAAATACCATGGCTGTATTTATGTAGGCTGCCTGTGGGGCTGAAACTGAAGTGTTCAGGTTAATTTATTGGGAAAAAATGTAAGAATGTAAGGAATGGGAAGATGGACGCCCAGAATAAGGAAGCGGAAGACCGGAGGTTAGAGGAAAACTTGGGACATAAGGATATCTGGAGACCGGGAGCTGAGGATAAGACACGGGAAGTGGAGCGTGGGAGAACCGGGAGCCTCAGCCGAGGAGGAGACGTGGGGCGGAGAAGGAGGCTGAAGAGGAGACACAGGCACGAGAAGCAGAGAAGGAGGCTGATGGAAGCAGGGCGCCGTGGGAGGAGGACCAAAGGGTGAAGCCAGCTGACCGGAGGTAAGGAAGACAGGCTGGAACTGCGGGGAAGAAAACAGAGAGGTGAGTACATGGAACACGAGGAGAGGAAACTTGTAAGATTTGCGCTGACGATGTTCACCAGTGTGACTGGAGCAACAATCAGGTGAAGAGTGGATGAAGAGCCGGGGTAGATATACTGTGGGAGATCGTTGGTCAGACAGGGAGAAGGCTGCAGCGGCTTCTGAAAACCAGACAAAGGGAACCGAAGGGGAAGTAAGATGGGTGAGGAGTGGCCACAGAGCTGTAGTTGCAGATGAACTAACAATAAAAGTTTGCAAAACCAAGAAAACAAACTGTTTAACTGAGGTGGGAATGGGCCAATCAACAACAGCTTTAATTTTAGCCGATTCCCCACGATGCCGCCCACACTCGATAACAAAACCCAGCCTTGACAAATAGTCTGTTCTCCAGAAGCCGCTGCAGCCCCAACCGGACGTGTTCTGTATGTCGGACTGGGTCGTGGAAAAAGATCAGAATATTGTCCAGGTAGATGAAAACGAACCAATGTGAGTTGTCGCGGTGTACATTATTAACCAGAACCAGGAAGACTGCTGGGGCGTAAGTGAGACCGAAGGGCATAACCAAGTACTCATAATGACCCAGCAAAGTATTAAACACAGTCTTCCACTCATCCCCCTCCCGAATCCGCACCGGGTGATAATGTACTGCTCAATAGCCTCCCTCTCCGGACGGAACAGCTTAAACAGGCAACTGGAAGGAAGGGGAGCATCCGGAAGGAGGGCTATGGAGCAGTCATAAGGGCGTGGGGGGGGCAAGGATATTGCTTGGCTGTTACTAAAAACCAAGGCGAGGTCGTGGTACTCTGTGGGAACTAAAGACAGATCAGGGGAGTCAGGTGTCACGGATGGTGCAGGGGACCTACCAGGGGCTCATGCCGACAACAGACAGGAGGAATGACAAGCCGTACTCAAATTCCTGATCTCCTGTTCTGTTAAGGTAGCACAGAAGGACTCAAATGCACGGCTCAGAAAATATTAGGATTTATTGGGGAAAAACAGAATGTAAGGAATAGGAAGATGGATGCCAGGAACAGGGAAGCGGAGGACCGGAGGTTGGGGGAAATCTTGGGACTTGAGGATATCTGGAGACCGGGAGCCGAGGAGGAGACACGGGAGGTGGAGCATGGGAGAACCGGGAGCATGAGCCGAGGAGGAGACGAGGAGCGGAGAAGGAGGCTGATGGAAGCGGGGCGCCGTGGGAGGAGGACCAAAAGGTGAAGCCAGCTGACCGGCGGTAAGGAAGACAGGATGGAACTGCGGGGAAGAAAACAGAGAGGTGAGTACATGGAACACGAGGAGAGGAAACTTGTAAGATATGCGCTGACAAGGTTCACCAGTGTGACTGGAGCAACGATCAGGTGAAGAGTGGATGAAAAGCCGAGGTAGATATACTGTATACTGTGGGAGATCGTAGATGACAGGCAGGTGTGGGCAGCGGGGGCCGTTGATGATTGATTACGAGCAGGTGTGCTTAGTCACCTGGCTTCGACAGGAAAGAGGTAGAAACCAAATGAACAGGGCAGGCCCACAGAAAATGCAGAAAAATAGTAAACAAAACAAAAACTCACAGCCAGCTGGACCCCAACCATAACAAGGAAGTACATGTGTGCCTGCTCTACCACAGAACCAACCCGGCCACACACATATACATTGTTTTTCATGCATCAGTCCTGTGTGTTGCTTATTGTTGAAAAACCTAGATGTGTTTTTACACTACAGTACATACTCATGAATGTAGTTTTAACACATTTGACTGAAGAGTATACATTTACTGTAGTATGTTTCATATGTCTGTTACTTTTATAATAGACTTGTATTTATTACAGTAATACTGTATTTTCTTTTTTAACATAACCACTGATGTTACATTTAATGGAACTTTGTAATATTTGTTCACATGGTATTTTTTTGTTTCTACACAAGATCAAGGGATACAAACACACACAGACACACACACACTGGGAAGCACATGTCATTGAATAAATCAGACTGCAATCAGACGATTGCATGCAGTCTGCCTTTTAGTTTAAACAAAGAACAATTTGTGTAATTTAGTCTAGCAGTCAACAACAACAGCAATATGACAATCAAGAATGGATATTATGAAAAGGGCTTTCAGAACCAGCAGTATAACTACATTAAAAGATAAGATGAAGTCATATGATGACACATTGACAATAAAAGGGATCTTATCAGATAGGACTTTATTGGAAGGGTGGATTGAAACATAAAGACTATTTCATTCCACCCTTCCAATGAAGTCCTATTTGATAAGATCCCAATTACTGTCAATGTGTCACTAATCTTCACAGCTGGATCAGGACAGTGGATTTCACATCATAAAAGACTATCTGCGGGCCCTTTGCTGCGTGTCATCCCCCATCTCTCACCTTTCCTGTCTATCCACTGTTACTGTGAAATAAAGGGGAAAAAAGACCCAATAAAATAATCAAAAAAGACAGTGTGCCAAAATTGCAAAGTGGAAAGCAGCGATTCAGTTAGCACTTCAGTACAGAAAATGACTGTTGTTGACAGATTGTTCACAACAGTGAAGGATTTGTGAGTCAAGTTAGTTATTTGGTTCAATCAATCAGTAGCTTTTCTTATCTCTAGTCAGGCCTGCCATCTCCTCCACAGTACACGCCCTCAGGGATACATCGTGTGCTCTTTGCAAGGTCACTCGGACAGAAATACTAAAATATCAGTTTGGCTGCAAATGTATTAACAAAGAAACTGAAGCAAAACCATTCTAAGCATAATTTTTTTCAGAATCAGTAAATACACTTCAAATGAAGTGATATAGGGATGTGCGTATTGTGACACAAATGCACATAACATTTTGAGAGTAAACCATTTATACTGATAAAAGACAGTTTTCTGTATTTTCTGGCACTAAACCAACTGCCTGTTAAGCAGTCACAGGCCCCTCACTCTGACATCTCTCTATTAGTGCATGTATAGGTATTTCATGCCTGTGTGTAGTGTGCAATAACAACAGAGGGTAAATTGTAATTTCCCCATTGGGGATCAATAAAGAGTTTAAATGAACTAGAAAATTCTGCAGAAATTTTATCAGTGTGCTACTACTTGGTGCACATCCGAATAGCAATAAAACTTAATAAAAAATAATAAAAGTGTAAAAAAGTGTCTTAACCCTTCAGAGATATAGGTTTTTATAACCTAATTAAGACCTTTCTGTTTACCAGAAACAGCTATGACTTCGGTAGTGCTAAACGAACCAAAGTCCATTTATAAAATAGTACTTTTAGCTTGTATAGTGCCATTTAACATGTTAATCAGAAAAGTATGTGTTTATTTCAACCTACACTACAGTTGTCATGGTTGGAAAAGTAAAGAAGACGAAAAACGTCTTTTCATAGTTTTATTTGGTTTCTGTCGACTTTGAATGAAGTGTGTTTTACGATGATAAAATGACTTAATAAATTTATTTACATGGAGTCTGGTGGGTTTGCTCCATCGTGACATCATGTAAGCTAACAAATAACACTTTTTCTCCTTCCTTCCTCTCCTCCTCCTCCTCCTCCTCCTCCAAGTCTGTCTTCTATGAAACAGCTGTTGGTGTTGAGGCCTGAAGTTAGTTAGGAGTCAGTCAGTTGGTCATGATGTCATCATGAAATCATCTAAGCTGACAAATAACAACTCTTCTCCTTATTGCTATGGTGATTTCCTCAGTGAAAATCCAGCTATTTCTTTTCATAGTTTCTATCGGCAGTTGGTATGAACAGAGCCAAAGGTTTACGTCCGATGGACTCCATAGTTACATGTTTGCGACCGGCACAAGATTTCCTACATTTTGACCAATAATGATGTATGAAGAGTGAAAACTGAAAGAGAGAGAGCAATTTGTTTAAAAACAATGTCAGAGAATCGTACTGCAGCCCCCCCTCCCCGTCCTCCCCTCCATCTCTCACCCTCCACCACATATACACACATGGAAAAAGTCAGGAGTCAGTTGGTCACTTAGTCCATCATGACATCATGTTAGCTGACCAATAACACCTCTTCTCCTTCCTTCATCTTCTCCCCTCCTTTATTTCTCTCCTCTTCTTGTCCTCTCCTTTTCTTCTCCTCCTCCTGTGTTGCTATAGTGATTGGACAATGGTTGATTAAAGGCCATCGTCACCACAGGTGTCTAGTTAATATTATTAGTAACAGCTGATCTGAGCTAACTTTACTCTGTTGTTTGACATGTCCTGCAAAGAGAGGACAACACGGCCTCCAGTGAACAGTCTCATGATGTGTGTGTGTGTGTGTGTGTGTGTGTGTGTGTGTGTTTCAGAACTTGTTGCTATGGTGATATCCTCTGTGAAGAATCGAGATTTTTCTTTTTCAATGTTTTCTATCAGCATTTGGTGCGAACAGCGTGAAAAGTTAAAGTCCGATAAACTCCATAGTTACATGTCTGCGACCGGCACAAGATTTCCTATATTTTGACCAATAATGATGTATGAAGAGTGAAAACTGTAGGAGAGAGAACAATTTGTTTGAAAACTTTCAGAGAATCGTACTGCAGCTCCCCACTCTGTCCCCGACTCTAGCTCCCAACATTCCGCCACATAGACACACATTATAAAATCTGAGACGGTCTGAAAACGGGACAATACGTAAACTGTGATTTGGGAGATAAAGTCCAATAAAAGCCAAAGTCTTGTCTTCGGTTTAAACTTTTAATTATGTTTCTACGTTAAAGTATGGGGATACAGCATGACCACAAAGAGGTGGCGTTTTGAGCAATTTTGAGTGATTTCCCGAAGATTTCCCATTTAAGTCTAAGAGAAACATTTCGCCATTTTTTTTAAAACTGCAAAAAATCTCGTTAAAGTCATAGCCCACCATTCCCGATCAGTTCACACTTTTTGATGTATTTTGTGTGCGCGTGTTGGCAACACTCCGGGACTAGTAGTTGGACGAAAATGTGACAATTACAAATTTCTAAAAATAACTAGACCTGATATGTATTTTGTAGAGTTGTCAATTATCTCAAATGTTTCCAACAATGTTCAAACCCAGAGAAATCTGTAATTTGAATCAAGGACACGGCCCGTAAACAAAATATTATTAGTGTCAATGTACGGAATTACTGCCTCTGCTTCATACTGGCTCTCCCTTCCTCCTCTTTGTCGTTTTTCTGTTAACACTGCAATACCAATCATATCTAAGGTTATTTATACTTCCACGTAAAGGGTAGTAAGGATCTAATGCCATTTGATGGAAAGATTGAGTGAAGAGCAAGCCTGCGAGAGAAGAGCTCACAAAACACACAAGCACTGTATGTTTTGAGAAGGTCAGTATTTAAAGTCTAAAGTACACACGGACACGGACACGGACGTTGTCTTTTGTGCTTTGCAAAGGGGATGCGTACTGAAATCATTCAACAGTCTTCCAAAGTACTTTCCCCTTGCTCTGCCTTTGTATTGAAGTTGTATAAATGTGTGTAAACAAAGTTGTTTTACATAAATGGGTGTAGACATAAAGTTGTTTTGCATAAATGGGTGTAGTATATCATATTCTTTGCTTCACCATTGGTTGAGCTGTGGCTGGGTGTATTATGCAAGATATTCACCAAAGTTGGATAGAGGAGCAATATGTTTCTACACACAGTCACAGTTGCAACCCCCACCCAAGTTTCTTACGTTATCTCTCTCAATCTTACTCTGCAAGCTTGACATTCCTGTGTTCTAAGTTGCCTCACCCCACACCTTTTTCGACATTTGTATATAGGATTCACATATACACATGATAACTATTTACTATCCCTACATTTGCCCCCTGTTTATCATTGAATATGCATGTTTCTTGACATCAACTTATCACCTGCTCGCACAGCTACACAGCACTGCCATTGTCTTCATTCAGTAATGGGTCATAATTTCTGGTCAGCAACACTTATCTATCTGAACAAAAGATCATGCAACCATCTTTTCCATCATCGATTGCAAACATGGAACAACACAAGTCATGAATAAAAAAAACAAGATTAACCGTTATAGGCATAGCGATTTTCTTTTTTTTTAACTTTATTTTTATTTTTCACATAAAATGACAAGCATACATATAAACAACACATACTTTAGGAACACACATTAGGAGATTTTCTGGCAGTTTCACTTCTAACCTATGATCATGTCCTTGCCTCTCGTCTCCAAACGTTCCTTCCTCTGTCAGGCATAGCGATTTTCAATAACAATTGCCACCAATTTCCTGAAAACAGACCAGCAACTGTGTATTTAGATTCAAACTTAAAATAACTTGCTATTTGCTTAAGGCCCGGCAAAGCCTATAAGGATTAGAGCCCGACTGATATATCAGCGGGACGATATTATTGACCGATATTAGGCATTTCTCGATTGGTATCGGATCGACCGGTATCAGCATTTATAATGGCCGATTTTTAAAAAATAAAAAAAGATTTCCCCAATATGAGTTATTTGTAGTTATTTATAAGTTCTCACTAAAATAATATAATTTGTTTTATTGTCAGAACAGAGAAACATCAAAATATAATAAAGTTGTGATAAATAAAATGTATAAAAACAGATAATTTGTCAGAATCTGAATTCTGATAAATTATCTGTTGGCAATACTTTTTTATTTTTTTGTCATTGAGTTTTTGTTGAAAGGACTTAAAGTTTCATATCTTAAGTTTGTAATTTTATACATTTTATTCATCAGAACTTTAATATATTTTGATGTTCCTCTGTTCTGTTTTAATTATATTATTTTAGTGAGAACTCAATAAATAAGTACAAAGAATAATGTTAGGAAATCTGTTTGTTTTGTTACGCGTTTCTGGATTTTTTTTTGAAAATATATATATTGGCCGATATATCGGAATATTGGATCTTTAAATAACCAAATATTTGTATTGGTATCAGCCTAAAAAATCCTTTATTGGTCAGGCTCTAATAGGGATGCACCGATACTGAGGCCAGTATCCAGCATTGGTCCGTTGCCGTGCGCATGTACTTGTACTGGATGGGTCTGCATATGGTTACCTGTGCAAAGGTAAAAAGGCTTTCATCAACATCTACAACACAGCCTTGATGATGTATTGCTTGCTGACATATAAGACAGATACAATCCGTAATTCCATTGCAACTCCTTAATTATGTTAATTATGTAAATACTGTATCATAACATTCCTTTAACTATGTAAATACCGTACATATCCACATTCCTTATATTTCTTTATTTATATTTATACTATTTGTGCAACTGCAACACAGAGTTTCCCTTCGGGGATCAATAAAGTATTTCTGATTCTGATAATCAGGTCATCACAAAATGCCTTCTGTCAACACATTTGAATAATTTAAGAAAACAATAAACCTGAAAAGTAGCCATTAAAATAAAGTGCTTAGTTTGTAATTTAAGAGTGCCGCGAGTGCAGTGGTGGAAGGGCAGTGCACGGTCTGCACATGAACTGCAGCGTCTCCAACAACACAGAGCTTCCTGTGGACGGCTGTCTGGAAATAATGCAAAGGGAAAAAAACTATCAGCGAACGCAAATATATCGGACGGCCGATTAAATTGGTCTATCATTATCGACAAGTACCCAAATGTAAGTACTTGTACATGTACTTGGTCTTAAAAAAAGTGTTATCGGTGCATCCCTAAAGTGATATACTCGCAGTGGTGTGGAAATAAAAGCCATTCCTTTTTGTCTGAGACTGAGACAAAACTGAGTAAAAATGCAGTCGATAACATGACGAGAACGAGTTCAACACTAACTTGTAGGGCTGGATCTGAATATACAACTATTTGGATA